>OZ038498.1:32704502-32972002 GCA_964036315.1 Acanthosepion esculentum
TGATGCAACAGAGTTTGTGTTATAGAACATATTTCATTATTACTGATGTTGACTATTCTGTTGCATTCACTTTCACACAAATATTCCTGGAAAAGACCGGAATCCCTATCCCCACCCCCACAGATATTGGTTAAATAGCAGGGTAGTCTGGGCTTATTAGATGTGGGTGGCAACTAGTCTAAGAGAAGGAAATTGTTGAATTCCAAATGACAAAACACTAGAAGCTTTCCCAAAAAGATATAGCCATTCCCAGCAAATAATTAAAAGGAATATGTGGAGAACCATAGCCACGTATGACATTTAATGACCAACCACAGTCGGGATCATTGACTCATTGTGAATCCCACAATGCTTTCATTAGCTGCATATAGTATATGCTTCATCAGGACTACATACAGTTTTTGAATTCTGAATTGTTCTTCTCCTAGACTGGTTGCCAGCCAAAGTTGAAGATCCCAATCTGCTTTACTATTTAAGTCATAGCTGGAGGAAAAGGGGGGTATTTGCAAGTGAATATAACAAAGTTGACTTCAATTCAATCTTAGCTTTCCAATTTCTAATTCCAAGCTGGTATTGATTACACCACCTACATATTCTACACATTTTTTTCATCATTAAGTATGGCAACAAAACCACCGAGATGCAGCGGACAGGAGGGGGGCGGTTACTGAGTGGGAAAGAATATAAAAAAAATGAAAAACATTATTAAGGAGCAAAAATCAATAAAAGAACGGGAATTAAAAAAGACAAGATAAAGATTGATATTACATTTAAATTTTTGAAGATCAAAGTAGGCTGGGAAGCAAGAAGCCAGAAGAGAGCTCCATGGGCAAGACGTGTGAGAGAAGAAACTGTTAGCAAAGAACTTACGGTTACATCTAGCTATTTCAACTGTAAAAAAGATGAGACCTTGCTGCCAATCTAGTACTGCACTTAAATTCATAAAGTCTAGGTACCACAGAGGAAAGGAAAAAAAAAAAAGAAAAAGATTTATTTTCATTTTTATAGTTGCTAATAATATTTGATAAATCAACAAATGTTCAACTGACTTATCTGACTGACCGAATTTTGCAGTTTTACATCAAAACACTCCTCAGATACAGATGTTCACTAAACGTCAAATTACTCAAATGTCTGCCCTGATGCGTGTTTTGACATGAAGCTCTCTAGTTCGTCAATCAGAGAGGTTACTTGAACTTTTGTTAATATTTTGTATATTATATTGCACTGGATTTGTTTTTTTATATCATTTCACCCCAAGCAAGGCAATAATGCTACTAGGATGTAGGGGGTTACAGAGAGTGAAAAAGAATGAGAAGACCTTAATGAAGAGAAGTTAGGAAAAGAAAATAGATTTATTGTATATTATATAGCTCTAGATTTTTTTTTAATCATTTCACCCCAAGCAAGGTAATAAAGCCACTATAATGCAAGCAGAGCAATAAGAGAACGGGAATTAAGAATTAGTTACCTACTGAGCACTTTTTGGCAGAAGTTCTGCTGATATGAAAAATTTTAAATTCTCTTAAATTTCACATATTTTTTTTTAGTTATGTTATTATTATTATTGTTACTACTACTACTACTAATAATAATAATATTTAGTAATAGTAATAAAGAAAAAAATCTGTAGAGAGCCATGATCATCTATATTCAAATTTAAAGATTTACTTTCATTGTTGTCTATTTTTTATCACAACTGAACTATGACATTGAGTAGACATAATACATGAGAAAGTTTTCAATGAAATTCAAATTATCCAGGCAAGCATGGATGGAGACATTAGCTGCTCTGATTGTCTGAATCATAAGAAATCAATGCAATGATGTTGTGGAAGCTCAAATCTAAACTTTTAAAACTATCCATCTTTCAATGATCTCTCCAGGCACTACATTTGTTCCTGGCATCATTTTTGTTTTAACTCATATTCATTCAACTATAAGGGATAAAGTGTGGGAAATTCAGGTTCAGACCTATCGTTGATTATCTTGATTTTGTTACAATGAAAGCAGACAAGTTATTTGGGCTATAATCACTCAACATGACCACTTTCAATATGTGTGTGTGTGTGTGTTTGTTGAGATATGGCTTTGCACATGACTAAGGTAAGCTTAATAAATATCATACATGTAGTGGTATGTACAAAGTACATAATTATGAGAAAAAGTATATAAAAAAAACAGTTATTTCTTAGAAATATACTTCAGTAAAAACATTAAAAAAAATTAAGATTATCATTTAAAAAATACACTGAATTTTTGTGAAGTACTTGTAAAATCTATCCTCTTTACACATCTACCAGTAACAAACTCAAGTTAGACAAGTGCAGACTATAAAATCAATCCAGAATCTCATTGCTTTCGTTGGCAATATAGAACTGGCTAAGATAACTTATGAGAAAATGTTACGTCTTCTAATTGTCAGAATTCGATGAAGACAAAGAAAATAATGATCATCTAACAAGATGACAATTAGATATTTTAATCAATATTAAATCACAGTTAGATTAATTTTCCTATTGTTCCAAAGGATCTTCAAGAGAACACAAATTTACCACCTCAATAAATAATAATTTCAAAAAAATCAAAATTTTCTTTTCCAGTTGATTCTAGAAGAAGAGATTATTCTTTTTATCATTTTACCAAAATTATAAGTTGAACATCCCAAAATATCCTCAATTTGAATAAAAAATCTTTTACATTGGAAGATACTGACATGGATATGAACAGACTGTGATAGACAGAGAGATAGATATGAAATGAAATGATCGAGACAGAGAGACAGACATGAAATGAAATGATCGAGACAGAGAGACAGACATGAAATGAAATGATCGAGACAGAGAGACAGACATGAAATGATCGAGACAGAGAGACAGACATGAAATGAAATGATCGAGACAGAGAGACAGACATGAAATGAAATGATCGAGACAGAGAGATAGATATGAAATGAAATGATCGAGACAGAGAGACAGACATGAAATGAAATGATCGAGACAGAGAGACAGACATGAAATGAAATGATCGAGACAGAGAGACAGACATGAAATGAAATGATCGAGACAGAGAGACAGACATGAAATGAAATGATCGAGACAGAGAGATAGATATGAAATGAAATGATCGAGACAGAGAGACAGACATGAAATGAAATGATCGAGACAGAGAGACAGACATGAAATGAAATGATCGAGACAGAGAGACAGACATGAAATGAAATGATCGAGACAGAGAGATAGATATGAAATGAAATGATAGAGACAGATTGGAAGATACGGACACAGATATGAACAGTGATAGACGGAGATAGATATGAACAGACTGTGATAGGAGATATATATGAAATTAAATGATTAAGACAAATTAAAAGATACTGACACAGATATGAACAGATTATGACAGACAGAGATAGATATGAAATGACTGAGACAGATTGATAGATAATGACATAGATATGTACAGACTATGACAGAGAGATAGATATGAAATGATCGAGAAGGATTGGAAGATACTGACATAGATATGGACAGACCGTGATAGATATAGAGATATGAAACGATTGAGACAGATTGGAAAATATTGATATAGACATAAACAGACTGAAATAGGGAAATATGAAATGACCGAGCTATATTGGAAGACACTGACATAGATATGAAGATAGATAGATGTTCCATTTTATTAATATTTTTGAGAGAAAATTCTTTTTTTTCAAATCATAAAAAAATGAAGGAAATAAATATTGTTTGGGAAGCAATAAAAAGAAGAAAAAAATCTCCAGAAAGCAACAAAGAGAAAAGGTTTCCTATTCACCCCGTGAACCCCACCCCTCAGCTGCAACACAATATGAAAAGCACATAAATATTGGAGATAAGAAAAAAAATAAATACAAAAGAAAGAAAAAGAGAAACAATTGCAGAAAATATTGCCAAAAATGCAGACAGAAAAAAAAAAAAAAAAAAAGGAGAAAATAAGTTAAAAGCTAAAGAATTGTTGTCTGATATGTCATCCCATTTGCAGTTCTTTGCAATAATTCCAAGCCAATGAAAAATGGAAATTGTAAAGACCAATGCCAGAACTCAATATGACAATAACAATGACAGAGACAATGGATAATGTCAGATTTTTCAAAAGACATTTCTTTTTCTTCTCCAAAGTTAGTATCTTCAGAATGTTTCCAAGAACTCAGTTGCAACTTTTACCATGAAAGAAAAAAAACAAAAAAAAAAACATTACAACCTTCAAGGGTTTTTGCATTTTATTTATCTTTCCGTTCTATCTTCAAATTTACCTTTTCTCTTCAGCCAGTGCCTTTTCATTCAAGAGCAGGAGGACAATTTTTATAGAAATCTTTTAAGGGCCTTATTTTTTGTTCTTCATGTCGTACCTTATTTCCTTTACTGAAAGCATATTGATGAAGATGGAGGGGGAAAAAAAATCACTGGCTGGAATGATTTTCAGGATTTTCAATGACTTGTTTCATAGAATATTTTTTTTAAATACTTATTTTTCAGATTTATCACTGGATCTATTGACAACAAAACGGCTCTTCTCTTTGAGATAAGCATCATTACAGAAAATGCTTTCAAATTTCCTTGTGAGAATCAAGCAATAAACATGAATGTTCTCCACTGAAATCTCCAAAAAGAGCCATTATAAAATACTGCTTCCACATTCACCTCTGCTGGAAGTTTGCATTTCAATTGCTTATAAATGATGACTTTCTTAATCTGAGTGTATGAATTATTGCCAAAGTCATGTCATATAATAGGAAAGAATTTTTACTAAAAGCAAAAAATACTCAAATTTTAAACTTTAGCATTCTGTAGGCAACTTTGTTCAAAATAATCTTTTTTTTCTACGACAGCAAGCAAGTCCAAATCATGAATAATAATAGTGTTTTTGAGTTCCACAATGGTGTTGTCATGTCCAGCTATGGTAACAGCAACAACAAACTTGGGTAAAAATCAATAACTAAGTTACTGCTTTTAATGGGATACCATATACAGCAGAAATAGAAGTAATACCTGAATAATACAGAGGGCTAAAAATTAAACTGTATCCAATGTATTGGTATCATAGACCTTTCCCAAGCTTGACTTATTCTATGAAGATGTTTAAAAAGAAAGATTGTGTTATACCAATCTGCCAAGTAGTTCAAACAAATTGGTATGAAAATCAACATTTTAGATCCTGTTTTTTTTTTAGGGCGTTTTTACCTATGGACAAAAAGTAACAGGTAGGAGTTACAACCCCAGATTTTTTTCTTTTGAGGTCTGAAATTCTTATTTCCACAGTTTTGGCCTTGATCTTTCCCTTGGACAACATTGGTGACCTGGAAGGAGATGTGATGCATGGGCAATAGCCATTCTCCCATAAAACTCTGCCAAGTCCTGTATCCTGGAGAGGGACACATTGTCAGTGTGCTGCTCTTCTCCAGACAGGAGTGATACCTTAGTGCCTTTCATATTCACTGTCCAAGATGCATTCTGGACGTCAATTGGTTCAACGGGGCCACCAATGCCATAGTTCTCACCCATTCCCAGTTACACAGTCTGTACATCAGTCACCACCAGTGCTGGCTTGGACATGTACACCATCTGCCAGAGGGGAGGATTCTAAAGGTCCTTGCATACAATGAACTGGCCACCAGCAAGGGGACACAAGGGTGATCATGTCTTCACTTCAAGGATGTCTGCAAAAGAGACACGAGGGCAATGGATATGAAGGATGTGAAGACTGACAAGGGTCTGTTATCTTGAGGTGGCAACCGGTCTTGGAGAAGGAAAAACTTTGAATTTAAAACAGCCTGGAGAGGGATGAGCTTCGTCATATTATTTTGCCCATGATACACCACAGATGCTATGGCTGCAGCAAATGTAGTCCCTGCCCCTAATAGTTTATAGGACTTGTGATGTGACACATTTACACATACCCAACAAATTTCTATATATAAACATAAGGCTACATGCACATTAAGATATTTCTTCATATCTATTTGTACAAGACCATCCTGGGTCGGACTATAAACTACATCCTCATCCTGGGTAAGACGATAAACTACATCCAGCAGCAAGGCCTCTGATCAGGAGGTTTTGAGGAGCATGGAACCAACTCTTAATTGCTGGTATTCCCAGGTCCACCCTGACCCAGGGTGGTAGCACCTGTCAGGGTCCCAGCTATGGGCAAATAGTTAACTCAAAACACTATGCAAGTATAAAAATAAGTTTTACTACCAGCAATACTTTTTTTGAAAAATTATTACCAAAAATACATTTTTGAAGATAAAATTATTCAGTGCAAGACATTATTACCAGCGGTACATTTTAAAAATAGAAAAAAGAAAAATATTACCAGCAATACATTTTTGGGAAAAAAATATTGTCATTATTGTTATTTAAAACCCATACCAAATTTATTTTACAAGAGAGGGTGCTGAAAAGTTCTTAGCTCTGTTCCACTTCAAAAATGACCAAACATCAGAATTTAGTGAGATAACATCTTGATCAGTATTAACTTTTCAGTCCCCTACATGTAGGTGCATGTTTGTATTATATACGTATACATCTGTACTGGGGCTGCTTTGGATAAATATACTTATAACAAAATACATCAACTTTCAATATTTGTATATTTTTTTTTTTTTTAAAGAACTTGCATTTCTTTCCAAATCAAAGTATCCAAATATTACACTGCATTCAATGTAGTGGTGGTATTATACATGAGAAGTAGAGTCCAAAAACATAACTGCATTGCTTGAAGGTCATAGATTAGTAGTAAAAAAAAAATTCATATTATATATATATATATAAACCTATTTCCATGTACTTATATGTCTTGACCAGATTATCTTCAATGCATCATGTCTTTTCTGAACATCGGCGATCACTGCTTTCCCCAACTTCCTATCCTTTATAGCTCATAGCAAGGTTTGTTTTTTTCATTATCCTCCCCAATCTCCAATCTGCCATCCATTTATACAAGCTCATTAGATAAGTTATTTACTACTCTCTCTTATCCCTCTTGCCTTCACTATGTCCTGTGAGTGTCAAATGCTCCAACCCTTCTTTCCTCTTTGTGTCCTAGAAATTTCAGTTATCTTTTTCTGATTCTAAGTATAAGTATCTATTTTGTTTCCATTTTCAATGAAACTTATTAGCTACTCTGATGTTCAGCATATTCTAAGCACCCTTCTGTGGAACCAGATCTCTGTTGCCTCAAGTATTCTCTTCATCTCTAAGGAAATTGTTTAACATTTACTGCCATATAGGAGGATTGGTACTAAATGGAAATTTACCATTCTTTTTGTTTCTAATGACATTTTCCTGTTTACAGTCATGTAAAAATTGGTACATATGCACATTTCCCTAAATATATAATGCAGAACACTAAGTAACATTAAAAGGAAGTGAAGATTATGTTTTTTTAAAGTGAGTGATTAATTTTCAATGTCCTAAAGTTATAAACAGACCCATTCTCTCCCAAAACTGATACACATGTTTTGCATAAGTTTGGCTTGGACAAAATCAGTGTGAAAAAAAAAAATAGAAAGAAAAAGAAATATATATATATATATATATATATATATATATATATATGTGTGTGTGTGTGTGTGTATTTAGGCAGCAATCCTTCTTTTAAGCACATTTCATTAAAAACGACTGACAAGGTGCTTTTATTTAGTTTTTTATATAATTTCTCGTGCGATCTAATAAAGTTTTTCTTTTCAGAGGATAAATTATATAAAAACTGTCCGAATGTTCTTTTTATCCGAGCACTTTCGGCTATACATTTAGCCATTTTCAAGGATTATATTTCAACTGTTAGAATTAGAAATAGTTTGTTATATGTATGTTTATAAAGGGATTCATTTTTTTGTTTCAAAACACGGTCAAGATATTATGTCCATGTTCAAAGTTAATATTATTAAGTGTTGGTTTGTTTATTTTTATTAGTAAGGCTTCCATTATTTTTAGCCTTTTTTTGCAAGTGGATGATGCTATTATATATTATTATATATTATATATATATAAAATATATATTATGCAGAATAGTGCTTGAGTTTTGTTTCTTTCCTTTTTTTTTTTTTTATAATTGTTTCATCCCAAGCAAGGTGATAATGCCACTAAGATACAGGCTGGGGTTACAGGGAATTACAAAGAATGAGAAGACTTTGGTGAAGAGAAGTGACAAATGGACAATAAAGGAACAGGATTCAGGAAGAGATAGAAGATGGATATTGTATAGTGATTTTCCAAGTGTAGCTTAGATGTGGCACAAGGCCGGAAGTATGGGACACCCAGTGAGGATCGAACTCACTACTCAGTCGTAATTGTTCTAGCAAGAAAAGCTTGCTAGCCATTACACCACCTCGAGTTTCCCAGATGGATGTTGTATAGTGTGGTTCTACGACACATGATTAGTAGTCAACTTTCTGGTCTGTCTCTTAGTGAACTAAACACTTTATATCTCTTCTACTTATGCAAATAGGTACAGTCCTATTTACTATTCCATGACAATGACAATTGATATTGCATTTAAACTTTTCAAGATTGTAGGTGGCAGGGAATCAAGAAATCAGAAGGGAGTTCCACAGGTAAGAAGTGCAAGAAAAGAAACTTAGAATAAAAGTGGCAGTTGTATCCAAGACTGGTGTAGTAGGGTTGAACATTTTGATTCCTTTCCCACTTACCAAAAATAAATACAGAATAAAATAAAAATAATGAAAAGAAAGTCTTGATGATTTTACTACAAACCAAATATTTTTAAATTACTTTTCCTGAAAAAATATTTCTAGGTCCTTACTTCACTTGGTCCTATAAAGAAAAATAGTGTTTGTAAAGCCTTGAAAAAAAAAAATAAATAAATAAATAAAAAAAAAAATAAATGAGGATTTTCAAACATTCTTCTAGAAAATAATAGGTATAGACATAAACAGAAACCATTTATAATTTGCTGAAGATATTTTACGAATAAAAGAAAGATCAGAATAGTCTAAAGGAAGTGTAAAATTTCAGATAGAACATATCTATAAAAGTACAATATGAATAAAGGCAAAAAGAAAACTTATCTTAGTCAACATCTTCCGTCCTCTGTGGGACTTCATCAAGACAAATACAAGAATTTTATCTTTTAACAAGTATTTATATACAAGAGTAAAAATATTGGTTTTTCAAAATTTTTTAAAACTTAAGAATGCTGATAAATATTCATCAGGTTGGCTGAAAAGTCTAGTCAAGCTATGGAGGATGTCGAGTGAAAAGGGAGTAAATGATGTTTTTCAAATTTTTTTTTTTATATATACAAATTAATATTTAAATTATTTTAGTTTGGGATTACAGGTGTACCTAGAGTTAAATCATTCTCGATTATACATCATTTGTCAAAAAAATTATATGGAAAAATAAAAATCAAGTTTGAGTCATTTTATTCGACTTTACGTCTGTCCGCCACAAATATTGAAGTCGGGATATCACTAGAAAAGCGTTAAATGCACATGAAATCATGTTGTTGTACAATAAGTAAGAATAAAAGTATATAAAATCATATTAAAACAAATACATTTACAGTAAATGTTAATATAATCATCATAAATCCTAGAGAACGAAATATGAAAACATCTGTGACTGTGTTGTCATCATGATTAGCGGTCTTTAAGAGCCCAATATTGGCATTTTTCATGCTAGTTCCAATATCTACCATTTGGCGTCACTGTCAGTGCCACTTGTGATTCCTGCAAAATTGAAATCCAGTTTAGTTTAGGCATATGCATGGTATACGTCTGCTTATTGCCTTCTCTCTCAATCTCATTCATATGTGACTTTATATTTTGCCCCAATGGCTCCTAAGAAAATTCCTAGAGCAAGTGCTAAGCATCATGCTATAATGCTGGATGATAAACTTACTATGATAAAAACGTCGCAAAAAAGGTGAAAAGGTTACATTGATTGCTCCATCTTTCGGAATGAATCGGACAACTGTATCAACAATTGTTCACAATAAGGATAAGATTTTGGCACATATCAAATCTGATGCCCCAGGGATGAAGAATACTGTTATCAATAAGAAAAGAGGAAAAATCTTTGAAGAGATGGAAAAAATTCTTTCTCTTTGGATTGATAGGTTGAATCATCAGCATGCTGCTATTAGTCAAGAAATCATTCAAGCAAAAGTGTTGTCTTTGTTTGAGGACCTGAACAAAAAAAATACCCAGATGAGTAAGATATAGAGTTTAAAGCAAGTCAAGACTGATTTATAAGATTTAAAGAACAAAGAAGTTAACACCATTAAGTAGCAAGGTGAAAGTGCATCAGCTGATGAACAAGTAGCAGCCAATTTTCCTAAAGCATTGAAGAAAACGGGTTTCTTCCTGAACAGATTTTTAACATTGACGAAACTGGATTATATTGGAAAAAAATTGTCAGACTGTTCTTTCATTGCTAACGCTAAGTGTAAGGCTATATCGCTGATAATTTATTTTACTCAGAATACTGTATGTACATATCATAAATACAGTAATATGCAATGGGGAGTGCTTATTTGCAGTTTATAGTGTGGTTATTTCAACTTGAGTCGTTTTTCGACCTAAGTCATGACCTCTGAACCAATTAAGGATGTAGGTTGAGGTATACCTGTAATTTATATGTTATATATTTTAAATAACATGAGCCTATGAATTTAACCATTTTCTTTTAAAATTAATACAGGCTGGGAAAATCCTGTTGCTTTTATTTTTGGTCTATCACAGGTTACATTATCATCTGAAATTTGGTTACTACTTATAATTGACTTAAGGTTCTTAGGTCTATGATATGCTAGAAGGCTGAGTTCCTCAAACAAAGTTTTTAAGTCTGGTTTGAGATGTAGTATTCCTCGGCAACTCTTGATTATCTGAGATAGTGGAGAAAGAGTGGTGATGAAAGTGGTTACTAGAGGGAAGTGTTTGGATTTATTTTTAATTTTATACATTAGGGTGTCTTTTCTAGGTGTGGAAATTGCTTTATTTGTTTTATTTATATATTCAGAGAGATAGATAAAGAGATAGATACATAGATAGATAGATAGATAGATAGATAGATACATAGATAGATACATAGATACATAGATAGATAGATAGATAGATAGATACATACATAGATAGATACATAGATAGATAGATACATAGATAGATAGATACATAGATAGATAGATACATAGATAGATAGATACATAGATAGATAGATACATAGATAGATAGATAGATACATAGATAGATAGATAGCAATTTTTATTTAGACAAGTCTGTTTTAAGGATCAATGAAAGTCCTTTTCTTTTTTTTTTCAAGGATTCTTTCTTTATATCTTCTATATTTCAGACCATTTTCTTGGTTCCCGGCACATATTTAAATATAATTTATCCAATGTTTGTCTACTTTCATCAACCATTATCAAAAGGTTTTGTACAACATAAATTTCATCCCTTAAAATAATCTTGCATCAAATGCACATATTCATATATAAGAAGGGCTACTGAAAAGTTCTCAACCAAAAAGTCCTTCAAAAATAAATTCTGATGTTTGGTTTGATTTTGAGAAGTGAATTGGGTTGAGACCTTTTCAGCCCCACCTTGTAGATTCACACACACACACACACACACACACACACTCACACACACACAATTGTTAACCCATTAAAAGTAACCTGATGCTTGTTTTAAATTTACTATGCATGACTGCTATATCTAATTTCTATGAAATAATTAAAATCTTGCATATTTTTCTCTCTTTTTAATCACTTTGACATGAACTTAACTGAGAAATATAAATCATGATTTGTACCAAAATTAGTTTACATTGAAAAGCTGACAAATAACTGGATTGATTTCATTCACATTTACAAGTAAACCTGGAGTAATCCTTACAAAAACATTTTTTTTATTTAATATATAAAAAAATAAATACTAAGGGACATTATCGTGATTTGATTTTCATGAGAAAATGTAATTTATTCAAAATGCTTTAAAAAATAAAATAAAATAATAACAACAATATGAAGAAGAAAGAAAGAAAAATTTTTTTTCTTAGTTCAGCATTTTATGCTGAATTAAGTTATACCAATATATAAATATTATGCACACACTGAAAGTCCCAAAATCTGGACCTCCCCTGAGCATCTGGATTTTTCAAAAACATTCCGATATTTAAACACGACAGGATTTCAAATTCATAATCAGGATTACTTAACTATGGCGAGAAAATAAAAAAAACAAAACAAAAGCACAAACACCATACTACAAATTTCCAAGAACATTTTTTTTTTCACTGGCTTACTGCTACATCACATTAAACACCACTTCCTATATGATCACTGATGTTAAGCAATGTCGAACCTGGTCAGTACATAGATGAGTAACTGCTTGGAAAGACCGGGTTCTGGAAGCTTCGATATGCAGGTAGTGTAATGGATAATAGCTCGAAATGTTAATCAGAGTGCAGAGTTCTAGTTCACGTTTGGTTCATTATATTCACTTACGTGCAAATACCCTTGGGAAAGGTATAAATCCATCTCTTATGCCCCCACATATGGGTTAATTAGTAAGACTTGTAATACTAAACCATTATTATCTCCAAAAAAAAAAAAAAAAAAAAAAAAAAAAAAAAGAAGAATTTTTTTAATTTTTTTTTTTATTTTTACAATCTAGAAATATTTCCTGGCTTTAAATAGCATGCAAAGAGTTAATAAACTACAGAAAATGAATGAATCAATCTTTTTATGTTTTAAGAATTTCACACTTTTCAGAGCATATTTGTTCTGGCTTTCATGGGGAGATCAATTTATAAAAAATTTATATAGCAAACTGGACCTCATTTTAACTTTTATGAAATTAATTTTTTTTTCTTTTTAATATTTGTGATCTGAAGTGATTCAGCTTTTTAAAAAAAAAAATCTTAAAAAGTATTTTTTTTTTTTTGTTACAGTGTCCAACTTCACCTCTTTTGATATATTTTGGGCTTTAATTCCTGCTTTGGTCTAAGTTGTTTTTTTTTTTATTTTAAAAAAAAATTATACTTTTGTGATGCCAATAAATACTGGTGTCAGACATCTTTGAATATCACTTGCCCTTGCTTGAACAGTTATCCGTATAATGATCCGAACAGAGAAATAATATAGTGAAAAGATAGTGATCCGTATAGTAATAGAGGAGAAATGGTGATCCGTATTGTAATAGAGGAGAAATGGCGATCCGAATAGTATAGAGGATAGACAAGAATATAACGATCGTTAGTCTTCATGATACTTTCTACTTAGGCGTTTCCTCTATGGTCACGTGATCCACTTAATTCAATAATGGGATCGCCTGTGTTTGCTCACTGGCGACCTATGTTCAAACTCAAGTGTTGGCAGTGACACTTTATTCTTATATAACACAAAGATAAAGCATCTTTTCAAACATTAAACTGTTTTACTTCTCAAATTGTTACTGAACAAATCCAAAAAGGTGAAGGATGCATGTTGGAAGATTGTGCTGCACCAACTCTTTCAATGAACATAGTCTGCTTGTACCTCAGCTTAAACACTGACCCTTGGCTTAAGTGGTAAATATGCAACGAGAAGTCACAAGACAGCTCATTTTTATATCACTTCTTATATGAAGGATTTACCATAATTCCCCATGTGTAATACACCTTCATCCATAATACGCACCCCTAAAATTGTACTGAAAGTGTGGGAAAATGCTTATACTCATGCATAATACGCATCCCTTGTTTTGTAATCAAACCCTATAAATTGTACCTCTCCAATTTCATTACGGTCAGCGTTTCCCACTCTTATTTTAAAAAAAAAAAATGAATTAAACAGAATATTATTATTCTAATTTAGTTTTATGATAATTCTTATTTTATTTTATGGCAATTTTTTAAAGATTTTTTTTGTAGCTGTGCATAATATGCACCCCTGATTTTGCTTATTATTTTTTAGAAAAAAAAATGTATATTATACATGGGGAATTACCGTAATTAATTCAAGTTCAAAAGATATTTTACAATAGACAGACTAAGAATTACTTTGTTTACTTTCTATCAAACACAAGGAGCTACAGGGTGTTGAAGAATTAGAAACAGAAACATTCTGTAAAAATAATTGTATTTTTCTACTTCGTGGTCTATAAATTTTTTTTTTTCTTTTTCACTTGCTACAAATCCAATCATTATTGTAGAAAATATTTAGGCTTCAATTTAAAAGTTAGTAAATCATTTTTTTTTTTTTGCTTTCAAAAAGTTTATGATAAATCTATATATTTATTTATATAATTTATAACTTAAAGACTTTTCAAAAGTGACTGACTGAACTGAATTAAAAGAGACAGACCCTGCAAGTAAAGGCAAGTCTTTTCAGGAAGATCATTCAAATTGCAATTGTTCCAATTTATCCAAAGTCATTCTTTTGAACAAGATCAAGACAGCTTCTAGCAGAGTGTACAATGAACTGTCTTCAAGGGCAACTGCACAAAGTTTTATCCATTTTGGAAACAGTATTTTGCCAATGCTTCATTTCCTAAATTGAAATGCAAACAGGATTTCCATGCATCACAAATCAAAGCCTCATTTTCACTCATACTCATTGAAGAGAGACAGACATATTGTCAGGGTCAAAGCAAGCCCAAGAGGCATCAAGTGGAAAGTTACTGTGTCATATAAAGACTGTATCCAAATACAGGTAAATAAGCAATGGACAACCCCTGGTCATTTCCGGTTTACTTACATGCAACCACAAGAATTTTCAGTGCAATGCGTTTGGACATGAAAATATTACGATGTGAAACAAAATTTAGGAGAGAAATGTTGTGTATTCACGTATTTAATCAAGTTAAAAGCTGCTATAACTCAAGGGCTCATCTCATCTGGAAACTGGTTAGTACATTGAATTTCTCCCTGGTTTGGAATACTCCATTTGAACAGCCTTCTACTAGACTAAGTTTCTTCTTTTTCTATATGCAATGTCCCTTCAGAACATTGGCGATCATGGCTTTCCACAACCTTCTACCCCTTGTAACTGCTTGCAAGATTTGTCCCTCTGCCATCCTTCCTGTTCTATCATCCATTCACACATTCTCATCAGGTTGGTGGCCCACTTACTTCCCTAGTCACTTTTACCTTTGATGTCCTAGAAGTGTTAAATTCTCCAAACCCTCCTTCCTCCTTATGTTTCCAAAAAGTTTTAGCTATGTATTTCTGATTCTGAGTATAAGTGTCCTTTTCATTTCCATTTTCCTTAAGAGTTCTTCATTGCTTACACTGTCCATCATATTCTCAGTATCCTCCTGTAGAAACCACATTTCTTACTTTCAGTCTTCTTTTCATCTTCCAGCATTCACTGCCATATATGAAGATTGATATTACATAATAGTTCAGAAGTTTTTCTGAGGAAATTTTCCTGCTTCTTAATACTTTGCTTAGCTTCCAAAATGAAGACAAAGCTTCACTTACTGCCCCCCCACTGAATTTTTCCTCCCCTTTGATATAAATCAAATTTAAATTTGAACAAGGGAATGACTCCTATCTAAAATATAAAAGGAGAAAGCCAGAAAATGGAGGTCAGATCAGCAAGCTCATTGAGTAATATTAAAATGCATCATTTTTCTTCACAAATTATAACGATTTAAAATCAATCATTTTCTTACTAAAAATGTGTGACACGCAACAAGGTGCCAGTAATTCAGCTAGTAGGATAATTATAAGGCTCATCTTGTCAACAGATGAGCTCCTATCCTGTGTTAATTAATCTAAGACAACTTCTGCGATTATGGAATTAACAAACCATATGGTCATCCTTTACTAAGTTTTACTTGACACAAAGTCAATATTATGAGGCACTTAGTGATGATCAAAATCACTACTCAGTAGAGCTAAATAACAATTACCGCATGCCATGGCAACCTTGTTTCCTTGGCTTAGTTTAGCACAAGGTAAGGAATAAGAGGCACTCAGTGAGGATCATATTCACTACTCAGTAGTAATAGTCAACCAGACTAGCTTGCTAACCATTACTCCAATCCAAAGTGGATGATATTGCGAAAGGTTTTTTGGGGGGAGATGTGTCAATATGATTCAGCTTCAAAACTGGTTAACATGTCATCTATGTAAGATGAGCTTCTAGAATATGGTGTGCAAATTAAAGTCTCATTGGAAGCTCGTTTATTCCAAGCACAAACAAATTATTTAAACAGCTGGAGAGCATTCAACCAAGAAAATTGTATTAAAATGTAATCTTAAATGGAAGGAAATTTGTTTTTAAAAAAACAAGAAAAAAAAAAGAAAAAAAAAGGAATACCATGAACAGTTGGAGAATGCACTGACCAAAATATATTGAGCAAAACAACAAAGATGGGGATACCCATTTAACAAAATATTTGTATAATGATAATATCTCATGGAACGTCATACTCTTTGCACTATGTCTCTTCAGAACATAGGAAATCGTGACTCTCCACAACTTCCTTTTTTCTGAGAAAATGATTGTTGGGATAAACTCATTTACCTGTCTCTTCCTGTTGAAGTGTAATGATATGTAATGATTTACTTGTGCATTTTCTGTCAATTATGACTGTAACCATTCTGACAGTTTTGTTGTAACAAACCAAGCTCTTATTGGGCAAACATTACTTTGAGCCAGTCTCCTAAGTCATAATGTTTGGTTATCAAGACCAACTTGCTCTGCTACAAGGTTGCAATAGTGACAGGAACCCAGTGAGCATTCAACTCAGTGAGACTAGTTTGCTAACCATTGCATTGTAAGTTAAATAAAATAATATATATATATATATATATAAAGTTTACCACTTGATGTTACCTTTAGCATCTAGATGCCAGAGTTTCAAAGACAGACCCTGCAGTTATCACTCCTTCCACTCATATAGTTATTTGCTTAGTTTAGTCTAGCACAAGGCCATACTACACAAGTAAATTAGTTTCCAAGACAAACCTTCAAGCTATCAGGCAATTGTGACAGGGTAACTTTTTTTTTTATTCATTCATTTTCTACAGCCTGTTAAAGCCAAAAATAATAATAGTTTAGTTATACAAGTCTTATGAATTAACCTAAAACTAAGGAAAGATGAAATGGATTCATGCCTTTCCCAAGAGTATTTGCATATAAGGGAATATAATGAACCGAACTGGAACTCAACTCTGGAATTAACAATTCTGAGCCATTATTCATTAAACCATCCACACATCCAAACTTACAGCATCTGGTATGCCCAAGCGGTAACCCATCTTGGTACTCAGGCTTAACATTGCTTAACTTTGGTAATTGTACCTTATCATAAATAAACAGGTATCCAGTATATGCATGTGCACAGAGGTGGAGTTAACAGGGTAGTCACCCTGATAGCATCAATAATGCATGAAATGTCAGTGACTTCAAGTACTGAGTGTGTTAAGAACTCTAAGTGAAAAAAAGTATGGAAGATTAGTTGACCAGATTGCCACCTGATGAAAGATTTGCTTTAAAAATATTATAAAGAAGGCATCAGTAGGATTTGAATCCAAAATAAACCTTGTAAGATTTAGTAAATCCAGTACAACTGAATTTTCCCTACCCCTCTTCACAACCCCTGAAGAAGTTGTGGTTACGAGATTAATGCATTTGCTAATGGGCTATTTTATCAAATTGATTCTTACCAAAATATCTAGGCCCAAAATCTGGTTGAAGGCACTTTTGGAAGGACTAACAAAGAGGGTCTTTGTGGGAAGATAACATTCATCAATGTCATTTCCCTGGACAAATGGCTATATAAATAAGAGACTATAGTTGCTTGGGCAGTTGGCATCACAGAGTTTTTCATTGTGTCCAGAGAGAACGCTCTCTCCAAGCTGCAGGAATCTGACACATAAACACAAGCTTCTACCCTTCCTATCAACTGCTCTCATTGTCTCAAGAATATTAGTAGAAATCAACCAGAGTGATTGTAACCTTTGGTGGTGTTTTATGTTATTAAACTGTTAATAGAAAGAATAAATGCTGTTGTAAAAACTATCTATAATTTTCTGCCTTTCAAGAAAGTTGCCAGAAAAAGAAAACCACAGCCTACTATAGTGAACAAGAATTCTTTGATAATCTTATCCTGGTGAGGACACAATATTAACTTTCATCACTATCATTATGACTTCATTTGCTGTAAAAAAAGTTTATCCTGTCACTGAAGGTGATTCTGATCTCTGAATTTGAATTTGTTTGGATTTCATAGCTGTGTTGTCATATCCTGCTATGGCAACAAAAAACATCTTAGAGTGAAATTAACAATAAGGTTACTGCAATTGAGAGGCCTGGAAAAAGAATGCAGTGAAAAAGGAAGATATATTAATAATATGGAGGGCTAAAGGTTAAACAATTAGATAACTGCAACTGGCAACCAGCAACAAGTGAAAATTGTAAACTCACAAAAACAACTACATATGCATCACATTTGCCACTGTAAGCAATTGAAGGTGTACAGAGTGTTATTCTACATTTTTACAATATGATGTACCCAAACTTTCCACAAGACCATTGTTTTTGTAACCAGTTATATGATTGAAAAACAGTGCAGAGTAAAATTTTAAAAAATAAAAAGAATAGCTTAATCAAATTTTTTTAACCCAATTCTTATGCATCAACATTCTTATCAGTCTTTTTTTTTTAATACAGATTTAAATGAAGACCACTCCAATAACTATAAGTGATCAAAAAAGATAACCATTACATAAAAAACAGCATAAATATGCAGGAAAATTTCTATAGTAGCAGGAATCATGTCCAAGTTTTTAAAGGACAATTACAAGATTCTTAAAAATACAATTACATAAAAATCATTGTTTTTCTAGATCAGTGAAACTAAGTTTGATAAATCAATAGATACAATGATGATTCCATGAATACACATTTCCTTTTGTGTAACATGACTCCGAGTTTCAGAAGCTAAAAACAGGGAATAAATTATAATACGACCTTATAGTCCAGCCATCCCTGAATAAAAGTTAGTTTTGAAAAGTTGCACCATATTATCCATTAAAATCTCAATGTCAAACACATTTCACTAAAAATATTCATCATGATATTAAAGAACAGAAATGAACCAGATGGTTGCATCTTTCTTTTCCAAATTTCTGTTTCAGAACTTATTTCCATATTTCTTGGAAAAGGTGCTAATTACACATAAAAGACTGGAAAATCAAAATATAAATAAACATTATTTTGTGAGCAAAACAGTTTATTTGCAGTTTTGCTGTTTCAAATAAGAGGATTTTTAAGCTGAGTAAAAATTTCTGGAAACATGTACTTTTATACAATTCTCCCCACTTTTTTACATTTAATTTTTGTTCAAAATTTCTCAAATTATACACAAGTACAGTATATATGAAGATTTTGTTTTTGCCAGTTAGTATGAAAGGCAAACATTATATAATAAAAAAAAAGACAAAATACACAATTTTTTAAAAAGTCTTATATTTTGGAAAATCTAGAAAACTTTCAAAACTCTGGCTCAAAACATAAAAATGGAGTAATTCGACTATTACTTTTTTAATTGTTAATTATTATCTATGTGGAAGGTGCTGGTAAGAAGATAATTACTGGTACTGAAAACTTTGAAAAAATAATTTTTAAATTTTTTAAATATAAAGATAAAATGTTATTTTTAATGGGTTGAGTGGTTGTTCCAGTTAAAAAAAAAAAAAAAAAAAGAAAAAAAAAAAAAAAGTGAAATTAATTAATAAACAACCAGCTTACTTACCATAGAAAGACAGTACCACCAACAGGAATCAAACCTGTATCCCCTTTTCCATAAAGGAAAGTGCTTCTGTAGCCAAAAAATGCTGTTACCAATTTGGCTACACAGGCTGAGGATACTTTAACATTTGAATTATCTTAAAAAGAAAATGAATGTAAATTGTTCAATTTTCATTCACTTAATTTCATCAGCTAGTTATCTAAAATTGTTTCTTTTACAGATTATCAACCCATTGAGAGTTATTTAAAGCCAAACTATTTCAGACTGCTGGAGGTTGCTTACAGAACCCAGTATTCCTAAACAGTCTCTGAAACATGGGTTCCTATACAATCACCAGAGTTAAGCAATGTCAAGCCTGGTCAGTACCTAGATAGGTGACTGCTTGTAAATACCAGGTGCTGTAAGCTTGGATATAATTGCCATGTAATGGATAATGGCAATGGAATTGTTAATCAGAGAGCTGAGCTCATATTCCCCTTGGGTTCATTATATTCACTTACTTACAAATACTCTTGGGAAAGGTATGAATTCACTTCTCCCCTCAGCTATGGGTTAATTAGTAAAACTTATATTACTAAATCATTATTATCTAAAAAAAAAAAAAAAAAAAAAAAAAAAAACAACTCTTACAATCTAAAAATATTTTCTGGCTTTCAATTAAATAACCTGCCAATGGTTGATAAGCTGTAGAAAATGGATCAATCAATAATCAGTCACCCCCGACCTATACCATTTAATTACTGACCGAGCTGTTTATAGACAGTGATCAAATGAGAACCAATAATAGAATTATTTGAGGATAGGTTTATTATCTAAAAGATCTGTTTCCAAAGTGATCACAAGACAATAAGTGATATTGTGCATTTGTATAAATATTTATAGATGGATATAAATTTGCATAATGTCTTTCAATTACTAAAATCAACAAGTAAAATTTTAATTCCAAAACTTTTTTATTTTTATTTTACCCCAAGCAGGGCATTAAAAGTCAATAAGACAAAAGGGTTTATTGAGAATGAAAGAAACGGAGAGGACAATAAAAGAACAGGATTCAAAAAGAGAGATGATGACAATTGACATTGCATTTAAATCTTTAAAGATTATATTTGACAGTTAAGCCAGAAGCCAGTTCCATGAGCAAGATGTGTGGAAGAAGTTGTTTAGGCTGATTTCATTCTTGTTTTTGTAACCACAATTCATTCTTTAACCTGTTGATTTGGAAAGAGTCTTTTTCCACACCCCAAGGTCATCTCTACGCTTTTTCAATAAAAAAAAAAAAAAAAAACAAACAAAAAAAAAAACCGATGAGATCAGTAGTATAAACAATTTGTGATATGATAGTGATTCATCACAAAATTATAATATTTCTCATGAGAAAAATCTTCAGTGAATGGTGAACTTATAAAGAAAATGCCAGTATAAACACAACTTGTGTCTTTTGAATAAGCAGAGTACATTCCTTTAAAGAGATAATAGAACCTTATCTCAGGATTTATTTATCTTTTCCTGTTTTCAGTATTTCTACAATAAAACATTTGGTATGAATCTAATCTTGCTGCAAGTCATTTTAAGCACAATTTTCATCAAAGATATCAGTTTTGAACAAAATAAATGGCTCTTTTTAGAAATACATGAAAGCAATCATAGCTTTAACATCAAATTGTTTTTGTTGTATATTTGGAGAGCAGTATTTCTTTTATTTGTATATCACTGAATGTGATGGACAAGAAAAATTTCGTAAGTTTCTATTCAGTTTTTCTCATGTTTTTTCTTGTTTTCTTTTATCAGGACTAAAAGAGTTTAAAAACTCTCCATAGTGAGTATTGTCCCAAATGCTTTCAGCATATTCATAAACCATTTTCAAGGAGTTTGTTGCTAGTATATCGTTCTATGTTTTAAGCTGTGTTGTATAGAAGTAGTATTAATTCTAAGACGTGCAGGATAAGAGTAATAATAATTCTGTGTTGGGGAAGG
Source organism: Acanthosepion esculentum (assembly GCA_964036315.1). Classification (NCBI taxonomy): domain Eukaryota; kingdom Metazoa; phylum Mollusca; class Cephalopoda; order Sepiida; family Sepiidae; genus Acanthosepion; species Acanthosepion esculentum. The sequence goes on from OZ038498.1 coordinate 32,726,230, forward strand.
TAAACACAGGAAAATATACTAACCATGAGCCCCTTAAAAATGGCTAATGAATTGGATGAAAGTGCTTGGGACAAAAATCATTATGGACAGTTCCTATACTCTCTTAGTCTCCATAAAACAAAAAAAAAAAAACTGGAAGAACATTATAAAAACTGAATAAAAAATTCATTGCTTTAGCATCATTGTGTGTGTGTGTGTGTGTGTGTGTCTCTCTCTCTCATATATATGTCTGTCTAATCTTGTTTTCCAAGCACACCCATCTGCTAGGATGGCTAGACGATCCTTGTTGTAGGTGCCTGTTCAGGCACATCTGTATTTGTTCAACACCCACAAAGCCCACCTGTGGTTTATATTGCAGTTAAGCTAAGCAGACCTTAGTTACAGTTTGACACAGAGAGACAGAAAAAATCTCTCATGATCAACAGTTTGAACAATGCCAGTACACCCAGTCACAATGATATGCAACTTTTTGCGAGCACAACCAATGAAGAATTCTGAGCAGTTATGTCTTGCCAATTTAATTCCCAAGGCCTGTGTCAACCTGTGGTATGGTTTTGAGGCAGTTTCCAACCATGCTAAATGCTGATTTCACCTCGCATGACTGATAGCATCAATAAGTTACCTTCTTGACAAATCAACCCTGACGAGATCCAAACCTGGGTTTCATGGTCAGCAAGCGAACATTATAACCACTCGGTCACACAACTGTATACATACATACATACAAACATGCATAAAATCTATCTCATTTTCAAGCTCTGCTCATCTCTTTTGGATGCCATTTTAACTTTTCCTCATTATTTTTGATAGAGAACCAAGATAGAAATGAATAAACATTATCTTCAGGTCTTTATGCTCCATAAGCTCAAAGTTGGTTATTGTGTAAGCAAAGCCACTTGCAACGCCAATTGTGGTTTGAGGCTGAAGTCAACTTAAGAATGGATTATGTATCAATGCAAAATTCACTTCTAGTGATCTAGATCTTCAAGATGTGTCAACACACAACAATGAACAATCAAAAGGTGGGTAGCAGTAGAGGTTCATTCAGAAACAGGTACCGGTAGCTAAGCTGGGGGTTGTCCATGCAACAATCAGATGTCTAGCAGAAATCAGCAAACTGAAGAAAATGTTCAAGTCAGTAGCCTATGATTTGACTGCAGATCGACAGTCAGCACAGTTTGACATGTGCTGCAATTTCATTGTATATTTAAAAAAAAAAAAAATTGTGTGTATATATATATATATATATATATATATATATATATATATATATATATATATGAAATGATAGTTTTCATGATACAATAGTATCATCAGAGAGCTCAGTTTAAATCCTGGGCCAGTTGGTTACATTTCAGACAAATACTCTTGGGAAAAGTACTAATCTGTCTCTTTTCCTCCTAGCTAAAAATTAATTACCCGAGTAGGCGGGGTAGGCTCATTAGCCTTGGGTGTCAGTCAGTCTAAGAGAAGGAATACTTTGAATTCCAAACCATAGAGAAGGCAATAGGAAACCGTTATCTTTACCAAGAATTCAAAGGGTTGCATTCAGTATCATCACTAGACCACAATGCTACTGCATAGATGGTAGTAACGAAAAGATGGTTTCTTTCTCATCCTTTGAGGAGAAGGACAGAATTGGCAGCTTGGAATTTAAGAGTTAGCAGGAGGAAGGACTTCAAGGAAACGTTAGCATGCATCCTCATGTGGTCTTAGACTGTCTCTTGAGCCTGGGTGAAGGAAGTGTATTGGCACTTTAAAATTCCTGTAGCCTGACTCTACACTGTTTTGGACTTATATCCAAAACCCAGACAAAGGTGATTCATCACTGTCAGAACACCACACCCATGAAGTATTCTGACCAATTACTGACCGTTCTTGCTCTGACTTTCGTATTCTGTAACATTAACAAGGTAAAGAAGGGCCATGATCACCTATGCCATGGCATAAAAAAAAAAAAGAAAGGAAATTACCTTTCTTTGAGGTAACATACATGCTTGCCTCTCAGATTGTAACCGATTCCTCTTGCAAACCTGGTAAGACCATCACTGCAGACTTTTATTGTCATGATACATAATACATCAAAAGTTGAAAACTTTTTGACTAGCAATGAAGAGAAAACAGGATAGCTTAAGACCATCCATCATTAATCACCCAAAAAGAACCTCAGTCAGTCAACATCTACCTTGAGTGGCTCTTTGATGAACATTTTTCAAAAAAAGAAATTGCTGTATTATGGTCTTCCTTTACCTTAATTATCTGGTATTTTATTACTATAACACTCGACTATTTTTTTAGTAGCCAACTAGACAATGATGGTAAAATAGGGGCAGAATTGATCATGCGAAATAAAGGAGATAGTTGTAATAGTATATTTACCAGTTATTCATCTGTTACTACTTTTCACTAGTTTTGTATGCACATATACACCAATGTGGACCAGGTCAAGAATGCCTTTCAATGGATTTATCAACACCTGGGACTTCAGTTTTAATAATGGCAGAATAAATTTCACCATCAAATTATGATACAAACAGATACAATGATTTAATATGCTACCACACACACACACACACACACACATATATATATATATATATATATATATATATATGGTAGCATTAAGTCATTGTATCTGTTTGTATCATGATTTGATGGGGAAATTTGCAGAATTTGTTTCTTTCTTACAATCGTTAAAATCTTTGTTATATATATATATATATATATATATATATATATATATATATATATATATATCTATGCCTGCCCACGTACTCAATTCCGGAAAATCCTCGTTGACAACACAACTATACTTAAACATGAAAATAATAAACAAAAATGAAAAATCCTTGAAGCTATATACACAAAACAGTTGAAACCTAACCTGAACAAAATAAACTATGAAATCTCCACATTCTTAAATGCCTATAATCTATAGGTTTATACCAATGGCTTCCCATACTTAATACTTCTCGTTTTCACTCTTGCGTGGTCATGTGCGACACGTTTTTCGCTTCCTTGGCTCGTAAATAAGGGTTTGTCGTTACTTTAAGCTTATTTAAACAGCAATTATTGTGGTTTCGTATATGTGTTTGATTTATTAAAATTGTCATCTTTGATAAAGGCTTATGTAAGCCGAAAGCTTAGACTGGATTCAAACATGTGTCAATACGGTGTTTTCCTTTCGTCTTTCAACAATAATGTGATTAAGCTTATCAGACAATACGAAAGGAACTTACTTAAAATAAATAGACAAAACTTGTCTATATTATTCAATGAAACATGCATTAATATACATATATATATATATATATATATATATAAAATTCACCAATAAATCATGGTACAAAAAGATACAATGATTTAATATGCTACCACGCACACACATATATTATATATAATGTGGTAGCATATATATATATATATATATATATATATATATATATATCTTACAAAGATTTTACCGATTAGTGTAAGAAAGAAACTAATTCTGCAAATTCCCATCATCAAAGCATTCAAGAAATGTTGCTGAGAAAATAATTGGCTGTTTGCTGCTCTCCTCAGAGGATATTTCTAATTCTTGCTGTGGTAGCATAGCAGAAAACAATGAGAGACAGCACACATCCTGGGTACCACTTGTTTGAATGGTTACCCCCAGGGTGACAGTTTTGGTTCTATTAGTTCCAATTATTCAGTAACACTGCCCACTACCAATTATTAATTTTTTTTTTTTTCAGGTTTTAAATGCATATATACATTATTGTGGGCCAGTTCACAAATGCCTTTCAGTGGTTTATCAACACCTGAGACTCCAATTTTAATCACGACAGAATAAATTCACTATCAAATTATGAGAAACATTGTGTTGATTCTAATTATTTACACTATTTACATGCGGACAACTGTCCTCATCTTTGCCATTATCACAACATTTCAATCCATTCCTTCATTGGATGTATGTCAATCTGGGTCACCTGCAGGGAATTACAAACTGAATCTACTTTATAGAATCTACAGGGATAGACTGTATAATATAATATATATTATACATGAGAACTCTTATGTAGCAAAGGAATCATATTTTTTTAAAAATAATTATAATTTAGGCTCTACTTTTGTATTGAGCACTGTTTTTTTTAAAAATAAAACAAAAATACTAAAGAACTTCGGATTATTTACCTAAATATATATATATATATATATATATATATATATATATTATATATATATAATTATTTGTTGTTTTTAGTACTGCTCAGTTACTGCTCACCCTGTTTTCACCGAGGCCAAATACACACTGCCTGTCCCACAGCTCACAACTACTATGTTACCAAATTCATGAACACTTTAATCCACTAAGTTATTGCCCTGTGGGACAATTTTCTGTGACTGAATTGTAGTAAAATCAAAGATGGAGACAATAGTTTGCATGTAAATAATGATAACTCCTCATCCCAGAAATTGAGACAGAAATTGTTGATTGTAATGTTGACTTGTGTTTGACTGTGGAAGCTGTGTTTGGGCCGAGTTAAAAATGTTGAAGTTGATGGTTCAAAATGATCATTATTTTATTTCAACTGGTTATAAAAACAGCTGATCAAGTGTGTGTGTGTGTGTATATATATATATATATATATATATATATATATATATATTTTGGCAACTGAGTGTCTTACTTCAACTCTCTTGTACATAAGAAAGATTTTGATATGAGAAAAAAAAAAAAACAAACAAAAAAAAAAAACTCACACACAAATGAAATGGTTTTTTGACGGAACAATTTTCTTCATTTTGCTCATTTGTGCTAGATATCTTCCGCCCTGAGATTAGCTACCAGAGCCTGAGTTTCTATTTCTGGATGAAACTCTTCAGCTGACCTTGATTGTTCATTGTCATATGGGGACTTGATCATCTGGATCACCAGAAGTTTTGGGAGCCAATGATGCTGTCCATTCAAAAGATGATTTTTCACCTCAAGGACTATTGATGTTGCAAACAGTCCCCCACCATCAGTATCATTAAAAAAAAAAAAAAAAAAATCTTAAGAAATATGATTTCATAAATAAATTCAATTTTATTATCAACTTCCAATAAGTGGATAACATATCCCTGGAGCTATGAATTGGGAAAGATAAGTTGAACATTTAATTTTACTTGTTGCCATATATATATATATATATATATATATATATATATATATATATATATATGCAAGTTGCATTAAAAACGACAGACAAGGTACTACAGTTAAGCTTTTTATTTAATTTTTCTTGTGTACGAACAAGAGCTTTCTTTGCTGGACAAAGGCTGTGTAAGAACTGTCCAAATGTTTTATTTTTCCGAGCGCTTTCGACTATATCATTAGCCATTATCAAGGATGATTTGATTTTTCAGCTTAATTGAGTATGTGCATTATGTGTATGTCTTAGTGTGTAGTAGTGGTGTTTTAATTTCCAAATACGGTTAGCACGTTGTGGCTTTGTTCGTAGTCAATATTGTTACGGGTAGGCTTTTTCTTTTTTATTATTAAAGCCTCCATTATTTTTAACATTTTTTTACAGATGGAAACAATTAATATATTTGTGTTCCAGCAAAGAAAGCTCATGTCCGTACACAAGAAAAATTAAATAAAAAACTTAACCGTAGTACCTTGTCTGTCATTTTTAATGAAACTTGCATAAAAGGATTGCTGCCTATATATATATATATATATATATCTCTATATCATTCACAGACAGTACTGTTTCGCTATATCACAGCTCCTCAGTGTGACTAGACTTTCGAATGCCTCAAGCCAGGATTGAAACACAACTAATTTTGTGTCAGCCAGAGCTATCTTCACTCGGTAGAGTTACACAACTAAATCTAGCGTATTGTTTTTACAAATGTAAACAAATGCCAATCAGCCAAAGTGCTCCATTCATTTTACTGAAGAGCTTTTCATTAGTGCAGGTGGCTGTTGTTTATAGAAATAGCTTATCACTCAACAATGCTCAATTGAAATGTATTTTCAAGAGCTAAATGCATGTGTGCTGACATTATTTTTAAGTCCTATAAACAAGTTTTTTTCTAAATTTTTAACTCATTTTTTGTTTGAATCAAAGAGTAAATATTGTCCAAAGTTTTGGGATTTTACAATTCTACAGTCATGCTTGGCTCTTAGGATGATCGGATGATCAGATGAAAACAAAAAAAAGTAAAAGAAATTTACGTTGTAGCTTTTACATGCTGTGATGAATTAACATACTTGAATACTTCACTGGACTAAGTGTATTTATCAATTGAGAATTCCACAAGTGATAGATACACTTAGCATGTAAAATCACATTTTAAAATAAGAGCTTTAAAATTGAGAAGTCATTTTTTAATCATATTGTCTACGATATGCAAACAAGGTCAGATTTTATAATGCAAGTCAATATTTTCACAATTGGTATTAACCAACCAATGCTGGTAAAAATTTGGGAATTTTTTTTTTCATATAAGCAATATATTATGTGAATTTAAGCTTATATCTATCCTTAGTGTGAAATATTGATAATTTGTTTTGGATGTGACAAGTTTTATTCCAAGTGAAACATCAATATTTTTTTTTTTATAAATAAATTCAAAAAGATATAGGCCACAGAAACAGGTTTGATAAACACAAAATCACAAATAACTGAGTAAATTATTATTTTATTTAAATATTAATATGTGCTCCTTTTTAACACTGTATAACCTTAAACAGTCTTTCAACAGTTTATTTTGTTAACTTCTCCACTGTTTCAACTGGAACATTACTTACAGCAGTTTTTATTGTTTCCCAGAGATCTTTGAATAATGTGCCCCATTTTCATGTCCATCTCGTTTACATACCACAAGTTTTCTTCAAGATTAATATCTGGAGAGGATAGAGACCATTCCATTATTTTGGTGTTTTTGAAAAGTTTTTTCAGCAAGGTGGGCAATATTCAGCTTTGTGGAATTTGAAGTAGCATTATTTTGCAGGATTATATTCTTGTGTATAAAGTTTCTTGGTTACAACTTAAACCATTCAAAAAGACAAAAAAAAAATATGTCTCGTTCAAGGACTTACCATACTTCTCGGCATTTATGTTGATATCATCAACTTTGAAGAGACCTATAATTTTACTGCCTACTGTACTAACCCAGAACATTTTACCTCCACTCCTTTGTCTTGGAAGTCGTGTTGGCTTTTTCTCTGAATGATTGACCTCTTGCCCAATCATCATATCCATTCAATTTTATAATTAAAAAAAATGACTCAAGAAATCAGTTTTCATGTGCTTATTCAAACTTAAACATTTTTCTTGGTAATATTTATTTAAAGATGGTTTCTTTGCTTGCTTTCCTTCCTTTGGTCATTTTTCTGCATCTTTTCCATTTACCTTCATAACATCTTTGCTGGTCAATTCATTTTTCTTGTTGATTAATCCATTTTTTTTTTTTTTTTCTTTCTTTGTTCTCGTGCCAATATTTTCAATTTCTTTTTTGATTGTCCCAAGATCGCTGTTTAACGTTTTTCCTCACATTTTCCAACGTTGTTCTCCCGTTACTCTTCCCATTACTTTACAATATCTTGATTTTCTTTTGAGGTTATATCTTTCTTACAACCCATGGCAATCTTTATATATCTGAAATTAAAAAATAAAGATCAATAACTATGCTATTATGTATATTTATTTACAATATGATGAACAACCCTCAAGTTGCATAATAAAATCTCACACCACCAAATAATTCACTGTAGATATTCCTAATAAAATCATAAGCTAAAATTCACATGGTACATTTGTCTTATAAATATATTTTGAAAGTTTAACCAAAATATATTGGTTAACACCAATTTCATTGTGAAAACACCGACTTGCTTAATAAAAGCCGACACTTGTTTACAGGCATTTAGAATCTGAAACGGAAGCGATTAGCAGACAATACTAATTAAAATGAACACAAATTGTACTTTAAGACAAATGACAAGAGAAAACAGGAAAATTTAAGTCGTGAAAGATTTTTTGTCTATTCTGTAACAAAACATTCACAAAAGATTGTTGACCTAAACACATGTTCACAAACATTTACCTGTGGTTTTTTTTTTTTTGCTTTAACAGTTTACTTAATGGTAACAAAATCCGTAACCAAGGTCTCTTTAAGATTTAAAAAAAAAAATTAAAAAATATATATATATATTTTGCTGAGGTAATTTTCTAACTGGCTATTTCACAGCGAGCCACACACAATGTTCAGATATTGTGAATAGAAAAATATCTTAAGGGTCTTGTGTTGTCCATGCCTCCAAACAGATTTGGGTTTCATGCTGCTTCTTTTATGTGCCATCCCCTCCCAGACACAGGTGATCATGGCTCTACATCCATTTACTCGAGCTTGCTATGTTATACGTTGTTTTACTGTCCTTCATGCTGAGACTTAATATTCGATTTGAATAAATTATTTCAACAGAGCTTCTTTTTTCTTAATTTAACACGAGTGCCTGATGGAAATGAAAGCTGGATGCAGAGACTTGAAGCAGTATAGTTCTACAGAAGGATGTTGAGAATACCATGGACCAAACATATGAGCAACAACAAAGTTCTAGAGACAATTGCAATGAAAAGGACTCTTATGCTTAACATCAGGAAGAGAGAGTTGAAATTTCTGGGTCACATAATGAGGAAAGAGGGCTTGGAAAATTGGATAATCACAGGATAGAATGAAGGTAAAAGAGACAGAGGAAATCAACGCGCAACCTATCTGGCGAATTTGAGTGAATAGATGGCAAAAAGAAAAAATTTGTTAAGTGTTATGAAGGACAGGAAATTTTGGAAAGCCATGAAAGTGTCTTGAAAGGGACATGGCACATAGAAGCCTTATTGAAAAAAGGGTAAAATGTAAAACTTCCTATTGTTTTTATTTTTAAAACCAGACTTCTGTTTACTCTATCTAAATAGGATGTTTGGAGCTTTCGTAAAAATAATTAAAAAATTATGGGAAAGATGGAGAGGGAGGAAGAGAGAGGGGGAGGAAGAGAGAGGGGGAGGGAGAGAGAGGGGGAGGGAGAGAGAGAAAGAGAGAGGGGGAGGGAGAGAGAGAAAGAGAGAGGGGGAGGGAGAGAGAGAAAGAGAGGGAGAGAGAGAGAAAGAGAGGGAGAGAGAGAGAAAGAGAGGGAGAGAGAGAGAAAGAGAGAGAGAGAGAGAAAGAGAGAGAGAGGGAGAAAGAGAGAGAGAGGGAGAAAGAGAGAGAGAGGGAGAAAGAGAGAGAGGGAGAAAGAGAGAGAGAGGGAGAAAGAGAGAGAGAGGGAGAAAGAGAGAGAGAGGGAGAAAGAGAGAGAGAGGGAGAAAGAGAGAGGGAGAAAGAGAGAGAGAGAGGGAGAAAGAGAGAGAGAGAGGGAGAAAGAGAGAGAGCGGGCAATAGAGAGGGAGGACAAGAGAGAAAGAGAGAGAAAAAGCAGTAAATCCAAAGCCTGACATGTTTGTTTTAATTTTCATCTGAAATTTTTACTGCATAATATTCAATCTTTGTGTTTAATTGGTTGAGTGCATCGACGAAGAGATTATATTGAAAAATATTTTTTTTATTTTATTAGGCTACATACTAATGGAATACTTATGTATTTTTAGGTGTGTGCCTACAAGGGTTCATTAATAAAATTGTAGCCTGGCATGAACTGATTTTCACTGTATAATATTTGATCTATATGATTAATATTCACTACTGAATACTACCCTTTGAGCCTTGACCACTGCTTTACCAGTGGTAGAGAAAAATGATTTAATGCCCAGATACTGGTTGAATGGTGGATAAACACTTGTAACTATTTTTATATCTACCATGAAACATTACAAATTATTTGCAAAATTTGACTCAGGAGCTCAGGTGTTCAGGAACACAGGGCTCAAGGAGTTAAGTGAATTAACAAGAATGCAATTATATTATAAATATATTGTGTAAAATAAGTGACTTTTTTTTCTTTGAGTATTTTTACACTATTGTTCATCCAATACAAAACCTAAGAGCCACTCAAGGTAGAGAGTTACTAAATAGGGATGTTATATGGATGCAAGAATTGTGGATTATGGAGATGCGTAAAATAGATTACAGTTGACCCTGGACTTTGAGATTGTTATGGTTGGGGAAGCATCCTCTTGGGAGTGTTCCACAAAGCAGAAGCTTTTTGTAAAAAGATGTAAAAATGAGTCTTCCTTCTTACCAATGGAATACAAAAGAAATGATTTCCACTGAATTAAATTAGAACGATCATATGAAATCAACTGCTAAGAATGTTGGTTCATGGTGTCATGTAAGAGTTTTTCTCACTCAAATTTATCTTGCACCTTTGTGAGTTTAGCATTTATCCATGCATTAAACATTGTTACCACATTTGATCCAGTGCTTCTATGTATCTAGAGATTCTTGACAAAATCCAAAGAAGAATTTGCAATGTTATCAGTCCTGACCTGGCATCTGAGCTTCAATCAATTTCCCACTGCTGTAATGTAGCTTCTCTGTACCATCTCTATAAATATTTTTGTGGCAATCTTTCTGATGAGCCCTCTTCTTTGGTATCAACTTCATGAATTTAAATGTAGTACTAGATAGACAACTAGATCTCATCAATTTACTGTTGAAATTACTAAGTGTAAGCTTAAGTCCCATTCTAATAATTACTTCACTTGCAATTTGACTGTTTAACTCTTCTGGCTCATTTTCCTGTCAATTTTGATCTTAATTTAAATGCAATGTCAACTGTCATCTTCTGTCTCCTTGAATCCTGTTCTTTTTATTTTTCTTTCTAATCAATAACATTTTTTCCAGTTTTCTTCATTCTCAATAAACCCCTGCATTTTAGAGGCTTTATTGACGTGGTTGGAGTGAACTGATTAAAGGAAAAAAAGGTTTTCTAATAAAGGAGCTTACAACCATGCAGTGTTGGCATAAGAACAGTGTTCAATGACCAAAGATAGAGCTGCTCAATAAGAACAATGAAAACAAAAAAATATGCAAAATTTCACACAAGACAGTCTATAGACATTTCTATTTTCACATTAAACTGCCAATTGTGTTATATTTTTCTTATTACTATAAACATTATATTTAGTGAGTACATATTTTTGAGCAGACAGCAATAAAAAAAATGTCTACTGAAATTGAATTGAAGGTTTTATTAAAGAAAATGTGTCTCTTTGCACATTTTATTTATTGTATCCACTAAATATAACTTAGTAATAAGAAATAACGTTGGATCAAAATACTGATTTAATTAAAAATGTATATTATATATATATATATATATATATATATATATATATATATATATATATTATATATATATATATATATATATATATATATACACACACACACAAAGTGTGGACATAGGACTCAATATTGCATAGTAAATGTCACTTTCATACATTAATGCTATCTTCAGATCAAGATGACTCAATACTGTAGAGAAAAAATATAAATAAAATATCATTTATTAAGTCAATATATTTATTTCATAAGTTGTATACTTTTATAATCAAAAACAATTTAAAGCCAATATTTTAGTAAATTATTTTTCAAAAAAAATAAAAATAAAATAAAATAAAAAAATAATAAAGTGAACAAAATAAAAAAAATTTTTAAAAATCAAATTCCAACATATTCATATAGAAGTACGAGAGGACAGCATAGACCAACTAATATTTCCCTTATATATTCTCAGAATAATATGTAGAAAAACATCTGCATTTATAAGTTATCAAATTCCAATTCAGTCCAAATTATAGTTTTCTATAATCCCAAATCAGATCCTCAGAAAATTCAATAGACACATTTACTTTGAAATTAAATAGCTTTATTTATTGTGAATTATAAATTTTCAAAAGTAAAGGCAAAGAAAAAAAAATACAGAATAAATTTTCAAACTAAGTGAAAAAAGAAAAAGAAAAAAAAAAGGAAATAAAGAGAAAAATGTGGAATCAATTTCTAAAAATGTATAAACTCCAAATTTTCCAATAATTCTGGTAATTATCAATTTCTCATACAAGCACTAATATATTTGGAGGAAGGAGTTTCCATAAAATAAGATTTTATATCCCCACTTCACATCCTAAACACTGTAAAATAATAGATTATTCCCATGCATGTATAGATATAGTTTACATATGAAAAAATGTTGTAATATTGTTGGCCTGAACCACTACCCAAAATGTAACCAAATGACCAAACATCATTTTTTTAAAATCAATTCAACCCAAGCAAGGCAACAGAGCCACTAATATGCATGGATTTATTAAGTGTAAAAGAATATAAGAAAAAACATTAAGGACCGAGAACAATAAAAGAACAAAATATTTTGGAATCTCTTAGTCAAACTCAAAATATCTTAGCATCTCTTGTATATGGAGTATTTAATGTATAAGAAGGCCATAGATGGAAGACAACCTAACAGTGTTACACAGTATGCACCAATTTTAACCTTCTCATTTCTCTTTCAGAATGAGAGAGAGGAGGAGGAGGAAATTAAAAGGCATGTCTTCTCATGACATTAGCAGGCCATCATAGTTTTAGATCTCAGTCTTGAGAGAAAAAAAAAAAAAAAAAAAAAAAAAAATGGACAGATTCTTAATTTTCAAGACAAGAAATGAGCTCGGGGTTTCTAGCTGGTACCTGTACGTTATCCATGATCAAGAAAAAAAAAGAAAAAAGAATGCATTAACCCCCACATAACTGTGCTTACATCCATTTTTTGATCACTATAAACATTCGACAAGTATCAATGAATGTCTATGGCTGCAATTTTTTTTCCTACATGTATGGATTCAATAATATAACTCTGCTTTGTCAACACTGACTTCAGATACCATCTTGCCAAACAACTACCTGTAACAAGCTCACCAACGAAAGATTGAAGGAAAGGTTCAATCTCTCCTGTCAAACCACCTACATTTGCCTTTGACGTAGGTCAGCTTAAAATATCAGGCATTACTTTTGTTTGTTTTTTTTTTTTTTAATGGTATATAAACATCTCAATGGGTTATTCAATGCTGACAAAATTTTTATTGCTGGTAATATTTTTCAAAAAAGTATTGCTGGTATTAAAACCTATTTTTGCACTTTCATAGTGTTTTTATCCCAATTTCGGCATTAACTATTTGCCCACAGCTGGGACTCTAACAAGTGCAAACACCCTAGGGTGGACCTAGGAACACCAGCAATTAAGAGGTGGTTCCACGCTTCTCAAAACCTCCCAATCAGAGGCCAACCTTGTCTGTCATTTTTAATGAAACATGCATAGGATTGCTGCCTAAATATACAACTAATATATATATATGAAAGGATATGGCATCGAAAAGAATAATTTTAAAAAATTAAAAAAAAAAAAAAAAAGAAATAAAATAAAAATAAATAAAAACCATTTTTATAAAATGACTACCTACTGCCAATGACTATCTACTTTGCTCTTTCAAGATTATAAACAAGACAAATGCCTAATAACTTATCTAGCTCAGAAGTAGAGCAATAAACAAGAGGCTCCAAGTTATTTTTGGATTCCATATGCTCTACAGAAGCGGTTTGTTAATCAAAAATTTACCTGAAAGAGAAGAAATATTCCACAGGCAAGTTTCAAAGAACTCTAAAGTTACCAGCAATATCACAGGCTTAACAGTTTTGTGAATATTGGAAAAGACGCTTAAAAATAAAGTAAATATGCTGGGAGATTACTACACATGAAAACCATCACATGCGTATATCTGTGAAAGTAAGAAATTCAATTATTCCAGTAACTTTTGGAATAACATATTGAATCAATTGCTAGGTCTGCTGCTAAGAAAGTTGGGTCACTGTTTTGTGCTAGACAATTTTTCTCACCAGAATCCATCTTGCACATTTATAAATCTAGCATTCATCTGTGAATTGAATATTGCTGCCATATCTGGTCTAGTGCTTCTGCTTTATATATCTGGACAAAATTCAAAGAAGGGTCTGTAATTTTATCAGTCCTGACATCTCATCTTCAGTCACTTTCCCACTTGTCTGGTGTGGCTTCTTTTTATCTTTCTATAAATATTTTCATGACAATTATGCATGCTCTCTTCCTTGATACCTTTGATGAATTTAAGTGTACTACTGGATTGGCAATTAGGCCTCATCATTTTACTGTTGAAATAACTAGATGTAACCATAAGTTCTATTTTAATAGTTCCCTTACTTGCACTTCTTGCTTGTAGCATGCTCTTCTGGTTCCTTGCTTCCCTACCACTGACAATCTTCAAAAATTTAAGTGCAACGTCAATCGCCATCTTCTGCCTTCCTGAATCCTGTTTTTATTTTCCTTCCTCCTCACTGATGTCCTTTCATTTTCTTTTTCACTCCCAGTAATCCCTTGCGACAGAGGCATTATCACCTTGAGTGAAATGAAAAAAAAAATTTTTTGTAAATCTATCTATAATAACTTTATATCACAAATTAAAAAACTTAACTTCTATTAATTAAAAAAAAAAAAACTGAGTATTACAAGTTCAAGCAACATCTTAATTATGAATACTGATTTTCAAGACAAGGTTTCCCGTGCTTTGAATGTTATCTTCTACACACATTTCCCTTAATTTATTCATTTGTCAAAGTGTTACCAATAGCATTAATACAGAACTCCTCACACAGGACACTGAATATATCCTACCAGAACTAATGTTTTTTTTCAATTGAATTCACTCCATACAAAGCAGTAAAGTTAATAAGACAAGGGGTTACTGGGAGTCAAAGAATTAGAAAATAAACACTTAATAGAAGAATAATCAGGAAAACAGTAAATAACTGTTACAGCATATCTATGGATGATAATGAGTATGTCCCCATTCACATAAATACAGTAGTACATACTGTATGTTGATCTGCAGTTAGAAATTTGTCTCCAGCTGTGCTGATCAAACTGCTTCCGGACAGAGAGGATCCCCAGACAAGGCTATGTCGAAAGGCAGAGTCTTGTCTCGGGGGAAACAGCTACTTGACCTTGTTTTATATGGGGGTGTACGGGGAATTTTTGGCTCAGATACCGCACATTATAATTTGACCTTGAGCCACATCTGACCGCATGGGATGGTTGGTAGATATCTTGCAGTTGGAGATTCATTGTGGAATTCACTTTACTCACTTCTAGCAGTTGACTACAACTTCTGCGCGCCGCTGGCAAATCTTATGTATTGGTCGTGCCCTAAGTATTATAGTTCATTACCAACCTGCGTATGATTATTCTAGTCAGTAACCTTCCCTAAGTTACAACAATAACAATTGACACTGCATTTCAATTTTTAAAGATCAATGTTGGCTGGAAAGCATGGAGCCGGAAGAGTGTTCCACAAGCAAGAAGTGCAAGAAACTGTTAGCATAGAACTTAAGGTTACATGTAGCTAATTCAACTGTAAATTGATGAGAGCTTGTTGCTCATTGATGACTGCACTTAAATTCATAAAGTCTAGGTACCATAGCAAAGAGTTCATTCAAACAATTACCAAGAAAGTATATATAGAAAAGGCACAGGGAAGCAACTTTACGTCAATGGGAAAGTGACTGAAACCAAGACACAGGGTCAGCACTAATAATACTGCTGATTCTTTTTTGGATTTTAACAGGAATTTCTAAGTATATAGTAGGAGCACCGGAACATACGCGGCAACAATATTCGAAGCATGGATGATTGGCCAACTTATAGATATGCAAGACCGACTCTGGAGAGAAATATTGTCTAGCATGACACAGTGAACCAACTTTCTTAGCAATGGATTCAAAATAGTCTTTCCTCTTCATGTCAGTCGAGAATGTTAGCTTGAGAAGGTGCAATGAGTCACTTTCTTGGAGGTTAGCATAAAACCAGGTTTTTTTTATGTTGACTTTCAAGAAAGGTCACGAAAGGTCAGGAAACCTTTTCAACATAAAAAGGTGTAATGCAATCTTCCTGTCATCATCTACACCTTGACTGCATGCCAGTTTAGGTTAAGGTTTATATGTGTGTGGAAATATCTTTGAAAGAAAAGAAAAGAAAAAAAAAAAAAAATCAATCTCATGACACTGAAAGAAAAAAGCACAGGGAATTTCTTAATGGCTCCAGAATAACTTTACTAGTTAAATAGCTTAAAAAAAAAAAGAAAAAAAAAAAAGTTCTTCATCCTGACATCAAGACTGATTGGGTAAGAGGTGGATATCTTGGCGTGGAAGGTGGGTATATGAAAAGAAAAAAAAAAAAAAAAAAAAAAAATCTTCAAGGCCATTCAGCTTGTGCAAAGAACTATCAGAGTGCTTACTTTAATGATTACCATTTCATTACAACTCCAGCTCAATATTACAAGCCTTATAAGTCAGAAAAACATAAATCAAAACTTTAATGTAAATACACTCACTGAAAATAAAATGCAACACCTTGAATATGTATTTCAATTCACTTAACATTAAAATACAAGTACTATAGCTGAGTTACAGTAAATGAACTAATATACTGATTATTACATGCACAGGATACAGAATAAAATAGAGACTAACAGTAATAAGATGCAATATTAATACATTGTATATCCTCTTTGGGCACTAACACAAGCTTGTAGTCTTGCATGCAACCAATAGTACATATGATGTACATCATCCTGTAGTATGTTACTCAAGGTTTCTTGCACATGTTGATGCAATACAGAAAGAGTTGGTTAACTGTGTGAGTCAGGCATCATTCTGACGTCTCATACTTGTCCTGAAGGAGCATAACACATAAAAGTAGAAATTGACAGACCTTCAACATTAACACAAGTCTACACTGCTGCTTGCATGCAATCATCTAGATGGTGAATACTATCCTGAATTATATAATTCCATGGCTCTTGCACCTGTTGATGCAATACAGAAGGAATTGAAAGTGTGATAGAAGCATAAAGCTCAACATCCTGTTATAAGTAAATGATGCCCAACTGTTCAAGTTGACTTACCTGGAGACACATTTACTCTGATCTGTATTGTGTATTCTGTACAGACTACTATCCTTATGAAGCAATTATATTGGTAAGTGTGTATATATATATATATATATATATATATATATATGTGTGTGTGTGTGTGTGTGTGTGTGTGTGTGTGTGTGTGTGTGTGTTTCATTAAATACTAGAGACGAGTTTTGTCTATTTTAAGCAAATTCGTTTCATATCGTCTGATAAGCTTAACATTATTATTGAAAGACAAAAAAAAAAAAAAAAAAAAAAAATCACCATATTGATACATGTTTCTTAATCCTATCTAAGCTTTTTTAAATATAGTTGTGTAAGTATACTTAAACATGAAAACAATAAAAAACTAAAAATTCTTGAAGCTATATACAGAAAACAGTTGAAACCTAACCTGAACAAAAACTATGAAAACTCCACAAATATACTTAAATGCCTATAATTGATAACAAAAGCCATTGGTTTATACCAACGGCTTCCCATACTTAATACTTCTCATTTTCACTCTCATATGGCCATGTGTGATGTTATGTGCTGCAGTGCAATTTTTGCTTTCAGCGTTTCATATGCACGAGTTAGTTGTTGCTTGGAAATCTTCCATGCAAACAAAACAGACTATCATTGTTGCAATGTGCGTGTATTGTTTAATTTATTGTAATGTAATTGTCATCTCTGATGATGGCTTATGTAAACTGAAAGCTTAGATAGGATTAAAAAAACATGTATCAATATGGTGATTTTCTTTCATCTTTCAATGATAATGTTATTAAGCTTATCAGACCATATGAAAGGAATTTGCTTAAAATAAATAGACACAACTTGTCTATTTAATAAAACATGCATTAATGAAAAAATGCTGCCTAAATACACACACAATATATATATATATATATATATATATATATATATATATATATTATATAAGTGGCCATCCAGAACCAGGTTTACATGTTAAGATTTTCTAAGCATAGCTTAGAAGTGGCACAAGGACAAAAGTATGGGACACCCAGTGAGAATCAAACTCACTACTCAGTCATAATCATTACACAACCTCGAGGTGCCCACCAGGTTTACAAGTATAGTAATGTTCATTCCACCAATGTTAGCAACACTGAAGCACTAATGGTACATGCACAAAAATAGTAAAAAAATGACCACAACACAGTACCTCTAAAACATCTTTCATTGGACAAGGGGATCACATGCACATCTCCATGCCATGAAATGACACTTGATTGCGATGCATACTGTAGTAAGGTTCATTATAGTGAGTTCAAAACAGTCTCAAGATCAGATACAGATGTTACAATGGAATGAATGTTACTACAACACAAGATGATAGAAGACTTTAAAAAGTCTATCAATATATCTACTACCTGGTTAGTAGACACATACAATACCAAGGTCAAAATAGGTATCTTCTCTTAGAGTATCGCAATCTTATCTCCCATCAGTGTATTTTAACTTCAGTTTTATATACACATACAAAACCCCAAAGTATATGACAAATATAAAATAAAAAGAATAAATTATACATGAAAAGGAAACACTCCACCCAACCTGTTAAAAAAACAAAATAAATAAAACAGAAAAGAAAAAAGGAGGCAACAAAAAATAAATCCATTACTCAATTGTTTTTCAACCAGAGCAGTAGTTATTATTTTTGAAGGCCTCTTTCAGTTACATTATGTGGATGAGGCAGCAATGGAAATGTTGACAATTTCTAGAGAACTATCAGTGCAGTGTTAGTTGACTAATACCCAATTTAAAAGTCCTTAGCAAACATATATATATATATATATATATATATATATATATCTCAGGCTCTGAAATGATACCTTAAAGCTTTCCTCTGTCTCTCCATTAATTTATATAGTTACAACTGTCATATTTGGTTTCAGATATTCTGAGCAATTTGGATAAATCTCTGATATTCTATCAAAGAAAAAAAATGAAATGGTAAACATACTTTGTTTTCATATACAGATACAAATGAAATATTTTATCAAAATGCAAATCTGTTTTCCATCGCTTTTAATTTTAAACTTTTGAAGTTATTGGAAGATTCATGTTTTTTTTTTTTTTTATTTGCACTGATATACCAATTTAAATTAGACAGAACCCATCTCTCCTTTAAAACACAATAAATCCTTATAACTTTCTTATTTCCATAGACTTTACGAAAATCATTTTTTATCCAAGGCAATTGTATGACAGAAATAATTTGTCACCTGCACACATTTTTAATAACTGATATCTACAAGTGATAGAAGAAAAAAAGAACAAGTGTGTGCGAGTGAGAGATAAGCATTTCATTTAAATTCATACATTATTTCTCTTTTGAGACTTATTAAAGAGGATAGATATATGAAAAGAAAAACAGAGAAAAGAGTGACAGGACAAAAAAAAAAATCAAGATAGTGAGAGCAGAGAGAAAAGAGTAGACAGAGGGCAGGGTGCGACACAAAGCAGAAAAAAAATGAGGAGAAAGAGGAATGACAAAAAGAAAGACTGACAGAAAAAGATAGCATAGTGACATATCAAGCTTGACAGAAAGAGGGCAAAAAGTAAAAAAAAAAAAAAAAAGGAGAGAGCGACAGAGAAAGAGAGAGCGGCATAGAGAGAGAGAGCGACAAAGAGAGCGACAGAGAGAGAGAGCGCGACAAAGAGAGAGAGAGCGCGACAAAGAGAGAGAGAGCGCGACAAAGAGAGAGAGCAGAGAGCGAGAGAGAGAGAGAGCGAGAGAGAGAGCGACAAAGAGAGAGAGCGACAAAGAGAGAGAGCGACAAAGAGAGAGAGCGACAAAGAGAGAGAGCGACAAAGAGAGAGAGCGACAAAGAGAGAGAGCGACAAAGAGAGAGAGCGACAAAGAGAGAGAGAGAGCAGAGAGCGACAAAGAGAGAGAGAGCAGAGAGCGACAAAGAGAGAGAGAGCAGAGAGCGACAAAGAGAGAGAGAGCAGAGAGCGACAAAGAGAGAGAGAGCAGAGAGCGACAAAGAGAGAGAGAGCAGAGAGCGACAAAGAGAGAGAGAGCAGAGAGCGACAAAGAGAGAGAGAGCAGAGAGCGACAAAGAGAGAGAGAGCAGAGAGCGACAAAGAGAGAGAGAGCAGAGAGCGACAAAGAGAGAGAGAGCAGAGAGCGACAAAGAGAGAGAGAGCAGAGAGCGACAAAGAGAGAGAGAGCAGAGAGCGACAAAGAGAGAGAGAGCAGAGAGCGACAAAGAGAGAGAGAGCAGAGAGCGACAAAGAGAGAGAGAGCAGAGAGCGACAAAGAGAGAGAGAGCAGAGAGCGACAAAGAGAGAGAGAGCAGAGAGCGACAAAGAGAGAGAGAGCAGAGAGCGACAAAGAGAGAGAGAGAGCAGAGAGCGACAAAGAGAGAGAGAGAGCAGAGAGCGACAAAGAGAGAGAGAGCAGAGAGCGACAAAGAGAGAGAGCAGAGAGCGACAAAGAGAGCAGAGAGAGAGCAGAGAGCGACAAAGAGAGCAGAGAGAGAGCAGAGAGCGACAAAGAGAGCAGAGAGAGAGAGAGCAGCGAGCGACAAAGAGAGCAGAGAGAGAGAGAGCAGCGAGCGACAAAGAGAGCAGAGAGAGAGAGAGCAGAGAGCGACAAAGAGAGCAGAGAGAGAGAGAGCGACAAAGAGAGCAAAGAGCGACAAAGAGAGAGAGAACAGAGAGTGAAAGTTGGAAAAAAGCACAAGAACTCAGAAAAAAAAAGATAACTGAAGTAAAAATAGAATAATTAACAAAAGAAACAAAATAAAGCAAAAAGATCACAATGCAGTCAGGCAAAAGATTAAATGTCTATTTTTAAAAATGGAGAAATAAAAACGTAGGGTATTAAAGATAAAAAAAAAGAAATTAAAAAAAGACAAAAGAAAATCTTAACTCATCTCAAAACAACAGTGTTCACTGTTTCCACACTTTCTAGACAAAAATTATTTTTATGTACTCATTTGATTTTTGTGTCTATGGAAGTCCTGGTAATAAAACACCTTCAGGTCAATAAAACACCCTCTTGTTTTTAGCCAACACATGGCAAAGGGCAGATTAATAAAGATGAAAAATGAGACAATTGACATAATTTCCCAAAGATAAAATCAACAACTTTTGTTTTGAATTTTGTTCCATTTTCTGAAAAAATATCTACACAAGATTTGCAAAGGAAGATGATCATCTCAGAATTAGGATATTAATACAGACTGCGACAATAACAATTTTTTTTTTTTTTTTTTTACATTATTTACATGTGTACTATTGTTCTCATCTTTGTTGTTGTTTTCACATTTCACTCGCTGTGCTCTCCAACCTTCATCAGGTGTATGTCAATCCAGGTAATCTACAGGGAATTTCGAACAGAAAATTTTATTTAATCTAGGGTTAAGATTATTCTCCTTTCACTGCCATTGTTTGTTGTGATCTCATCTAGTTCTTACTGTTCAGTGATTGTTTACCCCATTTTCAGTGAATCCAAATACACACTGCTCAGCCCAAAAAGTGAACTTACAATTACTATGTCAGCATCTTCTTTTCCAGTGTGAATATAACTATTAGTTACTAACTTCTCAGCTCCAGATACTCACAATTGTGTACTGTATATACTCAGGTAGAGTGCAAGGTTTTATAAGTTTTTTTTCATACAAAAACAAATCAGGGGTTGCATGATACACAGGTGATTTTTTTTTTAAAGGTTAAAAATCCTGCATTTTCAGTGACTGGTTGTACTACAGGATGCAATGGATAAATTGTCATCTAAATTATGCAAAAATGAAAATAACACTAACATCACATTTTAACATATATTATCAAAATTACACAAAAATATTTTGAAAGACTAAATTTATTCAAAAAAAAAAAAAAAAAAAAAAAAAAAAAAATCACCATTGGCTTCAACCACGACCTCCCGACAACTTCAGAATCTCCTGCATCTCTTCTGGATGGTCTCCTTGCTTAAATTGGTAGATGCTGCCATAATCCTTGCCTTCATTTCATCTTTAGTGTTACAAGGAGTTTTGTTGGTCTCTCACTCAACTGCACCCTACACATAATAATCCAGGGGGTTGCAGTCTGAGGAGTTAGGTGGCTAGATGTATGGGATGAGTGGTCGCAGAAATTGTCTGACAGCCATGAGTGGGTTCTCCTATTGGTGTGACATGGTGCAGAGTACAGTTTCCAAACATAGTTCTTCCATCAGCCACCCTCCTGACCCAGGGCAGCAATACCTCCTCAAGGCACTTGGTGTAAGCGTCTGTGTTAAGTCTGGAGCCCTGTGGGAAGATGAATGGAGGTTTAACATTGCCATCACTAGTGATTACTCCAAACACCTTCATAATAGCCATTAGACTCATCCAACTCTTTCCAAATCCATTGCACTGTTCTCAGATTGACACCCAAACACTTAAATGTTTATAGCAGTACAGAATGCTATTTCCCAATTTCTTGTGGAGTAAATTGCGTCATGGTGCTCATTTTCTTACAGTGCCCAACTGACCCTATTACACTGTGCAGTCAACAAAATCAAAAACAAATAATGCATATGCACGAAATATAAAAATATAAAATGACAATTTAGCCATTGCACCCTATATACACACATAGGTAAATTTTTTTTACTGGCGGGATTAAAACGCACACAAAACTTGAAGCTATCTTATACACAAGTTATATTCTATTTTATAAAAATATTAGGTTGGTGCAAAAATAATGTTGTTTTCTCACATGAAGTTGAACGTCAAAAAACGACATTATTTTTGCACCAACCTAATACCAATCTCATGTTTTTGCCTTTATTATAGAGACTAGTCATGATTTTAAAATATTTAATGAAGAAATCTTTCACCTCTTAGCAATAATTATGTATGTGTACATCAAAGCCATATATAAGTGGGTAGATGAAACCACTACAGCCTATTCATTGTAGTGACTAACAGTAAGGTGTTTGTCGGTCCAGGCAAACTTCAGGGAATTTTGCATTGAACTCTAATCCACAGAGCTACATTGTTCTCATTCAACCAACTATGCCTAGGGATCTCTCATCCAGATTTTATTTATTACTGCTCACTGATTTCTCTCCATTTCCACACAGTTCAAGTGCGCACTGCCTCGTCTGAGGCAGTGTGTACTAGAACTCAACGGTAACGGTACATACAACAACTGAGCAGTACTAAGAACTAGACAAGATATCTCTTAACATGGTCAGCAGAACAAGAATAATCTATCTCCATAGATAATATAAAGGATTCTGTTGGAAATTCCCCAAAGTTTGCTTAGACTGAATGCCAGATGACATGACAGCTGAAACATTATGATAATAGTAACAAAGATGAGGACAATAATCCACATCCGAGAAATTCAGACAAATTATCATCGCCTCTTATTTCAATAACTACTATACGTAGCTTTTAAAAACAAATTGTAATGGATACAGCAAAGAGTATTATAATCAAAAGAAGAAAAAAAAGAAAAGTATATTCGTTGTCAATTTCTAAATAAGGAAATTATCAACAAAAAAGATTAATATCTGATTGAGAAATTTAGTAACAAATAAGTTAAAAAGACCAAAGTGATATCAGTTGATAAGCAGTGATTTAATTCCTCTCAATAAACACTGCTCATGGTCATATTATGTTGAAACACTGGTTCTCATATGAAGTTAAGAAATGTCAATCCTGGTCAGTACCTAGATGGGTGACCACTTGGAAATACAATATGCGGGTGGTGTAATGGATATCGGCTCTGAATTGTAAATCGGAAAGCAGAGTTTCAATTCTTGTTGGGTTTATTACATTCATTTAAGCACAAATAACCTTGTGAAATTTATGAATCCACCACCTCCCCCTGAACTATGGGTTAATTAGTAAGACTTGTATCAGTAAATCAATTATTTAAAAAAGAAAAAATACTACAATCTAAAATATTTTCTGGCTTTAAATAACTTGCAAAGAGTTGATAAGCTGTAAAATAAACAAAATCAATCAATCAACAAACACTGGCAGAAAAAAAAAAGAGATTAATGAAAAACTATTAGTAAGTCATTCAAATTAATTCTCTGAATAAAATTACTGATGATTCTTGAGCTAGGAATTAAATTTTTATGTAATAAATAAGGATAACGGAGATTAAAATGGATTAATCAATGAGAGAAAAAAAATTTGTTGATTACCAATTAATTGGTGAATGCTCATTTGACCACGGGATATGTGGGTAGTGTAATGATTAACAACTTGGAAAGATAAATCCATAAATTGAGCCTGAATCCCAGCCAGGCTTGTTGTGTTCACTTTTGCACAAATACTCTTGAGAAAGATCCATTTCCTCTCCCTCTAGCTAGAGAGTAAATAGCAGGGCTGACTGGGCTCACTTAGCAACCAGTTGAGGAGAAGAAAAACACCGAATTCAAAACCTGAAGAGAGATGGGTTTCATCAAGCTGCTCTCAACACAACTGTTGCTGTTGCTGCAGTATATGCGGTGCCCCTATGATCCTAATGGGTCACAAGACTCCAGATGTGATGATGAATATGACCAGTTAATGATTATCAACCAATATATATTAAAAAAGGAAAATGATTTGCTAATAATTTATCCATCATAAAATAAAAAAAGAAAAAGCAATTATGACAGCATAAAAATAATTCAATAGCCAAAATTTATTGTATCACTGACCAAAAATTTAATTATTTTTGACAGCTTAAAATGTTGGCAAAACAAGACACTACATAAAGGTTTGAGGAATGTGTGCAAAACCAGTGCTGGAAAGACTCGTTACTGCTGTTTGTGAAATTAAGATATATATTCTTAAGGAGAGTATTTGAAGGATATGGCGAAAAGTAAGCAATTTTTTTTTCATAGCTGAATTACTTTGAACTTTTAGTGAGCACCTTGTTCAATGAAATAAGTGGAATTGTTTTACTATATACAAAAGGCTGAAAATAAAACAATCCTTTCTTACTTTTGTCCAATATATATTCTTATAATAAAATAATTTGCTCTGTGTGTGTGTGTATATATATATATATATATATATAAATGAAAAGTT
Organism: Acanthosepion esculentum; assembly: GCA_964036315.1. Classification (NCBI taxonomy): domain Eukaryota; kingdom Metazoa; phylum Mollusca; class Cephalopoda; order Sepiida; family Sepiidae; genus Acanthosepion; species Acanthosepion esculentum. The sequence goes on from OZ038498.1 coordinate 32,751,233, forward strand.
AGGAGACATGGTGCAGTAGTGGATAGTGGCTCAAATTGAAAAATCGGAGAGCCGTGTTCAAATTCCAGTCAGATCCTTTACATTAACTTACATGCTAATACCTTTGCGAAAGGTATGATCCTCTTCTCCCCACCCTATAGTGATGGGTAAAATTGCAGGACAGACCGAGCTGCTTTGGGCGGCAACCGGACTAGGATAAGGAAAACTGAATTCAAACCAGCCTTGAGAGGATTGGGCTTCATCAGGCTAGCTTGCTCAAGAAACACCACTTCTACTGCAGTTGCTGTACATGTGGCTCCCCTACAACTATAATGGGCCACGTGATTCGTTTACATATAATGTGTGTATGTATACACACACACAAAATGCTTAAAAAAGAGCATGCTATGAAAAATTACTCCAAACTTGATAAAAACTAGTTTTTATCATCAAAATCTTTGTTATTAAAAGGAAAGACCGATGTATTTTTAACCAGAACATTCAAAATTCTGGTTAAAAAATCTTGTTTTTCTTGTGTCAGCAGGCACATTATAAATTAGCATGACAAATTGAGGTGAAAGACTCATTGATTTTGAAATTCTTGCAAAAATGAAATAATGGTTAAATTTTTATGGAATTTTCAGGACTTATTCAAATAATTTTAGAAATGTTTCTTTTTAGAAAATTTGGAAATTTTAAAAATTTTCTTTTTTTTTTTTAACATCTCCATTACCTCCCCACTTATGAAATTTCCGAAAAGCTTAATATTCATATTAGTTAAAAGCAGAACGACTTGGAGAATTTAAATCATCCTTTTCTTTTTGTAAAACAGGAGCACCAGTTTCCAAAAATATTCTCTGAATCATAAAATAAAAAAATGAAATAAAACTAAGATGTTATTTAATTAGATATGCTTTTATGAGTAAGATTTGTTAAATACACTATTGTCTTCAGAAAAATAATTTCTTTGAATAATGAAATTTTACAAGAATTATTTACATTTTTTTCAAATTTTAATTAGAATAATTTGTGAAGTTTAAAATTTTTTAAAATTCTGTATTAATTTGTAATGGTTAGATGATTTTGTTATTAAGTAAATACTATATTTATTAATCAGAAATCAAAAAACTTAATACAATTTTCTAACTCAAGTATTTTAAAAAAGAATCTTGTATTTTTTGTGTATGTATAAACATGCTAACTTTTATAGATACAGACGTTCACACAAAACATTATCAGAACACAAGCGCGATAACTATCGTAAATGTAAAGCCAAAGTATCTAATATTCAATAAAACATTAGATTATAGAGAATATTTTCATAAATTTTCAAGATTAGTGAGTACTTAAAAATTATCTAAGAAAAAAAAAAAAAAAAAAGAGACACTCACATTATATTCCTCAATTTTGTTTTTACAGATATATCCACTGCAGAAAAACATTAAATTTTCAGCTGTCATTCAAGCAGTCAACACCTTAAATAAACAGCTACTACTGTGTTAAAAAATGCATTTCCACAATATTTTAAGCTTAAAGTAAGTGATATTTATTTCAAATTCAATTAATTAAAAACTTTAAATCAATTAATACTCCTCAATGTTTCAGAAAAGTACATTTTACTTTTGGAAAATGTTTTAATAAAAAGAATTACATTCTGATGAAAAATGACTAAAAAGGGTGCTAATTTCAGCAATTTCAAAATGAAAACTTCCAGTCAATGTAAATTAGTTTTGAAATACAGCAAAATATTTTGCTTATTGGAAATATTAAATTTAATCTATTAGCTTGAAATTAAAACTGAAATAAAAGCTTCAAGTAAGATTATTCATTTTTAAAGATTCATTTTTAACCTTAGGTATTGCAAATATTATGTGTGTGTGTTCCAAAAAAAATGTACTTGCACTTTAAATGGCAATAAATGCAGCGTTTGTTTGCAAACCAGATTAATAATTTAAATATTAAATTAAATCCATGGATCTGGAAAAAAAGAAAAAAAAGGAAAAAATTTCAAGAAATTATATGAAAACAAAAAGGGTGTACATTTTTTCTGAGACACCCTGTATATAAAATATGGTTTTTAAATGTGCAGTTAACCTCTTGTAAAACATTAAGTGCTATTATATCTCAAAGATTAAAAGGAGACTTGAAGCAACAGAAATATGGTTCTACAGGAGGATGCTGAGGATAGTGTGAACTGAAATTGTCAGCAACGACAAAGTTTTGGAGAATATGGAAACAAAAAGGAAACTTATACTTAACATCAGGGAGAGACAGTTGAGGTTTCTGGGGCATATAATGAAGAAGGATGGCTTGGAAAATCTGATACTCACAGGACAGATGGCAAGAGGGACAGAGGAAGACAATGCATAACTTATTCAAAGAGCTTTTGTAAATCATTGGCAGAAAAGGGGCTTGGAAGAAATAACAAAGACAAACTTTCATTAAGAGCAACAAGGAACAGGAAGTTGTGGAAAGTCATGATCGCCTCTCTCCTGAAGGGACACGGCATATAAAAAAAAAAAATATTTATGGAGGTAAAAGTGCTCAATAACCAAAATAAAGTTTATGTAAATGTAAACAGTGTAGACACAGATCAACACTGAGTATGTTTTATGCTTGAACGCAATCTTGGGGTTATCTGACCTAAAGATTGCGCTCAAGCATGAAATGGACCGTCGCCACTGTGTTGATCTATATGTCCATATTGATATATGTATATACATTTTTAATAAATCAATCCCTCAAAGAGTGCTTTAAAGACATACAAAAACATTGCACTATGCTTAATGGCAGAGCTAAAATATTATTTTTAATAAAAATGGTGCTGGTCAGATGGTTGGCTGAAACTAAAAGCTTAATGCCTGAGACACACAGACCTCAGACAGCTAGCAATGGCCTTTGGTGTCAAGAGCCTTTATTTCTCCTTAGCGAACCATACAAAGTGTGTGTAGGTAGGTAGGTAGTTATATATATATATATATATCACACACACTTTATGGGGACAGAGGGCTGTCCTCTTACTTCTCCCAACATTTCAGTGTATTTACTCTTCATGCTTCAGGCTTATGCCCACATTTTGTTGTAAACACCAGTTCCTGCATGGTCACTCAAGTTAAACAATGTCCAACCTGGTCACTGCCTAGATCGATGACTGCTTGTTAATATCAGGTGCCATAATGGATACCGGCTCTGAAATGTTCATTGGAGAGGTTTGTTATAATCACTTACATGCAAATACCTTTGAGAAAGGTATGAATCTACCAATTCTCCCTCCAGCTATGGGTTAATTATTAAAACTTGTATCACTGAACTATTATTACCTAAAAAAAAAAAAATTCTTAAAATCTAAATTTATTTCCTGGCTTAAAAAAAAAAAGAAAAACTGCAATGGCTGTAGAAAATTGTGAAAAAAATCTTCATGCTTCATATCATGAATGAGTCCTGGTCAGTTTCCCTCAAAATGAGTTATAGGGTCAATGTATTTTTTTTTTTATTTTTTTATTATCTTCTTGCTGACCAGGTTGAATCTTGTGATGAAAAAATTTTCCTGTCCACTTTCTTCTGCACTAATCAGCTTTCCAGGTCACCTGAAGAATGAACTGGGCAAAATATTGTGAAGAGGATATCACACCAAATTTTTAGAAAATTCTTTAGAAAATGCTTGTTCCCAACTCATTTTAAAATCCCTGATAATATCTATATTTTCTTTCAAGTGAAATTAAAAAATAATGATAATGAGCTTCACAATCTTAACACTCAAAATGTCCCTTAAACTTAGAAATCTTTTGGCAGTGAAACAAATCAATTAAGTAGATAGAGGATAGCCTACAGATGAAAAACAACAATCCCTTCTCTTATCAATTAACTTCATTCAGCAGTGATTAATAAAATCTAATGTATTTAAAATTTCAGAACAAAATTCACCTAACTACATGCCAAGATATGTATTAATGAACACTTAAAAGTTCAAGGAATTTATAAATGAAATGGAGAGAGGTAGAGATAGAGATAGAGAGAGGTAGAGATAGAGATAGAGAGAGATAGAGATAGAGAGAGGTAGAGATAGAGATAGAGAGAGGTAGAGATAGAGATAGAGAGAGGTAGAGATAGAGATAGAGAGAGGTAGAGATAGAGATAGAGAGAGGTAGAGATAGAGATAGAGAGAGGTAGAGATAGAGATAGAGAGAGGTAGAGATAGAGATAGAGAGAGGTAGAGATAGAGATAGAGAGAGGTAGAGATAGAGATAGAGAGAGGTAGAGATAGAGATAGAGACAGAGAAAGAAAGAGAGAGAGACAGAGAAAGAAAGAGAGAGAGACAGAGAAAGAAAGAGAGAGAGACAGAGAAAGAAAGAGAGAGAGACAGAGAAAGAAAGAGAGACAGAGAAAGAAAGAGAGACAGAGAAAGAAAGAGAGGCAGAAAAAGAAAGAGAGGCAGAAAAAGAAAGAGAGGCAGAAAAAGAAAGAGAGGCAGAAAAAGACAGAAAATAGTCTCAGGTTTTTGTTTGTGGAATTCAGGAAGAGGATAAATAATAGTTTGGATAAATTTGCATCAAACCCAAGAAAGGAGTAATACAGAATCATTTCATTAATTTTTTCAAAGTATTTATTATAGTGTATTTGTAATCTGATCTAACACCTTGTGAAACTGACTAAAATCAGTTATTTCAGACTGGATTGAATGATGATAAAATACTCACACTTTGTTAACCGATACAAATGACATTTTGTTATGGTCTCAGTTTTTGGTTCAGTACAGGGAGAAATGGAATAATGCCTTTCACAAAGGTAATGTGAAATAACTTGCTGAAATTCAATTTCACTTGGTAGATTTTATTTTTTGCAATGATATCAATTTCATCATAGTACCTCCCATCATAATTGACACAATCAAAAGACTTACATCAAAGGTAGGTTGAAAAGTACATCTGACTATGAAGGAGTGATGCTAGAGATGTGAAATCTCACATGTATTAATTTAACTCTTCTTAATAACCACATTGTTTCTTTCCAGGTAAACTGACAAGGGGCCAATTTTTAAAAATAAGCCTCATTTGGTCACATTCCATGAGAATATCTTGGTCAGCCTATGAACTTTTCAGCCAAACCTCGTATGAATCAGCAAAATGCTTCAGGACAATAGTACATAGCTCACAAGCTTTGTTAAAAAGCATAATAAAACCAACAAGATATGACATCAGATATATTTGCTTAAAGGAGTTTGCTGAATAGACTGGTTAAAAGGAAACAGAGGTAAAAATAAAAGGGAGGAGCGGAGAGGATTTAAAAAAGAAAAAATATTTCAGATAAACAACAGCTTATATTACAACCCAAGACAATAAGTTTATGTTGAATACTTTTTCAAATGAAAAAAAATTCTTGAATTCAGACAACACAAGTAGAATACTGGAAGGAAAGGCATGGTAGATTATATTACAAAACTGATGTACAATGGAAAAGGAGTTGAAAGCGACTCATTGTTAGACTGGTATCTTCACACTTGTTGTTTTGAGCCCTCTATTATTTTATGTATTCTGCAGATTAATATCCTAATCTCTGTAAATTTGATCACCACATTTTAGTCACTGGAGCTTTTCAGCCTTACAAGTATTGACTGGAGCCAAAAAACGTATTTCCTGATGAATATCTTTAATTTTCTTCCAGAGACTTTCAAAGCGAATTTCAAAATCACTCCTCCCTCAGCAGGACATATTCAGAGAGGCATTGTTAGATGGTATATCAAATGTTACTGGAATTTCATTCAAGTTCACTGTTTGGCCAAGATCAAAACAAGTGTCTTTTTCTGTCTATATTTCTGAGATGAGGTATTGTAACTATTTACACTGTTCAGACTGTCACCCTCATCTTTATTGCCATATTCACAACATTTCAGCCATTGTATGCTCCGACCTTTTTCAGGTGATAAGGAATCTATCACCATAGACTAAAAGTGTTCTGTTCAAAATTACAACATGTATCACCTGAAGAAGGTTGGAGTCTACAATGGCTAAAACATTGTGAATATAGCAACAACGAGGAGGACAAAAGTCTGAATGATGTAAATAACATAAATAAGTCTCTTTTTATGCATTTATTATAAATTTATGAAATTCGAATATCATAGGGAAGAAGAATGAAGCAGGGGCTAGTTTCAAAATATTTTCTAAGTTCCTAATTTTAAGTCAAATAACAACAAACAACTTTTTACTTTTCATTTTTTTTTTTACAATAATGTACAAGCCTCAAGAGCCGCTCGAGGTAGAGGACTACAGAGTAAAAGGTAAGGGGCAAAGTTTAAGAGGTAAAATGAGGAAGATAAGGGTTAACTCTAGACCTGTACAGGTTAAGAGTGTAGTGATTCAAGAAGCATCCCCTTGGAAGTCAGTTCCACAAACATGAGTATTGTAAATTTATAAGTACAAAACTAACCAAACTACTTCCACTTTATTAATTTCTGACTGGCTTCTTTTTTTTCATCTTAATTTTTTTTATTTATATTTTAATTCTCAGATCATTTTGTTACAACTTGTTGATTTGTTTCTATGATTTATCAATCTTTTGCAGGTTATTAAAAACCAGAACATTTTTTGAGATAATGATTTACTGAGACAAGTCCTACTAATTAACCCATAACTGGGGAAGAAGAGATTCATAGCTTTCCCAGGGTTATGTGCATGTAATTGAATATAACAAACTCGGCTGGAATTGGAACCCAGCTCCCAAATTCCACATTCAAACTTACAACACCTGGTATTTCCAAGTGGTCACCTGTCTAGCTACTGAGCAGGCTTGACATTCATTCTCTTTGGGAACCTGTGTTCACTTAAGCTTTCTTTCTGCTCCCTACTGCATACTTAATCACAGGGTAAAGAACTTGGTGCCGAGATGAATAGCAACATAAATTAAGAAGAAAGACAAGTTGAAATTAATAATAACAATGTTTCTTTGGGGAAATTTGAAGATGATTACTTTTTGCTGCATCTTTGAATTTTCTTTGTCGAAAGAACTTTCTCAAAAGAGAAAACTCTTCCTACAAAGAGAATTCATTCAGGTAAAAGGTCTTGTCTGGCCAATAATTTTGATATTGTTCAATGCACAAGTAACCGCAATCAAAGACAAAGAAATTAAATACAAAGCAGAGGTGCTGGAAAGTTCTCAACCCAAACCATTTCTCATAATCTAACCTAAAAAACAGATTTTTTAGGCTTCTTGGCCAGTCAGAGACTTTTAGTACTCCCTCATATGATATATCAAATAAGGTGCAAAGTGATCTAACAGTTATTCATGGAATCAACAAAAGGCGATTTAAATTTTGGTTGGATATGCAGGTGGAGTAATGGTTAGCAGCATGAAAAGTGGAAATGGCATGCCAAGTTCAAATTCTGACCAAGTATGTTTCATTTACTTTGCACTAATACCCTTGAAAAAAAAAAAAAAAAAAGCATAAATCCAACTCCCTGCAGCTATGGGTTAACTATCAGAGCAGACCGAGTTCTTACCTTAGGTGGCAGCCATTTTAGAAAGAAAGAAAAAAATGAATCCAAAATCAGCCTTTAGAGCAATGTGATTCATCAGGCTATCTTGCTCTGAACACACTCACTGTCAATAGTACATATGATGCTTCAACAACTCCCAACAAGTTACAGGACTTGTGATTGTGATCAATTTATGTTCACCTTGCAGTTTGTTGGGAAAGGTATGAATAACTTTTTGAACATTGTTCAAGTACCAGATATCTCGAGAAAAAAATTTGAAAAAGTTGAAAAAGAACAAAGTACGTGTGAACACTTGGGCAAACCTTGTATAACTGTCTCCCTGACAGTAATGATAGCTGCAAAAAGTTGTTACACTTAGTGTCAGCCTTGACAGAGGCTGTTATATGAATTCAAATGTTGCCGGGACTTATGATTGTTCTGCAAACTAGTATCTTTACACTTCTTGTTTCAAGCTCTCTGTTGTGATCATGTCATTCATGTGTCATTTGAAGACATTTTTTATTATTCTATGAATTCTTTAGATAAATAAAGTAATAACTTTAATTTTGATTACCGTATTTAAGTCATGGGGGTTTTGTGGCCTTACAAGTACATTGTCTGAACTTGCAAATAAACTGCTTTTATTTTATGACAATTATCTTTAACTTTGTTATTTTGATGAGTTTTCACTGGTGTCTTGCCTTTATAGTGATACCTCAAGTTCTGAGATGAATTTCTACAATTTTATAAATTAGATTGGTGTGCTTACTGTTGTTTTGATTATCATGTTTCAACTAGCGAACTCTCCAAAATTGTCAATTACTATCAGCATTTTTGAAATTGAGTACTGTTACGGTTTTATAAATTCTTGAGTCTAATATTATCATTATGATGCCATAATCATTATTTTGGCTCCTGTGACAGTGAGCTTTTTAAGGGTTGTTTGAAGTTCTAAGATATGTGTCAAGTCATGCCACTATTCAATGAATACATCCAAATACTGTCTTCATATTTTTATTTTCAATCACTAAATTTTAGCACCTATATTCTCTCAACTTCAATATTTTTTTAATCTCTGAGATGAAGAATTGTAATTATTCAAACTTAATAACTTCATCTATAGTTCAAATTACTATTTCCCAGCCAAAAGATTTTTTTTAAACTTATGAAATATTGTCAACATTATATGGACTATTTTAGGCTACTTAGAGACAGTTGAAATTTCTGGGACACTAAAATGTCTGAGGAAAGAAGAATTGGAGAATTTGACACACATAGGACATGCTGAAGGCAGCAGAGCAGTGGGAAACATCAAGTAACATATTTGTGTCAGTGGATAACAGAACAGGGACTGGAAATGATAGTAAGGGTACAAACGTTGCTTAAAGCTACAAAAGATAGGAAGTTGTGGAGAGGCATGATCACCACATTCTGAAGGTACATAACACAAAAAAGAATTTTCATCTTTGCAGTCATGATTACATTTTGATGAATTAATTCTTTAGCCTTCCTCAATATCAGAAGTCTTGTGATAAAATTATACTATAGGCCAAAGGTTTAAGGCCACCAACTGGACCTAATAATTAGTAAAGTTTTTTTGGTTTAATTAACTCCTAAGCTAATATGCTGAAACTATTTAACCTTTTAGAGAGGGAGGGGGATATTTAAAATCTGCTAGACCTTCAGTGTGTGGAACAATTGTAACAAATATAGGAGAAGGATATTGAACATAGACTAGTCCATGCTAGATGTAGTTTTGCCTAACATTGCAAACTGTTACAAAATCAAAACATTAGCCTGATGTTAAGAGAGTCTATTTTTTTGAATGAAACTTCTCAGTTCATTGAGATAAAAGACTTTAAAAAACTCTTTGATGCGGCCAGATCACCTTTCAAGTGGAGGTCTTTTATTTAGGTATTTGTATTCATATTCATTGGTCGGTGCCAAAATTAAGCGAGTTGCCTGGCAAAGTCAGTTGTCAAAATCTGCTTCAGAATAGTCAGTTTACTACCATTTGCTGACCTGACAACTACACTGCAAAAACCTAGCAACTCCCAACTGAAGCTACTTCAAAGTATTTAACTTCTTGCTGGGATGCATTTGTTTTGTTTTTTTGACTTTTTAGCCATTGACCGTAAATCACCAAGATTATAAGAAAACCATTTTTTTCTTAGTAAACTAAGTTTACAAAGTTTGTCGTAGCAAAACTTAGTTGGTTTTGTGGTCACTTCCAATAGCTTTTCTTTATCCTATTTCTTTTCTCACACACAGGACACCTGAAAACACAAATCAAGTTCTTGACTCGATGTCATGCATGGTGCCGAACTCATTCAGAAATATATAATTAGTCTGCTCTGCTGTATATCACTAATTTCTGAGATCAATGATTAAAAATGGCCTTGAGCAGATGAAGACCAACCTTTTTTGATCCTTGCGGACTGACACTATAGAATCATAAACAAAGAACTGTAGCAAATAACAGAAACCACATCACTTGAGGGTTTTCAACAGCAGAAACAATTAAATTTTTTTTTTTTTTTTTTTTTTTTTTTAAGCGTATCACCCCAAGCAAGGCTGGAGGCCACTATCATGCATGGGGTTACAGAAGGGATGGAGGAAGAGCAGATAGGAGTGGTAAAGGAGAGGATGTGGAGAAAGAGAAAGTAATTTGAAGAGAAAATAATGACATAATCAAGATGTTGATGTTCCACACTACTTCAAATAAAAAGGTTAGGAAGGAAACTCCCATCAATATTGGAAAGAGCAATAACAGTTACTGGACTTGAAAAACCTATTTTCCTGAAATATAGTTTTAAGAGAAAGGTTTTATAAATATCAACAAATAGCAACCCTGACTGCTCACTCTATGAATGCTAAACTGCTAACACTATCATTACTATTAACCAGCAAGGTAGATTAGGTAAAAAGAGCTCAAATTTTAAAGTTTTTGCAGTAATGAGTTAATGTCATTATTATTATTATTATTATTATTGAATATATAATTAAGAAAAAAAAACATTCAGGAAGAGAAAGTCTCTCTGGTCCTAAACCAGCTAGTAATTTAATTTTTTAGACAATTCTTTGAAATCCAAAGGGTTTTCCCCAAACTTTTGGCCTATAGTGTATCTTCTTATTTGTCATTTGAATGAATATTTCCTCATCTTTGCTGTTTCGACCACCACTTTTCAGCCGATGCATTTTCATGCATTCTTCAGGTGTATGTTACAGTTGGTGATGCTTGTGTAGAATCCTTTCCTTCATTCCACGAATTATTCATGCAAGTGTCCTTTCTGACCTTGACCTGATGAATGTTGAAACTGAAAATGTTTTTGATTCCACAATTGCTCTTCATTTGTTTTATAACATGCTTGACCTGCAATTGAAATTATTTATTTGGGAATCGCTCAATCCGAGATGGTGGCAGAAACAAAAAAAAAAAATTCAATGTTTGCCTGAAGAAGGCTGGAGAATGCATCATTTAAAGCACTTTGTTAACGAAGGCAAGAAGACAAAATATTCCAATACACACAAACAAATCCATACTGGAGAACCATAAACTTCCGACATTGCAAAAATATTTACAGAGATATATTTTGCAGCCCCACCCGCTTGCACTTTCTTCATCTAAATTTGACTAGCAACTGACATATACCTGGGCCACAAATAGCCACAGTTATCATCAGTGCAATACTTCATCACCAGGCCCGAGATAGAAAGGACGAGTCCATTACAGACAAATAAGGAATGGTGGGGGTGGGGATGGTCAGTTGAGGCTGGTAGTAAAAGTTCACAAGAGTCTATCAATTATTTGCTTGAATTATTATTAGCCTGTGTTATTTTGAAATATCCTAATCAATTCGATTTCTATTTCCTTCCTCTTATTCACCGTATTATACAAATAGTTCTGATTTGCTTGCTTAGTTTATGAAATTTAGATGCATACCACAATATATGTGTGTGTGTGTGTGTGTTAGATATGCCTCTGAAATTCATAGACTAACCAATGAAATCAGAAGAATTCAGGGGGGTTTTTTGCTGTTAAATCTTTTATACTTCCTCCCTTTATATATAAACAAAAAAAAAAAAAAAAAAATTACAAAGTTACTTTATCTTAACTATGATTTGCTTAATAAAGCCTGATAATAATTTGAGACTAAAATTGTTATTAACCAACCGCATTGCTAAAATTCTCAGGATATATTTATATAATATGAATTTCAGTTAATATCCATTTTTATTATTAATATTAACAGCAACTTATTTGGTAGTATGAGATTTGATTACACAACTTGACGTTTGTTCGTCATTCAAGGTTTAGTCAAATACCAACAAAAGCATTTTGGTAAGGATATTTTTATTTATTTATCCTTTCTATATGTTGGACCATTTTCCTGGTTTCTTGGACATATTTAAATATAAATTGTCAAAACTTTCACAATGTCTTATGATAGCCAAAAGGACTTAAGAAACTGGACGGCTTACATTTAAATATGTACTGGAAATCAGGAAAATGGTTCAGGACACAGAAATTTTTATCTTTTTCTTTTCTTTTCTTTTTTTTTTAAATCGTTAAACCTTTGTCAGTCTTTAACCAAACTTGTATAAATGGAAAATTGCTGTCCAATTATACCCTGTATCATTTTCATAATTTAATGCCTAATAAATGAAAGTGAATAAATGTTATTTATATATATGTGTGTGTGTGTGTGTGTGATATATTTATTTTTAGATATAAAAATCTTTCATAGCTTTTAGATTGCAAGAAAGATATAAATTCAAAACTAAAGTAATGTCAAGTTATTAAGTGATAGGTAATTAGTGTTGTCATTTGGAGAAACATTGAAGAGATCATAGAACAATAAAAAAAACAAGGAAATTGGAAACATTTGAAGAAGCTAGTAGTGCAAATGTAAACAGAGAAGGATGCAGAATTTTAAAAACATTGGCTAAAGACATGAAAACAACCAAACTATCACCTATAATATTACCATGAGAAATGTCTAAGTGGTGTGAAGAAGTTTTTATTTTATTTTTAAGCATTTCACCCCAAGCAAGGCGGGAGTGCCACTAGCACGCAAGGGGTTTACAGAGGATTGGGAGCAAGAGTAAAGAGGCACGATAGAGGAAAGGATGAAGAGAAGGACGGAGAATTAGATCAAGGCATCTGAAGATGTCAATTGACAATGCATTTGAATAATTGAACATTATAGCTATCAGGGAAGCAAGTAAGAGGAAGGGAGTTCCAGACGGGAAGTACGAGACATGAAGATATTTGAGTAGAAAAGATGGCTACATTTAAGAGTTTCGACCGTAAAGCGATAGGACCGAGATGCCAACCTAATAGCATGCTTAAATTCACGCAAGTACATGAAAAAAAAAAAAAAAAAAATTTCTCATCAGTAATTTTTAGTGATGAATGTAGAGCTACATTGGATGGAAGTTGGATTAGTCACGGTTGATTGAGGAGTCAATTTGCTTTTTGTGGCTTAAACACTTTGTGGATTATTTAAAGCTGAAACAATTTTTAGATTGTAAGAATAAGTGAATATTGCATTGACAATTTCTTGGGGATAATGATTTTTCCAGATACAAGTTCTATTTAACCCATAGCTGGGGAGAGTTGGACGAGACATACCTGTTTCCAAGGTCATTTGCACCAAAGTGAATGTAACAAGTTGAACTAGAATTTGAACTTGACTCTCCAATTTCTCATACCAAACCGCTATCCATTACACCACCCACACATCCTGAATCATTCATTGAAATGGTCGACTAGCACAATGAATATGAAAGGGTGGAGGTGGAATAACGTTTCGAGATCGTATTATAGGCAGTCAAATTACAGTTCTCTTTATAGTTGATGATGCTTCAAAGTAAATGTAGGGAATTATTTTTTAAGTTCTAAGACAAAATTTCTTTTGATGGTTTAAATTATAATCAAAAAGCTTTACCGTATATACTCGCAGATAGGTCGCACTATTTTTACCAAAAATTTCACAAAATATTAGTGGCGCGACCTATCAGCTGGACATAAATGTAAAACAACACTACCTTGTCACCATGATTTCAGAGAAATCGGAAATGATACCCATAAACACTAAAGCTGTGGTTTTTCTCCATATAGAAACATTTTATCCATCATATATACTGACTCACCGCTTTTAATTTACCTCATGCTGCTAGATTCACATATCAATCACAATAAATAAATAAAATCATAAAATATTCATTGATCCATCAGTCACCGTTTGCTTTGGCACTGGACCGATATAGAATCCCTGAACATGCGTACATAAGTTAAGGAACCACGTGTAAATGTTTATTAACAAAGAAAAAAATAGTCCCACGATTCATTCTGCAAAATATATTTTGTTAAAAAATACATTGGAAAATATGACTTAAAAAAAATGAAATATATTCTTTATGAGATAATTTTCTTTACTGGTTGTTTCATATGACATTAAAAGGCTTTCTTATGTGTTATTTACAAACAAAGTGCATTAATCTAGTACCCAGATCGTTTGCACTATTTTGCATTGGGCAGTGATATAGTTAGTAGCCCAATTTATAATTTTAATTGTTGCAAACACTAATCATGAGTAAAAGAAATAATTAAGAAGCAGGTTTTAAATTAAAAGTACTAAATTATGCAGAAGAACATGAAAATCAATCTGAAAAAGTGTATTAATAATTGTAAGTTTTAAAATAAAGGTAGAAATAGAAGGTAGATATCTGATAATTTTTACATTTAAAAAGGGCTGTGTAACTCCCCAGATTATAGTGTGATCTATATGCGAGTCAACAGTAAATCATCAATTATTAAGCCATAAAGTAGGGGTGCGACCCATCTGGTGGGGTGACTTATCCGCAACTATATACAGTAAGTTATTCACTACATTCATATACGACAATATTTCTTCACATTCAGCAAAGCTCATCTTGCAAAAACATTTTCAAAAAGGTACCAAGATGATGGAATGGCCCCTATTATCTCCAGAAGTAGAAAAATTGTGGTACATCATTTAAAGAGAGGGTTTCTGTGAATGGAAAGCAAAGATCTCTGGGAAACAATTCAAAATGTTGCAAGTAATGTTGAAGTTGAAAAAATAGAAAAGCTAACAAAATTAATGGGTGAAAGAATGATGAAGGTTATAGATGTCAAGCGATCCACATTAGGATATAAAATAATAACTTATTTGGCTATATGGGATATTGTGTCAATCAAATCTGTTAATTGATCTTCAATGTTCTAGATTTATTTATAAATATAAATTTATATTGCACAGAATTTGTTCTCATCATAACACTAAACATTTTTAATGAGGATAGGTATTATAAGCTGTAACTTATAGGATATATTGTCCATTTAAACATAAATATGTATTGAAACGTTTAGCAACATCAGTCAGTTGATTAATACCAATTTTATTGTTAAAATATTGACTTCAATAATAAAATCTAATACAGAAAACTGCAGTTTGCTCAAATGCATACACACTGAACAGTTTCACACTCGAATATGCTAGTAAAAAGATATTTTATCACTATATCTGGCAATAGAACAGAGTACAAGACAATGTCAAGTCATATCTTCTAAAAATCAAAAAATAACAATGTATTTCAAACTTATTTATTAATTAATTCAAGTAGCAGCAGTAGCAGCCAACTCCACTACATTTTTTTTTTTATTTTTACTTTCCTTGCTCACTCAGACTTAAATCCCTCAACTTTTTTTCACTCAGTTTTTCCACGTTCTCTGTGCTCGTGCATACAAGTGGCACAGATCTGGTATACAGAGGCAGTGGGTCTTCGCCGTTTACATGACTATTAATGTTTCTTGCCCACAATTTATCCTAAGAAATGAAGAAATGAGAGATTTAAAAAATAATTTTTTATTACACGAAAAATCTAAAGCATGCACTGCATGAGTTGCATACATGGATCATTTGCCAGTGATTTTATATATATATATATATATATTGTGTGTATTTAGGCAGCATTTTTTCATTAATACATGTCTCATTAAATAATATAGATAAGCGTTGTCTATATATTTTATGCAAGTTTTTTTCATATAGTCTGATAATCTTAATAACATTATCATTAAATAATGAAAGAAAATCACAATATTGATACATACTTTTTTTTATTTAATCCGATCTGAGCTTTCGGCTTACATAAGCCATTATCAAAGATGACAATTACACAATATATTTATGCAATACACGAACAAGAAATTGATGATAGTATTATTTGTTTACATGGATGATATCCAAGCAACGATAAACACGTGCATATAAAACGCTGAAAACGAAAATCGCACGACAGCTCATGACGTCACACATGACCACGCGAGAGTGAATCCGATGAGTATTGAGTATGGAAAGCCGTTGGTATGAACCAATGACTTCTGTTACTAATTATAGGCATTTAAGGATATTTTTGGAGATTTCATAGTTTATTTTGTTCAGGTTAGGTTTCAACTGTTTTATGTATATAGCTTCAAGAATTTTTAGTTTTTGTTTATTGTTTTCATGTTTAAGTATAATTGTGTTTTCGACGAGGATTTTCCGGAATTGTGTATGCGGCCAGGCATGTTGTTTTAAATGTCTAAAAATGTTAGAGTTATCATTCAAATGTAGTGTCAAGCGTCGTGAACAACAGATCCTAGCAAAAGAATTAAGTTAATTATATACTACACTAAATCTAAAATATCCAACTCAATTATTCGAAATGATTCTTCTCCCCCGGTTAGCGATTTGAAAAAAACCAACATAGTTTACAAATTCAGGTGCCCTTTGGGAGATTGTATCTCCAACGAACTAAATAATATCTATGTTGGTCACACCACAAACTCGCTTTCACGACGCTTGACACTACATTTGAATGATAACTCTAACATTTTTAGACATTTAAAACAACATGCCTGGCCGCATACACAATTCCGGAAAATCCTCGTCGAAAACACAATTATACTTAAACATGAAAACAATAAACAAAAACTAAAAATTCTTGAAGCTATATACATAAAACAGTTGAAACCTAACCTGAACAAAATAAACTATGAAATCTCCAAAAATATCCTTAAATGCCTATAATTAGTAACAGAAGTCATTGGTTCATACCAACGGCTTTCCATACTCAATACTCATCGGATTCACTCTCGCGTGGTCATGTGTGACGTCATGAGCTGTCGTGCGATTTTCGTTTTCAGCGTTTTATATGCACGTGTTTATCGTTGCTTGGATATCATCCATGTAAACAAATAATACTATCATCAATTTCTTGTTCGTGTATTGCATAAATATATTGTGTAATTGTCATCTTTGATAATGGCTTATGTAAGCCGAAAGCTCAGATCGGATTAAATAAAAAAAAGTATGTATCAATATTGTGATTTTCTTTCATTATTTAATGATAATGTTATTAAGATTATCAGACTATATGAAAAAAACTTGCATAAAATATATAGACAACGCTTATCTATATTATTTAATGAGACATGTATTAATATATATATATATATATATATATATATATATATATATATAGGTTAATAGAGTTGTATCAGACAAGGAAGCAGTGGTATTAAAAAGTGCTCAATACGTGTGAAAAAATAAAATTAAAGTAAAAATAACATGTAAAGCTTTTAACTTTAAAAATCAGGAGATCAGTTGATTCAAAGTGTGTGTATATATATATATATATATATATATATATATATATATATATCAGAGAGAGAGACACACACACACACATACAAACAATACCTAGTGATATACATAAAATTATGCAATTCAATGTCTGCCTAGGTAAGCAGAATTTTGTCACCAAGTGTACAAAATAGATATCTAATTATAATTATTATCAGTAAATAAAAATTTTAAGATAATGATATACAAGAAACTAAAAATTTCACAATATTAATGCTCCTCAGGGTCAGATAAGAATAATTGTATTATTGACAGAGCATGTATTTTTTTTATAAATGCTTATTGAATATGCTAAGTTTTCAAATTTCTAATTTTCTATACCAACAGTTGTTTAAATGTGACAATGAAAACCAAAATATTCTTTTTTTTTTTTTTTTATATACATATATAAATGTTTGCTCACCACAAGAAATATTTTGTAAATATTATAGATAACAAATATTAAACAAAATTACAGGTCATCCATTTAATTAGTTAGCGTATTTAATGAGAATTTACAAAAATATACACTGTTAATTATACAATTATTCCTATTTGACTTTGAGGAGCATTAACAGCATGAAACTTTTAGTTGGTCATATATAACAATCTCAACCTTTTTAATGTTAACATACATGTGCACAAAATATGACTGAAAGATCTTAATCATTCATTCAGGTTCTGTCTGAACTGAAATTTAATGGATAAGTTGATCTTCCCAAATTAAAAGTTTTTCATTCAGACTCTTGCTTGAACTCACTGGATAAGCTGATCATCCAAAATTATGTTCTTCATTCAGATTCTGGTTGAAATCCACTGGATAGGTTAACACTTCAAAATTCCCAGTCTTTCATTTAGACTACCTTATACTACCTGGATAAACACTCTAAATTTCAAATTTGTGTTCTGGTTTGCATTCAGTTGATAAGTTGACCCTTAAAAATTTCAAGTTCTTCATTTGGGCTCTGTCTTTGTTATAACTTGATCCTAGCAGTTATAACATCTTGCATCAGCTACTCGTGTTAATGTCATTAGAAATTCTCCTCGACTGACTCCAACAGACTTCCCTTCACTCACTTTGAGTTCTTTATTTAAGGCATCTTGCCTAGTTCATTTGTCATACCAAGCATGTCTTATTTACTCTACAACAGGCTAATACTCAACAGATGAGTTGGCTCTTCAAAATTCCAAGCTTTGCATTTGGTTTCCTGACAACATTTGCTGGATAAGTTGATCCCTCAAAACACGGCAGAACCAATTCTGTCAGACTACCCAATATGTTCAACTTGGATATTTTCTTTCTTTTTATTATTCTTAAGGCATATGCAAACAAATACAGTATAAATTCAGAGAAAGTAAACCTTTGTATGCCTGCCCATAAAGTTTATAAATAAACCAAGAAAAATCAGAATTATTCATATAATCAGGTGAATGTCAACTCTTGCACATGTAAATTCACATATGTGGGGATTTTATAAATGTTACATGAAAACTATCATATATACTTATTTAATGCCTGCCAATTTTTGAAAAGTCATTTTTCATGAAAAATTTTCAGAATTTTAATATTTTCTTAGAAACAGGTTAGTTATTTTTTTTTTCTTTTAAACTTGACATCTTGAAGTATTGATTTCAAGGATTAAAATATTGTAAAGTTATGGATGCTGTCTGATTTTGGATAACTGAATTTATGGAAGTGCTTGATGGCTGAGGCAGCTGCATATTTCTCAACAGTGCCAATGGTTGGTGTTAAAGCCATGATCTCAAAAGTTGATTTTCAAGGCATGCCTTTCTCATGGTGAAAGTGTAACACCGTCACTGCTCTTTTCTCTGGGTTGTCTATCAATGCTGACACTCTAGAAAGAGTCTGTAATGGATTAGATGGCAAAGATTGACAAGTATTGTGACACACAAAAGTTAGCATTTCTAAGATTCTGGAAAAAAAAACAAACAAAAAAAAAAACTTTGAAGAAGTTAGATTTGCCATGTTCATATGATACATTTCAAATGACACAGTGGATAAAGGCGTCAGTTAGATCCAGTGATAGGACCCAAAGAGTATGAGTTCAATACCTGGTTAAGGCAGTGGAGAACTTTCAGAGGGTAAATAGCAGGAGATAACCGACATCCATTAGACGTGGAACTAGAACAGTCTACCCCAGCGAGCAAAATAAAGGGTTCAATTTGACATTCCAACAATCTGAAGAAGGCCGGAGCATACAAAAGTCAAAACGTGATAAACCTGGCAACAAAGATGAGGACAATAGCCCGAATAATGTAAATAGAGTAATAAAAGATATCAAAGTCTTCAATACCTTTTGCATCGCGGTCTATGAATGAGCAATGTGAGGATCAAATAATGAATAAAATCCTGAGAAAACTAATATTTGAGTAAACAGGTGCAGTTACTTTAGAGAAAGACAAAAGTAAGACAAAAAAAAAAATTTGTAAAATATTCCATTTTATGAATAACTGTCTTACAACCTGGGTTGTAAAATAAAATTAGTTTTATGAATGACTGATTTACAACCTGGGTTAAACTCATTTTATGAATGATTTCTTGCATGCACCATATGAAACCTTTCTTTTAATAAATATAATTATTTTTAAGCACCCAATATATTTACATGTATATGAATCAAAGACATTTCCACAGTAAAATTCTTCAGTAAGATAAGCTATTTTACACTGCATACAAGACAAAGTTCTAAAAATAAAATGCAATGAAAAAGAAAAAAAAAAAAAGAAAAAAGGTGTACATAACAGGATAGAGATTGAAACAAAAACATTATTCAGAATATGCCCCTTCCCCCAGGCACCACCATTTACACAACTGGGTAAAGCCAGAATTTTGAATTTTAGTGTTTTAAAAACAGAAAAAAAAAAAAATTTCCCTGACAATCGTGACAGGAAAATAAGATCCGTTAAAAACAAGGTGTGAATGTTGAATGGAGGTTTATGTGTCCTGCTCTCACTTTTGGGACATGCAAAGAATTTGGATGAACTCTCATGAAGGAGAGAAAGAGAGAGAAAGAAATAGAGTGAAAGAAAACCTGAGGATGATTGTTAGAATAATCCTTTGTTGGTTCAAGCAGAAATCACCAGGGAATGATTAGATAGAATAAGAAAAAAGGAATTTATATTGAGTAAGAAAGAAAGGGGATTTCAAAACTGGAAGGTGGGGTGGGGATGTATTAAGAAGAACTGAAATATCCACCCTAGATGATGCAAGTTTGTGTGAAGAATATAAACCCGTTATTTTATACCGACAAAGAATGATAATCTATATCTTTGAAAAGCATCATTAACAGTCCTGAATTTAAAGTTTAGATAACTCCTTTATACTGTTACTAACACACCATTTTCCATTTCAGCCAATCCATTCTACAACCTTCTTCAGGTGCGTAATTTTGCTAACATTCACAGAAAGTTAAATAACCTCAACATTGCAGAAAAGCAAGATAAAAGAAAAAAAAAAATATTTAAGTTCATGAAAATTTTTTTTACTGTATCTTAAATTCCAGTTAACACTTAATATATTCAAAACACAATTTTTTATCAAGTTCTGTACTAAGTTTGAACTTGTTAAAAATATGTCTATTTTACAATTTGGCTATCTTTTGCTTTTTAGGAATGCTCTGAAAAACGTTGACAACGTTAAATTTTAACTCTTAACACAGTTGTTAATCTAATATACCAAAAGGATAATAAAACAAAAAGGATAATAAAAACAAAAATGAAACCTATCCTGAATTACAGTGGAACCTTGGTTCACAAATTCAATTTGTTCCTGAAGGCAGTTCATAAACCTAAACTATTTTTCCAATAGGAATCAATATAGAGAAAAAAGTCACAGTACAATAAAAAAAAAGTCACAGTAAAATAAAATTGGAAAAGAAAAGCACGGCACAACACACGAATGTATACAACATGGCGGTCAACTCAGAAATTATTCTGTTCAGGTTAACTTGGTTTGGCAAAGTTGTTCGAGAACCAAAATCTTGTTCAATAACCGAGACATTTTCATCTCTAATTTTCTGTTTGAAAACCGATTTGTTCAACATGCGAAACATTCAAGAACCGAGGTTGCTCTGTATATTACTAATGCAGTGCTTAGTCCTGTTACTTATTGCTAACACAGATCCAAGTGAAGTAATTGTTATTTAAATTCAAGTCATGCTTATTTTCAGTTGTCATTTTATCAAAGAAAATTAGATTCTGAAATTGTAATAATTCTTATGTTTATGCTAAGATTTTCATTTTGATGGAAAATTAAAACACAACTGATTTTTTTTTTTAATCAGGAAGACAAGTTTGCAACAAAATTCTTTTTGCTAATTTTTCTTTTTTTAAAGATTAAAGTAATGTGCACTTTTCCTTCTTTTATATAAATTCAAAAGACTTAACTTCTGAATTCAAGCATTGCAAATATATTGTCCATTAAGGTAAGATAAATGTATTGAAACCAGTAACATTAATATTTAAATAAAATACAAATAAACACTGACTAAATTCCAAACCTGTTCTAAAATAAAATATAAAATTGTTTGAGTTTAGTATTTTTATTATTTCTGTTATAAAAATATATTTGTATAAAAAAAGTAAAAGAGAAAAGAAAAAGAAAATGGGAGTCTTAAGAAAATGAACCCTGCAAATGTTACCATCAACTATATGGTGATATATAGTGGTTTGGAGTCAATGATTAACATTTTTATGTAGTGTATTTAAATTGAATGTAAGTATGATATCTGCTAATAAATTCAATGGATTTTTGTGAATATTTATCTATTAAATACTGTTGCTCTATTTTTTTTTTTAATATTGAGCACTTTGTTTACAAAAATTCATTTGCCTTTAAATGCATTGAATTCTAGTAATTTACAGGCCAACATGTTTTGTTAGGTGTTAATGATCTGTGTTCATCTACAAACCATGATGTAAAAAGAAAGAAAAGAAAAAAAGCGCATATATATATATATATATATATATATATATATATATATATATATATATATAAAATAATTGGCTGGCTGTTCTTGATTTGTAACCACACCTGTCTACTAAGGCAGCTAGCCAATCCCTGTTGCAAACACCAGTGTTTGTTCAACATCCACAGAGAATACCTGTGGTTTATACTGCAACTAAGATGAGTGGATGTTAGTTACAGTTTCTGGGAGAGAGCATATAATCTATCACAATCAGCAGTTTAAACAATGCCAGTATGCTCAAACCCTCAGTGATGATGACTGTGTTAGCACAACCGTTGACGGCTTCCAAACAGTTCCAGCTACTCAGTTTCACTCACAAGGCTCAAGTCAACCTGTAGTATGGTTTCCTCGCAATTTCCAAAGTTACCACAAGCTGGAATCACCATCACCAGACCAATAACCTCAAGAAGTCACCTCCCTGACAAATCAGCCATGGTTTAATTTGAACCCGGATCACATGGTTCAAAAGTGTATGTTCTAACCACTCAAAGATGTACACACATATAATGAGTTTGAACAACTTGTATTACATTTATCCAACAAGGTCTGTCAGTTTGATTTTTTTAAATTTTTTTTTTATTGTATTTTTCTAATAAGTTGTATATCTGAACAAAAATGTTTAAATAGATCATTACTCGATTCTGAATACACTACAATAACCTTGTGTTATTAAGCTTTGCAAAAATACAAGGTTGTCAAATCTGTCTAACTTCAATAAACAGTCAACCTGGTTTGTTGTTCATCATGAAATATGTACAGCATTTCTATTCTAGTGAGCTCTGCATTAAGAAAATTTTGCTGTTAATAAAAGCAGATTTATAATTTGATCAGTGGTCTTAGTAACCAAGTATTTATCATTGATGTCTGTAGTGTTTGAGTTATAGTCAAAGCCAGGCTTTAAGGGATGGTCTTCACAACAAGCAGGACTCTCATGATTTGGAAGATTGGCAAAATACAATCTTCCTATTCAGTTGCCTCCATTTTGGCCTTGTGCTAAACAAAGCTAAACTCATAACTATAATATAGACAGTTCTACTGCAACCTTCAGACTTATTTTCCAGTACTCTAACTACTGAGCTGAACTAAAGAGAGAATGCACAATAGAAGAATCAAGAAAATGAAAGATCTTATACAGCTAAATTGAAATGTTAAGTGCAAAAGGATTTTAAAATAAGTATATTTCCCCTTCTTCATAAAGTGAGAGATGACAGAATTAAATCTACAGACAAGTGAGGAAAACTAATAATTTTAGTGCAATGAGTGTTCTCTCTCTTTTTAGAGAGAGAGAGGCAGCTTATTTATATTTTGTACATTTGTACTCAAAACAAAAAATAAAAAAATAAAATAAAATAAAAATAAATCAAATATCCTGTGTATATCAATTACAAATGATATAAAACAGACAGGTTATTTTTTTAACTTTCCCAAAAATAGTCAAACTTAAATGGAATAAATCAAATGACTAAACATGAACAATAAAATACCAAAACCGAAAATAAAAAAAATTATTTATCTTGTAGACGTAATAAGTGAATTTGTACATTTTTGCATGACTATAAATGTCACTTCCTGTTGGTCTCCGACTCTAAAAGCTTAGCAACCATTGAATATTTTTTCATGCAAATATTATTCTAATTTTAATAGATTTTGCTTTTCTAATTTTTTATGGAAAGATTTAGTGTCTTAAAATTACAAGTGCTTTCACTATTTAAACAAAACTTAAATATAGACAACATTTCAATCCCAAATAAATAGCTGAGAGAAGGCAAACTAACACATTGAACACATCCTTCAGCAAATATGTATATCATGACAAGTTCACTTGCCATTATTTATTACTGAGTCATCCATACTTATTAAGCTTAGTTTTATTTGACACAACACCTTGAATACGAGACACCCTATAAGGCTCAAAGAGCAATACAAGGTTTGCATTCTATTTGAAAACACACTTAAATGTCATAAATAAAATAAAAAACTACCAATATCAATGCAGCAAGTGACAAATTTTAACATTCTTACTTCTCTTTCAGATGTATTAAAGTTCATTAACATGGCAGCTTCAAAACTGTTACAGGAAATGAAAAGGTATGCAATACTCATAGTACAAAGCCACCAACAAAAACAGCTTAGAAATGGCTAGCTTCTTCAATTAATTGATTTGATTTTACAGTTTATCAACCCTTTGAGGGTTAATTTAAAACTAAAACATTTTGGATTGTAAGAATAATAATTTATTTTTATGAGGGAATATTGCATTAATAATATTTTTAAGAATAACAATATGAATCTTACTATTTAATCATACTGGGTATGACAAACTACATCTGCGTCCTGGGTAAGACGATAAACTACGTCCAACAGCAAGGCCTCTGATCAGGAGGTTTTGAGAAGCGTGGAACCACTTCTTAAATGCTGGTGTTCCCAGGTCCATCCTGACACAGGGCGGTAGCACCTGTTAGGGTCCCAGCTATAGGAAAATAGTTAGCACCCAAACTTGTGTAAAAATAGGTTTTAATACCAGAAATACTTTGTAATACCAGCAATAATTTTTGAAGGAAAAACTATTATCAGCAATAAAAAAAAACAAAAAAAAAACAACAGCGATACAAACAGTTACACATTCTTTGAAAAAAAATATGACCAGCTATAGATTTCTTCAAGGAGGAATATTCCCAGAAATAGATTTTTGAAGAAAAACATTACCAGCAATAAAAATTTTGTCGGCATTAAATAACCCATTGAGGTTGATATGCTGTAAAACAAAAACCAAACCAAACTAATCCTACTATTTAAAACATGGCTAGAAGGAGATGGATTCATACCTTTTCTAGGGGTATTTGTGCACTTGCGAATCTTAGCATACCCAACTGGAATTTGCTCTCAGACTTCTTATTCTTAACCACTATCCATTACACCACCCACACATCCTAGTTTCTTGAAAGAGGCCCACATAAGCAGGTGGAATAACAGCTCCAGAAAGACCCACAGTGTTTCACACCAAATTCCCAAAGTCTTGGATGGTCCTCAGCAATGAAGGCCATGTAATAACACCTCATTTCTTTCCAGACAGCCTTGGAGTCAATATCATTGATGTGTTAAGCACAGTGAGAAATCTCTGGATTGAGAGCAAAGACATCCTCAATTGGATCAAATAGTTATCACTGGTAATCATGGAAAATCTGCAACCCTTTCAGCTTTGAGTTGTGCACTCAACAGATTTCACAACTTCAAAACAATCAAGGCTACTTTTTTCTTTTTTTTTTAATTTATTTACATGCATTTAAGTAATACCATTAATTGAAAGAAATCTTTTTCTTCAATGTGGTGACTTGTAATCCTTATCACGATATCAAATTCTTCCTTCTGATAATTTTATCCATATCAACAAAAGATCAAGGTCCTTTACAAAAACTCGGAGAAATACCCCCTCCAGTGAAGACTTACTCTCCACTCTATAGTCTCTTTCCCACAGATGCAATATTGCAAGCCTAATACCACTATCGCTGTCCATGGCAAATGTTCAGATGAGCTCTACTCTTTAGTTTAATCAATTCATACATTTACCATTTGAACTTGTCATGCCACTTCCACGGAGTCAAATCACCACAATTTCCTCTATATTCCAAATAAAAGGAGAAGTTTCACTCAAATTATTCCCCCAAGAACTGCTACTTTGTTGAACAAACTCACAGATGGATACTTCCCAGAACACTACAATCTTAACCTCTGAAAGAGTAATCATTATTTGTCCTCCTTATCCTAATAAGCTTCACTTCTTAACACCTTCTCTTTCATTCTTATCACATACCTCATTCATCATAATCATTTCAATAAGAACCATCTACCTTTAGTGACACTTGAGACTTGTATTGAGTGAAATTTAGTATTAATATTTTAGTATTAATAAAAAAAAAAAAAATTCCTCAAACTCTCAAATGAAACTAAGTCTTCATTTATTCACTGTTGGTGTCAATTTAACATCCGACAATTTTTCTCTTGTAATTAGAGATTCTCCTTCCTTTCCAGTCTTGAATTTGGTTAAATAAATTCTAAACACTATCAGAATTATCAGATTAGACCTTATTTTAAAAAAAAAAAAAAAGTTAGAATCATCCAGACCAGGTCGCATGTAACCTGTGAGACTACCCAGTTTGGATCACAAGGGGTTTTAAAAATAGTAAATTTTTTTACATTGATCAGAATAAATTTAGCAACTGATCATGTACAAAAGATTCAGTTTTGTGGAAGTATAATTTTATTCAGCCAATATTTCACGGTCTTTGTATCAAATTAATCCTTTTAATTCACCACAGAAAAAGAAAAGAGAAAATTCTCTCGCCATCCCTTTCTGTACACTTGTAGCTAATTTTCTGCAGTCAATGTGGCCCTCCACAGTCTTTGATTGTGCAAGCTTTACTAGAGACTATGTCAGGGCATTATCAAGTGGAAAAGCAACCAACAAGTCCACAATACCAAGTAATTATTAAAGCTTTCTTTATTAAATTCAATGATCAATGTAAACAAGAATGACCCGAGAAAAGATGTAGAATATTAAGAAAATCAGCTAAAGACAGAAACTAAATTATCACAAGTAAAAAAAAAAAAAAAAATTTGACAATGACATACATGAAAAATGATTTCTTAACAGTAATTTGACTGGGTTAGAGGTTTGTTCATTTGTGGAAATAGTCAACCAACATGACTCACAAAGTTCGTTGGACAGATATGGTACTCAGTTTTGGGCTTAAAAAAAAAAAAAAAAAAAACACAACAAAACACACACACAACCAGAAAAAGTTCATTCAATAAAGCCACTCACAGCTTTGTGGACAGCTGTGAAGTGACAGTTTCGATGTTTTTAATATTCTGCTTCATTTCTTTAACTTTATATTTTCTTACTGGTCATTTCACTTTTCTTCCTGATTAAAATTTTATTTTTCTCAAATCTCTTTTCGTGAATAATTTTATTTTGCTAACATTCTTAAATTCCTTTGTAACTGTTCTATGATATCAATAAATTGCAATTCCCAATGTTGTGCTCTCACCACTCAATAGCATTACAATATCTGGTTTCACTTTTGTGATTATAACTATATGACCGATAGTAAGATTCTTATATTTAAAAAGTATATCTATGTCATTAGAAATTATGTTTTTTTATTTGATGAATCCACAATAAAGCCTCACATCACCAAATTAATTATAGTAAATATTTTTCAAAGAAATTGTAAGTTGAAATTCACATGGCATATTATTAGTTAGAATGTTCATACAGCCAAGTGGTTAGAATATTAATTTTCTGACCATGAGACCCAGGTCCAAATCTCACCAGGGTCAATTTGTCAGTGAGGTGATTTGTTGTTATTAACCAGGGGGAGATGATGCCAGCATACAGCATTATTGGAAAGTCCCTGAAAACCATATCATAGGTTGACTGAAGCCAGGTTAGTTGGGTAGATGAAACTGTTCAAAAGCCATCGATGGTTGTGTGAGCATGAAGTAACAAGTCATTGTGACCAAGTGTTTGAGCAGACTGGCCTTTTGTTCAAACTGCTAATCATGCCAGATTATGTGCTCCCTCTCCTAGAAACTAACTACTGTAGTTGCAGTATAAACCAAAAGTGGGCTCGGTGGGTGTCAAACAAACACAAATGTACCTGAACAGGCATCTGCAAAGGGATTGGCCAGTTGCCCTAACAGACAGATGTGCATAGAAACAAATAGCCTGCCATAATTGGTTAATACCAATTTTGTGAAATCATTGACTTACATAATAAAAGCTGACAGTGTATGACTTAATCATTGTTAAAAAAAAAATTGAAGGTGTTATATGTTTCGTCTTCTTTTCCAAACCTATTTTCTGCCTTCTACTTCCTAAAAATTCTTAAGTAAAACAGCAGTGGACTTTACCTTTAACATGCAGATTTACTCAGTCTTGACTTTTTAGTTGGTACACTTTTAAATATGTAATAACACATCAACATACAGTTATTCAGGACAAAATCTGTTTTTGATGATTTTCATTGTTAAAAAAAAAAAAAAAAAAAAAAAAAAAAAAAAATTAGGTGAAACTCAACAATCTTGTAATAGAAAATAAACAAATATTAAATTAACATTCTTGAGGGCATGTAAGAAATAATCTCATTTCAGCTGAATTTTTACACAATTTCACATGTTATTCAAGACTAGTATCCATGTTTGCCTTTCATGTTTTGACCAAGACACTGGGGTAAAAACAAGGGTGGACACTAATCTGAAGCTTACAAAATGACGACAACCCATTTTTCTGATCAAGTTTATTCCCAAATTTCAGATCTACAAAAGCTAAAATGAAATAATCTTACCTTCATATATACACAGGATGCATGGTGATTTTATTTTAGAAATTGGTGAAAATCCTATGTCCTCTATGCTATCAAGTACAGTAGTTCTGGTATCTCCAAGAAAATGGTCACAATCTCTATCAATTGTGCCATCAAATACAGCTGTCTTGTTATCTCAAAAAAGATAAAAGTCTGTAAACTGTGTTCAAGTCAAATCTTCTTTTTGGAATCATATGCAAGTCTAAACCACACAGAAATTACTGAAAGAATGAATCTGTAATTTAGTACACGCATGCTTTTCTAATTCCACAAGTGCAACAAGAGGCGGATTAGATTATAATTCTGCATGTTCCTCTGTTAGTTAGCATGTTCATTACACTGCCATTGGAAAATGAAAAAAAAAAAAAAAAAAAAAAAAAAAAGATAGAGATATTGTTTAGTTTTAATAGCCAGGGAAAAGCTGTGGCAAGTATTCTAGCCATGCTCAAGTCATACAATAAGGTGGGGAGAACCCCCACCCCAAAAAAAAAGATATTTGGTGAATTATAATAAGATGTAAGGATACAATAAAATACATTTTAACTATTAATAAAATATGATTGCTACAAATTTTAAATTTTAATCTTTAGCTTTGGCTCAACAAATCTAACTGTACAAGATTTATCCACTATACATCATTTATCAGATTATTAATTTTTTTTTCACCAAATCTGTCCGTAAATAAAAAAGTTAACTGTTTAGCATTCAACACACCCAATAAATATCAGCTGTAAATGTTCAACATGCTGTAACCTGCTCCATATGTACTCTGTCGTAATATGATGCTATTGTTGCAAATAACGCAGAAGTCATGCAAACAGTGAGACTTTGAGAGGTGGGACTTACAGGGCGGATTTGAGCATTGTAATGAAAACTGAGTGTCGTTCAACTTAATGTGCCTTTATTGAATGTAACTGAAGAGTCTTTCGATTTTGTCTAAGATGGCGTGACTTATTTATACAAATCATAAAACAGGGGAGGTAATCGGGCTGTCTTACCACACATTCTCCCAAGCTCTGTTTTCTCCTAGTCCAACACAAAATCATCCAGGTGACTGGGTCTCTTGACAATTCTCTGGGATCGTCTCAGTGGCAGCTGATCTGAGCTTTCAGGTGTTATGGAAACAGTCAGCCAGAAGTATTTTGTCTCATATTGTTTTTGTTTTCTTCTTGGAGTGGGATGCTGATTATCAGAGTCTGTGGTAGTATGCTCTCGTTTTGAGGGAGCTGTTCTGGTGTCGATCTCTAAATAGTCACTATCGGAGCTTTGTTCCTCAAGAGAATCCAATGGCATACTATCAAGAGGGAGAGATATTGCTCCTGCCTCTGGTTTGATAACTCGCCAAATCTCTGAGGGAAATGCTTGAGTGTCTCCAGCTGGGGGTGCTGGATGTGTGCATAGAGTTTGCTTCGAGCAGCTCCACCTTACTCACAGGAGAATTATACTTGCTTTGTCAATCATGGTTTCTAAGTAAAACAGTACTTGGATGTTAGAGCCACAAAAGGAGGGAGATCCTAGCTGAACTTCACCATGGAAATTTTGAAAACTTTTTCTGAGGTGTTGCATTAGTTCTTGTACACAATAGTGTTCTTATAGCATACATAGCTGCAGTTATTACGTCTTCCCAATGTCTAATGAGAAGGTTCTGGTTTTCAAATGCTAAGTGTAGAGTCTTCCATATTATGCTGTTGTATCTCTTACACTGTCCATTCCCTTGAGGATTGTATGGGGCAGTACAACTTAGGGCTACTCCCTGTACCAATAGGAATCTTAGTTGATCAGACATAAGAGGTCCAGTGATATGTATGTTAATAAAAACTGGCACCCTGAATATTGAGAACAGTGAGGAAAGACCATTGTTGCACTTACATCTGGACAGGGAAAAGCAAAAGGAAATCACAAGTACTCATCAACAACAGTTAGTAGATATTTGTTTTTGGATTTAGATGGAAGAGAGCCCTTAAAGTTCATGCTCACTGCTCAGCCTCTCAAATGGCTATGTAGCTTTTACTAGGGTTCCCAGTTTGGGTTTGTAGAACCTTGGTTTTACTTGAGCCCAAATCCGACAACCGTTTGTTATTCATGTCCTCAACTGAAAAAGGCAAATTCTGACTTCAAACCACATGCATCATCCTTGTGATGCCTGGGTAACAGATCGTTATGAACCTTTTGTAGATCTTTGGTGCTGTTTATTGCTCTACACACTTGACAGCATGTCCGCTGTTGTATTTTCCTTTCCCGACCGATAGAAAATGTCAAACAAAAAACAGGAAAGCTCAACCCTTCATCCCATTATCATTTTATTTTGCTTGACCTCTTGGGATTAAACACAAGAGACTGACTTTTGATCAGTAATTAATTTAAAGCAGTGACCAATTAAAAAATGGCACCAGAAACGAGGAAATCTGTCAGAGGAATGTCTTTTTTCCCCTGTTTGGGTCGTTTGAACTGGTATACTAGTAGAAGTGTGAGTACTTAATGCAGCCGCTGCAACACTTGTTTGTAGGAATGAACAAGATTGCTTTCCTGCCATCTCCAAGGTAAGTGCTTGCTTACAAGCAGTAGCTAAAACTAGTTGTTTATTTTCCAGCAATCTTTGACAGACGTAGTTTGATTCTAATCCATATATAAAGGAGTCACTGATAAATTCGTCCTTTGCCTGACCTGGTGTTGCTGCTTGAAAGTCGCAGTCTCAAATTAAGATTCTTAAGTGCTGAAGATACTCTGTTCTAACTCCTCCTCGGGGGATGGGTGGGTAGTTGCTAATACAATCCGGGCAAAGATTATGTTCTGTCTCTAGACAAAAATTCCATCCAAAACATCCATGGCACTCTGCTAGTTTTGCAGTGAGAAATATTGATATATACAGATACGGAAACGTGGTGCATTAGCAGGTTAAGTCTATCCGTACCAGTAATAAGAGTGGATGAACTGTTTTCCAGTGCAAGCAAGAAATCCTTTGAATACTCGTTTCCAATATTGCCAGGTATCAATAGAAGAGGGGTCTGCAGAGCCCAAGTTGAGATGTTCTGGTTTAAGGCATCTGTCCATAATTATGTTCAATAATAAATTGTAATGAAAACTGAATCTAGTTTGGCTTAATGTGCCTTTATTGAACGTAACTGAAGAGTCTTTTTTTTGGCTAAGAAGGTGTCATATTTATACAAATCATAAGACAGGGGAGGTAATTGGGTTTGTCTTACCACAAACATGTTGAAGGCTAAAGAGTTACAGAAGAATAACAAAATTGTTTCAAGTTTTTTTTTAAATTTATTATTAGTTTAAGATTATTTAAAAGGAAAAATGGTTCAGTGTTCTTTTCGTACAAGAACTTTATTGAAATGCCAATTTGCAATCATTTTATTTGTATCCTTTAACGACCTGCATTCCGATTTATGATGCCTATTGTAATAATTTATTAAAGTTGTTTAGCTCAAATATTTACTAATGCGATACGGGAATTACCATTAATATTTTACATCACGGAACTAGCAAGGAGCTTATTCAGTAATTAAATTAAGAATGATTCGTCAGAAGATTCAAAAAATGAAAAAATACAATGTTCCTGTGTATTTCTAATTGTACTAATTTTTGCTGTTTGTACTCAAAGAGGATGTTTTTTTTCTAATTTGTGTCTAATGAATAAAATGTTATCATCCACCACAACATGAGATTTTGCATTAGAATAACGCTAAATTATTTCCAAAATATTAAAAGCATACCCAGTGGTACAAAAGTCAGTATTATAATTATACAGTCAACTCCTCCCCAGTCTTTTCAACAGGAGTAGAGGTTTATCCCTTGTTTATTGGTTAGGATTGGGTTTTTGGTTCCTTCTAAAGTCTTTTCATTCTCCTTAATGTCCCTTGTGTCTTACTAGGTATCATTGATTTGCTTGGGATGAATTGATATATATAAAAAAAAAAAAAAAAAAAAAAAAAAAAAAAACCTACTAATACAAGTGATTTTAAATTATACAACACTTATCTTTTCAGTGTACATATAATGTAAATGAAATAATAATAATTTTGCTAAGTGTTTAACAAGAGATCACTTGAAAACCCTTAATTCATTTTTCTCATTTTTCTTTGATGAGATTTCATCTTGTATCCCAAATCACTCTTTACAAACTTTGTCACAGACACCCAACTGGAAGTAAACTTCAAATTTTAGCCACTCAATTTCTAAAAAAGTTTTATAAAATAATCAATATTCTAATAAAGTAGCAATAATAATATTCTATCAAAAAAATTCCAACAGCAATTTCTTATCTCACATTATCTGTGTTATTTTATAAGGAAATCTAATTTTACTGGTTTTCACAGTTAATGTATTAGGTTCAGTCCTAAGTAATTTTCGTTTTTGTCACTGTGCCAGGTGTCCTTGAGGACACATGGCACAGTGGATAAAGGCGTTGGTTAGATCCAGTGACAGGACCCAAAAAGAGTGTGAGTTCAATACCCGGTTAAGGCAGTGGAGAACTTTCAGAGGGAAAATTAACAGGAGATAACTGATAACTGACATCCATTAAAAACATGGCACGTGGAACTAGGACAATCTACCCAAGTGAGCGAAATAAAGGGTTCAGTTCAACATTCCAACCACCGGAGTGTACAACGGATGAAACGTTGTAATAAATATGGCGACAAAGATGAGGACAATGGTCCAAATAATGTAAATAATGAAATCTAATACTTTGAATAAAGGTGACATAAACAAAATGGAAATTATTTAGGACTCAACCTAATAAATTTTGGCTGGAAGGATTTTTTTTTTTTTTAATATACACATGTTCAGCAAAAAGTAATATATAAATTAATATATAAATAATATTTTTATGTGATTTGTTTTTGGTTGTAGATAAAAGGATTTATTCTCATTTCCTCAAATTTAAATGTTCATACTATTTAAATTAGTTCATTTGTTAAGGAAAAAAAAAAAAAAAAATTAGAATGTATTTTTGCAAATAATTTTTGTAAATTAGCATTCCTTAGACTTTCTTTAAGCCACAACACTTGCAAGAAACAAAAAAAAAATTGATTTTTTTAAAAATTTTACAAGAGGAGATCCGTGTCACACTATATCAATATAGTATAAAAATCAATCACTGACTTTTACAGAGTTATTGAACTAACTGTTATTTATAAATGTCAAGTATGAAAGATGTGGCAATGTAATTCATATCTGCATATTGTTTACAAATTTTAGAAGATAATTTTCTCTATGGGATTTCTTTCCGAAGCACATGCACAAACATTTGAGGGTAATAATTATTTACCTTAAATAAAAAATAAACGGCTGCATACTTTAATTTACGCAAAGTGAGTGAAACTAGGCAGATGGAACTGTTCAGAGACTGCCAAAGGTTGTGTGAGTACAAAGTCACAATTCATTGTGACCAAAAGTTCTAAGCATACTGGCCTTAAAAATGTTCTTCACTCCAGATTATGTGTTCTCTCAGAAACTGTAACTAAGGTCCATTCAACATAGTTGCTGTATAAACTACAGGTGGGCTCTGCAACAGAGATTGACTAGTCTCCTGAGCAGACAGGTGTGCTCAGAAATGAGCAGCAGGTCTTTATTATACCCTGGCTTGTTCTGGCCATGTCTTAATTTACTATACTTGATGACATATAATAGAATCTTTTTTCTAAGAAGATGCATAAATAAAACAGATCTTATATGCAAAGATAAGGTATTTACTAAGATATTTTCTTCATATTGCCAACAAATATAGTAGATTTAAACATAAAAAATTGCATCTTTTTTAATGGCAAGTATTTTCTTTCAAGTTTGAAGCCAATCTCTTGCAACAATAAGAAATATTATCTTTTGCATTTTTATAGTAATATTCAAAATACATTAATTAAAACTGATGAATTTTGCAATAGGTTGTAGTCAGTCAAATAAGAAAATGCGACTTGTCTACACAAAACATAGAAATAAGCAAAGTGACTAAGGATAAAAATGCCAAAAACTAAAACTAAATGTTTGCTTATAAAAGTCATGTAAACTAAGTAATGACATTTACTCAAATGTATGACACTTTAGACACTGCTGTTACAAACATTTCAAACAACATATTACTAATGCCACTAGACTTTAAACTTAGCTTAGCACAAAACCAAACAGGAAAAAAATTAAAGGACTTGATAGAAATTTATGCTACACTAATCACCCAAGAGAATAAATCTTGAAGAGGTCTTGAACTGCAATCAAAATCCAGACATCAGACAAATCTCTTTAGCGACTTGCAACAGGTTGTAGTCAGTAAAATAAAAATGCTTCGTAGTCTATATAAAATAACTAGCATTATTAAAAAAAATTTTTTTTAAAAAACAAGAAAAAAGAAATTAACAAAAATAAAGTCAGTCAAATTAAAAAAGCTACATTGTCTCTATAAATCTATGAATCAAAATGATTCCATTTACCCAAAGAAATAAGCAAAGTGGCAAGTGAACTCCACCATCAAGCAACTATCAAATTATACATATCCATTCTTTACTTGTCTTTTATAAGATCAACTCATTAGCACCTGTTGTTTATTTTAACACTTATTACCTGACGTGTGTGTGGGTGGGGGTCTTGGTCCAACACCAATATTTGTGATTGTTAAATTAATTCTTCAGTTCTCTATGCTTTCTGCCATGGAGGAATTATTCCTTCTTTCTATTCTCAATGTTTATTGTAATTTCAAGATTACATTTATCTCAAGGCCATAATTGCTAAATGACAAAGAAAAACAAAATACAAGGAGTTCAAACTGCAACATTTCCCTTCTAAATATATCATGTGTTTTTGGCAATAGTAATCTTTAGTGATGAAATAAGAACTTTCTTCAAACAGGCTTATTGACAATATGCTTCTCTTCACAAGAAAAGTTCATTGATCAGCGATTCCCTCCCGCTAAAAAAAAAAAAAAAAAAAAAAAAAAAAGAAAAAAGGGGTACTTTTTGTCTTCATTGACAATTAATGATCAGATGTTTAAACAGTTGATCTGTAACTGTTTAACATCTGATCACATATAACGATTGAAAAGAAAAACAAAATAATGCGGAAAGCGAAAGTTTAGTTTTTTTTATTTAAGTGTTTAAAAGCTGATGAAGTGAGGCGGGAAGTTTAGCTAATTCTTTATTTCTCCGATGCATTCATGCTCCCTAAGCCATGTAAAAAAAGGTTTGGTGTTTTTGTTTTTTTTACTAACAAAATAAAGAAAATAAATAAGCAAATAAAAATATTGCTTTAAAATTTAAAGTAATATTCTTAATTAAAAATATCCATATTCGAAGCACTCGTATTATTCACACTTCAAATTTTTAAGCTTCTTTTTTTGACTTTTTGAATAAGTGACGTTTCGAAATTAGTTCTGTTTTTATGAAACAGACCGCGAAAAAAAAAAAAAAAAACTAGATTATCGAGATTAAAAAAAAGAAATCTTGATATGCGAGTCAAAAGAATCGGTTAAGTAAAAATTGAGCATTGCTGAATAAATGAAATATCAAATGATCTCATGAAGTCAAAAGTGAAACTGAAATTTGCTAATAGCTGAAATCAATAGCAACACGTGTCTTGCAACGCCATTTTTTTGTATACGAAAAAATGCATGCCCAAATAACAAATATTTTAATTGAGTATTTTCCTTTTCTTTTTTTATAAATAAAAATAAAACAAAAGGATACATGAAAAAAAATCAAAATAAATAAATCTCTAACGTAGTTTATATGAGAGCGACAAGTTAATTTTTCAGAGCTTCTTTGACAGTTATGGAAGAAGACCACGTGGGTTCAGCAAGTGAAAAAAAAAAAGTTTTCATGACAACGAACATTTCAAAACGACTACCAAAGAAACATGTCCACTTATTTTTGTTTATTAATCTCTTGAATTTTTTCAGAAACTAAAAATAAAAGGAAACAAAATGAGAAATTATTTTAACATTTCACAGAATTTTTCTTTAAAAAGATGAAATTATTACTAGGTTTAAAAATCTGTAGTATAAAAAAAAAAGAAAAATTGTCATAATTTAAAAACATTTTGAATAAAAATAAACAAATACACGTGACTCGACGATGTTAATTTTCGTGTGCCACGTGGGTTCGATTTTTGTTTTGTTTTTTTTATATACCTTTTAAAAAAACCTCCTATGCGAATTCAAACTTTAAAAATGAAGCAATCGATAATAGCATTTTATTTTTAACCCTTTTTTGATGACCTAAAAACCAAGCCAAAAATTAAATTCATTTCATGTGGGACTTTACAAAATAAAATAAAACATGCAATGCATCCATAAAAAAGTGCCGAGTCATTTCTTAAATGTTTGAAACAAAATTATATATTTTTAAAAAGTATTAGAAGAAAAAATAGTGTTTTTTGTTTTTTAACTCAGATTTCCAAGTGATTCATTTACTAATCTTTTTAAGCCCGTACTACGACAATCAAATTGGCTTATTTTTAGATTCCCACGTGCTTACCAATTCATTTCATTTAATCAAAATATCGCCTAACGTCAGCGACCTATTGTTTTCACAAAAATAAACTTTATTAAGTAGCGTGTGTATGTGGTGTTCACGGAAGAACAATCTTTTTGAAATTACCAAGATTTTAACTAACAAGTACAGTTCTTTAGGAAATCCCCCCCTCAAAAATAAGTTTTTATTATTTTTCTTTTAAATCTTCTTATTCAATTCTCTTCTCTAGTCTTACGATTGAATCATATACTTTGTGAAGACCGTCATTATAGCTTTGTTTTTAGTGAGAAAGAAACATCCTTACTTGGATTTGGAATTGAAAATGATAGAAAGTATCCTCCCCCGCCAAAAAATAAAAGAAAAAGGTGTTTTTTTTTTAACATTTAAGTGAAAGATACGGACATCTAAATAAAATTTTTAAAATACATTTGTTTGTTTCTTGTATTTTTGTTACGTTTTTATTTTCTACAATTGTAAATAAAACTAAATCAAACAGGTTTATTTAAAAAGACGAATGCTGAAATGCGTCCTAACAATATCTATCTAGCTAGAGAAATATTGGATTTAAAATCTAAAAATATATTTTCAGCGAGTCCGAAGGTCTGTAATTATAAACGACTTTTTTTTTCTTTTTTTTTTTTTACAATGCCCACAAAACAAGATGATATATTGCTTGTCTGAAGTGAAAACAAATTCAACAATATTCTGAAAGAACAAACAAAACATTTAAACAAGGATACTGACAATATTTCCTAACCATTTTTTTTTTTTTTTTTTAATTATAAAGTAAGACCTCCAAATATAGGTATCGAAGTATTTTCATGGTTTTAAATTTGCCATTTTTTTTTTTAAGTCGGCGTGTAAAAAACCCATTCAAATTTTAATTGATGGTTAAAAAAGTACAATGATAAAATTTAAAATGGCACGCAATTATTTTGTTAAGACTGAGAGATCTCTTAAAAGAAAAATCAAGATATCTGGTTATTTAACCGATAATATAATAAAAAATAAATTGAGCTAAGCATCAGAAAAATAAAGATACGACAATATCGTAAAAATGGACATCGAATAAACAAAATTAAGAATCAAATCAACTGACAGGTCACCAAAAAAATTATTTTAAAAACCATAGAATAAAAAGTAAACAGTTTTGTTTTTTTAAACTCGGATCAACAAAGATGGTTTCAACCAACACTTGACGTTTATATTATTTCGATTAAAAACGGTTACATTTTTCATGTTTTATTTTACTTACTTTGTCGGTATTTCTTTCTGAGGTCGGCATGAACCCCTTTGACAACGTTGGCCAGTCGGCGATGTTCTTGTTTCTTTTTTTGATCACTAATAATCGGCGGTGACTGTTGTCCAGGGTTTAATGTCGTCGACGTTCCAGATAACATGATTTAATGTCAGCTGGGGACAGCAATTTCTATCATAAACAACAACCACAACAACATTCCGAACAACAAGGTCTACCTTTTTACTTTACTGTTTTTTTTCTTTTTACTTATTATTTTCAACAATCAGCTGAGAGCATACAGGAAGTTGGCCCTGGATCGACTTCCGGTAAATACTTCGACCTCTAGCGGTGACTTTGGGAACTAAAAAATACGAAGGAAATGTCGTCTGCTCTAATTTCCTTTTTTTTTTTTATCTTTTTGGTATGTTTTATTTTAAGGGGAATTCTGTGTTTACATTATTTTTAAGTAAACAAAAAGAAACATCAGTGTATAAAAGTTTTATTGAATTCATTTAATAAGTAAAAATCAATTGTTTGTTATGTAATGTCGATTTGTTTTGTGAACAGAATGAATGAATGAATGGAATGAATGAATGAATGAAGAAAGCTAGACGAACGAATTCAAACCTTAGAAAATAGAGAGTCGACAAAATTATTAAAAATTTAAACATTTCATTTAAACTGTTCAAATATTCGTATTTTCTCTATTTTCTTTGGTAAGACATGATTTTAAAAAAATGATTCGAACTTTGTTTTTCCCGAAGTAAAAAAAAAAACAGTGTTTTTGTGTTGCAACATTTTTTTTAAAGAAAACATGAAAATAAATCTTTTCCGTTGTCAATTGAATTAAAAAAGGTAAACTAAAAAGTAATAAAAAGTAAATAGAGTCTTATAAAATACCTGTTTAAAGATTTATGTACGTTTGAAAGAGATTAAAATTTTAATTTGGATTTTAAAATATTTTTTAGAATTTACATTAATCGACATTAAATTTATTTTTTAAAAACATTTTTACCCACCACAAAACGTCTAAGTTCGTTATCAAAAAAGTAAATTTAAAATTTATTAAAGAAATATTTTTATTATTATTTTTTAGATAATAGAAATGAAAATAAAATTCTTTAATTTTTCTTTTTCTCAACTTGTCATTGAAACTAAAAAAAATGTATTAAGTCTCTTTTAACATTAAGTTAAAAAAAAAAAAAGAAAAAAAAGGTAAAGTCCAATGTCTAATATTTTTTTTTTTACGGATTAGCTTTCGTCTCTTATCTTAAAAAATAATTTCAAAGAAGAGATTTGATTTAAATTATTTAAATACATTCTTAATTTTTTTTTTTTTAAGTCCATGGTAATAATACCTGAACCCTTTTTTTAGTTTTTTTTTTTAAATAATATGGATGATGGAAAAATGCCTGTTAAACAAAAAAAATAATTTGGATTTAGTTTTGTTTTTTTTATGCAAGTTTCTTTTTATTTATTTTTTCTTTCGTTAAAATGAGTTATTTCAATTTAAATAATACCAACCAAACTAAGTAACTAGTATGTTTCAACTCAAGCTATTTTTTGAAAAAAGAAACTTTTTCCTTTTCCTTGTGGATAGACACCTGAAAAAGGTTGTGTCGAATAAAAATCAGATGAAAAATATGTGTTAAACTGTTCGTGTAACATCAACAACGTAAAACGGAGCACACTTGTCCGAACAAAGATTGCAATGTTCGTAGATGTGTTTTATTCTCATACAAGATTTCAATAAACAAAAATATTTCTTTCGTTATTAATAATAATTATTATAAGCCCCACATTTTGACTAAAGATGTTTGTCACGGATTGTGTAACAAAATGTATTGTAAACAAACACAAGTTTTGTTACTGTGAATTCATATTCGATACCGTTGGTTAATGTTTGTTTACTCTGTGTGTCTGTATGTTTACATAAAATTCCCTGTTACAGTGTTACAAAAATGTTTAAATTTTAAAAAGTATTTTTTTTAATCTTTTAAAAACACGAAACATTTTTCGAATTTGAATTATTTGACAAAATTTTACAATGTACGTGGTTTCTTTTTAATCTTTTTTCATATCTGAAAAAAAAAAAAGATTAATGAATGTCTAGCGTAGTTATGCCAGGTGAGTACACTGAGAATGGATAGTAAAAAGCACGCACACGGACACAGAAAGTGTCAAAAAGAAATAGCGAAGTGCATTGTTGTTGTTGTTGTGTGGATGTGTGTGTCTGCCATTGTTTGTTATTTTCTGTTTACTCAGCAGGTGCCTGTGACGTCACACGGGAGAGACTGAGCACTGCTTTTAATAACAATGTTGCCTGGCGCGGCCGGCGAAATAGATCCGGTAACTTGTGCTGTCGGCATCGTCGCAGACGCAGAAGATAGGGTCCAAACAACGTGTAATCAATTGTAAAATATCCCTGGTCGATATTCGATTCCATTTGGAAGGGTGTCATTTTTTTTTTAATTTTATTTATATTTCTTTTTTTTTTTCAGTGTGTTCTTTCTTCCTCTTCCTCCTCCTCTTTCTCTTTCTAGTCACCCTGCCACTGTTTCTTTTTTTCTTTTTCTTTCTTTCTCCGTCACTTTCCTTTCGCACCAAACAAAACTAGTTCTGTTTGTGTCTTCGTACGTATGCATTGTTTCGCTTATGTGAATGTTGCTTAAAAACACACGTGTGTGCATGTGTGCGCACGCCTTTTACAGTGTGATAATGTAAAGCAAGTGCCCGATACTGTTATAGCATCGATTTTGTCCAAGAATTTGCGCGTATATGAAAGTGCGTGCGTCTGTATGTGCGCGTATGTGTCTGTATGTGTTGCTATTGTTTGTGTGTATGTGTCTGTCCACCTATGTCTTTGCTGTGCGTGTGTGTTTGAGCGTATGGGTATATTTTTATTTACGATGGTGATGCGGTCCCTAAGTGTTGTCATTCCAGACCTGTAAATTTTTACCGATTTCTAAGAAGCAAGAAAAAAAGTCAAAGAATTACCACAGTGATATTATTAATACAATTATTATTATTACTATTATTTTTAAAAAAAAGCTACTATAAACTTTTATGGGGGTCTCTAAACTTTAACAAGAGAGGTGAGTGTTTATAAAAATACAATTTTTACAAACATTTAATTTTTAAAATATTTCTTTAGTTAAATGATCTTTAATTATTTTTATGATTAATAATGTTCTTTGCTATTTCTCTTTTGCGTACTTTTTTATGAAATCCAATTTACTGTCGTTTGTTTTCATAGTGCGTGTTGAGAAAATGAAAACAAAGTAAAAAAAAAAAATAAAACTTTAGAATAGATTAAAAAATATAATTAATTTCACGCCAATATTTCAATTCTGAGTTGGCTTTTTTTCTTAGATTTTATTTTTTGTGTGACTTTTTTTCTTAATCTGTATTGTTGCAGTAGTAAAGGATTTTTCTTTAGCATGAAGGCCAAGGGTCAATTTATTTATTTTTATTTTGTATTACAATGTGATGGCAAATGAAAGCCGGTTGATTCTTCTGATAACATTTTTATTTTTATTTTTTAAATTTTACTTGTCACATCGGGGTTTCCCAACCCTGCATTTTCCACAAAGCGTATCTTTTATTTATTTTTTCTTACATTTTTTAACGGGGATTTTTCTTTATTCCGGACTTAACTGCAAAATGTAAATGAATAAAAAGAGAGAGAAAAAAAAAACGAACTTCATACACACATTAGGACAGTCACTGGAAGAACAAGAAATGAATTTGAAAAACATAAAAAAAAATGAAAATTATTGCCATAGACAGGAAGCGTTTCAAAATTGAAACATCCCGTATCAGTCTGTATCACCGTTTAACTATCTATCTATCTATCTATCTATTCATCTTTGTTCTTAAATTAGATAAGAATATTTCATCACTAACTGTATCTGTCTGTAATGATCAGTATACCGAACTGTTTACATATTGCCAATGTCATCATTACTACAATGCTATGTTGTAGATGACACTAATCATACTGGCAGGTCACTTTTCTCGTTCGTTCATATTCTATTGTTTTGTTCTTTCTTTCTCTTTGGTCCTTCTTAGACTTTTACTTGGTTAATTCCATTTGCCATCGCATAATTTCGGACCTGAGAGTGAGGAAAAAAGTCATCTCTTTCTTCTTTTTTTTTCTGTATATGTAGTACAACATTTTCAATTTCGGCTGATGACCAT
The DNA here is from genome assembly GCA_964036315.1 of Acanthosepion esculentum. Lineage (NCBI taxonomy): Eukaryota > Metazoa > Mollusca > Cephalopoda > Sepiida > Sepiidae > Acanthosepion > Acanthosepion esculentum. Next base: position 32,793,635 of record OZ038498.1, read on the forward strand.
GAAGTCAAAATACACTTGTTATCAACATCGCTACAATGAATGAACTTTATCTCATGATACATGACAATTGGATGACTATTTACGACGTGATTGATTCTTCTCATTATTGGAATTTATATACATTTCATTTTTTAAAAGGCTGACAACTAATAAGTACTTTTACCTGGATAATAGGTAAGCAAACTTAAAAATAAATAAATGAATTGTTTCAAAGCCATATGTACGTTTTTTAACTTACAAGTTGAAACGAACATGTGCTAAAAAAAAGGTATCTCCGTAAAAAAATGTTCAACAAAAAAGTACGCAATAGTTACTTAGTGTCAAAGTAGTGTTAAGAATTAGTTTAAAAATAAACTTGAGGGTAAATTAAAAGTTTGGAAATAGGAAAATAAATTGTATCAATGAAGTAAAGAATAAAGGTTAAAGAAAGTCTTGACTGTTTTTTTCTTTGATTCCAAAGTTGGAAGAAAGGACTTCTTGCTCTTCTGATTAATCCTCATGAAACAAACATTGTCTGCATTTTGATAACTTTTTATTTCGTAAAAATCGAACTTCTTGATTGAAGAACGAAGCGTCAGTTTATTATTCTGATTGTTCGCATAAAAAAAAAAACTTAATTTCTTTTCATTTCCTTTTAGTTTTACTTTTAAGGTTTCACAATTTGAAGATGAAATTATGAATAATCATTTCTCTTTTTTATTTTTTTTATCTTGGGGTTTGAATATTGAAAAAAATTATTTTGAATTGTACTCGAATCTGATTAATAAATCTACGTAAATAGTGGTTCCAGAAAATTTAACTTTACATAGAAGTACACATGACATGATAAAAAATGTCCCCAAAATAAATCCCGTTTACTGTGGGGAACCGGATAAGAGCGACGTTTTTTTTGTTTGTTTTGTTTTGTTTTTCCAAGTTGAACAATTCTGCGTTTTTTCTTTCCTCGCTTAAAACGATAACCTTTTTTCTTTACATTGAGAAAATTTATTCTATCTTTATTTTTTCTCTCGGCCTTTTTTTAAAAATTATATTTCAATCTTTTGAACATCTTGCTATGTTTCGTAAAGTAGTAGTGGTAGCATGTCTAAAGAAAACGTAATAATACTACTTTATCAATGGTATTGTCGTGGTTAATTTTTTTAATGTAATTTAGTCAAGAGGTAAAAGTAAAAATGTACTTGTTGATACGATTTTCCTATTTTTCTTCATTAAAAAAGTGCTTTTAATATTTTTAGCCTAAAAGTTTTAGAGTCTATCTTTTCTTGCGAAACTTTTTTTTATTGAAATTACCGTGAAATGACAATCGTGTTTGGGTTTTTTTTGTTGTTAAAATTAGCTCAAATCTTTTAAAAGTAAAAAAAATATTGAAACGTCACTTAGTAGAAAAAAAGGGGACTTATTCGATATTATTATTTTTTTTCTTTATAACTGGATTCTTACTGGAGAATAAATTATTAGCCCCACTCCCCACACAAACACGTATGTGTGGTTCAAGTTGAAAGATTTTTTTTTTAATAATAGCATTTTTTTTATTATTGAAAATGAATTTTGAAAGGATTTTAATTTTTTTTATTCTAATCAACCAAATGAGAAAGTTTGTTTAAATTTACTGGCGTATAAAAGAAAAACTTGTGACAATAAAAAAAAAAATCACGAATTTTCATTACCTAAGTTTTTTGTTGTTGTTGTTTTTTTAAGGATAAATTATATCTTTATTTTAAAAAACATTAAAAACAGATTTTTTTTAAAACTGAAGATGTCGCCAAGGAAGAACATTTCTCGACAACGTGGAGTTTTCTACTTTCACAATATTGTCCCGGAAAAAAAACTTCGAAGCTAGTGCAAGTACATCATCTATTCTAACTGGTAATTTCTGACTCAGCTGAATTTTTACTAAATAAATACTAGTCTGTACCAATACAATCGAGTAGATATGGTTAAATTACAAATTTACACAAGTGATAGGGCCATTTCATTTTTTTAAACTTTAAAAAGTAACGCATCTTGTAAAAATTGATTCAAACTGAATTTTTTAAATTATCTGAAATGTAAATTTACTGTTAAATTAAAATAGATTTTAAGTTAGTTTCTTGTGCGTAACTTTTTTTTATGTTGTAAGTTTTTTTTTAAAAAAAAAAACATTGTTTCTTTTTCCACTCGTTATTTTAAAACATCTTTAACTTTACTTAAAATTGCTTCACCAACTTGAAGTAAATACTAGTAAGTAGTTGGTCGAAAAGAAAAATAGACATAAATAAATGAAATCAAGAGACGAAGTTACTTTCAAATCCTCTACCACCCCCAGTTTTTGTCTCCATCTCGCCTCTCCCTCTTCGCTGCAGATACGATTTCCTTACGAAGTTTTACATGTCATCTCCAAGCGAGCTCCTTTGATGACAAGTCGCTCAGAACTTGTTCTTAGATGTCTCCTGGTTCAAACAGACGCACTTTTACGTCAAACCCTAGGAAAGCATCCTTAAACAAGGGAAACATTTTTTTTAACTAAAATTTCCTCTGTTTTATTAATAATTAAATTAAAATTGGCATAACTTTTTTTTTTAGTTTGTAACTTTTTTTGACACCAGAAAAAAAATGGGGACAACGAAGATTTCGAGGTTTTGGGACAGCATTTTTTTAAAAATAGATTGGCTTTCACCTGAGCTCGAACACCGACTTATCACCGGTAGGAACTAAATTTCAGACACGTGGCAAACGAGTCCCACTGGCACAAAAAAAAAGTATGGCAATAAGGTTCGAACTCCCTACAAGAGTCTGCCAATTTTGTTTTCTCTCTGTCTCATTCAGAGAAGGGGGAACTTACAAGTTTTACACTGACAGTATGACAATATTGTAAAAGAAAACGCACTAACAATTTCTTTTTAAATTTTAACCCACTCAACAAAAAAAAAAACACAAAGAAAGAAAGTGTAGGCCTACTTGTACAGAGGGTCACTTTCGGTGACCAATCTCTTCATGAAAAGTGATTTTTTTTCCCTCCTCTGTTGGCTTAAATTGTTATCTCCTGGCCAAGACTGATATACCTACCTTCTTTCACTGTCTCATGAAAAGCCAATTTTACTCTACAGTACGTCATTTTTTTTTTGTGGTGGGGGATATGTCGTTTTCTATACCTTTACAGCTAATATAGAAGCTTTTTTTTTTAAAGCCCGCTAAATGACTGGAAGTTTTTGTAAAGTTAAAGCATATTGTAAGCCATGGAAATTTACGTTAGAAATTTAGAAATTAAATTTTTAAACAGAACCTCTTTCATTTTCAAAGGTTGTAAATGACTTTTTTTTTTTCATCTTTGAAAAAACTAATAAAAGCTTCGTTTTTTTTTTTTGTTTGTTTTGTTTTTTTTAAGCAGTATGGTGAGTCGTTCGTTCGGACAGACCCACACGGAGTATTAAAAAAAATATTTTATTTTTACTACCAACAGGTAGTTAATTTATAACCCAATAGATGTTTGTTGGTTATGATTGTAACAATAACATTAACAATGTACCTAATTACTTTCCTTCGAGTGAATATGTTTTCTTGTTCGCTATATCATCGGAATTAGGTGCCTGCGAGAGAATTCTTCTTTTACTTGTAAATACCCATGTTTATTTATTTTTCTCTGTAGCTAGTGTAGCAGAAAAAAATCTATATGAGCATATCCTTCAGACTGTTTGCCGAAATAAAAAGAAAATATGGGTGTCATATGCATATCTTTCCTTTAAATTTAACTTAAACGTTTAGAGGAAAATTGTTTTGTTTTTTTTTTAAATGTTAGGCGTTCAATAAACTTTTTCTGTTTCCGCATACAAATTCTCAATTTATCACTCTTTCTTTTTCCTGTGCTAGGTAATTCTTTTATCCATTTTTCGACATAATCTCCCCCCTTTGTCAAAGCACTTGATTCAGAATTGAAAGAGATTCTTGAACACTAACAGACATTGTGACTCAGCTTATATGCCTGACAGGCTACAAACTTAGTGATTCACTTTTGTTTGTATATTAAAACAGATTTTGATATCGTAAAATGAATGTCAATATCTACTTTTTCATCTCGACGTTACGAAATTTGTCCCTAAAGTGAGAGAATGTTTCGTTGGTGAGCCCTTCCTTCCAAATGCAGTCTGCAAATGAATTTGGAAAAGACTAAAAACATTATTGCGGGCTTTTTCTGTGCGTTCGAATAGGACTAAAAAAAATCACAACTAAAACTAAACTTCTGCTTTATAATTTATATAAAAGTTTAAATACTTCAACGACGTTGCTACAACTTGGTAACTTTTTCACTCAGTTTCTATTCACGCCAGAAGCTGAAGCGTAAAGAGCATCTTTCGAAATTAATATAAATTTAAAATATTGACTTGTAACACTTTCAAGTTTGTGTGATTTGGCGACTGCAGATAAGTGTTGTATTTTTTAAATCTATATTTACGAGAAGTTAGACTTTTTTTTTTCTTTCCTTAAAATACAATTATTTCGAACAATTAGTTTAAGATCTTATTTATTTCGATGATGATTCTCTGGGTGTAGAAAAATATTTAAGATGCGGCAAATTGAACGTAGTAAAAAAAAAAATCAAAAAAATTAAGCTACGTTTCGCAGCCAAGATAAATCGTTCTTTGGGGGGGTTTTGTGACTTATCTTCTCAACTACACACAACCGATGTGTTGGTCCTGATCATTTTAAGTAAATTCTGAATTAAATAAATATCTGCAGTTATTTGACAAGAAGTTTAATTGCTTTACTGGCGTTACTGTTTTAGGCGGGGGCGCTTTCACATGCAGTTCTTCTCTTCTTTCTTTTTTAACGAGATTAAGGTTCGGACAGAGGTTTTTTTTTTTCTTTCAGCTCATCAGTTATTTCCGTCTCGCCTCTTTTCGTCAGTCTTTTACTCAGCCCATTAAATAAATATCTGCAAGTCTAAAAAGTGGCACATCATAATTCGGTAGATAGGAGAAAAGAGTGTTAATAATAATCTCGGAATAGACTTCAATTAATCATCCTTGTTTGTTCACTACGAATAATAAACTTAGCCTATAATACAGTTTTTTTTGGGGGGGGGGCTGTTCCTACTAACAATCATGACTTGTATTATTTTTTCTTTTTGAAAGTAAAAACAAACAAAAAACTATTTTCTTCTGGTTCAGCACTTTGTTTAATTTTCGGTTGAATCTCTTGTAAATTGATTTTTTTTTTTATTATTATTTTTGCTTTACATACTTGTATGTCTTTTATCTTGATGATTTTTTAATGTCATTTTGATTTCGGAAATAAGTGATATAATTATGAAAAACATCAGATTCTAAAATAAATACATGGATTCTCTTGTCGCACTCGTTTTTTCTTTGTTTGGGACGCTTTGCTTCCACCCGACGCTCCTTAGAGGTCGTATCTGTCATTGCATTTGAATAATTCATTCTATAAGCACCCCCCCTTTTTTTTTCTTTTTTTTTTTACCCCATTTCAGGAAGTTTAAATTATTTTTACATTTGAACTGACCATTTTTCATCTTTTCTTCACTAACCTCGGCCGTTGCATAAGCGAATTGTTAAAAATAAATACATATCTGAGGAAAACCGGAGAATGTATTGAAACGATATGAACTTAATGGGGACATTTAAATTAATAATTAGAGGAATAATAAAATACTCATCACTTTCTTATCACTTTTTAAAATGCTATGTCTTTCTGGATGTAGGTGATCAAATCTCCATAGATTCCTTTTTACTGTGAATTAATGATTTGATTGATTTGTTTGTTTCTTACGGTTTATCAACCCTTTTTGTGGGTAAAAAGACTATAAACATTTTGTAAGAATATTTATTTTATTGCAAGTGAATACTGCGGGAAAATATGCCTTGTTGTCAGTCATGTATCTTTCGATACATGATCGCCTCGTGTATCACGCAGGGCACCTAACTGACTGACCGAATATTGCATTAACTGTTTGTTTTTTTTTTAGAATAGCAATTATTTGTTGACAGATCAAAGTCCTATTTATAGCTGGAGAGAGGAGATGGATTCACCTTACTTTTCTTCGTAAGGGAATATAACGAACCCGACTGGAATTCGAACTTTCTATCCCTTAAAGGGCCTTACCTCTCGCACATTTAACTTAACGAGGAAATATAATGATGATAATAAATAAGTTCTTCACCACTGGGGGAAATAAGTATCTATTTTGTCATCTTCTTCCGTTTTCACATTTAAGTCAAACAAATTGGTAACACACACGCTTCATTCTGTTTAAAAACCTTTTTTTTTTTTTAATAAGTCAGTACTTATTTTATATTTTCGACAACTTGTTAAAAACAAGTAATAGTAACACTGTCCAACTTTTTTAAAAGGGGAGATTTGTAATTTATAATGAGGTAAAACACGCGGGTAATTCCCCCACCCCAGCTTTGTTTTAACAAATTACTAAAAAGTAAAAAAAAATACCCTGATTAATTTCAAAATTCTCTTTCCTTATTGTTTGCATCTCCTTCCCCACTACCACCACCGCGCCTTTTGCCATTTTTCATGGCGCTGGGTGGTCGTGGAATTGAAGCTACACCCCACCTAAAAAAAAAAAATAAACACACACACACACACAGAAAGTTCAAAATGAAACCAATCCCTGTATGTCATCTCTCAACCAACACTAACCAAACTTTTGTAAAAGTTCTGTTACTGGCGAAATAAAAACAAATAAATGAATGAAAAATACGTAATTGTTATTTTTTTTTTTAAACACTAACTCGGTTTTAAGCGGAACAAAGTGTGTGATGGTAATAATTATATTTTTTTTTTTTCAGTCGTTTCTTTTTTTTCATCTGCTCCTTTGTTCTATTTTATTCTCTTGTTGAGATTTTCGAAACCTTTGAAACTTTTTTTGTTTTGTTTTTTGTAGATCTTAATTTTTTTAATTATTCGATCATAAAACTTCTTTTTCTTCTACTTAAGCGAAACCCAAGGTCGAACAAAGCATTTTTCAGGTTTTACCAGGAAACAAAATAGATAGTATTTATGATGGATATTTCTCTTGATAATTTTTATTTTTGGTAAACTTGGAGCAGTTGTAGTGAGGATTCAACTCGCTAACTAATACGTTTTTTGTTTTTTTTAGTTATTCGTATCCAGAATTTAAAACCAAGAATTAAAAAAAACTATGTAGGTAGATAAATTGGCATTCATTGAAAGTTTGAAAGTATATAAAGATTATGTAATGCCAGTGGGTCTGTGGTGTTTTTGTTTTTTTTTGGGGGGGGGGGTGTTTTCTTTTTTCCCCAATGTGATCTCTACTGAGCACGAAGGCTCTGTAAGCTTTTCTATCAAAGTTCGGGCTTAAAGCTACACGAAGAATACCTACAAATTTATGCTCAAACTCTTGATTTAAAAAAAAATTTTCGGCAACTTTATAAAAAGACATTTTCATTATTTTCATCTCCTAAAAAGCGAAGGAACAGGCTAAATACAGAGAATGAGAAAGGTTATCATACAGGACTTTGAAAAAGCTTTTTGTGCCTCAAAACAACAGCTGCACTTGAGTTATTAAGTTTGACTTAATTTTTTTTTAAATTTTTATTTTAAAGATTAAAATTGTTAGGACTCTTAAAAAAACATTATCTTGTACAAGGGTTTGGCGGTACCGAGAAGTTTGGAGAAACCCTGATGTTGAGAATCATTCAAAGTTCTGGCTTGTATATGAGCTAAGAGAGGTATCTACAATGTACGCGTACGGGATATGGCACAAGGCTGTGTTTACTTTAGAGTGGTAAACCCACGCGTACGTCGGACCGGCAGACAAACAGTTCTGCTCCCTTGGCATTTTCCTTTCGGGAATATCTCGGGTACCAATAACCCTAGCACCTCTACTCTTAATAAAATGAACAAGGTATTGTCTGGTCCCTGAAGTATTTACTTTACATAGTGTGTTATTATTTTTATTTTTTTTATTTTAGCGTAGCTTAGATGTGACACAAGACCGAAAGCATGGGTCACCCAGTGAGGACCGAACTCACTATTCAGTCGTAATTGATGTAACGAGACAAGCTTGCTAACATAACATCGTGGTGTACCCTCCTCTGAAGTGCTTATACAGTGTAACCCAGATATAAGAGAGTTGTCGGGACCGGAGAAGAAATCTCTTATATCCGGGTTACACTGTAGTTCGCTTAAAGTTACAAGAGCAGAAGATAGAACTCATTAAATTTCACGTAATTCATTTAAACATCTACGAAACTCCTAATCTTTGACATTTTTATTTCTTATATCTAGTGACTTTCTAGTGTGATCAGGAGAGCTGTTTCTTTTTTTTTAACCCAAACAATACTTCTATGGGAAACACTAGGATTAATGGCTGAGATAACTCCAAAAGAGAAATGTCGCGATGAGGCTTGAACTATGGTCCCTAGTTTCATGTATACGTGAGACTACGACTTAAACCCTACTTTATATTCCGTTTGAATGGGCGTTCGGAGATGAATATATAGCGTCACTCCTCTCTTAACGACTGGGTTCCGTTCCAAGGACTTGTTCGCAAAGTGAAATGTTTCACCTGATCGCTATTTCAGAAATACTATACGTGTAATTAATAGGTCCCTATCAACCAGATTCAGATGACTGCAATGAAACTTTTGCACCATTTGAAACATTTCTAAATATTTATTTAGTACAGTAGTAGTATATTGAACAGTAAATAAACGTAATAAAAAGATTCGAAAATCACTTCTGTACTGCGTACAGTACATAAAGTACAAATACATTTTTATTTACGTTTAACTTAATATTATTTATTTTGATTGGTTTGGAAGAAAGAAAATCAAATTATCATTATCAAAGTTTTCGTATAACGTACAATGCCGACTAGTTTGAAATTGAATTTTTATTTTATGAGATTTTACAATTGGTCGTACGTTCAGGGTTCACCCGACAGGTAAGTTGTTAAGTGATGCCTTGGTGCGTGCATACATATATATATATATATATACCCAAGTTTGGGATTGGTATATACGGAGTGATAAGACACCAGAAGTGTTGAAACAAAATGGCTATTTTTGTCGTGATTTTATAACATATTTATGTTGTAATATTCAAATAAATAATTACATATATACATATATATATATGTGTGTGTGTGTGTATATTAATTAAGCATATCACCCCAAGCAAAGCGGAAGTGCCACTAGTACGCAGGAGTTTACACTACAGAGAGTAAACGTGAGAGAAAAAACTTGGTATAGGGGGATTGAGGAAAGGTTAAAAATGAACAGGGTTCAAGACAACAGAAGATGGCGATTGACATTGCATTTACATTTCTGAAGATTGTAGTTATCAGGGAAGCAAGTAAGAGGAAGGGAGTTCCGCCACACGCACACATATATGCATGTCTGATTGAATAAATTACAAACATTAGGTCTGCTTATTCTTGTCATAATCCTGTCATATTCACGAATATTTTTCCGTATATGACAATTGTCATATACATGCCTAAAAGATAATTTGCTGCTTAAATACACACACACATAATAAAAAGGAAAGATTGTCCACGTGTGCTTCTTATGTAGATTTAAAATCTTTCTCTTCGTGCTTCAATTTAGTGAAAAGGCCTACGTATATAATAAATATCAGTAAAAAAAACTTATTTCCAGTATTGTTATCATTTTGTTGTCTTTTTATTCCTCAAATTTCATTAACCGGCCTGTTAAATTATATATATGTGTGTGTGTGTGGTGCGGTAGAAATTTCTCCTTCATTTACCTCCCACATAATTGTAAGATATTATATAGCTAGATGAAGACATCATTGCCACTAAATGTCTTATCATTATGGTAGAGGTAATTCTCTACTGAGTAACCGTCACTGCATGACAAACGATTGTCGGGCATACATGGCATTGGCACCTTCGAAGATAGCACCGTTTCAACCTTTCATGTGGGAAGCACATGCTTGCATTCAACATTTGAAAAAAAAACATCGGGTTTTATTTAGCTTGAACAACTGATCACTGACACGTGATAAATATGCAACTATTCCAGCCACAGAGCAGGCTATAAGCTTAGTTTAGTTCAGCAATAAGAAAGTTGGGGCAGAGAAAAGTAAGAGTTTCCTACGCTAATCTTTTTAATTGGAGAGTCAGTATTGGTAGCCGCGGGGTTTTCTTTTGCCTCGAGTATTAAAGTCTAGCACCGCTGATGAATATATAATTTCACACACGAAACTGGCTACCATAAATGTTTTTTTTTCCTTGTTTAAACTTCTAAGGGCACAAAACTGACCACCTTGAAGCCCCAAGCTTTTGTACGGACTTTACAATGATTGCAGAACTATATCTCGAATAGAGACCTCAGTTCCTACTAGAAAGGCTTTAAAGAAAGCGCTTGCTTCTTTTTAGTTTTTACTTTTTATCTACGGTAAATTTTGTTTGAGTTTGATGCTTTGGATAGTTGTTTGACTCCTCAGATGACAGTAAGTAATCCGAAGCAATAAATTTCGAACATGAATGATTGTAAAACTGTTGTTAAGAATGATTTGCGTTGAGTAAGAAGAAGATTTTGTTTTCTTACTGAGTGTTTTTGCCCGTGTCAGCTTTTGCGGAAATCCTTTTCTAATACGTTAGTGAAATTGAAGTAATTAAGTCTAACTCTAATAACGCAATAAACTAATTCAGAGAAAAAGTGTGTGTGTTTAATCGCTGTATTAAAGAGAACATAAGCAATTGCGTTTAGTTCACTTAATTTGAACAAAATGTCATATCTCTTGCTTATCTATTGATTCTAACCACAAAAACCCAAAACAGCTATCACAGAAATTAGTTTTTATAATTCCAAACGTGGTTACAGTGTGGAAAAACAAAGGGGTGTACAGCTTTCGCTCCCATACAACTCTTGATTGTGCTAAACTGTATCTACTTATAAACTTGCGAATATTAATACTTTTCTACAAAATAATGGATATCTTTAGTTTGCAAGTGTGGAAAATACAGGCAATCCTCGATCAGTGCGCTAAAATTTTTATATTCCAAAATAAAATTCGATTCGAGCATACAAAATATTCGACTAGTGCGGTAAAACATTCTTCAATTTAATCATAGTAATTGAAAACTTTTTTTTTTTAGTTACCGATGTACACATTTTTAGCCTCACTAATCGAGGGATTTCTATAATCCGGAAATTGTTCCCGAGAATCCAGACCTTACTCTGAGCTTGGCCTGTACCGCATAATTTTTATTTTATTTTTATTTTACTCAAGTAAAAGAATATCTTAGAATAAATAAAAACTGCGCTCTTCTGGGTGTATACAATGACTTCAAGAATGAAATTAACAACTGCATCTGTCACAAAGAATTATAACACGAAAATTCATTGATTATTCGAGGAGCGTGATTATTTTGTAGGTTTACCTTAATAAGTTAAAACTATAGATAAGTTTTTTGACAATACATATGTAAACGTATGTTCTCTCCTTTCTCAAAAAGTTCGTTTGAGGTTTCGTCTTGTACATTTGATAAAGACATAGGAAAGGAAATGGGTGACAGAACTGGTGAGGTGATGGCTACATTTTTAAAAAGCGCTTGTCTCTTTCATTTAAAAAAATCCAAAAACAACAAACAGACTGGTTTCTAAAAACTACTCATTCATTCACACAAGAAGCTTGTCAGGTAGACGGCTGCGAAAAGAGAAAATCTTAGACAGAACTACAAAGAGTAGGAAGCTGTGAAGAGACATGACACAAACAAGACTTATATTTCGTATTTTCTTAATTTATATATTTACTTCGGAAAGTTTTTAGTTCGTTGCTCTCGTTCTCAGATTCGGTTGAAAAATTCGCTTGACCCTGGCACAGCTAACAGGTTCCTTCTTTAATAACCGGAGAGGATGCATATTTTTACTACACATGCGTAAAACGTTTGCGATCTGTGGGTATTGTTTTACCTTGTGTGCGTGTTTTCCAAGAGTGAGCGGGGGTATAAATTTTTTTATAGTGAATGACACACACATAAATTATAAAGTAAATGCCATTCCCCAACCAAAAATAATTAATAATGCCCAGGGTAATTGCGTACTACCTCCAACCAGGGAGAGCCTGATTGGGAGGGGGGTCTTCCCGGACAGTGCTTTGTGACCCTCTCTGTCTTATCAACATTTGCTTTTTTTTTCTATCTACATTTACGTTACAAAAAGTAAACTCAGTACAAGTGAGTGACTTTTAAAGGATGAAAAAAAATGAACGAATTTTAACGTCATTCTGGGCAACCGCCGCTCCATAAAAAAATCCGTGAAATTTTTTTTCTCATACTAAATTTTGAAACAGCAATAAAACTCACTATTTTTTTTATCTGTAATATTGAATTAAGTTAAATTATTCAACTTTTTAACAAGAAAAATTTGATCTTAAAAATTGCTGCAAAACATTGTTGATTTCAGATGGGATGATGATGACATGGCGAATTTGTATTTGAATACAAAAGGTATTTTCAACTATTGCATATGATACATGTACATAATTAGGTTACAATAAAAAAAATTGTATTTTTATGAATAATACTTACTACCCTATGAAAATTGATGTAGTGTTATTGGGATTGGTAGCTTATAGATTTGGGGAGGGGCACGAGACTGTACACTACCTCGATAATGCCTACCCACCGCCTGAAAAACTTCGTCTTTCTTATTTTTGTTTGTTAAAAAAAAAAAGTCTACGTGAATTTCTGATTCACGTATCGTAATGCCCCACCTACTCGCCGCCACATATACCGACTTAAAAAAATTAAATAAATAAATGTATCGTCTCAACTCTGGATTGCTCTCAGCCCACAACACACACTTCCCAAGAGAGTTTTTTTTTTTTCATTTTTCTTGCAGCTTTTTCATTTTTCTTGTGTAATAAAGTGTTTTCATGACCCAGCACCCCTTAACTTCAAGGCTGACAGACACACACATTGATATCACCGGGACAGACCCCCATAAACTGGGACATTTCCGGCGAAATCACTATGTAAGCGTATATTTGCGTAAGTTTCACTATGAAAAGTGAAACTGCTTCTCCACACACTACGATATAAAACCATAAACCGCTTTTTACTTAACATTTTTAGTAACTTTTTACCAGAGGAAAATACACCCTCCTCCATAATACACACCGATACGAGTTTTTTTTTTCTTTTTTTTAATTTTGATTTTATTGTAGTCTCGGATATAGACAATATACACGATTCTTTTTGAATATATATATTCACTTGTAGAACCCCGGCATAAATTTCCCTTTAAAAAAAATCTAATGAATACAACCGCGAAAAGTCTCTTAATGTGTGTACTCTGCTTCGACTTTGATACTGGAGTCTAAACACCAAGGATGTAAAAAGCGACACTTTTTTTTTCTTCTTTTCCTCGTGCTGATGGTGGGAAGAAGAAAAAAAACTACGACAAACTGCAGGGTTATGACGTCGTTGGCGGAAGAGAAGAACGGGGGTGAAGAAGAGAAAAAAAAAACTTTCCTGGCCTAATGAATGGGAGACTGGGGCAGAGAACAACGGGGTGGGTGGTTGCTACTGCTGCTTGTTACATTGTTACGCAGACATATCTCGAGATATATATGTACTGATATGCACAGATTATATATATATATATGTGTGTGTATGTCATGAACGGAGATGGGTGGGGGCTTCAAGCTGGGCAAATGAGTGCGTGTCCCCAACTGTAACTTCTTTTCGACTGCTTTAGTTCGCTGTTTGTACTTTTTAGTTAGAAGGCGCGACTCGTGCCTCTCATATGCGTGATGATGGTCTATTTTTTTTCTTACAGTCGAAATGGCATCGGCACTTTTCAGCTGTTTTTTTTAGTAATTTAAAAAGTTGTTTAAACTGAAGTTTAAAAAGTAAAATTATTTAGTTTTTTTTAGTATCTATTTTTTCTTTGCGTCACGAAAGTTAAAAAAAAATAATAAGAGATAATTCATTGAGACGAAAAAAAAGAGCATGAACATTCATTTTATCACTACCGACTTAGGAAATAACTGAAAAACGCAATTTAAATAAATGTTTTCTTTGGAATTAAGTCTTGATTTTATTTAAATAATGATCGAACTAATCCATAAAACATGAAAAATAATTTAGTTTAAATAAAGTTTTTAGACATTTAAAACGTTGGTATGGTCATCACTGATCGAACAACTTCCATTATTGACGAAAAATGAAAACAAATTTAAAAATCTCTTTAAAATCCAATATTTTTCCTTTTAGATATTATTTTATAAATAAATACATTTAATAAAGATTAATTAACTGCATTTTGCAAAAGTAACATTGCGCTTAAAAAAAAACCGCGAAAATAACGTTTATTTACGCACGGTAGCCCATGAGTTGTCATCAAGGTTAATAGGTAGTTAAAAAAAAAGGGTGCGAAAAAGATTTTTATTTTAAATTTAAAAAATACGGAGCACCAACACATCCAAAAATTGGTATTATTGTTTGTTTAAAAATATATTATCTTTATTAACCTGATATGATCAATCAATTAAGTTCAAGAATTTATTTTTTTTTATTTCATAGGCTTTTATTTTATTTTTATGAAACTTAGAATGATTTTTTTTTTACTACATTTACAAATATAAAATTTTTTTAATTAAAAACTAGTTGATAGTTTTAGTTTTATGTTTAATTCATTGCTTTTATTTTTAAAAATTTTCTTACCTGTTTGATGTCAAAATATTTCAATGCACTTAAAATCAAAATAATGAAACCTCATTAAGAAAATTTATTAAACTAACGAAAATGTTATTAAAAAAAATCTTAAGTCTTTGAAAAAATTAAACCTGCAATTTAAAAAAAAATTAAAAATGCTACCGCCAGATCAAAAAAACAAAAACAATTTCAGATAATTAGTGATTATGTCAATTAAATTTTTATTACTCATTGATGAATGACATTTAAATTTAGCAAGTTATCTTATTAGAAAACTTTGCAGAGATAGAATTTTCGGATAACTTATAATAACTTGAGTAATAATCTGACATTTTTCTTAAGTATATTTCTTATTATTTTTTCATTATTATTATCATCTCTTGTTATAAGATACCGGTTACGTTAACTTAGCTATATAAAGTTAGTTAACTTTATAGCTAAGTTATATAACATACCTCCTTCTAATTATTATTCACTAGCATCCATTGTGATGTCTATTATTATCTTATCCCTAAACAAAATCATTATTAATAATCCTAAATTTTAGGATTTAAAATTGAAAAAAAAAAAAATTTATTTTTCATCAAAAAATTTTTTTTCTTTCAGATAATAATTACCTTCTTTTGTATATATTATTCAGAAAAGCCATTAAAAACTTTCTTAATTAAATATTGTCTTAGTTTTATTGGGTTATGTATTTTTACAATTGAGGTAAAAGTTTGGACAATTTGGGGCATTTTTTTTAACAAAAAAATCGATGATTTAGATTCTTCAGAGTTTTGTGCATTTAATTAATAAAAAAAAAATTCAGGTTGCAAATAAAAAATTTTTTGAGTTTTCATAAAATTAAGTTTGAGGGGGGTAACAGATATAAAAAAAATATATTTATGCCGTGACTTTCAAAGAGACAAACATTTCTAAAATAATTTCATTAATTTGTGAATAAGTTCTGAAGTTTTCATTAAAATCCAACAAGTACTTGATTTTTGCAAGAATTTCCAATTCAATGTGTCTTTCAACTGAAAAACAAAACAAAATAGTAATGCTAAAAAAGCCTAAAAATGGACATCCCTATCCTAAAACATTTATTAAAAAATTGATAAAAGTTAGAGGTACGGTTTTCAAAAGATATTTTTTTTGTTGGTCCTTTTTTTTCCACTGTCAATTCTTCCCTCTTGAATTTTTACTCGGCTGTCTTCCACATCGCACTCGCAACATATTTCCTTTTTGAACTTCTGTACAAAAAAAAAAAAAAATGACTAACAGCTGTAAAAATGAAAAAAAAACAAAAAACTTAAATGTTCACACTCAAAAATGTCATTAAACATTCACATTTTTTGCTTCTTCAAACGTCGAGGAACAGAAACAGGGTGAATTTCAAAATTGCACTAGAAATTACAAGTAAATCTTTTTAAAATATGTGTTCGTGCATATTTCTTTTCTTGTCAAATCTGAAAGAAAATGTTTTTATTAAATTGCAGGCACCAAGTCTCAACAAAAAAATATTTTATAGTTTTAGTCTTATTTTTGGTAAGGTTTGGGAGGAATTTTCAGTATATTCACACTTGACAATTTCTTTTTCTTTTTTGCTGAAATAACAGCTTCATGGATTTTTCTTTACATAACTAAAAAAAAAAAAAAAATTCAAATACATTTCCCTCCAATTTAAAACTACCCACTATACACAATTCAAGTGAAACTGACGCCAAAAATATTTCTACAAAGTTTTATATTAAAATAAGATATTCAGTATATACAATTATTAACTCCTTACAGAATATTTTATTTAAATTGAATAATTCACTGATTTTTGGTAAATATTTAAAAACTGGGTAGCGCTTTTTTGTTTTCATTTCAAGGAAAAACACATCCATTTTGATGGTACCTAATAAATACAATATACACTGATGTGAAATTTCACTAAGTGTATGGTGGAGTAAATGGATAGCGGCTCAGATTGAGGAATCAGAGAGCCGAGTTCAATTTCAGTCGAATCCATTACATTCACTTATGTGCTAATACCCTCGGGGAAAGGTATGAATCCTCTTCTTCTCCCCACCAGTTATGGGTAAGTAGCAGGACAGACTGGGTTCTATAGCAACTGGTCTAGGAAAATTCAAAACCTGCATTGTATTTATGAGGATTGGGACATACTCATTTGTGTTCATAGATACAGTATATAACACTATATCAAGTCATTTGCTACATTTACTTCAAGGAAATTTGGTTTACTGTGTCATGCCAAAAAATCTTTCTCATCAGAATCCATCTTGCATGTTTATAAATCTACCCTTCATCTGTGCAATGGTCTGATGCTCCTGCTGTACATCTCGAGATTTTTGAAAAAATTCAGAGAAGGGTCTGCAATACTATCGGTCCTGACCAGGCATCTCATCTCCAGTCACTTTCTCACTGATGTGACATGGCTTCCCTCTGTCTCTTCTACAAATATTTTTGCTGTACATCTCGAGATTTTTGAAAAAATTCAGAGAACGGTCTGCAATACTATCGGTCCTGACCAGGCATCTCATCTCCAGTCACTTTCTCACTGATGTGACATGGCTTCCCTCTGTCTCTTCTACAAATATTTTTGCTGTACATCTCGAGATTTTTGAAAAAATTCAGAGAACGGTCTGCAATACTATCGGTCCTGACCAGGCATCTCATCTCCAGTCACTTTCTCACTGATGTGACATGGCTTCCCTCTGTCTCTTCTACAAATATTTTTGCTGTACATCTCGAGATTTTTTAAAAAATTCAGAGAACGGTCTGCAATACTATCGGTCCTGACCAGGCATCTCATCTCCAGTCACTTTCTCACTGATGTGACATGGCTTCCCTCTGTCTCTTCTACAAATATTTTTGCTGTACATCTCGAGATTTTTGAAAAAATTCAGAGAACGGTCTGCAATACTATCGGTCCTGACCAGGCATCTCATGTCCAGTCACTTTCTCACTGATGTGACATGGCTTCCCTCTGTGTCTTATACAAATATTTTTGCTGTACATCTCGAGATTTTTGAAAAAATTCAGAGAACGGTCTGCAATACTATCGGTCCTGACCAGGCATCTCATCTCCAGTCACTTTCTCACTGATGTGACATGGTTTCCCTCTGTCTCTTCTACAAATATTTTTGTGGCAACTGTTCTGATGAGGATTTTTTTTCCTGGTGCACCGACAACATGAATTTAAGCATGCTACGAGAATGGCAACAAGGTCTCACTGTTTTACTGTCAAACTAACCAGATGCAACTGCCACTTCTACTTTAACAGTATTTTTCTTACACTTCCCCCTTGTGGAACTCTCTTCAATTTCCTTGCTTCCCTGATAACTACAATTTTCAAAAATTTAAATGCAGTATCTGTCCATATTTCTGAGGTGAGGTATTATGTACACTATTTACATTATTCAGACTATTGTCCTCATCTTTGTTGCCACATTTATCACAACGTTTCGGCCATTGTATGCACTGGCCTTCTTCAGGTGGTTGGAATGTTGAACTGAACTTTTTATTTCACTCACTGGGGTAGACTGTTCTAGTTCCATGTCTAATGGATGTCAGTTATCAGTTATTTCCTGTTAATTCCCCTCTCCAAGTTCTCCACCGCCTTAACCAGGTATTGAACTCACACTCTTTGGGTCCTGTCACTGGATCTAACTAACGCCTTTATCCACTGCGCCATGTGTTCAGAAATTCATACACAGATGTCGTCAAGGACACGTGGCACAGTGGATAAAGGCATTAATTAGTTCCAGTGATAGGACCTAAAGAGTGTGAGTTCAATACCTGGTTAAGGCAGTGGAGAACTTGGAGAGGGGAATTAACAGGAAATAACCGATAACTGACATCCATTAGACATGGCACGTGGAACTAGAACAGTCTACCCCAGTGAGTGAAACCACCTGAAGAAGGTTGGAGCGTACAACGGCCAAAACATTGTGGTAAATATAGCGACAAAGGTGAGAACAATAGTCTGAATAATGTAAATAGTGAATTTAAATGCAATGTTAATTACCATCTTCTGTCTTCTTGAAACCCTGTTCTTTTATTTAATCCTTTCTTCAGTCTTACCCCCTTCTTCTCTTTCACTTTCACTCTCTATAAAGTCCTGCATTCTAGTGACATTCTTGCCTTCCTTGGGGTGAAATGATAACATATAAAAACTAGCTTAATATGATCCTGATTCAAACACTCTGAATAGTAATAATTTCATTTAATTTTTTTTTTTTTTCATTTATTTAATATCAATTTGATTTGGTGGAGTTATTTAAGTTCCATGAAAAAAAAAAATTTTAAATGGGTATTTTGTCCTGTATCCACTCTAAGGGGCCAAATTTAACAAAGGGGATTAAAATGTTGAACAGTTTGTAGTTGATTTGTTTTTTATGGCTTCTTAACCCTTTGCAGGTTATTTAAAGCCAGAAAATATTTTTAGATTGTAAGATTTTTTTTTTCTTTTTTAGAGATAATAATGCTTTAGTAATACAAGCCTTACTAATTAACCCATAGCTGGGGGTAGAAGAGGTGGACTCCTTCCTTCCATATTTGAACATAAGTGCGTAATGAAGACAATTGGAACTCAGCACTCTGATTAAGAATTCCAAGCCATTATCTATTACACCACCTTCACATCTAAGCTTACAGCACCTAGTATTCCAAAGCAGTCACCCATCTAGGTACTGATGATATTACTTAACTTCAGTGATTGTATGGGACCAGTGTTTCAATGTGATGTGGCCGTAAGCCAAACAATTTGCAAAAGGTCATGTCCATAATGATTTGCCTGTGGGCTCTTGCTGTAGATCTATAACAAGCAAGTGATTCTTATAGATCATTTGACCGTGAGTTCAGGCCTCACTGGATGCTCAACTATATTTGCCTTGTGCCAGACTAAAGTAGGTTTAGTATATAATCACAATCATTGGTGTATTTGGAATATTCACAAAGACCCTTTTCAAAAGGGTCGAAAGAACTTGAAATGTGAAATAATAAAATTATGTAAACTACAGAACTATTTATGTAGGTATGACTATTGAAGAATGTATTTACAATGGCAACACATCATTTGACCCTCCAACTGACTCGAAGTTTATCCCTGATATAAAGGTGAAAAAAAAAAGAATTATTATCAACCATTTAAATACGCCCCAAAACCAAATGTGTACATGCTGTAAGAAAAATTAAGAAAGATGACAACTACTGCTACTTTTGCCAACCATAATAATGATACCGACCCCTGACTTCACCACAAAAAAATGTCCTAAAATTTCATTGAAGTAGTAAAGAGTAAGTAAGCACTGTGCACTTTATTGTTATCAGGTATTTAGAATGATGTAGGATCTCTGAAAAAATGTGTTATCACCTGACCTCTGAGTACGACCTTTCATAAAATTTTGGGTTAAACTTTTTATTCTATTTTTTAATCATCATCATTGCCACAAATGATGATGATTAAATCATCATCATGGTAATTATGACGATAAAAATGGTTTTTATATAAACTGTATTTTAATTATGGTCTAGTTTATTTATGCTCTCGAAACATTTTGGTTGAGCACTGTTGAGAGATAGGGTAATTCTAAACAGCAGCCGTCTCCACTAACACAATGCTCTTCATTGAAAATGAATTGAGCACTATGGCTGCTGGCGTTTATTTACATTTGTAAAAAATAATATGCTCTAATTTCCCTTTCCCTCTGCCATGTGCTGATAGCTCAGGGGTAGAAACTCCAACTGATGACAAACTGGTTGGTTTCCGATCCCAGTTTGAAGCAATCAGATATCTAGCCGCACTGATGATTTGTGATACAGCGAAACAAGCCTGTATTTTGAATTTGTAGGTCTGATGAATTGGATCATGATTACAATTCCAATGTAATAAATTATAACCATGGAATATTAGTGTCTGAGCTTTTTATATTATATTTTTGCTCTGTCCTGGACATTGAGTTCTACCTTGATTCTATCCTCTGGGGAATTTATGTGTGTGTGTGTATATATATATATGTGTGTGTGTGTATATATATATATATTGACCACTAATATCTCTCTCTCTTTCTCATATATATATATATATATATATATTGACCACTAATATCTCTCTCTCTTTCTCATATATATATATATTGACCACTAATATATCTCTCTCTTTCTCATATATATATATATATATATTGACCCCTAATATCTCTCTCTCTTTCTCATATATATATATATATATATATATATATATATATATATATATTGACCACTAATATCTCTCTCTCTTTCTCATACATATATATATATATATATATTACAAAGAGTCAATCATACCATGAATTAATCAGCAATTTGAATGCGATTATTTATTATATAATTATTATTTATATGATTATTATATATATATATTGACCACTAATATCTCTCTTTCTCATATATTTATTTATTTATATATATATATATATATATATATATATATATAGACCACTAATATATCTCTCTTTCTCATATATATATATATATATATATATTGACCACTAATATCTCTCTCTCTCTTTCTCATATATATATATATATATATATATATATATATATATATATATTTTAAATAAAAACAGATTACTTTAAGGTTCCATATAATAAATTATTTCACCACAGCCCTTCCAAAGGACAGTGGATCATCAGATTTATTTCCAAATGTTGAAATGAAAAAATGAAAATATATTTACACATTTATGACGGGCAATAATAAGGAAACTCACGAGGTGGGGGCAGTGTAGGGAGGTAGAGAGACAGCGTTGAGTTAGATGTAACATTTCTATTGTTTCAAATTTAAATATTCGCTGAAATCTAGACATTGACACTTTAAATCTGTTAACGGAAGTTATATCTTGATTAGGAAGTGGGATGGAGAGAAATATATATTGAAAAAAGAGAATATATATATATATATATATATATACATACATAGACACATATAACTATAAGTACAGATATATTCTTATATACACATAAATACATACACATTCAACCATACATATATATATATATATATATATATATATATATATCTTCACACCCGCATACATACACATAAATATATACATACATACAGAAGTACACACAAATAGAAATATATACATACACACACACCCGGACATATATATATATATTTATCTCCTCTCTTTTTCTCCTCCTTTTTACCTTCTTTCTTTTTATAAAAAAAACCTACGTATATATATATATATATATATATATATCAGTAAAAAACACACACATACACACACACATGCAGACACAAACAACACAGTACCATCAGGTAATAAAAGTAATAACCTACTAAACTTACAGTGACATTATCGCTGAAAGTATTACAACCCCTATAGTAAATTAAATTTATACTGGTGTTTACAGTTAACGGTTAGTTCATATCTTTGATTTAAGAGATGGGTCTTATTTTTAAATCTTATTATTTCAAATTTTTCGTTAAGACATAGATAACGAGGGGCATATAGGGAGTTACATGTTCGGGCTCTTTTGATTAATTTCCATTTAACAGTTTGTGTTTTATTCTTTTCTTTTAGATTACAAAAATACTTGGATAATGAAGTCTTGTACTTATAATTACTGCTATTAAAAGATAGCATATGCCCTACCAATGTTCCTTGAATGAATTCATGGTACTACCAATGTAAAATATTTTGATATTTGGGTTTTCTAGTGTAGAGATTGTACTAAGATAAACTACAGAACTAGTCAAACAATTATTCTGTAGTGGACAATTATTTGGATTCCTACAATTGCATAAATTGTTATTCATGTCATTATACTTAGTAGTACTGCTAGCAACCTGGTGAGTGGTCAAGTTTTTTGAGTCCCTATACTTGTTAAAGACTCTGTTATTATGTTTCTTAATTATTCTCTGTAGGTTATCCACACAACTATAGCTTAATTTAAGGGTATTAGGATTGAAAATTTTACTAAGTGTTTTTTGATGAGGTTTAGATATATACGTCCTAATTTAGTTTTAACCATTATATTGAAAGGGGGGAGTAAACCAAATGATCTTTCTAGATCTTCTTTTCTTATGGTTATAATTAACATGATTTCTATATTGAATAGTGGTATACTTGTATCCACTATTTTTAAGGGCAAAATTGTAAAAATTACAATGTTTATTAAAAACCTCTTTGTTAGAAGAGTTAGTACTAAACCTAAATCCAATAGAGGAGGGTATGTGCTTGATAACCGAAGTGGGGGTTGGAATTGGGATGCACATATACTGGGTTGGAATTAACCTTCCCATAAGGTTCGAAAGTATTGCTAGTAAGGTCTAGGGTGATGTCCAGAAAATCTACTTGTTTAATGTTAGTTGTAACTATAGTCCTAAGACGTAAATCCTTGAATTCCCTATGGAACATTTTCCTAATACGGTCTACCTTAATTTTAGTAGAGTTTTTAACAACTAATAAGCCATCATCTCTATATAATCCTACACTATCAGAAAGTAGACATTCAAAGGCACTGAAATTGTATAAAAGAAATAATCCAACCAAGTCAGAGGCTTCTGCAGAATCAAAAGAACCCATTGAAATGTCAAAATTATCGCTGCAAGACTTTTTGGTCCACTGTTCTTCATTGTAGACCAGAACAGAATTTTGGCATTTCATGATTATATCCACTTCACTCTCAGAAATATTGGAGTATTCCTGAGCGAATTCCAAGGCCAAAGTGAACAGATCCTTTGATATGGAGGGAAAATAGTCAATAATGCCGAACTGTATGTAAGTGCAGTTGTTCTTATTTTGGATGTTAGTAAACCAGTTGATAACATCAGCTCTGTTAATCCACTGTAATAGTCCAAGGATGTTTTTTATGAAGTGGTTGGTTCTTTCCAAGATGGTTTTACTGATTCTACCAATTTCTGGTCTAGTAGGGTTAATAAGCCTAGTTGATGGCTTAGTTTTTAAATTGGGTTTACGGTCTTTTAACAAAACATAAACTTCCTTAGTTTGCAGTTTACTGACCCGATCACTTATCTGTAGTTTGTCAGTAATTGATTTACTGACACAGTTGATTCTATCTATCTGGTTAAAATTATTAGTGTCAATTTTCTTATATATATATATATATATATATATATATATATATATATATATATATATATATAAAAGTGTTTGTGTGTGTGTGTGTGTATATATATATATATATATATATATATATATATATATATATATATATATGAAGAAATATAGTCTTAAAGTGTGCTATATTTATGGGATAAAGTGCTCAATATCAGAGATAGAGCGTGTGTAAATATAAAAGTGGACATGGAAGTCAGCACTTAGAGGCGACAGTCCGTTTCATGCTAGTGCAATCGCCTGACGATTGCACTAGCATGAAACAGACTGTCGCCTCTAAGTGCTGACTTCCATGTCCACTTTTATATTTATTTATATATATATATATATATATATATATATATATACACACACACACTTATAAAATTAATAATAAATTTAGTTAGATTTTATAGTTTTGTATCAAAAGCTTTGCCTTGGTCCAATAAATATGCATAGTAAATTTGAGGAAAGGAGATGAAAGCATTTGACTGTGTATAGCAAACACATTCTTCTCAATTATCTTATATACTCGTGTATTAGCTGACTTCATGTATAGTGCAACACCTGAATTTTTTACATGTATTTTAACCCCTCCAGAAAATTTACCTGTGTATACTGTAACTGGTCACCAAACAATGTTCGCTTTTTTTAACCTGTTCAAATAATTATACCTGTTTGACCCCCCCGTTATTTTTTACATCAAAAACTGATCATAAAAACTCACACTACACTCAAGTATATACAGTCTGTGCACTTGGTGGTTTAAAGTCATTATGTATATCCTTTATTTATTGTATTTAAAATACAACTGTGGCACAAGACCAAAGGGGAAGTGGGGTAGGGTTGGTTGTCACTGACTATCCTACACTGAGTTAATCTGATTCACAACTTATTCATTCTTACAATTGACTCAATTTTCCTTCATCCATCACCATTCATTCCAACATATACCACAATACCGCATATTCAGAGGAATCCTACTAAAACACTCATGACATAAGAATTTGGTAATATACAAGTCATTGTGCTCAAGCCCTGATAATTTGAATGCTGATTCTTAAGGCAGGCAGGCAGGCCCTTCCCTGTTGGAAAAATAATGAGGCAATATATAATCTATAGTCATTCACCTGCTGTTTGGATAGGCTGAATAAATATGAACATTCTTTCTGATTGGCCCATAAATGATATGACAGACCCCCTCCCACAAAAAAGATCCAATGTACTGGCATTATAAATCTATATCAGTCAATCCAACATACCCACATTTTTATTTTCCAGTTGAAAGAAAGGCTTTCAAATATTATCTTTTCATATATAATTACCATGGTGATATATATATTTTCAGTTGGAATTAAATAAATTATATATATAAAACAATATATAGTTTTGTATAATTTTATATATCAACAAACAGTAGTTTGTCATATTTTTTATACACACACACACACACACACACACACACAGCGATGGGTAAATTGTTGCCATTTTTTAATTTTGTGCATGTGTGTTATTTGACTTTGATGTTCACTTATACATATTTATTTCTAAGAGGTGAAAGATCCCTTCATGAAATATTTTGAAATCCTGGCTAGTCTCTATAATAAAGGCAAAAAGATGAGATTGGTATTTTTATAAAGTACAATAATAAGTTCATGTTTTGTGCAAACTCTATTTTTTTTTTTTTCCATTTAGTCCCTACAGAAAAAAACTTACCTGTTTATACAGGGTGCGATCGGTAAATTGTCGCCAATTTATATTTTTTATTTTGTGCATGCACATTGTTTATTTTGATTTTGTCAACCGCACAATATAGTAGGGTCAGTTTAACATTGTCTGTGCTAAAATCAGCACCACTTCACTCCTTACATCTGGCCACCTAACTCCCCAGATTGGTTATCATTATTGAGCAAGAGACTAACAAAATTCCTTGTAACATCAAACAAGAACTGAAAGCAAGGTTTATGGCAGCTTTCACCAACTTAAACAAGGAAACTGTCCAGAAGAGATGCAGGAGATTCCAAAGGCCGTGCTTGAAGCCAATGGCGATTTTATTGAATAGTATATATTCTATTCTAGTATTTTATTGAATAGTATATATTCTATTCTAGTATTTTATTGAATAGTATATATTCTATTCTAGTATTTTATTGAATAGTATATATTCTATTCTAGTATTTTATTGAATAGTATATATTCTATTCTAGTATTTTATTGAATAGTATATATTCTATTCTGCCAAAACCATAATTTACAATGCTTACTGTTTTTCTTATATAAAATTCATAGTTAATTTAATTATAAACTGTCTGACATATTTTTCTTTTGAATTTTACATCCTAGTGCAAATCTGGTATGTTTTTTATTTGAATTGAAATAATTTATGCTTTAATTGAAAATTTATATAGTAAGACTAATAGTTAAAGGTTAATTATGACACTAATTCTTGTATTTAAGTGTGAATAGTAAAAATATCTCCCTTTCTTTCAGTGAGGAATATTTGGGTGTAACTGTCATATTGAAGTCTAACTAGTTTTAATGAACTCTTTTTCAAATACTGTCAACAGAAAAAATATTTTTTTAATTTAATTATTAGCTTATCAATTTCATTTTATTAATTTAATTTTTAGTTTAATTTAATTTTTACTTTATCAATTTCATTTTATTAATTTAACTTTTATTTTATTATATCTTCATTTATTCTAATTTATCTATTTGCTTATTTACCAATTTTATTTCTTTTTATTCATTGAACTTCTTTGTCTCTTTATTTTGAGGTGCAGAGTTGACCTAATGGTTAACTGAAAAAAAAGGAAATCAATAAACTGTGTCTGCTTTAGTTTGTATCACTTTTGTCATAATGACCTTGGGAAAGGCATGAATCCACCTATTCCATTCAATACAATTTTCAAGGGCTTTACATTTATTTATTTCCATGCACCTTCAGGACATAGGTAATCATGGCTCTCCAGTTTCCTTTTCTTTTAATATTTGCAAATTACCATGAGATTTTGAAAAAGATAATGGTGAGTTTTCCACATTGCTTTCTCCATAGTTTTGATTTCCTTGTTGTCTTTCCCAAAATGTGATTTGCAGGTCAGGAACACTAGAATCAAGCAGATGCGGAAGTTTAAATATCTGGGAAGTGTTTTGACAGAAGACGGTAAGTGCAACACTGAGATCAGTAGATGTATTGGGACCGCCAAGGATGCATTCCAAAAGCTGGGCAGAATATTGCCAGACAGGAGGATTTCTTTGATAATGAAGAAAAGAACACTGAACTAGTACATGAAATTGGTCCTTCTTTATGGTAGTGAATGTTGGAAGATTTTCTCAAAGATGAAGAAGAGACTCGAGGTGACAGAGATGTGGTTCTACAGAAGGATTCTACGGATATCGTGGACCGAGTGTGTGAGCAATGAAGAGGTCTTAGAGAGGATGCAAACAAGGAGGAGGCTTATACTTAACATCAAGAAGAGGCAGCTGAAGTTTCTGGTATATATAATGAGGAAGGAGGGCCTGGAGAATCTGATACTCATGGGTCAAATGCAGGGAAAGAGAGACAAAGGAAAACAATGCAAGACATACCTAGTGGGCTTAAGAAGTGGATGACAGAACGTGGTCTGGGGGAGGTAGCAGAGGGAAGGAACTTGTTGACAGCTGCAAAGGATAGAGGTGGTGGAGAGCCATGATCGCTTACATCCTGAAAGGACATGGCACATAAAAAGAAAAGAAGGAAGTTGTCCTTCTAGAGTGGGGTTGCCAGTGAAAACTGAAGAATCCAGTCTACTCTTCTATTTTACCCATAGCTGGAGAAAGAAGAACTGGATTCCTCCATCTCTAATAGGTATTAGTGTGATAAGTGAACAAACACGAATAGAACTTGAACTTGTCTCGATGGATCCATTTTCTGTGTTGGCAACCATTACACTACCTGTACATCAACAGAGGGGATTAGCACTGCAAAATAACCTCTACTGCACCAAAAAATACCATGAAGAACCCAGTATAATACACCAGAATCTGCTAGATAATGAAGTAATTTGAGATTTTTTTCAGTTATTTTAGTTTGTAGCTGTGTGGGGATGTGGTGGGGGATCTAATATACAGATTAGGTACTTACCTCAGTACAATAGTAAGATTGCTTCCCAGACAAGTTTTGTTTTTATAGTAGAATTACCAACAACACGTTTTATAATAGAATTACCAACAACACATTTAATTGTAAAATTACTAGCAATACACTTTTATAAAAAAGTCACCAACAATACATTTTATCATCTACAAACTATATATATAAACATATGTCTACCCTGCAGTTATAAAATTATGTAGAAAATATATGTAGTCGAAGCCATAAAATTGCGTACCAAACATTTAGATTTTAGAATTAAATAACGCATAGAGGTGTTGATATGTTGCTCAACAAAACCAAACCAGTTTTGCTCATGTACAAAGTTTCACTTTCATTGGATATTCTACTGCTGTGACCAGTCTAAGTTAAACTTATTACTGAAGTGGTACTTAATTTTTATATTCAACGACCTATATGGTAATAACAATGTTGTATAACTTTGCTAAGATTGAGATGTCAATAAATCTGTTATAATACAATGGTTAAATTTTCAAACTATTTGCTTATGTTGTGAGTTCAATCCTAGTAGGTACCATAACTGGCTCAGTTTAGTGAATCTCTACTTAAGGTGTCTTCTGATAAGTGTTGGCTAGATAAAAAAAAAAAAATTAGCCTGATAGCCAGCAGCTTGTATTGTGAGATTGATTCTTACAATTGGGGCTTTGTGTATGAATTTCTCTTTTTGTCTTAAATATTGAGGAATCTTTTTTTATACTTATGTAAGCTATATGGTGATAGATTATAGCTAAGTATAATTCTTGCATCTTTTTTTTAATTAAAATCTTAGGAAAAATTATGCAATTAAGAGGAGTGTTCAATGCATTTTAAGTGGTAGAAAGCTTAGTGCTTTTATAAATATTTATTTGTTCAGAAGAAGACTGACATTTAATTTTTTTTCATAGTTGAGAGAATTAATCTTTTTCCAAAGGTGTCAGTGCTTGAATCCAGTCAAAGCCATGATTTCAGGTGCTAATTTTTTTTATTTGTTTTATTTTTTTATTTTTTTTTTGGCAGGACCAACTTGAAAGATTGGTATTATATCACACCTTACCATCTTTTTCCATTTGCCTCTGTCCTGTACAAAGCTAAATTTATCAAAATATTAATAAAATTATGGATTATAACAAAACAGTTTTTCATTAGTTTCTGTCTGAATTTCTGGGATGAGGAGTTATCATTATTTACACTATATTTACATTAAGACTATTGTCCTCATCTTTGTTGTTGTTATCACCTGATTGCCTTCTGTTTGACTTTCTGGGATGAAGAGTTATCATTATTTACACTATTTACATTAAGACTATTGTCCTCATCTTTGTTGTTATCACCTGATTGCCTTCTGTCTGAATTTCTGGAATGAGGAGTTATCATTATTTACACTATTTACATTAAGACTATTGTCCTCATCTTTGTTGTTATCACCTGATTGCCTTCTGTCTGAATTTCTAGGATGAAGAGTTATCATTATTTACACTATTTACATTAAGACTATTGTCCTCATCTTTGTTGTTATCACCTGATTGCCTTCTGTCTGAATTTCTGGGATGAGGAGTTATCATTATTTACACTATTTACATTCAGACTATTGTCCTCATCTTTGTTGTTGTTATCACCTGATTGTCTTCTGTCTGAATTTCTGGGATGAGGAGATATCATTATTTACACTATATTTACATTAAGACTATTGTCCTCATCTTTGTTGTTGTTATCACCTGATTGCCTTCTGTTTGACTTTCTGGGATGAAGAGTTATCATTATTTACACTATTTACATTCAGACTGTTGTCCTCATCTTTGTTGCTGTTATCACCTGATTGCCTTCTGTTTGAATTTCTGGGATGAGGAGTTATCATTATTTACACTATTTACATTCAGACTATTGTCCTCATCTTTGTTGTTATTATCACCTGATTGCCTTCTGTCTGAATTTCTGGGATGAGGAGTTATCATTATTTACACTATTTACATTCAGACTATTGTCCTCATCTTTGTTGTTGTTATCACCTGATTGCCTTCTGTCTGAATTTCTGGAATGAGGAGTTATCATTATTTACATTCAGACTATTGTCCTCATCTTTGTTGTTGTTATCACCTGATTGCCTTCTGTCTGAATTTCTGGGATGAGGAGTTATCATTATTTACACTATTTACATTCAGACTATTGTCCTCATCTTTGTTGTTGTTATCACCTGATTGCCTTCTGTCTGAATTTCTGGAATGAGGAGTTATCATTATTTACACTATTTACATTCAGACTATTGTCCTCATCTTTGTTGTTGTTATCACCTGATTGCCTTCTGTCTGAATTTCTGGGATGAGGAGTTATCATTATTTACACTATTTACATTCAGACTATTGTCCTCATCTTTGTTGTTGTTATCACCTGATTGCCTTCTGTCTGAATTTCTGGAATGAGGAGTTATCATTATTTACACTATTTACATTCAGACTATTGTCCTCATCTTTGTTGTTGTTATCACCTGATTGCCTTCTGTCTGAATTTCTGGGATGAGGAGTTATCATTATTTACACTATTTACATTAAGACTATTGTCCTCATCTTTGTTGTTATCACCTGATTGCCTTCTGTCTGAATTTCTGGGATGAGGAGATATCATTATTTACACTATTTACATTCAGGCTATTATCTTCATCTTTGTTGTTGTTATCACCTGATTGCCTTCTGTCTGAATTTCTGGGATGAGGAGATATCATTATTTACACTATTTACATTCAGACTATTGTCCTCATCTTTGTTGTTGTTATCACCTGATTGCCTTCTGTCTGAATTTCTGAGATGAGGAGTTATCATTATTTACACTATTTACATTCAGACTATTGTCCTCATCTTTGTTGTTATCACCTGATTGCCTTCTGTCTGAATTTCTGGGATGAGGAGTTATCATTATTTACACTATTTACATTCAGACTATTGTCTTCATCTTTGTTGTTGTTATCACCTGATTGCCTTCTGTCTGAATTTCTGGGATGAGGAGTTATCATTATTTACACTATTTACATTTAGACTATTGTCCTCATCTTTGTTGTTGTTATCACCTGATTGCCTTCTGTCTGAATTTCTGAGATGAGGAGTTATCATTATTTACACTATTTACATTCAGACTATTGTCCTCATCTTTGTTGTTATCACCTGATTGCCTTCTGTCTGAATTTCTGGGATGAGGAGTTATCATTATTTACACTATTTACATTCAGATTATTGTCCTCATCTTTGTTGTTATTATCACCTGATTGCCTTCTGTCTGAATTTCTGGGATGAGGAGTTATCATTATTTACACTATTTACATTCAGACTATTGTCCTCATCTTTGTTGTTGCTATCACCTGATTGCCTTCTGTCTGAATTTCTGGGATGAAGAGTTATCATTATTTACACTATTTACAAGTGGACTATTGTGATTAATATTGTAAATAATTTTTTCTTTATTTTTATTTTATTTTTTTAAAAATATTGTCAAGTACTTCAAGTTGCTATATATTTTAACGAAGAATAAATAATTTTTATATAAGTTGTCTTTATAGGATTAATATAAAGCCACAACAGAAGACAGTAAAAAAAATGTCAAAGGTTAAACCAAACTTGTTTTGACTAAAACTACTTTGCCAGTTTTAGAATCTACTCTAAACTCTATTTACATTATTTGTATGTGGACTATAATCTTCACAACATTTCAGCCATTGTACCTTGTAGTCTTCATCAGGTGCTTCTAGCTGATCAGAGTAACCTTTTACATAATTTAAAACTGAACCCTTTATTTAATCTATGAAGGTAGATTTTTTTAGTTTTGCTGACCATGTCTAGAGATATCTCAACTAGTTCTTATTTTTAGTACTGCTCAGTTATTGCCCTCCATTTCCACTGAGTTCAAATAAACACTGCCTGGGCCAGAGATTGAACTCATAATTGCTCTATCACCAAATTCATGAACCAATGTGTTATTGTCCTGTAGATTAAATAAACATTTCAGTTCAAAATTTCTTAAAAGTTCTCGATTGACAAGACACCTGAAGAAGACCAGATGGCGCAATGGCTGACAAATTGTGGTAATAATAAAAAAGATGAAGATAATCGTCTGCATGAAAATAATGTAAACTCCTCATCCCAGAAATTCAAAAAAAGAGTTACTCCAAATTCTACTTGCCACTTCTGGGTGATAAACTTGGGTTAATTCATATTCCATATTTTTGGATTAGTGTTCCTGGGAGATTTTCATATCAAATCCATTGTGAGATTTTTCTCCTGTCGAGTTACTTATTTCTTGTTATATAGGAACAAAGTGTTGTTGCTGGCACTTGAGTTTGAACACAGATCTCTAGTGAGCAAACACAGGCGATCTGATTATTGAATTAAGTAGACCATGTGACCATAGAGGAAACTCATCAGTAGGAAGTCGCATGATGTCTAACTGATCACCATTTCTAGTCTATCCTCTATTACTATATGGACCGCTAGTCTCTTCTCTACACTATTCTCTATTTGGATCAATATGGTGATTACAGTTTGACTGAGTATTATCGAGCAAGTACTATTAGAAGGTGTCAGATACCAGCATTGTTCAATGGCATTACTATAGTTGTATCTGCAATTACAAAGTCTCTACTACAACAAGCATTACGAAAGTGATAATGAGTATTCGTTGACATCACAAAAGTGGCAACGAGTGTTCGTTGACATCACAAAATTTCTATACTCTGAAAGAAATTTAAATTTCAGCCTCTGAATCTGGATTAGAAATCCTTTTATTTATCCTTATCGGGATACTTGTAAAATTAATTAAAAATAAAAATTAATTAACTAAAGCAATCCTTCCTTTCATGATGGTACTCCTTGTACCCATCAGAGTGAAACCTGTGTTGAAAAAATGATGTGTTCTGTCAGTCAGGCCAAAATAAATAGAATGAAATCATATCTAAAATATATATGATTAAATTGAATAATAAGGTAGAACAGTAGCTTGTAAATGAATTTCCTTTTACGATTTTCTGGTGTAATGACTTTGAGTCTTACAAATAACTAACTCATGGAATACTGTCAGAATATGCCAAGTCTTATAAGTAACTATGTCAGAGTAATCTCTAACTTGTGTATATATATATATATATATATATATATATATATATATAGTAACGGTAACAAATCTGTTGGTATATAATCCAAGTGGATCCTCGTAATATAAAATATTAAAAACTGATCCACACAATCAGATGACTGATATCTTTGTCTGCCAAAATAGGCTATTCCCCATATGAGGTGATTTGGGATTTTATTGTTTATTAAATATATATATATATATATATATATATATATATATATATATATATATATATGTATGTATATTTCAGGCACCTGCTATCAGTAATTACTCAGGGAAGGCAGCTTGTGACATTTATATAGTAAATCTATAAAAAAAAAAATTTGCATTTTATACAGAATAATCAGTTGGATTAGGTGCATACAGAAGGTAAATGTATCTGCTGGTCTATTTCTTTCAGAGTACGCATTGCCTACCTTGCCTACCCAGACAGCCCATCCTTTATATATATATATATAATATATATATATATATATATGTAATAATGGACTCTCCCATTGGTTTCAATGTATGAGGATCTGACAACCAAGTGATTCAATTATGAATTTTGTGCAATAATCTTAATTGGCACCTGCAAGTGATTTGCAAAGGAGGCCACATATGGAACAAGAGTGAGGATTGTGGGATAAGGTCATAGTTAGATTGGCTGACCTCTTAGATCTTGCTCTCACTTCTTTAAGATGATTCAGACTAGCAGATTGAAAACCATTAAGTCCACTAACACACATTGATTTCCACTCTACCCACTCCAAGGTTAAGAGCTCGAGGGTGTTATGAAGTATATTGACAGCTGACAAGTTGCTCATCAGCTTGTCTTTGTATCTAAGCCATGGGTGTCCTACACTCCTGTTGCCCTGATCTAACTGGCTGTACATTAAGATCTTGGGTATCCTGTCATCAGACATTCTCAAGACATGACCAGTCCACCACAACTGAGACTGTATGAGGAAAGTCTCGATTCCTCCAATATTAATTACACCTGTTAAACAGGTGTATATTGGATGTCCTGTCTTGAAGGAACTCCACAGATGAAACACAGACAGCTCTTATGGAAATATACAAGGGGACACAGATATGGTTCTTGCCAGAGAGCACATTTTCTTTAAGATTTCTCAAATATGCACAAACTGACATAATACACACTTTAAAATAAAAATAAAAATGAGGCATATATTTCAAATACAAGTATTTACTATAATAATGTTTGAAGTTATATATTTATATATATATATATATAAAACATTTCAAAAAAAATTAAATCTGGGAATATATTTTATAGTTTATTCCTTTCCTCTATCACTCCTATCTGCTCTCGCTCAAAATCTTCTGTAACCCCTTGCGTGCTAGTGGCTTCTCGCCTTGCTTGGGGTGAAATGCTTAAAAAAAAAAAAATTATCTTATATATTTTGATAATGTTTGTTGTTTTTTAGCCAGTTCCTTCTACCTTTTGGTGTATGATTTGACGATCTAAACATTATCTTTTTTATTAATTCATTTTCTTCCTTTTTTTTCATAGTATTGTTCCAACTTGAAACACTTTATATAAAAGCATCAAATGTTCATACCAAACTCTAAATTTCTAATTTGGCAGCAGAATGTTAAAAAAAAAATTAATATTTAATATTTTAATTATTTCAGAAAAGAGTACCTTGTTTGCAATTGATTCATTATTTCCATTAAAGTCAGAATAAATTGCATAAATTTAATTTCCATGTCGCAATCTTGTTAACCAATAGATTATTTTAACAGCCCCACCACCACCATCACCACCAAAAGACCAATTTTAACCTCTTGCCAAATTTTAAACTATCAATATTCATGCCGAAAATGATCCCATGTGATAATTTTGTATTGTAATAAAGATCAGCTGTGTTATCTAATCTCTCTATTTCCAAAGTCAAATTGGATTAGCTGTTTGGTTGTTATAGGGCATGGGAATCAACGAGTGAGATTATGTTAAAATACATCCATAAAAATATGATCCACATATTGTACACCAACCATGTCTTTTATGGACCTTAAATGAATTGAAAAAACTTTTGTTCCAATAAATTAATATCATTTACAGAATTTGAATAAAAAACAAAAAAAGGATCTGAGACTAACATGGCCTGGGGATCGGATCAGGTGTTGCAATATTAAACAAAGCTAATAATATTGTTTCTACCAATGTCAGGCAATTTTTCTACTAATTCATGCATCATATTCTCTTCTGAATCAATGTTAAAGTCAATTCATAAAGATGGCCGACCTATTTTCAGAAAACTTCCATTAATTTAACAATTTAAGTGTCAATGTGAAGCTGACTATATAGGTAAGACCACTCAACTTCAAGAGAAGAGAATTGCCCAACATGTACCTGTGTGTATTAGAAAGGTCAACTGGAAATTTTGCATAAGTGTTCTTTTAGATCCAGGTCTGCAATCTGAGAACATTTACATTTGGACTATTGTCCTCATCTTTGTTGTTATCACAATATTTTTTTTAATATTGCACCCTCTGGCCTTCAACATGTCTATATTGATCCAGGTAACCTCCAGAGAATTCTGAACTGAACCCTTTCTTTAATCTGTGGAGGTAGACTGTTCTCATTCTACTGCTTATGTCTAGGAATATCATGTTGAGTTCTTATTTTTAGTACCTCCTCTTGTTTCCACTGTAAAAGTACACAATTACAAACTCACAGTTACTAGGACACCAAATTCACAAACCAACATTTTAATCCACTAAGCTATTATCTCGTAGGACATTTCTCGGTGATGAACTTGGAGTCTTAAACCTAACCTGCTTGCTGATTAGTGCTGCTGCTGTTGAAGACTTGCTGTCATTTGTTTTCTTTCTTTATTCATGGCTTCCATACTGTATATATTTCTATGCTAGGCTTACTAATGAGATACCTAGAGCCTAGCATAATTTCTTATCCCAGAAATTCAGGCAGAAAATCTGGGAACAGGTTATTAACAATTTGGAATGTGTATCATCCTTCCATGAGGATACCTTCTCATGCTTGAGGAAATCACATTCTTACTATCACTTGAGAATCATCAAAACAACTGTCCTTATGCAAACAAAAGGATTGGTTGCTAGGGTTTAGTGTGAGCTGTTTATAGATATATTTGTGTCAATATAATATTGATAGGTATTTACTTTTCTAATGATTCTTCGTTTTTAGTCAGCGTGCACAATATTTTCATTTCCATGATCGAGTTCTGACTAATAAGGAGCAATAACCAGTTTCCTCATTCTATAAGATTTTTGTGATTTTTTCTTTGCAATTTTTTCTTCTTTTCGGATTGCCAACTGCTGTAGTTGTAGTTTCTTATTGTTCCATTTAATTATGTCTGTTTTAATTGCATTAATTAGATTTTTTACCTCCTAGAAGATCTTTACATATTGTTTCTATTTTTGTTAATTTTTCTCTGTTCCAAGGACATCGCCAACCAAAGAAAAGAACATTTGTAAAACTGTACATGATTTAGTGACAAGTCAAAACTGTAAAATTACAGTCACTGTATTTTGACTACACCAAGCACAATTAAGTGGATTGGAGAAAATGTGTTTGAGAGATTTCTTTGAAATTGGTTTTCCTTTATCAAATTACGAGTTAACTCCTCTATTAAAAGAAATGATGGTGATATTTAAATATTGGTTATATATTTTGCCTTTTTTAAAATTTTTTTTTTTTAAGCATATCACCCCCAAGCAAGGTGGGAGTGCCACTAGCATGCAAGGAGTTACAGAGAGTGAGAGCAAGAGTAAAGAGAGGTGTTTGAGGAAAGGATAAAGAGAAGGACAGGGATCAAGATCAAGGCATCAGAAGATATTGATTGACATTACATTTGAAGATTTGAAGATTATAGCTATCAAAGAAGCAAGTAAGAGGAAGGGAGTCCCACTGTCGAGAAGTGTGAGATAAGAAGCTCTTGGAGGAGAAGAGACCTCTATATTTAACTGTTTCAACAGTAGAGACTGAGATACCAACCTAGTAGCACGCTTAAATTCATGCAGTTTGGGAACCAGTGAAAATAGCTCATCAGAGCAATTGTCATGAAAATACTTGTAGAAAAGACAAAGGGAAGCCACGTCACGTCTGTGAGAAAGTGACTGTAGAGATGCCAGGTCAGGACCTATCACATTGCATAAACTGATATTTTTATCTAAACAATTAAATCTTATTACACGTAAAAAAAAAAAAGAATTCTATCTCTTAAATCATTAAGAAGGGAAAATATCCAAAGAAACCTAATATGGAAAAAATGGAATTAACAGCCTGATATCTATTTACTAATGTGATATTTTTTTGATGTGATAGCAATATGAGTGTTTGTTTATTGGCATTAAGTGGTGTCTCCTGGTATCATAACAACAGATTATCTCATTAATATTAGTTAAATACTAATTAAATCCCCTATTAAAAGAAAAGATGATGGTAATATTTAAATATTGGTTACATATTTTGCCTAAATAGTCTCAGGTTTTTATATAAACAATTAGTTCTTATTACATGTAAAAAAAAGAATTCTATCTCTGTCATATTATTAGAAAATGTTTAACTACTGACACCGAGGTTCAAGCATGACACTCTGGTCTTTTGAATATATGTTTTCTGCCAGGTGTATAAATAGTGGTGTTAGGCTACTGACTGCAGTGATTATTGAGTGACTACTGAATGGAACTATCCAGTTGAATTAGTGTGAATTATTATGCGTTAATGATTTTGATTTTGATTTAGGATTTACTGGATGTTAAGTCGAGCTGTGCTAGTAACAAGGTATTCACTGAAATGGTTAATTGCCTTTGGTTGACTTTTACTTCTTTGTTCTTGTTAAGTATTTATTTGTGGTTGTAATTAAATACTGTTTTATTTTAACATTGAAGTCTTGACTTATACTTAATCATTAACGGCCAACATAATTCACAAGAATCTCTTAAATCATTAAAAAGGGAAAATATCCAAAGAAACCTAATATGGAAAAAATGGAATTTTGCCTTAATAGTCTTGGATTTTTATCTAAACAGTTAGATCTTATTACATGTAAAAAAAAAAAAAAAATTCTATCTCTGTCATTTAAGTAGAAAATGAGTAATTACCAACACCGACATTTGAGGGTGACACTCTGTACTTATGAATATATGTTTACCGCCAGGTGTATAAATAGCAGTGTCAGGCTACTGATTGGAGTTGATTATTGAGTGGAACTATCCAGTCAAATTAGTGTGAATTATTGTGTGTCGATGATTTGTTTTTTGATTTAGGATTTACTAGACATTAAGCCAAGCGACGCTACTAACAAGGTATTCACTGAAATGGTTAATTATCTTTGGTTGACTTTTCCTTCTTTGTTCTTGTTAAGTATTTATTTGTGGTTATAATTAAACACTGTCTTATTTTAACATTGAAGTCTTGAGTTATACTTAATTATTAATGGCCAACGTACTTCACAAGAATCTCTTAAATCATTAAAAATGGGAAAATATCCAAAGAAACATAATATGGAAAAAAATGGAATTAACAGCCTGATATCTAATGTGATATTTTTTTGATGTGATAGCAATATGAGTCTGTTTATTTATTGGCATTGACTGATGTCTCCTGATATCATAACAACAATCTCATAAGTGAGATCAGGCTGTGTAACTGACAAATATATAAAATGACATTGTTTTCTCTTAGAGAATTGGATGGCACCAGTTCTTCCTGATTATGCCAGGGACCTGACCTCAAAGCATTTATATTTATTTAATATCATTTATCACTGAACTATGCCCTTTATGTGTACTAAATTTGAGTAGACTGTATTTTTGAGGTTTTGAGAAACCATTTTTTTTTCTTTTAATCATTTCACCCCAAGCAAGGCTGGAAGCCACTAGCATGCAAGGGGTTACAGAAGGTTTGGTGGAAGAGCAGATAGGAGTGGTAAAGGAGAGGATGTGGAGAAAGATAGTGGATCGATCAAGGCAAGGGGGTTACAGAAGATTTGGAGCGAGAGCAGATAGGAGTGAAAGGTGAAAGGATGTGGAGAAGGGAAGTGGATAGATCAAGGCAGCTGGAGATGTCGATTGACATTACACTTAAATAGTTGGAGCTTGTATTTGTCAGGGAAACAGGAATAAGGAAGGGAGTTCTACAGGCGAGATGTGCGAGACATGAAGCTATTGGAGTAGAAGAGACGTCTACATCTAACAGTTTCAATGGTGAAGGAGTGGGAACGGGATGCCAGCCTCATGGGACGTTTAAATTCATGAGGCCTAGGAACCAGCGAAAGCAGCTCCTCGGGGCAATTACCATGAAAGTATTTGTAAAAAAGACAGAGCGAGGCAACGGCGCGTCTGTGAGAGAGTGACTGCAGACGAGATGACAGATTACATTGCATATCCGTCTCTGGATCTTATCAAGAACCCTGAGGCAAACAGCAGGGGCTCCAGACCATATATGGCAGCAATACTCCATGCAAGGGTGAATGGTCGATTTATAGATTTGGAGGATAGATTCCGAGGAGAAAAATTTCCTGGCTCGGCACAGGGAGCCAACTTTCCTTGCGGTGGATGATGCAATTGACTTGATGTATTTGTTCCATCTCAGATCAGCGGACAGCGTGAGACCGTGCAGCCGCAGAGAGGAGCTCTCAAGAAGTTGGTCTTCAGACATTCTAATGGGATGCAGGGATGGATCCTTGTGGTGGTTAATAGAGAGCAGTTTAGTTTTAGAGGCATTAAAGTTAACCATCCATTTCTTGCCCCAGTTCACAACCGATTGGAGGTCCTTTTCTATTTGAACTGCCAGGTTAATTTTGTCAGCATCACTAGATTTGTGTTTGAGGCAGGAGTAAATTGTGGTGTCGTCCGCGTAGATGCCGACTTGGGAATCTATGGCGTCAGGAGGGTCGTTTATAAATATGAGGAACAGAGTAGGGCCTACAATGGAGCCTTGAGGAACACCTGCATTAGTGGGATAGGAGCTGGAGATGAATCCATTGAGAACGACCTTCAATTCCCGGTTTGACAGGAATGATTGTATTAGGTCAAACAATTGACCTGTGATGCCATAACCCTGGAGCTTGCGAAGAAGGCCGACATGCCAAACTTTATCAAACGCTTTGGAGATGTCAAGGGCCACGGCACAAGCTTCAACGTTATTATGAATAGCTTGGCAGACAAATTCAGTGATGGCCGTAAGCACATCGGCTGTAGATCGGGCAAAGCGGAAACCATACTGCTTGTCTGAGAGCAGATCATGGGATAACAGGTGATTAATCACATCAGTGTTGATAATGGCTTCGAAGACTTTGCCGAAGAGGGGTAGGAGACTGATAGGATGGTAATTAGAACGGTCGGAGGGGTCACCAGAGTTCTTAAAGACAGGAACAATGGTTGAGGACTTCCAGCAGTCAGGAAAACAAGACTC
Organism: Acanthosepion esculentum; assembly: GCA_964036315.1. Lineage (NCBI taxonomy): Eukaryota > Metazoa > Mollusca > Cephalopoda > Sepiida > Sepiidae > Acanthosepion > Acanthosepion esculentum. The sequence goes on from OZ038498.1 coordinate 32,834,050, forward strand.
CTTGAGGCAGCGGTTGTATAATTTAGAGAGGGCAGGCGCCAGTTCAGGCGCACATTTCTTCAGGACAATGGTTGGTATCCCGTCACCACCAGTAGCCTTGTGGTGATCTAAGTTAGAAATAATGCCCAATACCAATGATTGGGATATGTGCCATCCTCTCAAAAGGGCCTAGGTTCTGGGAGGGAAATCGGGCATGAGTACCCCGGTAGAGTCTAACGTTGAATTGGAAGAAAACTTCCAAGCAAAGCATTCAGCCTTGTCGGCAGAGGTGGTCAAGACCTCAAACTTATTGAACAGGGAAGGGATGGAGGGTTTGCTATTGTTCAGAACGCTCTTGAAGAGGCGCCAATAATCTTTGGAGCCAAATTTGTGAGACGCAATACCTTCCTTCATCCGAGCAGCAAATAGTGACTTAGCTTCGTTGAGGATACGCTTACACTCGTTACGGGCAGAGGTAAATAGGCGTCTATTGCAGTCAGAAGGTAAATAGGCATCTATTGCAGTAAGTTTTCTATTTGAAATATCTTTTTTTAATATGCAAAATGGCTATAACTTATAAAAAAATGAATGTATATTAAGATATGTAAATAAATTCAATTCACATGGGCTACATGAACATATAATATATGGTTGTCAGCAAAAGAAACAGCCCAACATACAAATTACAAATTGGAGTCACTAAAATTAAACAAGGCCAAAAATTTAAATATCTAAGTAATGTTTTTTAACAGGGGATGGAGAGCGTGACATTGAAATCTGAAGGTGTATGAGGATAGTGAAAGCTAAGCACAGTATTAAGAGATGGGAAAAAAATTAATTTGAAACAACAGCAACAAAAAAAGAGTACTGAACTGTTATATAATATTTGTCCACCTATATAACTGCAGATAGATAAAAGAATTGAGATAAAAGAAATGTGATGCTACAGAAGGATGCTGAGAATGTCATCGACTGAACACATAAGCAATGACAAAGTTTTAGAGAAAATGGAAACTAAAAGAACACTTACACATAGTATCAGAAAGAGAGTTGAAATTTGTAGGGCAAATAATGGGGAAAGAAGGTTTGGAAAATTTGACACTGGCAGGACATATTTTAAGAGGAACAGAAGAAAGCAGCTCATAATCTACTTAATGAGCTTGTGTAAATGCTTGGCAGAACAGGGATTAGGAGAGATGGCAAAAAGGTAAACTTTACTAAGGGCTACAAAGGACAGGAAGTTGTAGGGTCATGGTTGCTTACGTCCTGGAGGGATTCAACACATAATAGGATGAATAAAGACTAAAGAAAAACTTACCTTTACCAACACATTTCATCCTTTGAGAAACTTTATCAAGGCAAATTACATTATCTTTGATAAAATCCCTCAAATGACAAAATGAGTTGGCTAAGGTAAGTTTTCCTTCAGTCTTTATATTGTCCTTTTACAGATATATTCTATCTGAGAAATTTTACACATAGGAGAAAATATAATTTTAATTCTGGTGTTTTGGGAAGCTTTCAATATTTTTTTTTCTCCTTCTCCATTTAAGGTGATATTTGGTTATTATATCATTTACCATAAGCATATTTTCCCACCTCAGCAACTTCAGCTGGCGAGTGCATTATGTAGGCTCACAAACTACCCTTTTTGTAATATCAGTACTGGTTGCCTGAGGACTGGAAGTCGTGGTAGGTCAGATGAACAACCTGATTTTATTATATATTCTCATCATTAGATTAAATGAAAGTTTTGAATTTTGATTAATGCACTTATATTACAGGTTGATTCAGCAGTGTTGTTGTTCAACAGCAATTTTGTTCACACAATACAAAGCCCAAGAGCCACTCAAGGTAGAATCTTACTAAATGAAGTTGTTGTATGGACATAAGATGAAAAAAGGGGAAATAAGCGCAGATTATGATAGTAACAGTTGACGCTAGACTTGAATAAATCAGTCCGATGACAATAAACTGCATCCAGCAGCAAGATCTCTTGCTGTTCCCAGGTCCACCCTGACTTGGGGTAGTAGCACTTGTTAGTGGCCCAGTTATTGGCAAATTGTGAATCCCCCACCCCCAAACAAAACAGTATAAAAATACATTTTAATAGTAAAAATATCAGCAATATATTTTTATATATATACCAATACATTTTGTAGCAAAATGACCAATAGGACTTCTGTGGTTGAAAGGATACAATTGAATTCAAAATATATTTAGTTGAAGTCATAGAATTGTGTTCAAAATATTTAGATTTTGGAATTAACTCCAAGATGTTGATATGACGTTAAACAAAATCAACCACTCAGCTTGAAGTAGTTAACATCGTTTAATAAGCTTAACATTGTTTAGGGAAGTCTGTTTCATAAACTAGTAGCTTTTTAGGAGTCTGTCCCATAAACTAGTAGCTTTTTGGGAGTCTGTTCCATAAACTAGTAGCTTTTTGGGAGTCTGTTCCATAAACTAGTAGCTTTTGAGGAGTCTGTCCCATAAACTAGTAGCTTTTGAGGAGTCTGTCCCATAAACTAGTAGCTTTTTGGGAGTCTGTCCCATAAACTAGTAGCTTTTTGGGAGTCTGTTCCATAAACTAGTAGCTTTTTGGGAGTCTGTTTCATAAACTAGTAGCTTTTTGGGAGTCTGTTCCATAAACTAGTAGCTTTTTGGGAGTCTGTTCCATAAACTCGTAGCTTTTTGGGAGTCTGTTCCATAAACTAGTAGCTTTTTAGGAGTCTGTCCCATAAACTAGTAGCTTTTTAGGAGTCTGTCCCATAAACTAGTAGCTTTTTGGGAGTCTGTCCCATAAACTAGTAGCTTTTTGGGAGTCTGTTCCATAAACTAGTAGCTTTTTGGGAGTCTGTTCCATAAACTAGTAGCGTTTGAGGAGTCTGTCCCATAAACTAGTAGCTTTTTAGGAGTCTGTCCCATAAACTAGTAGCTTTTTGGGAGTCTGTCCCATAAACTAGTAGCTTTTTGGGAGTCTGTTCCATAAACTAGTAGCTTTTTGGGAGTCTGTTCCATAAACTAGTAGCTTTTTGGGAGTCCGTCCCATAAACTAGTAGCTTTTTAGGAGTCTGTCCCATAAACTAGTAGCTTTTTGGGAGTCTGTTCCATAAACTAGTAGCGTTTGAGGAGTCTGTCCCATAAACTAGTAGCTTTTTGGGAGTCTGTTCCATAAACTAGTAGCTTTTGAGGAGTCTGTTCCATAAACTATCAGCTTTTTGAGAGTCTGTTCTATAAACTAGTAGCTTTTTGGGAGTCTGTTCCATAAACTAGTAGCTTTTTCGGAGTCTGTTCCATAAACTATTAGCTTTTTGAGAGTCTGTTCCATAAACTAGTAGCTTTTTGAGGAGTCTGTTCCATAAACTATCAGCTTTTTGAGAGTCTGTTCTATAAACTAGTAGCTTTTTGCAAGAAGCTGTCAGAATGGAACTTCATCTTACTAATGAAATATGAAGGGAAAGAAATAGGGCATTGTTTTCAATAAAACTATTTTTTCAGTAAAACTATTTCTAATATCAGTGAACCTTAATGATTTTCATATGCAATGGATTATTATTTTCTGGAAGATAAAAATAAAAAGTGAAAAATCACAATTTTATGGGAATGAATTTTCTACCAGTGCACTAAATGTGGATTGAACTTGTGACATCAATTATGGTCTGCAAGTTGCTAACTATTGTTTATTTACAAGTGCTCACCATTCATTTATTTATTATTTTCATTACAGTGACTGAATATTTGTGATAACTTTATTCTAAAAGTTATGGGGAATATAAGCTATTGTGCTTTCTGGTGTTAAGACTTGAAAAAAGTTTTATAAAAAAAGAATCAACATAAAATTAAAAAAAAAACATTTTAAAAGAATGTCATCGTTGGTCTGTTGTATACAGAATGGATTTCCTAGACTAAGTTTGGAAAATAAATAACATCTCTGTCACAGGGGAAATAAGGCCATTAAAATTATAAATATACATATATTACTAGCCTCTTATACCTCTGATAGACCTGACGCAAGTTATTTCTTTGGAGGAAAATCCAATATTTAATATCCGTTTGGTTTAAGAAATTGCATAAGTCTCTACCTTAGTTATATATTTTTTATTGGTTTTAAAGAATGGAATGTATACCCACTGTGATAAAAAAATGCCATTTACTGGGTGTAAGGGTCTGAGCACTTGGCCATGGTGTAATGGTTAGCAAGCTTGTCTCGTTAGATCAATTAAGAGTGGATGGTGAGTTTGGACCTCCCTGGTTTCTCCATACTTTTGGTCTTGCGCCACATCTAAGCTAGAAAATCACCACTTTATGGCAAATTGCCTTTTTTCTTTTTATAAATACTAAGCTTCTTAAGGACAAATACATTTATGTCCCCGACAGATTCCTTTTCTTTATTCTCTGAGAATTGCAATAACTTCATGGGAAAGATAAAAAAAGTAGTTTCTCATTGCCTTCATCACAATTTAGAATTGTCTTTCTCCTAGACTGGTTGCAACCCCAGGCTAGAAAGTCATGTCTTAATATGAATGTTGATTCAGCAGACTAGGTCAGCATTTGAATTTTGCTAGCTAATTTCACTTTCCATGACTTAAATATTTAATTATATATAAAGAAAAAAAGCCTGATTTTTAGCACATTTTTATACTAAAGTCCTGAGTAATGCATTATAGCCCTCTTCTGGTAGTAACACTTGCCATAATTCTAGACCATTGATAATCCCTTTTTTCTGATTCTCAAAGCACATTAAGTGCAGAAATTTGCTGAAATAAATTTTTATTTAAAAAAAAAGTTAATTTTGTTTTAATCAAAATTTTCCTTCTCCTCCATACTAAAATATTGAGATATTAGTGGAAGAATAATGAAGTAGTGGTAAAGTCAGTGGGCAGTTGTGAAAAAGAGCTGGAACCATGTTTTCTGGATTCAAATACAGTCTATTAAAATAAAGACTGATTACTTTCATTCTCTGCTAGTGTCAGAATGTGTCACTTCTGAAAGTTTGAATGATTTTTTAAAAATCCTCTCTACCTCTGATATCACAAGTGGATTTGTTTTTTTTTAGTCCCGCCAAAAGCAAATGTCTACAATTTGTGTGACGCCTGGGTGAGGAGAAGCTACATTTTTTTTCTTTCTGTTAGTAACAACTGTAGATTGGGGAGGATGCTTCAACGTAGGGAAGGGAATTAACTTAAGATATCAATTCACACTCCATTGGTTATGAAAATATGGAGAAAAAAAACTTTAGCCTTTTTTTCCTTTTTTTAAGCTGCCATACTTTAAAATTATGGTCAGTAGCTTCCCTACTTTAAAATTATATTGACGGGAGATTATGAAAAAAGGCCCACATGTGTTATATAAAACAGCCAGTTAGTAAATAAATGTTCCAAATTTTACCGCAAGCACAGCGTATAAAGGGTATGGATCACTTGAGGTTGTTTTATGCTTTTTTTAATTTTGATTAAAAATAATGTAGGTTATACATGCCGCACCTGCAAAAAATTGACCACTGTTTTTCTGCCGCATCACATGAGAACTGGTTATTAAACTGCCCCCTCCTCATAGGAATTTACTTTCTTTTTTATGTTTGCTTCTCTCTGTTCTTGTTTGAACTTTATCATGTGTACCCAGTAACCTGACTGTGTGTGAGGGTGATAATCACTGACACATACGTTCACCGCTTGTGTCTGTTGCTCTGCAGGTGTCTTTATCTTTAAATCCAGTCGGGGGTAACGAACTGGTGAAGGGCCTTCTGTGAAAAATGGATGAAATGTGTACGGGTTTTCTGCAGTTATATCTACTCACAATCCTTGCCGTTGTACCATGTGTTATATTCTGTTTTTTTTTTTTGGCTTAACTTTTACTCGATTAATACATTCAGTGCTACTTTGGGTATTAAAAATTCTAAACGACATCTGTGTTTTTGTTAATTATCATTAAGAAATTTGCGACGTATGGATCAGTTATAACAAATTTAATATATGAGTTGAACATGCTATTTATCTTGAGCTCCTTGATAAAATCCAAAGAAGAATCAGCAATATTATTAGTCCTGATCTGGCAGCTCGGCTTCAGTCACTTTCCCACTGTACGGTTGCCTCTCTATGCCTTTTCTATAGATACTTTCATGTTAAGTGTTTGGATGAGCTCTTTACTATGGGACTTAGACTTTTTAAATTTAAGCACAGTATTAGACTGACATCAAGATCTTATCAATCCACAGTTGAGCTCTATGCAAATAGTTACTTTTCTCGCACTTCTCGCATGTGGAACTCCCTTCTGGCTCCATGCTTTCTAGCCAACTTTAATCATCAAAAATTTAAATGCAATGTCAATCACTATCTACTGTTCTCCTGATTACTCTTTTCTCTTCCTGCTAATCATTATTGTTTCTGTTCCTAATTCTTCCACACCCAGTAACTCCTTGTGTCTTAGTAGATTTACTGCCTTGCATGGGGTGATCATTCAGTTATGTGCCATGCGTGATACACACTTAGGTGATCATGTATCTTTCAATACATGACTGACAAGGCAGATATTTTCCCGCAGTAGATTACAATTTCTTTCTTCAATAGACCATTTGCCATCCAGTCTGTCCTGCTATAGCTGGAGAGAGAAGAAGAGGATTCATACCTTTCCCAAGTGTATTAGTATGTAAGTGAATGCAATGGATTTGACTGGAATTCGAACTTGGCTCTCCGATTCCTCAATCCGAGCTGCTATCCATTACACCACCATGTCTCCACATGGGGTGATACTGATTTTGATAAAAGCAGTGCTTAACCTTGCAGTGGCGGAGGGGCAGTTAGAAATGCGTTTGGCACAGGTAACCAGGAGGTACGGTAGGTAGAGTAATGGATAGTGGCTCGAGGAATCAGAGCGCTGTCAAAAAATAACAATAACTCTTTTCACCACTCTTGCAAATTCAAGAAAAAGATTTACATGAGCCAGTGTGAAATCAGATTTTGGATCCTCCTTAGAGATATAAAAATAGAAGCATAGTGCTTCTCAAGGTTCAAAACAATTTTGGAGGCCTGTTTGGTTTATATGTGCATACACACACACCCATGCACATAATGAAGAGATGACAGCCAGCAGCTGCTGACTAAGGCTTTGTCTCAAATCCACAAACACATTAGAATGACCATCATAAAGTAAGTGTTTCCACACATTTCACATCACCCTAAGAACATTTAATTACTTTATAAAACAAGATTCATTGAAAGGAAAATTGAAGAATTCATTGTTATCATATATGGTATATCCTTAAAGAAAATTACAGTTGAATCCATTACATTCACTTATGTGGTAATACCCTTGGGAAAGGTATGAATCCTCTTCTTCTCCCCCCAGCTATGAGTAAGTAGCAGCACAGGCCGGGTTCTATAGCTCTGGATGGCAACTGGTCTACCGTAGAAAGAAATGGCAACCTACAGTGGGAAAAAATCTGCCTCATCAGTCAAGTATCGAAAGATACATGATCGCCTAAATGTGTATCATACATGGCACATAGGTGACTAAACCTGGTACATTTCCAATTGAGGATACTTCCAAATATCTTTATGTTACTTCCAAGCTGCCTTGGCTGTCTCCTCATTCAAACTTAAAGAAACAGCTCTCTCTGCATCCAACTATGATGCTGCCCCACTAGCCCCACTCACAAAGAGATTACACATTGCATCAGTTTCAAGGGGACAAGCTCAAATCTTTACAGCCAATCAATTGACAAGCAACTGTGGTACTAAACGGGGGGGGGGAGTACTGTAGCTGTTGTAGAAGTTCTCTTATCACTCTAAAATTTATGTATATAAACATTTTCAACAAGAAATGTATTTTATAAAATTCTTTTTGTCATGCTAAGTCCTTTTGAATTTCCTAGTCTAGACTTAGCGACATAGAACTGGTTATGATAGAAACATTTGAATAATTTTCAAAGGTTTATTATTATTATTACTATTATTAATTCAATAAATTATTTTTCACTTGTTTAAAAAATTCCGTACAGTTTGAAGAAAATCTAATTCAACAAATTATTTTGACTTATTAAAATAATTCCATAAAATTATTTTTTAGCTGCATTCAACTAATATCAGATGACAGCAATACTTATTACGAACACTAGGGTTTTCTAAATTAGGACTGAATTTTTACAAAGTAGATACAAAACCTTTTGAAACAAACATGATGAATTAAAAAAAAACTTTACTGACAGAGACATTGTTTAAATATAGTAATTTTAAAATTTGAAATTTAAAAATAAATAACACAGATTAAATATTTATTCAAGTATACTTTTAAAAATTGTTACAAAAATGTTATTACTTATGTTGTTAAACACTGTTTGCTAATAATCATATATATAAAAGACTGTTAGTAATTCCTAAATAAGTCAATGCTAAGAGCTAGGTTGTTTTGTTCTTGGCCTTCAAGCTGCGGGGCCAAAGTGCAGTATCTGTTAGTCACCTCTCTTTGAGAGAGGTTTGGTTCCTTGGATTCCAACCCTGCAGCAGTACCTTCTTCATTGCACAAAAGAAGGAGTTCTGATGAAATACTGACAATAGTGGTCTTGGCCTGTATGTGCATGTATGGGCATTTCACATTAAAAATGATTTGTGTCCTATACCATTACTGTGTGATCAGGCGAGTAAATATTGAGGTATTTTTATACTAAAGGTTGTAAAAAAAAAAAATGAAAATCAAAGAATGGACCAGCCATCATTTGAAAGAAAACAAAATGTATGGTTGTCAGCAAAAGGAACAGCCCAAGATATGGCCAATGAATTGAAGGTGCCAAAATCAAGCAAGTATGAAAATTGAAATATCTGGGAAGGTTTTAACAGAGGTTGGAAAATGTGACACCAAAATTTGAAGGTGTATTGGAATAGCAAAAGATGCCTTCCCAAAGCTAAGCAATGTAGTAAGAAACAGGAAACTTTTGTTAGAAATTAAGAAAATAATGGAAGAAGGTTGTGAGGTATTTTTTGACTGAGTGTCCAGTGTCAACTTTTTTGTTATTTAAATTGTTCTGCAGAGGCCAGAAGAAATAAAAATCCCAATGAGCCAAATTAGGAGAATACAGTGGGTGCTGGAGGATTTCCCATTTCAACTTTTTAAGCAAGGACTATTTGACAACATGAAGTCTTGCCTTGATGTGGTGGATATTGACACTTTTTTGATTTGCCAAAATCGTCCGTCTTTCTTGAACCCAAGTCTCTTCAAATGGCGAAAGGCAGTTGAGATATTGATTTTCAAACTCTTAGCAATCGCTTCCCTCAAAACTTTTGGTTTATTCTCCATGATGGTAAGCAGAGCATCTTCATCAACACTGGAAGGTTGTCGAGAGCATGGTTGATTGTTTGGTTTAATAAAATCACTGACAAAATCTGCCAAACCTCTTTTTTACTGTTTGAGCAGCTAGAGCATTATCTCTAAATAAATGTTTTTTTGTTGCAGTTCTGATGCTTACTTCTTTTTGAAATTCATAAAGCATAATATCCCGAAAGTGCAACTTTTCATCCTCCATCTCTAAGGCATTCATTTGTGGACAAAACATCAACATTCAACAACGTCAGAGTTGCAACTGAACAATGCAAGGTTTCAAACTAGAACATACCAAATATCGGCACCAAAACCAACACTGATGTCAAGTTGCGATCATTTTATATTAACAATGAAAATCTGGCAAGAACTTTGCCCTGATCTGGCAAATGAGATGAGAAAATGTATGCCGTAGTTTTTTTTCTTCTATTTTTGTGTATTCTCAAAACATGTTCTAAATCTACATGCAGGCTGTTCTGAGTAATTATTACTGAGAATTTAGTTTGATCCCTAAGCATCCCACGTTGATGTCATATCTAAGCTGGGTGTCTATTGTAATGGTGAACATTTGTAACTAATTACTACAGAGTCCAATCCTTACTTTGTGCTGCATACTCAAAGCCTTCTGCCGAAACTCAACTACACTAAATAAAATAGTGTTTAATAGTGATTATCTGGTTCACCATTACAACTGTGTAATGAGTTCGATCTTCAAAAACTTTCGTAATTAGCCAAGCTTACATTTTATTCCTGACTTTTGAACTTTAATTACAGTGCCAGTCATACTTTTTGTTTGTGTGTGTACACGTGCTGGCCCCGGATAAATGAGAAATTTGTGAATTAAATATATATTGCTGCACTGACAACTGTTACACCACCGCCATGTCAGAGTTGAAATACAAGTTGATTTGATTTTGTTTGCTTCACACTAATGCACTTGGAAAAGGCATGTATCCATTTTCCTCTAATGATGAATAAAAAAAAAAGTGCTGACTGAACTTTCTTGCCTCTAGCCTTCATCAGGGGCTTGTTAATCCAGATAACCTTCAAGGAATTTCCAACTGCAGTTTTCATCTAATCTAGTTGGGTACATTGTTTTTGTTTGTGTTCTGCTGATCAAAAAACAGCACAAAGCTACAAGCCTAGGATCCCCAATGAGGTTCAAACTTGCTATATTCGTATTGTAAATTTGGCATAGAGCTAAAAGGATTGAACTCGGTAGTATTGGTTAACAAGACGAATTTGTTAACCTTCAGATAGCCTATAAGAAGGAAAACTCTGAATTCAGACCCTGTCTTCTTAGGGAGAATCTTATTTAACAACATGTATTGTCCATAGGCTTTGACATTATTCCAGAGAGATTAATCTCCATGACAATGAACAAAGAATAGGACTGTTTGGAGACTTTGTTGCATACTGTGAACTGTTTATATGTGATCATTTCTTCCTAAAAGTGTAGGGATTTCTATTCAGCACTATAATCAAGTCATCTGCGTGGATAGTCAAGCAGTTTAGTTCTAAATTGAAACTGTCTGGCCCTCATATGTCCATCTCATAGATGATAAAAATATAGTTTTACAGTATGCTATATTTATGAATAAAACTGCTCAATATTAGGGATAGAGCGTAGGTAAATATTAAAGTGGAAACCGAGGACAACATCAATCGGCGACAGACTGTTTCATGCTTCAATGTAACTTTCAGACCATGGCTTGAAGATTACATTCAAGCAATATAGAAGGTGGTATTAAAAAATTTCTTTATCATTGAAGCAAAACAAATAGTTGAATGTCAAAATTTAAGGTTTTTGTGATTGAATGCTAAAAATTTAAGGTTTTTGTGATTGAATGTTAAAAATTTAAGGTTTTTGTGATTGAATGTTAAAAATTTAAGGTTTTTGTGATTGAATGCTAAAAATTTAAGGTTTTTGTGATTGAATGCTAAAAATTTAAGGTTTTTGTGATTGAATGTTAAAAATTTAAGGTTTTTGTGATTGAATGCTAAAAATTTAAGGTTTTTGTGATTGAATGTTAAAAATTTAAGGTTTTTGTGATTGAATGTTAAAAATTTAAGGTTTTTGTGATTGAATGTTAAAAATTTAAGGTTTTTGTGATTGAATGCTAAAAATTTAAGGTTTTTGTGATTGAATGCTAAAAATTTAAGGTTTTTGTGATTGAATGTTAAAAATTTAAGGTTTTTGTTATTGAATGCTAAAAATTTAAGGTTTTTGTGATTGAATGTTAAAAATTTAAGGTTTTTGTGATTGAATGTTAAAAATTTAAGGTTTTTGTGATTGAATGCTAAAAATTTAAGGTTTTTGTGATTGAATGTTAAAAATTTAAGGTTTTTGTGATTGAATGCTAAAAATTTAAGGTTTTTGTGATTGAATGTTAAAAATTTAAGGTTTTTGTGATTGTTAAAAATTTAAGGTTTTTGTGATTGAATGTTAAAAATTTAAGGTTTTTGTGATTGAATGCTAAAAATTTAAGGTTTTTGTGATTGAATGCTAAAAATTTAAGGTTTTTGTGATTGAATGTTAAAAATTTAAGGTTTCTGTGATTGAATGCTAAAAATTTAAGGTTTTTGTGATTGAATGTTAAAAATTTAAGGTTTTTGTGATTGAATGCTAAAAATTTAAGGTTTTTGTGATTGAATGTTAAAAATTTAAGGTTTTTGTGATTGAATGTTAAAAATTTAACATCCTTCAGTGCCTGAATTTTGGAATTTATTATCTTTTATTATCCGGACAGTTTGAGCTACTTCCATGCCTGAGATTAAAGAAAAAAAATTTAAAACGTATTGCAATAATTTAAACATCTGTGAAATTTTAATTTGGATCAAATATAAATTTTCTTGATTTTCTAAATAAAGGAATTTTGATTTTCTTAACAAAATTATTTTCATAAACTTCTTACAAAATTAATTTTTCATAAATTTATTCATAAATGACTTAGTACCAAAATTTTTAATGAACTTAAAAAATTGACAATTTTTTTTTTGTAGATCATTTCATTTTTTTCGCCAAGATATTTTCTCATGCAGGTCATTATGTCACAGTTTTTGTGATGATTTTCTAAGCATAGCTTAGATGTGGCACAAGGCCAAAAGTATGGTGGCACCCTGCGAGGATCAAACTCACTTTTCAGTCATAATTGATCTAGCGAAACAAACTTGCTAACCATTACACCTCGTTGATGTTTTTATGGAGTGTCAGTAAATTTAAAAATTTAAACATCTCCGGTTATATATATTGGATACAAGTAATTTTTTATATGAATTTTCCCCAATCTTTTTACTAATGGTACAAGGATTATGGCAATAAAACTATCACTTTATATATATATTGGGCATTTTTTTTGTCACTTATTACTTTTTTGACACATATGTGTGAAACTGCAATGAATGTTGGACTAAAACATATCAAAATGAAAAATATTTTTAGGGTTGATGTTAAATTTTTGCATCCCCAGGCAAGTATTCATGTCACCCAGATTATTTTGGGATACCCTCTACTTGTATCAACCTTTGTGTTGATCATGGCAAGATTACATTTCTGCTTTTGTCAGTGTATATATATTTACTTATTTGATCTATTTAAAAACAACAGGTTAAAATTTCTAGTGTACTTTTAATATTACCTTTTGGCACACTTGAATTTTCTTCTTTTTTTTAACTCAGGCAGGTTGTCAGTTCTGAAAGTGCAGTAGACTGGTTATAGAACAATATAGGTTACTAGCTTATTCTGACATAAAGTCATGATTTCAAAGACACCTAGTGAGTATCAAAGCCTTTTCTGTAGTAATAGTCGAGGAAATAACCTTACTCATTATCACACCAAGATTAAGAATTACAAGAGATGTATTATTTATATGTGGACTGCTGTCTGCATCTTTTATCACAACGTTTTGACCATTTTAGTGATAAAATCATAAGCCAATGGGTTGAAGTAGCTAATGTTGACCTTAGAATATACTTTAATACCCATTTCATGTAGCTTCAAAATTTCCCTGTATCTGGTCAAATTTCAAAGTTTTTCTAGGGGGTTGCAGTGCCTGAATCCCCAGCTGTGTGAACTCATTTTGGCAGTTGGATCCTCAAATCTTTTGTTGCTGGTTGCAAAGGGTCCCCTGTATCTTCAAGTCTCAGGCCCCCAAAAATGTAGGTCCACCATTGCACCCAAGGAAAACTAGAGAGTATACAATTATTTACAAAAGATAGATCAGAATTCTGCTCCTGAAGAATCCCATCTAATCTTAGAAATTTACACATTATATATTTTAGCAATCTGTACCCAGATTAGATATCTTAAAAGCAATAGGTTTTGCCACTGGTTGACAGGAGAATAGGGGAGTGAGTAATTAAACAAAGCCTCCTTCTCATGAAAGTTTTTCTGAGTGGAAATCATATACTTCATTTAACCAACACCAATGATCTCTGTCGAAATTTTAGAGATGAGGAATTATACTTATTATATGCCTGCTTATTTGAACAAGTTCATCTTGGTTGTTATACTGACAACGTTTCAGCTGCTGCTGTAGCCTTTTTCAGATATCTGTCTTCATACTTGGCAATCTTGGAATTTTTGATCTGAACCCTTTACCTATCCTTAATCTATCTGACACATTTATAAGTCTCCCGTTCATCAATGCATTGAATATTTCTACCATATTTGGTCTGTTGATCAGTTGTTTTTTTGTTTAGCGGCATATCAAAACCTCTATGGGTTATTTATTGCTGTAATCTAAACATGACATATGCAATTTTATTTACTGTATACACTCACGTATCATGAAACATTTGAAAACCTAATTTTGAAGTTAATTTTAAGGGGGTCGTATCATGCATGAGATATAAAATTAGTGTATGTACTGCTAGCCCTGGCTATGCCAGTGACCAAACTATATATCCATTTACTGTAGTCAAATTAGCTTCAAAGGTTACATGATATGTAAGTATATACAATACTTTTTTTTTTAGATAATAATGGTTTAGTGATACAAGTCTTACTAATTAACCCATGGTTAGGGGGAGAAGAGGTGGATTTATACCTTTCCCAAGTGTATTTGCATGTAAGTGAATATAATGAACCCAACTGGAATTGGTACTCTGCTCTCTGATTAACAATTTTGAGCCATTATCCATTACACCATCTACATATCAAAGCTTACAGCACCTAGTATTCCCATGCAGTCCCTCATCTAGGTACTGATCAGGCTCAACATTGCTTAACTTCATTGATCCTACAGGATCCAGCAGGAACACCAAACGAGATGCGGCAATAATATTCAATCCATGGTAGATTTATAAACATGCAAGATGGATTCTGGCGAGAAAAATTATCTGGCACAACAGAGTTAACCAACTTTCCTCACAGCAGACTTGACAATTGATTCAATATAATCATTCCACTTCATGTCAGTGGGATATATGTGAGGAAGAAGGTGCAATGAGTTGCTTTCTTGGAGGTAAGCATCAGCCATGCAAAAAACTACTCTGACTCAGTGGAAGAAATGGACAAGTGATACAAAGGTGAATAAAACTAATAACTACTAGCTTATATTATATATCCCCTCAGCAAGGAAAGTGAAATGAGAATGATCTACCTCTGTTGATTGAATAAAGTTTTCAGTTTGAAATTGCAAGAGAGTATATACAAAGACAGATACCTGAAAGTGGCTGGATGACACAAGGCCCGAAACATGAGTATGATAATCAAGATGAAAATGCTGATCCAAATAGCAAAGCATGTAACCATTGAATAATCCAGTACAACACGGTAACACAATCAGTAAGTATCAAGGTCTTGTCTGTCCTGGGTAAGACATTAAACGACATCCGTGTCCTGGGTGAGACGATAAACTACATCCAGCAGCAAGTCCTCTGATCAGGTGGTTTTGAGGAATGTGGAACCACCTCTTCATTGCTGGTGTTCCCAGGTTCACCCTGACCCTGTGTGGTGGCACCTGTTGGGGTCCCAGCTATGGGCAAATAGTTAACTATTACCAGCAATACAATTTTGAAGGAAAAATATTACTAGAAACAGATTTTTAACAAAATAAAATATTACCAGCAATAAAAAAAAGTTGTTGGCATTAAATAACCCATTGAGGTTGATATGCTGTAAAACAAAATAAACCAATCTAAACCAAAGAATACATATTCTATTCATACAAATCTATCCTAAAAATGTTGTTGGCATTGAATAACCCATTGAGGTTGATATGCTGTAAAACAAAATAAACCAAACAATAAATATGTTGTCAGCATTAAATAACCCATTGAGGTTGATATGCCGTAAAACAAAATAAACCAAACCAATCTAAACCAAAGAATACATATTCTATTCATACGAACCTATCCTAAAAATGTTGTCAGCATTAAATAACCCATTGAGGTTGATATGCTGTAAAACAAAATAAACCAAACCAATCTAAACCAAAGAATACATATTCTATTCATACGAACCTATCCTAAAAATGTTGTCAGCATTAAATAACCCATTGAGGTTGATATGCCATAAAACAAAATAAACCAAACTAATCTAAACCAAACAATACATATTCTATTCATACGAATCTATCCTAAAAATGTTTTCAGCATTAAATAACCCATTGAGGTTGATATGCCATAAAACAAAATAAACCAAAATAAACCAAAATAAACCAAACTAAACCAAGGTCTCATAAACCAGAAGAATACTGAAGGACCTATTGTCTGAGATGTTTGTCATCCCAAAAATAAATGAAATAATGAAATGTCTTTAATAAATTCAGAAACTTTTTTTTTTTAGTTTCAAAAGTGTCAAGATTTCATGATTTAATAAAATTTAACATTAGGTGTGTCCAGTTCCCTATAATCTCTTCTTTTGTATGCAGCTTGGGGGAGGGGGTGACTTGAGACCCAAGAAAACCATATAATGTTTTTCATAAAAAAATCCTTGGGGACTTGTGTACAGATGACATTATTATTATTGAAACAATTGATTTAGAATGTTTATAACAATATTCGATACGCTGATGCTAGAAATAGCAAGAATAAAATGAAAGAATAAAATAAAATAAATAAAATAAAATGTACTTCCTTTTAAATAAAAATAAATAAAATTAAAGAAACACAAACAAAGAAAAATATATGACTAATAATCCTTCATATTAGTTATCAACTTAAAATCCCATCTTTGCCAGCGTGGAGTACATTAACTCTTTTTGTGATTCTTGATTCAAGTTTAAGTCTTTAAATGGGTTTTTAATATTTTCTTATATTTATTCATTTATCCATATTGCCAAAAAAAAAAAAAAATTGGCGTCTATGTTTAAGTAATTTTGCAAGAGCATTGGCAAAATTTCTGCATGAGTAACCTCGGATTTTTATCTATACAATTTACACTATCTTTGATGGCAATAAATAACCTTACTTTTGAAACCATGAAAATCAAAAATGATGTCCAAAACAAAATAAATAACTCTTTTCTACTTGTTAATATGAGATTAACATGAAGCATTTTCACTTATTGGTGTCGAATGATGCTTCTTGTTATACTAACGTAATATATCATGATTGAGATCATGTGAGTAACCTTCTTCTTCTTCTTATGTGCTGTGTCTGTCCAGGATGTTGGCGATCTTGGCTCGTCCTTTGTAGCACTTACTAATTTTGTCTTTGGTTATCTCACCAAAACTTTGTTCCACCATCTATTTACTCCAGCCTGCTAGGTAGGTTATGCTTTTTTTTTCCCTCTATCCCTCTTGCCTTCAATCTGTCATATGAGTATCAAAATCTTCAAGCCTTCTTTCTTCATTATGTACCCTAGAAATTTCAACTATCTCTTTCTGATGTTATACACAAGTGTCTTTTTTGTTTCCATTTTCTCTAAAACTTTGTTGTCACTCACATATCCGGTCCATGGTATTCTCAGCATCCTTCTGTAGAACCACATTTCTGTTGCTTCAAGTCTGTTCTTCATCTGAGAGTGTCCAGCATTCACTGCCATAAAGGAGGACTGATATTACTTAGACAGCAGATTACCCCCCACTAACCATAGTGCCCAATGTATCTATGAGGATTGGGACTTACCCATTAATGTTCATAGGTATGGTATATAACTATATATATATATATATAGACAATATTAGTGGTGAAGATACACATACATATGCAATTATATATGCACATACACATATGTGTATAAAAATAATTCCAAGAGGATATGATCCAGGTAGAACTCGATGTCCAGGACAGAGTAAGGATATAATAAAAGGACTTAAACACTAATATTCCATGGTATATTAGTGTTTAAGTCTTTTTATTATATATATATATATATATATATATATATATATATATATATATATATATATATATATGTGTGTGTCTCAGCCAAGTGAGATAAAAAGAAATTGATGGATTCCCAGCCTCAATAAAAATCTATAAATATTACTTTATGTATGTGTTGTCATCTAGAAAGGGTTACTGAATGAGGAATAACCAAAATGGAGATTGGAAATTAAATGGTAATCTTTATAACATCAACAAAATACAATACTCGCCAGTTGCATGAAGTAGGTAAACCACTGCTAGTGGTGGACTACTCAGACAGCATATTACCTCCACTTACAATAGTGTCCAACATACTTATTAAGATTGGAACATACCCATTAGTGTTCATAAGTAGAGTATATAACCCAACGTGATGGTGAAGATCTGTTTCTGTCTTGTTCTTTTTTCTTTGAGTTGTCATCACTGGTTAAATAAGAGAACAGGAGCCTTTTTTTTAAGTAGTTTGCCATTTCTTCATGTGGTTCCCTACTTCTGGAAATCAAAAGAAGGATTGCGCTTGGCTGTGTGGCTTTTGTAAAAGTTTATATCATCATTAGAAGTGCCAAGTAAAAATCAAAATCAAGAGAAAGCCGTTTAATGAAGATGTTTCTGCTGGTGATGATTTATGGAAGAGTGAGAGAGGTGCTCAACACCACAACTGCAGAGACTCTTAATCAATGTCAAATGGAGCGAATCCTGCTTGGCATCACCTTACATGACAGAAAGAGCAACACCTGGATTTGACAGCTGACTGTAATGAAGGACTGACCCTATCTTTTGTCTCAGAGACAACAGGTGGAATATTACAGTGACAGAGTGGACACCAAGGCACTGGAAAAGAACTAGAAGACAGCCAAAAACAAGATGGCACAATGGCCTGACCTGATACTTCGGCCCCACATGGCCCAGTATGGCCAGAGATAGAAAGTAGTGGAGGTCAGTCAGGGAGGGGTTCCTCCAAGAGAAGTGAGTAGGCCCTAGATTTGAATTTGGACTCAGTCAAGATGAATAAACATTCATTTTTCACGGCATGCATTGTTTGTTGTCATGGAATTTTAACAAATCGTGGAGGGGGTCAAATAAAGTATAAGAGCAAGGGGTCTCTTAATTTCTAAGATTTTAATAAGTGTACCCTCATAAGCATAAGTACAGTCATATTTGATATCGTTAATTCAAAGAATATTCTGAATATCAGATTTAAATTCAGTAAGATGGCACTATCTCGGCAACAAATCTTTGATGCCCAGTAGATTTACACTTGGCATTTTTTTGTCCTGTAGTGACAGGTGAAGACCACAAAGACTAGCATTGACAGAAACAGTGTGATAGTTAACAAGCCATTTTTGTATACTTTTATGACTAGTGAATTTAATTCTTAGTTAAGGTGCCCCACATTTTACTGACTTTGTACCAGACTTAGTAAATCTCTGGAAAGACTATGAAAAGAGGAAATAAGAGTGAATCACAGTGGAGGGATGGGTAACAAGATCATTTTGCAAACTGATTCAACTATAATGCATTTAAACCTTTAGTATGTGAACCACACTGATGGCCAGGTGTCAGAATAAGCTAGGCTGAGTAAATATCAACTCTTCTTTCTTTCATTCTTTCTCTGTTTTCTCTTTTCACTCTTTCTCTGTTTCTTTTGTTCACTTTGCCTTCTTTTTCTCTTCTCTCTTTCACTCTCTTTTTCTCTTTTCACTCTTTTTTTCTCTTTCACCCTTCTCTTTTTTTCTCTTTCTCCTTCACCCTTCTCTTTTTTTCTCTTTCTCCTTCACCCTTCTCTTTTTTCTCCCTCTGATCCATATGAAAGAATATCCACACTGTCTTAAACCATCAATGCCCATAGCTACATTTTTGGGGTGGTGAGTATTAATTGGTTATAGATAGAAACATATAACTAATGCCGTATATTTTTAGAAATCTATAATTAATATAAGATTATTATTTTTATAATTAATACCGAATTTCATGATGGCCAATAATGGATTAAGCTCTAGTAGTCAATATAGGATTTTTTAGAAACCTACAATCAATACAGGTTTTTACAGTGGATATTGATGGCTTAAGCATCAGTGCAACAACAGATGAAGGAACAAGCAATCGAAATAGACTGAGTGAATCCATTCAGGTTCAAACTCTCCAAGAATGTCCTCCAATGCAGACAAGCTCACTGTCCCCACAACAATTGATCATTGATCCATGCAATTAAAGTCAGTGTGAGCAAGTGATTGATATTTTAGTTGTGTGCTAAATTGACACTGTTGGAAAATTCTGTAACCCTTTCTGACAGGTATCACCAGCCAAGACAGCCGATCGGTTCATAAATCAGACATGAATTTCCTCTTAAATTTGCTTAAGTATTCAATAAGATCAAACAAATGCCTTGTTGGTGAATTTCTTTAAGAAGGGTGCCCAGTATTAGACTGTCATTGATTACAATTTCTCACTATGATTTCATTGGACATAACTATTTTTCAATAATGAAGACCTTAAGCGTCCCTCTGTATTTTTCAAAGTATAGTTGTTTATTTTTGGTATTTTTTCTATATGCCATACTCCTTCAGGACGTTGGCGGTCATGGCTCTCCACAATTTCCTGTCCCTTGTAGTTCGTAATAAAATTTGTCTTTTGATTATCTCTCCTAGGCCCTGTTCTGCCATCCATTTACTCAAGCTTGCTAGATAGGTTATGCATTGTTTTCCACTGCTCCTCTTGCCTTCAATCTGTCCTGTGAGTATCAAATTCTCCAAACCTTCTTTCCTCATTATGTTCCTTAGAAATTTCAACTAGGTCTTCCTGATGTGTCCTTTTTTTCTATTTTCTCTCAAACTTTATCGTTTCTCACATGTTCAGTCAAGGTAGAACCACATTACTGTTGCTTCAAGTCTCTTCATCTGTGATGAGATTGTCCAGCATTCAATACTATATAAGAGGACTGATATTATGTACCTGTTCTATACTCTTTTCTTTGTTTCTAACAACTTTTCTCTTTCTTAATATTTTGCTTAGCTTTTGGAAGTCATTTTTTTCTGCTATCCCAATGCACCTTCAGTTTTCAGTGTTGCACTTCCCATCTTCTGTTAAAACACTTTCAAGATATTTAAATTGTTGTAGATGTTTGTTTTTGTTATCTCCGATTTGTAATTAGCATGTTGGCCTGTGTCCCTTTTGCTAACAACCGTGTCTTTTCTCTTCTTCCAGTTGATGTTATTCCTTGCTTTCCTTATGTTATTAAGATTGTGGCCGCCAATAATGAATCTAGGACTTCTAGTTCTCTCAGAATTACCTCACTGTATAGATTGAATAAGTCTGGAGAGAAGACACATCCTTGTCTTCTACCATTTTCTGTTTTTGCATATTTACTGAACTCCATTTCTATATGTGTGCAGGTGGTTTGCTACCAGTATAGGTCCTGGATTATTTTAATATCCTTCCCAAATATGTTACGGTTACCTATCAGTTCTAACAGTTCTTTGTGACTTACTTTATCAAAAGCTTTTGCATAAGTTATAAAACACTAGTACACAATGATTTTAAAATGGTTACATTTATAGACAATTGAGGTTCAAGCAAATCAATGAAATTAATGAGACAGTCCTAAGACAATTAGAAGTCCTACCTGGATTTATTATTAATGGCCACAACCTTAAGAATGTAAGATGACATACAGGTACAGAAAGGAAACTGCAGGAACTGCTTGAGAAGGTAGTAAAGGAAAGTGAGAAGAAAGGACTAAGCATGACTTCTTAGAAGACAGGATATATAGTTGTCAGCAAGCAAAACAACCAAGATGTGGGTCACAAGTACGAACATTTAAATATCTGGGAAGTGTCTTAACAGAGGATGTAATGTAAGTCAAAAAAAGGTCGATTGGGATAGTGAAACTGTCTTCAGAAAATTAAGTAAAGTATTAAGAAACCAGAAAATTTCATTAAAATCAAAGGGAAGAGTATTGAACTACTATGTAATATCAGTCTGCCTATATGGCAGTGAATGCTGGACATGTTCCTCATGGATGAAGAGGATACTTGAGGTAACAGATGTGATTCTACAGAAATATACCGAGAATACCATGGGCTGAACATGTAAGCAACACAAAGGGTTAGAGAAAATGACAACAAAAAGGACACTTATACTTAACATCAGGAAGAGATAGTTGACATTTCTAGATAATGAGGAAAGGGGACTTTTAAAATTTGACACTCAAAGGACATATAATAAAGGTTGGAAGGGTATCGCAAATAAGCTACCTGGCAAGCTCGTGTCAATGAATGGCAGTACAGGGATAGGAAGAGTTAGTGAAAAGACAAACATTGTTAAGAAATATAAATGATGAAATTGTGGAGAGCCATGATCCTGAATGAACATGCCAGCTAGAAAAGACTGTGTAACATGCAATTCAATGCATCTCTTTTTCAGTGGCCCGTGAGTGTTAAGAGATAGCTGAACCTGTATATAATGACATCTTCGTTTTTTTTTTTTTAATCACCATTACAAATTGCTCTTGATTTTTGGTAAATTAGATTAAACTTTTAACGTCTTCAGAACTGGCTTTTTTATTGCTAAGGATGCAGGTAAGATGGTCGGCTCCCTGTACTGCTCTAATAAGTACCTGACCCCTTTTGCTATCCTCTACCTTTACAAGTGCCAGAGCAGGCTAAAAATGGAGTACTGTTGTTATTTGGGTGGGATCTGCTCAGACCTGACTCTCCAGTTTTGATAGTTTAAAAGCATTTCTGTGCTCTTGTAGGTGTCTAATTATTCTCCACTCTTTCTCTTCTTCTCTATCTTCCATGAAAAGTGCTCAGACAAACTATATTCCCTGGTCCCAATACATCAAACCTTCATGGCAAGAACTCGCCATGCCACTTACATTGTAGCAAACCACCTACATCCCCTCCATATTCCATTGGTGATAAGTAAGTTCCACTTGAAAAACTTCTTCCCGTGAACCACTGCTCTGTGGAACCAACTCCCAAGAGGATGTTTCAACAATCCCTACAATTCTAGCCTGTTCAAGGCTAGGTTTAACCATTATTTTCTGCTTCTATCTGCACAAAATTTTCTGTGTATGTATGTATGTATGTATGTAATATATATATAAGTTATATATTATCAGACTGGATCGAGGTCGATCCCAGCGTACAGCACTTTTGGAAAGTGCCTAAAAAAACCATACCACAGGTTGACTCAAGCCTTGTGAGTGAAATTGGGTAGATGGAAGTCTTGGGTGCTGTCGATAGCTGTGCAATCAAAAAGTCACAAGTCATCATGGCCGAGTGCTTGAACGTGCTAGCCGTGTTCAAATTGCTGATCACGCTAGATAACACACTCTCTCCCAGAAACTGTAATTACGGTCTGTTGAGCATAGTTGCAGTATAAACCACAGGTGGGCTCTGTGGGTGTTGAGCAAACACAAATGTACCTGAGCAAGCATCTGTAATAGGGATTGACTAGCCACCCTAGTAAATGGGTATCCTTGAATATGAGTGGCCAGCTATTATATATATAAGTGAACACTGAGGTCACTATCAATCAGTGACAGTGCAATCTTCAAGTTATCTCACTACATACATACATACATATATATATATATATATATATATATATATATATATATATATAGTCAACAACGGATCCAGGAAAATCGTTCACTCAGCTCAGTTTAGTTTTTGGTACAAAGTTATAAATATTTTGCACTCATCAAAAATGAAACTCAATACACAATGGTGATGGTCAGGTAGAAATGCCTGCTAACCATTACTCCTCTCCCCACTCTGAGGAGCTTCAGTCCTGAAAAGTTTACCCATAAGAGTCAATGTGAAAGTCTATGCTTCCTTTGGGACCTTTAAAAGCAGTAGTTTGTGTGTCTCTTCATTGAAGTTCCAGTAAATCATGTACAACTACACAATTATTTTTGTCAGCCACTTAGAGTTTTGGCGCCATACTATGATTGCTATATATATATATATATATATATATATATATATATATATACTGAATTATCTCCTTTGCCGTTAATCTGATTGGTTTGAGTTGCTTTACTCTCAAGACATTAGTTCTTTTTATCTCTGCATTTGTCTTGAGTTTTTTCAGTTACTCATATTCAACCTGAGAAATATACAGTTTGGAAGTTTTAATAACCCTGTCCAAGTGCAAGAGCTCAAAAATTGAATTTACCAAAGACAAACTAAAGTATTTTATTTGTTTATATTTCTGAGATGAGGTATTGTAATCATTTACATTGTTTGGACTGTTATCCTCATCTTCATTCCATATTAACGACGTTTCGGTCGTTATATACCCTCAGCTTCTTGAGGTGATTGGAATTTCAAACCGAACCTGTTATTTCATCCACCAGGCTAAATTGTTCTAGTTCCACATACCATGCCTCTTCTGGATGTCTCAGTTATCTTCCTTTAACTTAACTCTCCAAGTTTTTGTTTACCACTGTGGTGAACAATTACGTAGAACTAAGCAAGTCAGAGTGGCTTGCATCTGGTGCAAAGGAAAATAAGTTCCTTACCTCAATACATGACACACAGCAGCAATGTTTTGTTCCTTTGAAAATGGCATGAATCTTCACCACTTTTAGATTATTCCAGAAGTGTATGATTCTGTAACATTAGCTTTTATACAGCTTAACATGGTTCAACCCAATAACAAGTCGCATGCTGATTGGCCAAACTGGAGGATGACATTTGACTTTGTGATTGAAGACAAAGCTGGTGATGTTGGTGACATGTACATGAATTTGAGAACGTTGGCGTAAGAAGGAACATTCGGTGTTGTACGAGTGGCATCGGAGGAATAGAACCTCATTTAACTACAACAACTGCAGTATCCTGAGATTGAACTCACAACGTTTAAATAAAAAGTGAAAGTTCTTGAGTTAATATGAAAAGAAAAACATTTTATGCCTTTGTTTTTTTTTTGTTTGTTTTTTTTGCAGTGAGGTTCACCCTGTACAAGGCCTGGGGAGCCACTCCAGGTAGAGGGTTACAGAGTAAAAGGCACAATTTATACTGATACATAGGGAAGTAACGGTTAACCCTAGACTTTCACAAGTTAAGATTGTAGTGATCGGAGAAAACATCTTCTTGGGAGTCAGTTCCACAGAGTAATGGTCTGCGGAAAGATGTTGTTCACCAATGTAATACGGAGAGAATAGGGGCATTTCACTACAATGCGCGTAGCATGACTGGTCTTAACCATGAATGTGAGAACTGGTGGAACTAAGAAATGTAGTTCGTCAGGACACATTCAATGGTAGTAGGGATAGAGAAGTGAGAGGCTTGCTACATCTCGTCAGTCAGAGAGGGGGGTTGTAGGGTGGAAAATAATTTGTCACCCACAATGGTAAGCACAAATATTTTTCTCTCTCACAAATCTTACAATATATTGTTATAATTGTTCTAGTTTATCATGACCTATTGTTAATTTCTTAATGTGTTTAGTTTAAACTTTAACATAGATATGTATTTATAAAAGACAGAATGTATAGTTGTCATCTATATCTATAATTCTCAAAATGTGTGTGTGTGATTGGATGTTGTTTATGCGTTTCCACAGTTTTCATCAGTTTTCAATAAAAATTTTTTGTTTGACAGATAATTCTTTAGTGCTGGTTTTTAGTTCAAATTCGCTGGAAAAATTTACAACCTTGAAGGTGAAAAATCGAAAAAAACTGATTTTTTACATTTTTGCGCAAAAATCAAAGGCAAAATTTAATATCTGTATAAAACAGCGTACAGTCAATTTAGAGAGTTGGAATCTAACGCAAAAGATTATTAGAATTATAAAAAAATTATATTATAAATAAAAATTATCATATATTTGTATTATGATGGTCCATGGAAGAGGTTCCTTCCTTGAAAGATTAAGAATGCAAAAACGGCCCTTTTCAGAGCTACCACCCATTCAAATTGTTACCCCCACCTCAATTTGCGGATGTACCTCAGTTGCACCCAATTGCTGTTACTAATACTGATTTTCGGGTGGGCTGACTTTAAACTTAAACTGCTCCAATTAAACAGCAAAAATTTCCAGTCATGAAACACCTGGTTGAAGACAGGTTATACTGCTAGTATATGTATAGTTTGGTAATATATTCAGTTTCAATATTTCAAGATTGAAACTTATTTATTGCCCTTGCAGATGGTGGGTGGGGGGTCTGTATTAATTCAGTTTTTAGTAAGATCAATTGGGGGAAATAATACTCATGGATGAGGAAGTACTGAAAAGTTGTTGTCCTGACCAAAATAGGATTCCAAAAAGAAGAAAATTCTAATGTTTCATTAAGTTTTGGGAAGTGGATCTTGTTGAAAATTTTTTATCCCTGACTCCAACCTTGTAATTTTTCAAAGTCGATCTGCTTGCTTTGAAATTTTGTTGTAATCAAATGACATGTTGAGTTATCATTTTGTACAAAATATTTTCTCTATGATGGCATATTTTAAGTTCTTACTATCATGAAAGGGTTGCGGAAACTCGAACTGACCCACTTCCAGAATATGAGAATTTCAAGGATTTCTTAAACGGGTCGAGAACTTTTCAGCACCCTCTCTGATTAAAATGTTTTGACATGTGAGTTTTTAAATAAATGTTTTCTCAATTGTTTTTGTCGTATTCTGCTCTTTCACGCAGTAGGTCTTCTTACCTTCCAGCTTCGTAAATATTTTCAAACAATTCACCATTGTCATAACAAAGATAATCGCACCTGCCGCAAGCGATGATCATGGTGAGATGTTGCACCAGGACTAATTTGGGATTGAATTGAGCTTATCAAAGCCGGTTCAGCCAAAATATGAGAGGTTCCTGCAGTAGAAAACAATTGCAAAAAAAAAAAAAAGTGTCTTGAATACTTCTGTCAGAATTAGCTCCTCCTCAGTTCTTTAATCCTTCGACAGGGGTCTCTCTCTCCCCTGGCTATAAATACTGGCTGACCCTTCGATTTCACTCTCTTTTTCGACTTAAGGGTTACTTTTAAAAATTTTAAATTGTTATTTTACCCCCCCCCCCAAACGATAAATTGTACATATGGGGTCTAGTTAGTATTTTCATAGAGTCATTGAGGTATTATGGTGGGTGTGGTAATAAAGGTAAGTAAGTGTGTTGTTTTGGTGCAAGAAATATTGTTAGTATGATTGGGTCAGCGTTTGTGGCTAGCTAAGTTTAAAAGTTAAGACAGAAGACCGACCTTTTCCCCATTCTCCACTTCGGCCTTGTGCCACATTTTCTGTTAAAATACAGAAATAAATAATCTTTCTCTCCTTTAACTCTATAACACTAACCATGGGTATATAGTACCCAGCGCAAATTTTCCTATTTTTAATTACAATTTTCAGTACCTGATTTTCTTACCTAAATAATGTTTTTCAGTTCCTAACTCAAGTGTAACCCGGATATAAGAGAGATTTTCTCTGGTCCCAAATTAGAGCCATACTTACCTAAACAAAATAGACCAAACCCGGATATAAGAGAAACCCGGATATAAGATATTTATTTTCCGGTCCCGACAACTATCTTATATCCGGGTTACACTGTATAAAGTTTGAAGTGCCTGCATGTAAAATATTTCAAATAAAGATTTATATTTGATATTTTCCAAATCGGGTATGATATACCCATGGTTAGTAGTGGTGTAACTTTAATTGATGGTTTGTGTTCTAGGGTTAATTAGTATGTACCGCGCTTCGCTGGTCATGTGACCGTTAACAGACAATCAGTGGCGCGCTAGTCTGGACAGTGAACAGTATTTGACAGTCACCGTGAAGAGAAGATGTTCCTCCAATATCTAAAAAGAAAGACAATCTCTTGCAATTTGACGTACTGGATTTGTGAGTAAGTTATTCTATTTCAGGGTCGAAGTGATGACGTGTAACGCATTTCTAAACTTTTTTAGCATGTTGTCTTTGTATAAAATAAAACCTTCATTTACGTTTTTTCAACTTTTTGCCTAGCCGTCTTTATTTTTTGTTATTTTTTTTTCATCTGTACCTACGGCAGGTACTACTAAAGCCGCATACAAATATTTGATAAAACCAACATCGTGATTAGATTGTAACAACACCTTTAAAATCTCCATATAACTCACCGGTTCTCTTCTTTTTTTTCCTTTTTTGGTGATCTTTGATGCCTTAACAGGACCACCTTGCTCTACCGGTTAAGTTATACGCCTGTATAAGGTGGAAGAGTGTCGGCCAAAACTCGTAATAAAATCAATAATGAGAATGTTAACTTGAATGAATAATTTTTGGAAGTTTCAGTTCGAAAGTAGGTACACTTTAGCGTTTAAGTTAGCAAGGATAAGAATGCTAACCAGGAAAATTATGAAATATCAATGACTCCTCAAAATTTAAAGCAATCGGAAAGGCCAAAATACGCCATGGCCGAAACATAGTGAAAAATCAGTCAGAACGAAGTGACTAGTCCGAAAATACACGGGATAATAACAGATCCATTTCAGAATTCTAGGCAAAATTTCTTTTAAAGTATTAGTTCTCTGAAAAGTCCGACCATTAAATTAAGTGACATGCCTATGGAATAAAGAAGTCGCTTTGGCAAGATCTGAACTCCTCTTTTATGGAAAGAACAGAAAAAATGTTGGAAAAAAAATTCAAATAAGTTACCTACATTGAGCTTAGGCTTAAAGGAAGATAGTAAATTTATAAATTCTTGATTCGGTTAAGAAGAGTAAGACTTAATTTGCATTAATGAATCAGGTGTAGTCTTTGTTACAAAATCTAATTTTTAAGTCTTGGTTTGTTTTGATTAATTATTATTTGAGATTTATGTTCTTCATTGAGGTTAATTTTTTTCTATTTATCTACTCTATCGTTATTTCCATGGAAAATTTTCACTGGTTCAGACAGTTACAACTAAGAGCGAAACCTCATTTCCCTTGTTAAATGTTTTGGTTTCTTTTATTCAATTTCTGGGTTCATCTGCATCCCACTCATTTCATGATGCATTCTTTTCTATTTTTGTAAGAAAATTGGGGAAAAAAGACATCTGTCCATCGTATAATTTTACATGAGTTTTTTGTAAGATCCTCGTGAATATGCGTATGTCGGAGTTAGCTCCTCCTCAGTTCTTTAATCCTTCAATAGGGGTCTCTCTCCCCTGGCTATAAATATTGGCTGACCCTTCTGTCTCGCTCTCTTTTTTCGACTTCGGTAAGAAAGGTAAGTAAGAATGTGTTGTTTTGGTGCAAGAAATATTGTTAGTATGATTGGGTCAGCGTTTGGGGCTAGCTAAGTTTAAAAGTTAAGACAGAAGACCGACCTTTTCCCCACTTCGGCCTTGTGCCATATTTTCTGTTAAAATACAGAAATAAATAATCTCTTTTTTTACTTGGGCCGCTACCTCGTCTGGCGGTGAGGTAAAATCTCTCTTTTTCCACTTAGGCCAATATGTGACCTCTCACAGATACAGCGTTTCCCAAGTATTGGGAACGCGCTAAGAACAATACACGTACGTACGTACGAACACTGACAACACACACACACAATTTCTACTTAACCATCCATGTCTTTAACTTATTAATATATATTTGTTTACACATGTATATCGGTCTTGTTTGTCTTCTTTGTACTTTAATTAAAGTCCAACATTCCCATGTAGCTGGACCGGCTAGCAGGAAATTTTAACCTTCTGATATCTCTTCACATCTTCATACCACGATCCGCTACACGTATTGTGGTATATGTTGGATTGAATGATGATGAACGCATTCTTCTGGTGATTGAGTCATTATAGAGAAAATACTGATGCAGCAGGTTTTATTTTCTTTCAGAAAATAAAATTTCCGAAACTTTGCAAAAATTCTAACTTTGCAAAATTCAAAAAGTAGATTTGCTTGTGAATTTGTAATTGTTTACTTTTAAGTTATATTAAGGTTTTTAATTTTCAACTGTCTTGCATATTGTCTCCTCAAAAAGTAACGAACGACTCAAATAGTTGCCACGTGGTTACAAAAAATTTTGACCGGGAGAGAAAGAAAAAATAAATGGCAGGAAGAAAAAAAAAATTATACAGTGTAGTATAATTTTTTTTTTTTCTCTCCCGGTCAAAGTTTTTTGTAACCACGTGGCAACTTTTTGAGTTTTCCCGCCTTATTGGCGGCCATCTTGTCTTGTTCGTTTTGAACTTTTAGCCGCCATCTTGTGAGGTTGAATTTTTTTTTTTTTTTTTCGTATAGGAAAAATTCATTTAATGTTTAATCTTTATTTTACCAGTAAGTTTATCTTTTAAAGTTACGAAAATGACCGTCACCCCCACTACTAAGTTGCCCATTCGCAAGAGAGACATAATTAAGGATAAAATTGAGTCATTTATTCTGAGCATCGACTCCCGAGATGATGTTAATGAAGAGGCCCTTTTGTCACTGAAGGCTAAGATTGAAAGCCAGCTCAGTACAGTAGAAATGCTTAATGAGCAAATTAGCAATGCCCTTATGGAAGACGAACATGGGGAAGAAATGTTAAAAGATCTTCATAGAGTAGAAACCAAGTTCGTGGTTGAAGCTGAAACCTATTTAGGTTGTATAAGAGGTGTAATGGTGAAGTCCGAGCTTGCCTGGCAAAGCCACAGGATAATTTCAGTGTGGCTCATTACAAGGTAACTCCCAAGCTGGAGTGCCCTGTTTTCGACCAAGAAAGTTTAGAGAAAGACAAATTGGCCTATCTGAACTTTTTAAAAGAGTTTGAAAACTGTTTTGAGCATAGATAATAGTAGGTATCACAGCTAAAATTTTAGCAGTTTTTATTTCATCAAAATATCTCAAACCGTCTAATTTTGGCAGATTTTTATTTTTATTTTTACACGTGCTCGACTTAAGACAAAATACCATATTTGGACTCCTATATTTTAAAAAGCAATTAAGAACAACAGTTAAAATTATACTAGCTTGTTAGGTACATAACAAAGAAATTAATAATAAAATTACAGATAGTATCACTGCATATTTCTTAAATAAATTCAGTCTGAATATGCAAATTTTATAAATCAAAACTTCTGCAACGACGTGCAAACAACTCATAACCTGAGGTTTGACATTTCATAAAACTGGAAATAAGATCCACATTCATCCCAAATTTCAAATATCACATTATGACTATACCAGTAATATGCCTAATTTTTTTTTTTTGGGGGGGGGGGTGATAGAATGGATATATTCTCGATTATTCCTCTTCTAAATTGAAAAAAAAATGCTTTTTAACCTTTTGTCACAAGGTATTTGAAAGGCCGATTTTAGACTTGAATTGTGTCATAAAATGAATACTTCTTGCACTACAAACACCAAATTTCATATCTAGCCGTTTCTGGGGGTGCTCTTTCCATTTACCATGGTAAAAATGACCTAAAACCAACAGATTAGAATGTATATGGAGCAGATGCTGAACACGTACAGTCCTGACTCAACATGTACAATTTCTGGACTGTAGAGAGAGAGAAGCTTAACACACGCCAAGCAATACCCACTAATGATTACTAATAATCCGTATGAAATAAATATTACTAAGAAATAATAATAAATAATAGGAAAATGAATATTAAATCATAAATTTGTATCTAGATAGTAATATATCGTAACTAAAATCCATTCATTTGATAATTTAAAAAGTAAGAAAATTGTTTGAAGAAGTAATTTTAAACAAAGTGTTACTTGGTAACTGAAATGCTGATAATTATTATGAGAATACTGCAAAAACAAAAGACATTCTAGAATTTTTTTAGAGAATGTTTTTTTTTTATCTCATTCTTTGAATATGAACATTTTTCGATCAATAAGTCCTTTTGTTTTTTTTTTCGTGATTTGAATCTGAGCGTAAAGTAAACAAATCGATATTTTTTTCATATTTTTTATGACGAAAACGGTTTTTAAATCCCATTTACATTTTACATATCATAGAAAATTAATATTTAAAACAAATTCTTGAAAATTTCGTCCATAGAAAACATGCTAGTCGATTCTTTTGTGTCCGTATTGACTCTGTGTATTGAGTCTCGCGTGGAGTTGAAATGATGGCCGAGCGAGTCGCATGTGGTTACACATAATCGCACACGCGGAAAAATGGAGCTATCATTTCATATTTGATTTTGATTTAGTTTCATAGATTATTAAATGAGCGTTTTAATGATATGTTTTTATTTTTACAAGAAGCATTTGAATTTTACGATCAAACTTTTCATTTGAATTGTTTACAAACTTCTTATTAAAATTAAAAAATATAAAACATATGAAAATAAAGCTTAGAATGTTAACTTTCAAACTAACGTGTTACCAAAATTGTAATAAACCCTGCGGAGTGCGCATATTACAAAATTTAAGGAAGTCTAAACTGTCGTCAGTGAAAAAAATGGCCAAAATTTTGAGAAATCACCAAAATGTCTCTATTTTCAAACTGTAATGTTCATCGCACACTAGTACATATAAAAATAAATAAGATAGAAACAAAGTTCATGAAATAAGCTTTTATTTGGTATGCATTATGTTTTTATGGAGATATTGAATGAAATAACACGGCGAGTTGAATATATGCATTTTTTAGTGTTTAGTTAAGAATTTCATCGGCTGTAAGCTGAGTGTTGGGATACCTAATAGTAGAAGCCTGAGGTTGATTATTCTCAGAAATCATCTCAGAGGCCATGCTCTCAAGCTCATTAACCACCTAACCATCTCAGACGAAAACTATGACTCTGCTCTGGATATATTGAATAGGGAGTTTCTTGATAGGGAACGTATAATGGATCAAATGTTTCTATCCATTTCTAACTCCAGAGTAGTGAAAGACCAAGAGTTGGATAACGTCAGATCGTTTCTCACCAATATTAAGACACAGCTCCAGGAGTTGAAGAATTCCTTCTCCTTGGATTTCCTGGAAAAAGGTTCTCCAGGTAGTAAGTTTATGAGTCACGTAGTGTTCAGTAAACTGCCGGTATCAACCGGATGGGAAATAATTACCCTGAATTAGAGGAGTTATTCTCCGTATATTCAGATGCTATCCGAACATTAGAAATTACTAAGCCCAAAATAGCTAGTCCGGATAAAAATGTTTATAAGTTATTTAGTTCGAGCAAAGTTATGGTACTTTCAAATGATAGAAAGCCCTCAGTCCTGGAAAATTTCTTAGTTAAAGCTGCACCCAAGAAGTTCAGGTGCAATTTTTGTCGTTCCAATGTTCATACTGGTTATTCTTGTAGGAAATATCCTACGTTAAAGTACCGCTTGAGTGTGTGCAAGTTAGCTAATTTATGCACTAAATGCACTAGTCCTTCACATTCTGCCTCGCAGTACCCTTATGCACGAGGCCAGTTTAAGCCTTGTTGGGGTTGCAAGAGCCTGCTTCATTGCGGCGCTTTGTTTCCTACTGTTGATAAGAAGCAAGTGAATGTAAATCCTTGTTTTGAGACGGACAGAGATTTATTACTACCCGTGCTCTAAATTGTAATCGAACAGGGCAAGACTGAGAAAAAGATAAATTGTTTGGTAGACACTGGCAATCAACGGTCTTACCTTTCAAGTAGTGTAATGAGGACCTTGAATGATAAACCTGTTCAAACAGCTAAAAGAAAATTTGTCATTAAAACCTTTTTGGGTTCGGCGCAGAAAGTTAAGTGAAGTATTGTTGGACGTCAAGCTTCTTAATGGGAAGAAATCGATTCCCTTTCTGGTGGATGAAAAGTTAGACCTAGATTTTCATGTGGTAGGTCTTAGCGCAGCGGTAAACAGTATACAAGCCAGTGGTTTTAATTGGCGGTGGACTTTTCAAGTGTCCAGGATGATTCGTTCTCTGTACAAGGGTTGTTAGGTGTGGATTTGCTCAAATTTTTGGGCCCCATGCAGTTCATAAGTTTGATGAATGGCTCTGCGTTTAGGTTCCCTCAGGGATTGGTGTCTTTTGGGAATGTTGCAGACCTTTTGGCACCTGAGACTGTTACTCCGGAAAATAGAGCTTGTGACTCTCATTATACTCAGATAGTGTCCTGTGACTCGTATATTATATGTTAGGGTCCTTTGGACTTTTTTTTTCTGAATCCTCAGTTGAGAGGTACACTGAGAGTTTATGCAGGGACATGCTGCTGGTCCACTTTTATGTGGATAACCTTATAAAGACCCACAGTTCTCCAACTGTTTTATTGAGTTTGTATGAGGATTTTATTGACATCATGAAGTAGGGTAACTTCTTCCTCAGGTCCTGCAACCCAAACTGTGATATCTTGAGGGTTAGAATGAAGTCTGATGGCAATTTTGTTACTCAGAACTCTCCGTTTGAGAAAGTTTTTATTATGGTTATTATTATGACCCAGACAAGGATGAGTTACATATAGCGAGTAAGTCTCCTGAAGTTGCTGCCGTAACTAAGAGAGGTGTCCTGTCACAGAATTCCAGTGTTTTTGACCCGTTATCCTTATGTCTGCCTGTCACTATCAAAGGGAGAATATTTATCAGTGACTTATGGAGGCTAAAGTTGGCCTGGGATGAGAGGATTCCTTCTGAACACCAGGTGGTCTGGAGTAAATTGTTTCAGGACCTGGTACAGTTGGAACGTTTGAGTTTCCCCAGATTTGTTTTGGATAGTACTGGTCCTGCCAGTTTATTGGTGTTTTGTGATGCTTCTCAGAAGGCTTATGGATTTGCAGCCTATACGAGACAGAATGCGTCTGCCTGATTGATGTTTGCTAAAGCAAAGGTAGCACCATTAGAGAAAATAACTTTGCCGTCTCTAGAATTATTAGCCATTTTTCTTGCCATCAGAACGGTCCCTAACATTTTGAAGCACTTACCGGTAAACGTTGTGAAGAGCGTTACCGTGATCGTAGACGCTCAAATAGTGCTGTCGTGGGTGTTATCGGATGATTCATAAACGAAAAGTTTGTTTATTAAAAACAGGTTGAAAGACATTCGGGGAGCAGTGGAAAGGCTAAGAGACCAGGGTTATGTTCTGAACTTCTGATATGTCCCATTGGCTGACAATCCCGCTGATAAGATCACTAGAGGCATTTCACTAAAATTTAAATCGCAATTTTGGATATTTGGGCTTGAGTGGTTGTCGGGTGACCCTGGGAATTGACCACATAGTGAACTGAATTGTTTGAGTCTCAATAGCCAAAGGTTGGTTTTGGCTAACGTTGTTCCTGATATTTCAGTGATTCAGAATTTTGCCCCGGTAGTTGATTTCAACAGGTTTTCATCCTTTCCAAAATTAATGAGGGTTTTGGCCTATATCTTTAAGTTTATCTTAAGCTTGAAGGGATCCCCTACAGACCATGTGCTGACCGCTAAGATTAAGAGGGCAGAAGGACATATCCAGAAGCATTCTTTGAGGCATCCTTTTCCGATGGAATTGTCTATCATCTATTCTCATCAGACTGCTGTACCATCAAGGGAAGTATCCGATTTGGAGGTTGAAGCTTCTCCTGTTAGAGATAATATCAGAAGACCGGTTGTCTCTGCTAGACCTCGTAGGAAAGTTAGGAGTGTAAATACTAGAGATGACAACTTTTTATGGTATTGATTTTATGTAGATCATGCTAAGAAAAGCTTTTTTGTTTGTTTGTTGGGAGAGTTTGAAAATTTTTAGGTCAAGGAAAAACAAAAGACACTCACTGTCTTACTGGCCCTAAGAACCTGCTGATATTTTTTTAATGAACTGTGATTGGACGGTTCAAAGGTGAACCGCCCCCTCCTCCTTTGAAAGGGAAGGGAGAACTGTGACTGGACCTTAGCAACAGTTGGAAACAAGACAGCTTAGAAGGAAGAGGTTCGTTTTCTCTCTCCCTGCTGAAAAGGCAGGCACCGTTTGCCCATAAGTAAGGATGCATGGATAACAAACTGCTGAGGGCAAGTTTCCTCTTCAGAGAAAGTTGAAAAGGAGTTTGGAGCCAAAGCCGTTTGAGAAGACGAAGGAGTGAACACGTGCGTTTTCAAAAAGTATTTTGCCACGTGTTTATGTAAATTTCCACCTTTTAGCGGACGGAAGGAAAATAAGAGAAGAACGAAGGGAGTTTGGTCTCCAATAAGAGAACCTTATCTACACAAGTGAAAAACGAAAATGGATAAAAACTTTTGAACCTTGAAAAGACTGAAAGTGTACTGAAGAGCTAAGGCTCTTCCCTCTTTTTTTATTTTTATTGTTATTGACACAGCAGGTGGGCGCTATTCTTTTTTTGTTTCTGGTACATTGTATTTTTTAAGTTTTGTTTTTCTATGTTTTTTTTTTACATTGTGTTACTCAGAGAATAGGTTATCTTATTCTCAGCAAAAAGGGATGAATTTTTTCTAGAACCCTTATTTAGCTGGTTAGAAATAAATATTTTTTCTTTGTAATTGAATCTGATTTGAATTTTTTTCTTTCTTTTTCGTTATTAAATCGGGCAATAGAGAAAATACTGTTGCAGGTTTTATTTTCTGAAAGAAAAGAAAAATTTCAGGCATATTTGGTAGTAAAAACGAAAATAGGATAATTTTTTATTCAAACTGATTTCAGTCTTACATTAAATGCCTGTGCGCCGACCGCGAAAAATAAAGCTTTATTCCACTGGTACTTCGGAAAACGAATGCGACATTGTCAAGAAGGATGCGTTTTCGGTGTTCTTTTCGGACACCTTCTTCAGATTCTTTGAAATGGCAAAGAAAGTGTTTCTTTAGAAAAAGTATCAAGATACGAACACACTCTCGAAATGTATTCCAAAGATTTTCCATCCAAATTATCTGGCAGAGAATTGTAGAGGACCGTGTGTGTTAATGTGTTTTTGTGTTTGCTTATTAGAAACACGTGTATAACTCCTGGTAGAATATTAAAACGTCCAACTACAAGAAAATGTCCGGACTTGAATTAAGTCCAACTGAAGATAAAGAAGACAAACAAAACCGAGATACACACACACACACACACACACACACACACACATATATATATATATATATATATATATATATATATATATATATATATTAAACAAAACAATTTTACAATGGACATAAACAATAACATTTGCGTGTGCGTGAACATTTATGTTTGTTCTTTGGTGAATGTTCGTACGTACGTGTATGTGTGTTTAATGTTCATCGCGTCTCCCACAAATGGAACGGCGCGGATCTTCTAAGAGAGCTTACATTGTAGTCGCTGAAAATGAAGAAATGAAAAAGAGAACGAGGCGAGAAGTCGCCCAGTATTTATAGTATAGGGAGAGTGACCCCTAGTGACAATTTGGGAATTAAGGAGGAGCTAACTCCGACAGAATATAAAATCCCGAAATGTTTAGCTACTTGAAAGGTAATTTTTAAGAGCTTTTTTTTCTGAACTGCAAATATTTTCAGATGATGTCTAAGCTGGAGATTCAAAATGACTGCGATATTCAATGAAAATTCGATCTTTTAAAAACGTCATTGTCGTAGAGAACAAGACTGTTTTGTAGAGAGATTCATTACCAAAAACTTCAATCCAGCGTCCCTGCGAATGTACCTCCGACTTCAAACTTGAAACTCATACACTGCTCTTGAATACTTGAACTTACTCTGGTAAATGTCCGCAAAAGTGGACTACGAAATGATGATCGAATTCGCTTCACTAGTAACTCTATTTTATCACGCCTTACTTGGAACATGCTTTTTTTAGAAAATATTTTTCTAAGTTTTAGCATAGCACAGATACATCAGGAAGATCGTGCTGCGTCTATGATCCAAGAGGAAGCGTTATTTTATTATTAAATAAATACACATTTCCTCTAAGTTTCTCACTTTACGGCCATAGAACGTTGAAATACCGGTTCTCGTACGATCTCGAAGTTAAGAAAAGTCGAGCCTGGTCAGTACCTAAGTTGGTTACCGCTTGGGAATAAGAGGTGCTCTGAGCTTGGATAATTTAAAGAATAACGGCGTGGAATGGGAAATTGGAGAGCCGAGTTCCAATTCAGGTCAGGTTAGTTAAAAACGTGCAAATACCCGTTGGGGAAAGTTATGAATCCACCTTTTCTTTCCCTACTATATGTTAATTAGTAGGACGTGTCAGTAAATAATCTAAAAATAACCCTCAAAGGGTTGACAAGCCGTAATAATTAAATTAATCTTAGCTTGTCTCGGATATATCAGAACAGAATGTGAAAGAATTAAAATAAATTACGTTGGTATAAGAAAGCCAGGAATTAATGGTGGGTGGGTTAAATTTATCGTTTCTTGATGCCCTTAAGACCTAATTTGCATTAAGCAATCAGATGATTATGGAAATGAAACCCTGTTCTCTTTCAGTCTTTTCAATTGATCACTTGTGAGTACCTCAAGGTGGTGTAATGGTTAAGTAGCATGTCTTGTTAGACTGAATTACACCCGTGTAGTGCATTATTTACATTATTCGGACTATTGTCCTCATTTTTGTCGCCATATTTATTACAACGTTTCGGCCGTTGTACGCTCCAGCCTTCTTCAGGTGGTTGGGATATCAAACTGAACCCTTTATTTCGCTCTAGTTCCACGTGCCATGTTTAACGGATGTCAGTTATCAGTTATCTCCTGTTAATTTTTCCCTCTGAAAGTTCTCCACTGCCTTATTGAACAGCATATTGAACTGACACTCTTTGGGTCCTGTCACTGGATTTAACCACTGCCATGTGTCCTTGAGGACATCTGTGTATGAATTTCTGGGTATTATAAACCTAATGTCTTCAGCAACCATTTTTACCAGTGCTCATATTGCAATTTTTGCTGTTATCATAGCGTGTATTTACCAGAGCTCATATTGCAACTTTGTCGTTATTATCGCTTTTCTCTGGCACTCTTTATTATTGCTTCCCATATTGTATTCATTTCTATGCTTGGTCGGCTCAGGAGATTTTTGTGGCCTAGCATATGTGCTGATTCCTTAAGTTTACGAATTTTCCAATGGTGTTCCTTGTCTATGATCTCAACCTGATCCCACAGTGCGGTGATCTCCCTTCTCTCTCCATATGTGGTCAGCCATGCCTGATTTTTCCATTTCCCCTCATGTTACAGCTTTCTGGTGTTCTTGAAGCCTCCCCTTAAGGGTGCGGCCTGTCTCTCCTTTATATTTCTTTCCGCTGCTGCACGGGATAGCATATACAGTCTTTAGTCATGTTCTCCTCTATGAGGGGGGGCTTACTCGGGAGAGATATCTGCAAAGTGTCGTCCAGCATTTGAAGGTTGTCCCGATGTTATATGGACCGAAGATCCTTTGTATTTTCTCTGATAAAGAAGGGGTCTTCACATAAGGCAGGCAGACGGTTTTCTGAGTGTTGTTGTCCTCCTCCTCTTGTACCTGCCTATCCCAGTTTTGGGGGGCTGCTGCTATGTACCCAGGGTAGTTACATTGTAGGGTACTACTTATACTGACCAGTTCTTTATCTAATGTCTCTGGGTCACCACTTATGACTTTTGTTCGGTGTTGTAAGCAGCAGACGATCCCTTTCTTTACGCTGTATAGATGGTGGGCGTTGAAATTCAGGTACTGTCCAGTGAATGTCAGCTTACGGTATATGTATGTCTTAAACCCATGCTCTGTTCGAGATATTAGAACATCAAGGAATGGGAGTGTGTTGTTACTCTCTTTCTCTATTGTAAACTGTATTGAAGGTCTTATTGAGTTCACATGGTCCAGTAGAACCTGAACATCTTACTGGTGTGGCCTGAGTATGAAGGTGTCATCTATGTACCATTGGCTTTAGAGATATAGATTCTAATGCCATTTCCTCAAAGTATTCCATGTATATATTGGCCATTGCTGGTGATAATGGTGATCCCATTGCTAAGCCCTCATCCTGTCGATATATGTGTGATCCCATTCCGAAGTGTGTTGTCTACAGAAAGTCAACATCTCCATCAGATTATCTATTGGAATAATGGTCCATTCTTCTAGGGATAAGTCAGAGGCCAATCTGTCTCTGACTACTGATTGGTTGTTTGGGGTTTTATGGCATATCAACCACTATGGGTTATTTAATGCCAGATCCAGTATTTACTAAATATATCAAAAATGCATAGCTGGCAACATCATTGTTTCAAAAACGTATAGCTGGCAACATCATTGTTTCAAAAAAGTGTAGTTGGTAACATCATTGTTTCAATGTGCTGGAAAAGACCTGGAAGTTCACTATTTTCCCATAGCTAGGACCCCAACAGGTACTACCACCCCGGGTCAGGGTGGACCTGGGAACACCAGCAATTAAGAGGTGGTTCCATGCTTCCTCAAAACCTCCTGATCAGGGGCCTTGCTGTTGGATGCAGTTTAACGTCGTACCCAGGACGGCTGACTACTGAAAGTACTTCCTCCGTGAGTACCTTGGTGAACAAGCTCACCATCTGGTTGGATAGGATGGGAGCATCTTTGATTATTTCCACGAAGTGGGCTGAGTTTTGGACATATAAAGGAGACTTTCCGATCAATGGGTCAATTATATCTACAAGGAAGCGACTCAGAGGGTGGCACAAAGAGACTTCGCAACTAACAATCGGCCTGAGCAGAATACTGTCTTTGTGAATCTTAGAGGGACCGTATATGTGAGGTAGCTTGGTGTAATGCTGCGATAACTGCCTATACGTCTTAGGTGCGAAGTGATCCTTGTTCTTGATTAGTATCTGTGACAGTCTGCGTTCCGTTTTCATAGTAGGATCCTTTTTTACCTTGCTGTAGCTACCATTGATAATGAGGTCTTCCAGCTTTCTTGTATAATCTGATTTGTCCATCACTACAGTTGCATTGCCTTTGTCAGCCAGTAGTATGATGATGTTTTCATTCCTCTGTAGGGATCCAATCGCCAGCCTCTCCAGTTTTGTTATGTTAGACCTGGGCGGTTTGGCCCTCTTCAAGGTCTGTCTCACCTTCCATCTCAGTTCATCCGCCTGAGCCTGAGGGATGTTCAAGGCCACCTCCTCGACTCTGGTAATGATGTCCAAGTATGGCACTCGCCTGATAGTTGTGGCGAAGTTGAGACCCTTATTCAATACCGACTCCTCAGAGGCACTCAGCTGATATTGGCTGATGTTGACTACTGCATTCACAGGTGGGTGATGGACCTTGTCCGTCATCTTCTGATCTTTCAATATATTTAATTTTTGTACTTGGTAAGTACAAAGTACATCGAATTCATGTCTGAAGGATTTATCCAGGTCATTTTGGATCCTTCTCTCGTCTTCTTCATTAATAATTCTGTTGAAGAAATCCTCGAGCCTCTGGGAGATATGAGCTTGTAGTCTGTTTTATCCAACGATTGTACTGGATTCTCTCTCAGACAAGGGCGTGTCCTGCTTTCTCTGCGACCAGATGGAAAGAAATATAAAGGAGAGACAGGCCGCCCCCTTAAGGGGAGGCTTCAAGAACACCAGAAAGCTGTAACACAAGGGGAAATGGAAAAATCAGGTGTGGCTGACCACATATGGAGAGAAAAGGGAGATCACTGCCTTCTGTGGGATCAGGTTGAAATCATAGACAAAGAACATTATTGGAAAATTCGTAAACTTAAGGGATCAGCACATATGCTAGGCCACAAAAATCTCCTGAGCAACCAAGCATAGAAATGAATACAATATGGGAAGCAATAATAAAGAGTGCCAGAGAAAAGCGATAATAACGACAAAGTTGCAATATGAGCTCTGGTAAATACATGCAATGATAACAGCAAAAATTGCAATATGAGCACTGGTAAAAATGGTTGCTGATGACATTAGGTTTATAATACCCAGAAATTTATACACAGATGTCCTCAAGGACACATGGCAGTGGTTAAATCCAGTGACAGGACCCAAAGAGTGTCAGTTCAATATGCTGTTCAATAAGGTAGTGGAGAACTTTCAGAGGGAAAAATGAACAGGATATAACTGTGTTATTGAATGAGATTGTTGTGAGGAAGGAGGAGGAGGAAGTCACATATTATGAGAGTAGATATCGGTTGATGCTAGACTTGAAGAGGTTAATATTGTAGTGGTCAGGAAAGCTTCCTCTTGGGAGTCTTCCACAAAATGATAATTCTGAAGAAAAATCTGAGTGGAATTTCTTCTTTATAAAGAAGATATGGATGGAATTAAAATAATTTTGATGCCATGTAACATGGCATAGTGGAACTGACCTGTGGAGGCTGGAACTAAGGAATCTAGTTAATTTGAACATTTGTCATAATACTAGCAATAGAGATAGGCTAGAAACATTGTCTATGAGGAAAGGGGATGCAGGGTGGGAAATAATTAATCAAGGCTGTGTAATTGCTTTTGAACTCTGTCAAGACAGGATAGTGAAAACCGAGTTGCGACAGCCCAAATATGGCAGCAATATTCCATTCTTGGTCTGATCTGATTTTTGTAAAGATAAAAGATAGAGCATGGAAGTAGGAGTTATATATTTTCTGGAGTAATACAAGGAACTGACTATCTTCAAGCATCTTTAGTGTTCAGTAATCAATGAGGATCTAGCTCCCTATCTTTCTATTTTCTGGTCAAGATTCCATTTTATATTGAGATCTTCCTTTGTCGTGTTCTTTCAGGAATTAGGTGATCTTGAGATATTCTTAATAGATTTAGAATGCCAAACTCATTGTCTTATACCATTCACTAGTATCTCTCTGGTTTTGTGTCAGATTAAACTGAACTAAGTAAAACTACCGTATCATAGTAGAATGGTTAAATTCTTATCACAGACCATTAAAATTGGTGTGTGTTCAATCCTAACAGGGTACCTAACATTTATAGTTTTAGGTCAGATTAAGTCAGGCTGAATAACAAAACAGGTTTAATTCCATGGTTGTACATTACTTGCTTACCGATTGAATGGGTACATTGAGTTTAGATTCAATGTTTAAACTGTAGACAGGCAGTTCAGATTTCTAACTAAGCACTCTAAATGCTAGGATAGTGTGGTTCGACATGGCACTGTATGTTTGTAAGCCTAGTTAAGGCCTGACTGCTGCCAAACATGATAATATTCCTATTTATTTTTATTTACTTTTTAGAATGAAACTTGATTTTTTTCTGCTTTGTGGTTGAAGACGTGTGCCGAGCCTTTAAATCCTTAATTTGGATGTGACTGAATAATAAAGTGTTCTACCCCATTTTCATTTTAAAAACTAAGTTTTCATTGGGCACTGTCTTGAACATTAATTTTTTTTTTTTTTTTGGTACATGACTTTAATTTTGTAATAATTTATATTAGCTGTTTAACTGGTGATAACTTGAAATATGAGAAAAAGCTTCATTGGTATAAGGAAGATATGCGGGTTATCTGCAGCCTTTACTGGGAATAAATATCCTGCAACAGGGACACACAGAAAAATATAAAGAGGAATAAGACAAGAAAGCATTTTCTAACCATATTTATTGAATATATACAGGAAACAATTCAAAGAGAATGAGACCAATCAGGATTTATTGTGGCAATTTTCCCCAGAAAAAAAAGGAAATTAATGCCATTAGAGGAAAGTGCTTCCTTAGAGGGCTTCAGACTTTAACAAATGGTCAGTGCTGTAATGGAATATCCCACGCTCCCTATCGCCTATTGTGGACTGACTATATCAGTAGATATATATAGTAAGCACATGATATACCTGGCAGACTTGCTTCAAGAATTACTAGCTTGCGAACCGATTCCCTGTTTTTCAGTAGTGTATTCTCTTTTACAACAAACCTTTCTTTCATCTACACCCGTGTTGCTATTCCTTTCACTCAAGTACCACCTTTGTTTGTTTGTAACCTTCTTTAAGGATACAATAGTCAGAAAAAGGGAAAGGTCTCTTAATTTAAATGCAATGTCAATTGCCACCTTGTGTCTTCCTAAACCCTCTTCATTTATTATTTTTCCCTCACTGAAGACTTCTTTTTTGCTCTCTTTAACCCCCTACATCCTAGTGGCATAATTGCCTTGCTTGGGGTAAAATGATTGAAAAAAAAAGTAATGAGAATGATAGTAGATTAGAATGACGGAAGATAATTGCAACAAATTCACTTGTTGCAAGCTTCAGGGGTTGGCAACCTCGTCTGAATGAAAAGAGGTAGAGTAAGGTAGAGAATTACTCTTGGTAAAGAAAAGGTGAATTAGTATTGAGATTAATAATGAAAATGAATACAGAATAAAATACTTAATGTAATATTAGTGAAAACACCAACCCAACCCAACCAGAAAGAGCTCCGAGAGTGAAAAATAGTTAAATGGGAGCTGCAAAAAAAATGGGTGAAGTGTTATCAAGACAGAAAGAGAACAGATTTTTATAATAAACAAATTACACGTGATTGCTTAATGCAAATTAGATCTTAATTGCATCAAGGGTTTATAAATTTTACCCAGCCTCACATTTCAATTTGAAAGTTAAGGTTAACATGATTAACTTATTTTAAAATTTCTCCAACATTATAAAGGGGCATAAGCTTAACCTTTATCACTCTCTGTGACTTCATTTGTTGTACAAAAAGTTTATCCTGCTGCTGAAGGTGACTGAACAATAGTATGTTTGAATTTCATAGTTGTGTTGTCATATCCTGCTATGGCAACAGAAAACAACTTTGAGTGAAATCAACAATAAGGAGACTACAATTGAGAGGCCTTGAAAAAGAATGCAGTGGAAAGGGAAGTAATATTAATAATGCAAAGTGCTAAAGGTTAACAAAGTAAGATAGATGTGTGTTGATGGCAGATTCTAAAAGGAAAGTGAAAGAACTCTGAGACAAGGTAAGTAATGTAAAGTAAGAAGGGACTAATTATTAAATGCAAGAAAAGAGAATGCATTGTTGTCCACAAAAGGGGACAGCCCAAGGTGTGTGCAACATATATTTTGGGATGTCAAAATCAAGCAGGTACAGAAATAATCTGGGTAGAATTGTAAAGACAACTGAAAATATGACACAGAAATCCAAAGGTGTATAGGATTAGTAAAAAATGCTATGTCCAATCCAACAAAAAGTACTGAGTTGTAGTTCAGTCAACAAGAATGTCTACCATAGGATGGTGGCTTGGGCTGAATTCACTCAAGTCATGTGTTTAATCTTTATGTACAGTCTGACTCGAGTTGACTTTGCCTTATGTCGATTAAACTATGCTTATGAAATAATAATAGTAATGATGAACAAGCTCCTTATGCTGATCAGTGCTCAACAGTTCAGCACCCAGTGTTCTATCGCGACTAGCCTAAGCTACACTTATCAATTAAACCTTCTTTTTCAGGATGTAGGGAATCATGATTCTGAACTGATTACTTTTTTGTGGATTGCTACATCATCTTGGGAAAAGATAGTGGAGTGGTTTTCTATTTTTTTTTTTTCCACAGTTTGGAATTAAAAGTAGACCTTCTCTTAGACTGAGTGTTGTCTAAGGTTTGAGAGTTGATTCTACTCTGCTATTTAACCCATAGCTGGAGGGAAACTATAAGGATTTA
Organism: Acanthosepion esculentum; assembly: GCA_964036315.1. Lineage (NCBI taxonomy): Eukaryota > Metazoa > Mollusca > Cephalopoda > Sepiida > Sepiidae > Acanthosepion > Acanthosepion esculentum. Next base: position 32,879,029 of record OZ038498.1, read on the forward strand.
TGACTTTCTTAAGGGTATTAGTGCGAAAGGAAATGCAACAGACAAGGCAAGAATTTGAACTTTGTTCACCGATTCCATTTTCTGTGATAATAAAATTCTAAAATAAAGGTCCCTATATTTGCTTTGTGTTTTTCTTTTGTGCTAAAATTTGCTCCCTAATCTATTTTGAGACATTTGGCAAATTTTTGATAAATGCATACGATGCACGACAATATCGCTGTTGTATTTTTCAGGTCTGTGGTATTATTACTGGGTCTGTGATTTTCTCTTTTCTTTTCCCACTCTTGTTCTTCTTTTTAACCACTCACAGACCATTTTTTTCAATGCCTTGCTTTTAACATGAATAAACAACTTTTTAAAAGAAATATGGAAATGACAAAAAAAAAAAAAAAAAAAAAAAAAGATAATCTATTTTTGTTATTGATATTTATTTTTTCTTAGATTTATTTATCTATTTCACTGTAATTTATTAACTAAAAAAAATCTTATTAACCCAACAACAGACTTGAACCATTATTTCTTTTCTTCAATTGGTAAAGAAAGAGTTTGTGGCTGGGGACTGGTCATCTGCCGCATTTACGTCCTTGTCAGATGGGCCCGTGTTTACTTTGAGAAATTTATGCATTAAAACATTCAATTTCAGGAGGATGGCGACAAAACCAGAACACTATTTACAGATGATTGTTATTTGTGTTTACAAATGGGGTTTATGTGGGTGAGAGGTAGGAAAAAATGGGGGTCCAGGCAGATGGAACTTTGCTGGTTTGGTATGGGATGTTCAACCCTCCCAGTCCCCTGCAAAAAAGGATTTCAACATGAAAAATGAAAGCCTGAGACCAGCTGAAGCGACAAGAAGTATTTTTTAGGACATCTTTTCTCTTTATTTTATTTATTTTTTTGTTAATATAACATTATTTTTTTTACATTTTTTTATTTCTTTTATGTCTTGTGTTTTCCATTCTCTTTTTACTCAGTTGTCTCTTTTTCCTCTCCTTCCCTTACTTTTCCTTTTCCCTCTCTCTCTTTCCCCCCTTTCTCTCTCTTTCCCCCCTTTCTCTCTCTTTCCCCCCTTTCTCTCTCTTTCCCCCCTTTCTCTCTCTTTCCCCCCTTTCTCTCTCTTTCCCCCCTTTCTCTCTCTTTCCCCCCTTTCTCTCTCTTTCCCCCCTTTCTCTCTCTTTCCCCCCTTTCTCTCTCTTTCCCCCCTTTCTCTCTCTTTCCCCCCTTTCTCTCTTTTCCCCCCTTTCTCTCTTTTCCCCCCTTTTTCTCTGTTTACTCTTTCTTTCCTCTTTCTCTCTTTTCCTCTGTCTCTTTTCTTCTTCTTTCCTCCTCTTTCCTTCTTCTTCTTTCCTCCTCTTTCCTTCTTCTTCTTCTTTCCTCCTCTTTCCTTCTTCTTCTTCTTTCCTCCTCTTTCCTTCTTCTTCTTCTTTCCTCCTCTTTCCTTCTTCTTCTTCTTTCCTCCTCTTTCCTTCTTCTTCTTCTTTCCTCCTCTTTCCTTCTTCTTCTTCTTTCCTCCTCTTTCCTTCTTCTTCTTCTTTCCTCCTCTTTCCTTCTTCTTCTTCTTTCCTCCTCTTTCCTTCTTCTTCTTCTTTCCTCCTCTTTCCTTCTTCTTCTTCTTTCCTCCTCTTTCCTTCTTCTTCTTCTTTCCTCCTCTTTCCTTCTTCTTCTTCTTTCCTCCTCTTTCCTTCTTCTTCTTCTTTCCTCCTCTTTCCTTCTTCTTCTTCTTTCCTCCTCTTTCCTTCTTCTCTTTCCTTCTTCTCTTTTTCTCTTTCCTCTTTCTTTTTCCTTTCTTTCTCCTCCTCTCTGCCCCATCTCCCATCTTTAACCATTTTATTTATCACAAAAAAACAGAAAAATAACTGTTTCTTTCTTTAAATACCAACTTCAGTACCTTTCTTTCTTCTTATCCAAATGAAATTTTCTCTCTTTGTTCAACATTGAATTCACTTTCATTTCTTCTTCAGTTTTTTTTCTATTTTCCTCCCTTTTTCTTTTTTTTTTTGTTGTTGTTTCCCTTTTAATTTGAGTTATCCTGAAGCAACCCAGCCAGATGAACCCTTTAAAATCTCAATGTCAAATAAAATCCCCTTTTAAAAACTGCACGCTCATTCATCGTCAATGAAATAACAAAACTATAAAAGCTCCGACGCACTCAGCGCCAAGTCAAGTAAGCAAGCAAACTAGATACACAGAAGCTAGCTATAACAGTTTTAGTCTTATTTTATTTATTTATCTGTCCTCTTTGCCTCCTCTAATCCCTAGGGAGGAAAACAAATGAGAGTGTTTACTTTTCTACAGTTCCCCAACGGCATATTCTTTTTGGAACTTCATAACATTTCACCCGCTTTTTCTCTCGTATTTTTTTAAAAACATTTTTCCAGATTCGATCCTGTTCTTTCTTGAAAGCATTGATTTGTAAATGCCTAATTTCTCATCGTCATCATATTGCTATAAAAAAGTGGCTATATTGTAAGTTTATTATTGTTAGTATTCTAGTACTGGCCAAGAGAACATTGACGAGGAGTGGGGCACTTAGTGAGGATCAAACATCTGTGCCTTTTCTATAAATACTTTTATTATAACTGTTCAGATGAGCTCTTCACTATGGTACTTAGACTTTATAAATTTAAGAAGCGTGGAACAAGACTGGTGACAAGCTCTCATCGATTTACCATTGAGCTGGCTAGATGTAACCATAATTTCTATGCTAACAGTTTCTTTTCTTGCACTTCTCACTTGTGGAAATTTATTCTGGATCAATGCTTTCCAGCCAGCGTTAATTTTCAAAAATTTAAATGCAATATCAATCGCTTTCTACTGTCCTCCTGATTACTCTTCTTTTGTTCTTGCTCCTTGGTAATGTTTCTGTTTTCCAATTCTTCCACACCCAGTAACCTCTTGTCTTAGTGGCTTTACTGCCTTGCTTGGGGTAAACTTTATTTAAAAAAAAAAAAAGTAATTGCAGAGTGAGCTTGCCCAGCTTGTTGACACCTGTCACATTGACTAAGCTTAGATTGGCACAAGGCCGCTGTTAAATAGTAAGATACTCAGTTAGGATCAAACTTGTAGCGGACACCCTGGAGGGGGGCGCGATGGCCCAAGCGCCCCCCGTGTCGTAAATGAACGATGTCACAAGGAGCCACATTTTTACTTTGTGATCTAACCGGGTGAAACAATATGGACAACAGAACGAAGATGTGTATGATTTACGCTGGGTTTATTAACTGAAGGAGAAAAGTAGTGGATACATTAGTAATGCTGACAGTTGGACGCTGAAGTGAGTGTCGAAAAACCTTCCGTAAATAATTACTAACAATAGTGTACGGGAAAGGTTGGTTTGTCGTCGCAGGTGGTCTTTGCTGGTCATCTGGTTTGGTTAGCACTGTTGGTTGGCAGGTCTGGTTATTGCTGCTGATAGGCGGTTGATCGCTGCCAGTCGGCTGGTGATCGCTGCTGGTTGTTGTGTATGGTTGCTGGCATTGCGATGTCGGGCCAGAATTAGAGAGAGAGTGAGAGTGTTCCAACTAGCGTCCAGTTGGCAGACAAAAAACATGGGAGCATAACTTAATACACAGCCTGGGGGCGGCCTCCTGGCCTCAAGGTCAGGAGCCTGTGCACCGACCAAGTCAGAGCTGACCGGTCAGTACTGACCACAAATTTGGTGAGGAGTTGCTGTGTTAAGTTCGGAGTGCCTCATGACAGAAAATGGCATTACTAAAATGTCAAAAATCTCTCTAAAAAATGAGTAGAGATTTGCTATGCAAAACTTACGGCGTAAAACGCTTAGAGGCGTATTACGGCTAGGTTCATAATAACAGCGAACTAAAAAAGTAATTAGTTCATCTCTCAGCGAAATTACAAGCGTGTAGGGATCATGATGGAAAGGTCAAGGTTGAAAAATGCCCTGTTCTCTACCGCTTTAGTGAGCAGCCGAAAGCGGCTGCGATAAACTCACTACCTACACCAGTGAAATGTCTTAGATCTAAAAGACTACTATTGGGTCTGTAATAATTGTACCTTGCTCAGTTTATTGACTTTTGAAAAAAGGAAATCCAGTTCAAATTCTTCTTCCAATCCCCTACCACTTTATTTATTTTCATGGAGAAATTCTCAGAAGATGAATTAAAATCTGCAAAAAATTTCATTCAAATTAAAATTCATTCAATTCTCATAAATCATTCAGACTTTTTAAAATAAAAATAATGGTTGAGAAAAGAACAATTTCAAGTACTTAAGAGTGGGAAACTTCTGCATTATTCATGCCTATTTTTTCCACAATTAGTTCAGCCCACAATGCATGACAGTCTGTGAACAAAATGAAGGGCATTGGAAACAGGCTTTGTAAGTTTTATACATTTATTTATGGGAACAATTTTGATGGTAAAGAATTTTTTATTTAAATTCTCATTAAATAATTTGCTGTATGTTTGCATACCATATTCCTTCCTTCAAATGAACCAAATTTTAGCTAACCCTACCAACTCCTCACATTTTTCCAACCTCCCTACTTATTCCAAACTCTCCTTTTATTCAGGACCCGAGAGTTCAGGTTGAGTGCCGAAATTTCCGTAAACAAATTTAAAAAAAATAAATGAAAAATCAACATTTTATAAAACTATTTTTTTTTCCTCTTGCCACCAGAAATATTTAATTTATTAGTTTAGGGCAGTGGTTAACTTTTTTTTTTTTTTTTTTTTTTTTTTTTTTTTTTTTTGACCAATACACACTTTTCACCATATGTCGTAATGTCATACCCCCATTCCAAGATTGTCTGACTCGAAACGTGCATTTCAGATAATATGCTATGGAAAATTTTCATTCTTTTCCATATTAGTACATATTCATATACATTAATTATTTTTATAGAGGAGTTTTCAAAATTTAAAAGCAAGAGAAAATATTGATGGATTTTAAAAACTTTCATACATGTACACTACAGTGATTTATTTTAATTCTTAACTAATTATTAAATAAACTGAAGCATACTTCAATAAACTAAAAATTCAATAGAATGCCAGGGCATTGTAATTCAATACAGATACAGAACTCCAGTATGGCAATAATCAAGAAATTGGTATTTATTTTTAAAAATAAATTATCTTTAACCTTATATAATCAATAGTTTAAGACTTGGTTTGTTTTATGACATATCAACCTCAATGGGTTATTTAATGCCAACAAAACTTTTACTGCTGGTAATATTTTGTTTTGTCAAAAATCTATTTCTAGTAATTTTTCCTTCAAATAGTAATATTTATTTTTGAAAAACATTGTTGGCAATATTTTTTTTGCAAAAATGTGTTGCTGGTAATTGTTTTTATTTTTCTTAAAAAATTTATTGCTGGTAATAATTTTTTACAAAGTATTTCTGGTATGAAAACCTATTTTTACACTTTCATAGTGTTTTTGCCCCAGTTTCAGGGTTAACTATTTGCCCATAGCTGGGACCGTAGCAAGTGCTACCACCCCAATCAGGGTGGACCTGGGAACACCAGCAATGAAGAGGTGGTTCCACGCTCCTCAAAACCTCCTGATCAGAGGCCTTGCTGTTGGACGTAGTTTATCATCTTACCCAGGACGCGGATGCTGTTTATCATCATACCCAGGACGCAATAGTTTAAGAATATAAGTTTTTATTCTATATGCTATTATTAAACGTAATAGAATGAATATTTTCATTTTTTGTACTATATTAGAAGTATATAATAAATTGATTAAAAACTAGATACTTCAGAGTTTAATTTATTGCTTTTACTTTTGGATGTCATAAAATATTCAGTTGATAATAGATTAATATATCCCTCTTTGATAATAAGAATTGTTAAAGAAGGTAATTCAGAATTATTTCCTTTTTGAACTTTCATACAAAAAAATGTATTGCTGGTAATAGTTTTTTTTTTCTTCAAAAATTTATTGCTGGTAATAATTTTTTACAAAGTATTTCTGATATGAAAACCTATTTTTACACTTTCAGCTGCAAAAATGAAAATATATATATATATATATATATATATATATATATATATATATATATATATATATATATATATATATATATATATATATATAATTCTTTTAAAAAATGTTCACACTGGAAAATGGCATTAAACTTTACTTTATTCAATTCTTCAAACATGTTTTTATTTTTTAAAAAAAATTCTTGTAACAAAGAGTGACAGGATTAATTTTCCAAATCACTTTAAAAATTATAAGTTAATTTAAAAAAAATAAATATTCAGTGTAGATTTATTTTATCTACCCAATCTGAAAGAACGTATGTCCATATTTCTGTAATGAAGTATTGTAATTATTTACAGTATTTTGGTATATATGGCAACAAAGATGAAGACAACCTTCATCTTTGTTGCCATATTCATTATGTATATGCTGAAACATTGTGAATATGGCAACAAAGATGAGAACAACAGTCCGAACAATGTAAATAGTGAAAATAATATGTTTATTAAATTATGCCAGCACAAACTCTCTAAAAAAAAATTATATTTTTCAGTTTTATTGAATTATTTTTGATAAGGATTGGGACAAATTTTCAGTACATCTCCACTTGCATAAAATTTTTAGTGAAATAACATCTTCAGAGATAGTTCTTTATATAAATGTAAAAAAACAAAATTTAGCAAACACTCACAAATTATCAAAATGGTAGGGGGAGTGAAACTACTCCCCCTCCACCAAATATTTCCACAGAAATTTCTCTGAGTTGAGTACTTGATTCAATATGCAGTTTATTCATTAATTAATAAAACTGAAAATTTTGTTTTAATCTTACGTTTGGAAAAATTTTAAAAACAAGAGGTAGCCCTATCTTTTTTTTATTTTATTTTAAACGTCCATTTTAAAGTGTTACCTGCTACCAGGGCCAGTGCAAGAGTCTTGTGCCCCCTGCCCACCAATGTATGATATGGACCCTCCCATTCTACTACAACTCAATTTTCTTCAGGTAGTTTGCATATAAAATACAATTTTCATTGTAACTTAATTATGTATAATGCTGGATCATATGTATTATAGGTGAACAATTCAACTAGAAAAATTGAAAATAAATAAAATGTATCTAAATAAAAATTAGAATTAGAGACACGTCATAATAGATCATTCCGTCTTAAATAAATCAACAATATTTTGCAGCAATTTTTAACATCAACTTTTCTTGTTAAAAAGTTGAATAATTTAACACCTTTAACATTATGATAAACTGAGATTATGTAGAATGGTGGTGGTGGGACTTTCCATATATTATGGGGTGGGGGCACAAGACACTTGCACCAGCCCTAGTAATGGACAGTGAACAAGATCAACTTGAGTTTTCACTGACGTTCGTAAACTTCAAATTCGTACAAGGAAAATAAATAAAAATTAGAAAAATTTATCTACCCACTCAAGATAGCAAGTGATTTTCATGACCTAAAATGAATTAAAAGAAAAAAATCTTTTTCTGTGTTGTTTTTTTTTCTTTTTAATTCATTTTGGATTTGTCAAAAATTGAATTCTCTCTCCTTTTTTTAATTCAAAAATTCTGTTCACCTTTCTCTTTATCTTTTTAATTTAAAAAAAAAAAGTGCTTTAAATGTGCACTTATTGTTTTTTTTCTCATTATTTCCTTTTGTTTTATTGAGATTATTTTAGTGAGTACACATCATCGCCTGTTGATGATTAAATATTTTTTTTCTCTGCTAATTTCATTTTAATGCATTATCCAGTTAGAATCATCACTTCTCATTATTTCTTCACTTCAAACCAGAACACATGCTAAGCCTAGTTGCCTTCAATTCATCCTGGTCTGAGGCTAGGAAATAGCTGACTGAATTGAGTAACATCAGAAATTTGTGGCATGAATGTATGTACCATAGTCTTCTTTTTGTAACTTTTAGCCCTTCAGCTATGCAAACCACCACCACAATCTTAAGCTGATCTTATCTCTCTTATAATTCTGCTTGTCCCTCCCTTTGTTAGTTTGTTCGCACGACCGTTATGCCCTGCCAATACCTCATTAATAATAGACTATTCCATTTTGATGTGAAAACATGGAACTGGCACATCAGATGCACTAATTGGTTTCACTTTGGGAAGATAGAAGTGTTTTTCTGTTTCAGTGAAATGGAAAAAAGTTGTCAATTTCAAATCTTTTCATTTGTACACCCTTACTTATAAATAAATTTATTAACCCTGCATTAGTCACATGGGATGTCTTGTTGCCACAAATTTTTAAAGCACTCATAATTCCTAGTTGACAATTTGTTTCTTTTGCTCCCTCCCCCTACAACCTAAGTCGGTGAGGGTGTGTAGAACATGATGTGGTGCAGTTGTAGCTAAGTTCTCATGGGTGGCAGCTGCCAAGGGACAATCCATTTTCAGAGATCTGAGTTAACTAACACAAGGTTAATAAAATGTTTGCAAGACAGATTTTCAGCTAGTTAAAATATATCCTGGTCCAGCCTTTCATTCAGAACCTTTACTTCATCTACATCATTATGAATATTTAACAGAGGACACTTAACCAAAACTGTCACCCACCATTGCTAATATGATCTTCTTGTGTATGTGATATAATGAGGATGAATAAAAGTTCAGATTATTTTTAAGTGAATTTCAAAGGTAAATAATTTATTCATAGATTTTATTCTACTATATATGTATCATTTTGTTTCACTAACTTTTGCCGTCTTTGAGGCAGCTCCATGATTCCATCCTCCCATAACTTGGCATATTTATAGGCGATGAACTGGTCTAAGTGGTTTTTCCATGGGAAGGGACAACTCAGGACTGAGACAACTCAGTACCAGAAAACTTTTTTATAACTGAATAAAAATAATTTATTAAGGATTAAAAGCTTAATTAGCTAACACTTTTCTTCAAATAAGGCATTTGAAAAGGGATTATTTAAAATATGAACTAGTTTTTTTGTTTTTAATTATTTCTAATAAAGTAAATTATAAATTATTAAATTATTTTTTATAAAAATATTTTAGAATGTTGATTTTCTTTATTAAAAATAATTAAAAGCAAGTGTGTTTTATTGAATTATTTTTATATGTCAATTTACTTTATTAAAAAATAAATTTCTTGACAATTTTATTAAAAATAATTAAAAACAAAAAAAACTGGTTCTTATTTTACATAATGCCTCTTCAAATATTTTATTTGAAGAAAAATATTCACTAATTAAGGTTTTAATCCTTAATAAATTACGTTTATTTGGTTATAAAAAAAAGTTACGTTTTTCTGGTGCTGAGTTGCCACGGTTCAGAGTTGTCTCAGTCTTGAGTTGTCCTGCAGCCATTTTTCCAGGCTCCTGGAGAATTGGAATTCTTCTTATTGTATGGATTGAAGTAAGTAGAAATCTGAAGGTGCAAGGTCAAGGTTAGACAGTAGATGTAGTAGAATATTTCAACCAAGCTGTACCAATTTCTATTGTATTTGCATTGATACATGAGGATAATGATGGAAAATTACACTTTAATTGATCTAATTGGTACATGTCTGAATTCAATGTCCGATTTGGTGTAAGGAGTTCATAAAATATATATATATATATATATATATATATATATATATATATATATATATTAGGTTGGTGCAAAAATAATGTATGTATGTATGTATGTATGTATGTTGTATGTATGTATGTATGTATATATATATATATTGTGTATTAGGCAGCAATACTTCATTTTTACATGTTTCCTTAAAGAGGAAAGACAAGGTACTATGATTAAGCTTTTTATTTAATTTTTCTTGTGTTCGAACAAGTGTTTTCTTTTTTGGACACAGTGTTTGTAGAAACTGTCCAAATATTCTGTAATTCCGAGCGATTTCGGCTATACTTTTTTAGTCATTATCAAAGAGGATTTTATTTTTGCTTTCTAATTGGGTGTATGGGTTGTGTGTATGTTTTTAAAGTTATAGGGATGTTTTATTTTCTGAACACAGCACCAAAAAAGAAAACTATTGTTCAAACATAAGAAAAATTAAATAAAAATCATAATACCTTGTCTGTTGTCTTTAATGAAACATATATATTATACATGTTTCATTAAAGATGGCAAACAAGGTACTATATATATATATATATATATATATCCCTTCAAATAACTACCAAATACATGGCATCAACTTTTAGAGTAATTAATAGTGCCTCATTTCATTTTCCCTTGGACCCATTTTGTTTTGTTTTTTATGGGCAGAGTTTGCTTCATATTATCGTAAACAATCAGTCTGTGATCATTCTGCTATATTCCATGCTAATAGGAAAATATACTTGAAAAACACTGTGGACAAAATAAGTAAAGGTTTATTGTAAAATCCAGTACAATAAGAATAAAGGTAACAGTTATGCACAAGGTCGTCACAAGTCAATCCAGTAGAGAGTGCTACTATTGGAAGGTCAGTAGTTCTTGCGTAAGTCTGAGTCATACTCAACAGATTCCAATTAGTATATTTACTAACCTCCCCATGTGATCAAATGTGGCTCAAGGCTGGGTTTAATGTAGGGCATCTGAGCCTATAGGCTCAGCCAAAAATTCCTGTATAAAACAGGGTCAAGTGGCTGTTTCCCCAAGATGAAACTCTGCTCAGAGGCATAGTCTCGTCTGAGGATCCTCTCTGCTCAGAAGCAGAGAGTTTGACCAGCACAGCTGAAAAAGATTCCAGCTAGTATATTTAGCCACCCCACCATGAGGGTTGCATGGCACAAGGCCGGGTTTAACATGGGTTCTCCAAGCCCGTAGGCTCGGCCAAAAAAATTCCCGTAGAACGGGATCGGGTTGGTCAACCTCCGCGAATGAGGCTCTGCTTAGAGGCATAGCCTTGTCTGGGTTCCTCTCTGCTCAGTAGCAGAGAGTTCGACTGGCTAGCCGAAAAAGATTTCAGTTAGAGTCTGTAGTCCATTGACTTACAGATACTTATAGGTAGTTACTACCTATAGTGTAGTCACTCATGGGGGTGACAGTTTATTCAATTCCATCACATTCTTTGCAAAATTAATTTGTGTTTTGTGGGGTTTGAGCAAAAAATTGCAGATGGAAATATGGTCCTGTTTTAAAATTTTTTTTTTTTCTATAAAATCGTGAAGCACCCAAACATCATAGAAATTCACATATCTACAAGTTTTCAAATGCTTTACAATGCTCTCCTATGAGATGTGTAGTGTGCCTCTGCAATGTTCTGTTGTGCGACCTGGGTTATTAATTAGTGTATTGATTTGGTCCTCATCAAGTGCAGGTCTGTTGGAATTTTCTGTCTTCGGGATCAAAATTTCTACTTCTGAACCTATTAAAATGCTTGCAAACCACACTCAACTATAGCAGAGTACCTCCATATATGGTACATCTTGCTTTTGCAATATGCTTTTTTTTCTTTTTCTCTCTCCACAAATACAAGAACATCAAATAATAAAAATGCATTTAATTTTCTTCTGTTTTCTCTTTCACCCTTCATATGTTTACATTAGCCATATAGATGAATAGCACAAGCAACCCCAGTGCCAGTGTCAACATGAGTAGTAAACTACTGGAGGAATCAGAAGATGGCACCTGCAATCCAGAGATCTGCACATGGATTGCCCCCCAGCAGCAATAGCCAGACTGGAAAGAATATGGCAGAGCAGCGTCAGCTTCCATACCAAGTTCAAGTTCTACAAATCACTGGTCATATCCATCATCCAGTATGGCTGTGAGACTTGGACATTCCTAGTTGAGGCAGAAAAAAGATCCAGGCATTTAAGAACAAATGAGAAAGCTTCTCTGCATCCCCTGCTGGGAGCATAAAACAAATGACTATATACGGAGCAAGGCCAAAACTCTTGTGGGCTATCAGGAATCTCTCCTTGCCACTATCAAGCATTGAAAGTTGTCATGGTTTGACCATGTCACACAACAGCCTTCACATGAGAGATATACCCTCATTGTGAGAAGCATTTATGGCACCATCTAAAGGGGTATGGCATAACCTGTTTTACCTGGCCTTGTCTCCTCCTAAGGAATTTTCATGTCTGCAATTTGGAGGGTTGGGCAGATGTTTCTGAATTTTGAATTTTACTCTTTTAATTCTCTACTTTTTGATTTTTCTTTCTTTATTTTTATGGGTGTTTTATTTAATTTTGATTTTCATATATGCAAATTGGAGGATTTGTACTGTGAATTATAAATTACTTAAAAACTTAAATACAATCATATAATTTGGTTTCGTTAGTCTGTTTTTTTTTCTTTCTAAAATATAGCTCACAATGTTTCTGTTGATAGCTTGGTAATTAACACATATGCACATAATATCACAGGGTATTTTTCTCACCTGGAAATTAGAAAAGGAAAGGAAAAATAGGAGGAGGAGGAGGAAAATAGGAGGAGGAGGAGGAGGAAAGGAAAAGAAAAATAGGAGGAGGAGGAAAGGAAAAGAAAAATAGGAGGAGGAGGAGGAAAGGAAAAGAAAAATAGGAGGAGGAGGAAAGGAAAAGAAAAATAGGAGGAGGAGGAAAGGAAAAGAAAAATAGGAGGAGGAGGAAAGGAAAAGAAAAATAGGAGGAGGAGGAGGAAAGGAAAAGAAAAATAGGAGGAGGAGGAGGAAAGGAAAAGAAAAATAGGAGGAGGAGGAGGAAAGGAAAAGAAAAATAGGAGGAGGAGGAGGAAAGGAAAAGAAAAATAGGAGGAGGAAAGGAAAAGAAAAATAGGAGGAGGAAAGGAAAAGAAAAATAGGAGGAGGAAAAGAAAAATAGGAGGAGGAGGAGGAGGAAAGGAAAAGAAAAATAGGAGGAGGAAAGGAAAAGAAAAATAGGAGGAGGAAAGGAAAAGAAAAATAGGAGGAGGAAAGGAAAAGAAAAATAGGAGGAGGAAAGGAAAAGAAAAATAGGAGGAGGAAAGGAAAAGAAAAATAGGAGGAGGAGGAAGAAAAAATAGGAGGAGGAGGAAGAGAAAATAGGAGGAGGAGGAAGAAGAAAGGAAAAATAGGAGGAGGAGGAGAAAGAAGAAAGGAAAAAAACTTCAACTGTGGTAGATTTTAATTTTTAATTTTGCTTTTCATTTTTTTTTTGTCACTGATTTCTAAGTCTGATATTCTCTGGCATATGTGCTGTGTCCCTTCAAGACATGACTGATCATGGATTTCCACATCTTCGGCTCTTAGTAACATTCGTCTTTTTATCATCCCTTCCACACACTTCTCCTGTTCCACCATCATTATATTCAAGCTTGTCAAGTGGGTGACTTGCTGACTCTCCCACCTGTCCCTTTTTACTTCAATATGCCCTGTGAGTGTCAAATTATCCAAGGTCTCCAACCTTGTGTGTCCCAAAAATTTCACCAATCTCTCTTTGATTATTTACATTGTTCGGACTGTTATCCTCATGTTATGGCCCAGTGGATAAAGACGTTGGTTAGATCCAGTGACTAGACTGAAAGCGTTGTGAGTTCAATACCGGGCCACAGCAGTGGTGAACCAAAAACTTGAGTTGAGTTAAAGGGAAATAACTGAGACATCTGGAAGAGGCATGGCATGTGGAACTAGTACAGTCTACCCCGGTGGACGAAATAAAGGGTTCGGTTCGAAATTCCAATCACCTGAAGAAGGCCAGAGTGTACAACAGCCAAAACGTTGTGAATATGGCAATGAAGATGAGGATAACAATCTCTTTTTGGTTCTGTCTCTTTTGTTTGCATTTTCCTTCTTTGTTGCTTATGTCCACAGAATTCTTAGCATCATCTTGTGGAATCGTATTTCTGTTGTCTCTCTTCATTTATGACTCGCTACCATATTTGTGGATTGATATTACATAGCAATTCAACGCTTTTCTTTTGTCTCTGATGTGATGGAATAACCTGCCACCCCCATGAGTGGTGGCACTATGGGTGGTAACCACCTATAGGTATCCATGAGAACATCAGATTGGAGAGTCAAGCTGGGATCTGCGAGACTAGCGGCCTTCTGATAACAGCACGCACAAAACTGTATTGACTTGCGATAACCATGCAGGTAACTATTACTTCCTTGCTTGTTGTACTGGTTTCTATAATAAACCTGTTACTATTTATCCACCGTGTTTATCCATTCCATATTCCTATTAGCACGGAATATAACAGTCTCTAACCAAATTTTCCCATTTCTTAATAATTGCTTAGCTTTTTGAATTCATCTTTTGCTATTTTTCCTCCTTTATTAAAACACTTTACAGATAAACTTCTGTACTTTCTGGATTTTGACATTTCCAATTTATAATCCATATCTTGGACTTCTCTTATTGAGAACCGTACATTCTGTCTTCTGACAATTGACAGTTAAATTAGCAGAAATATGAATAAAATAACTTTAAACGATATGTGAACTTTTATTCCATGCGGCATGTGTTTGCCAACAGGTGGTACCGTGGCCATAGATTTGGGCCCAGCAAAGCTAAGAGCATCCTTGGTTGAATTGGTTATGGCATTGTTTTTGAAATGTGAGCTATCAAGATATTGGATGTGAGTTCAAGCCTCACCAGAAACTGCTTCTTTATTCCTACTTATGCTACTAATGTTTGGATGGCACTCAACTGAGAAAGTTATAAAAAATAAAATGCAGAAAAAAGATGCCATGAAATCAGTGACAAAAAAATTCTTGAAAATTGTCTTCATATTCTACAAACTTATGTTGTTTTTTTTTCAAAGATAAAGTAATATTGTGAAAATAATACAAATTTGAAATTTTGAACTTTCCTTCTAGGTACCATGTCCCTTCAAGACTTAGGTGATCATGGGTTTCTACAATTTCCTGTCCTTTGTAGCATTTAGTAAATTTTGTCTTTTTGTTCTCTTAATCCTTGTTCTACTAACCATATACACAATTTGAAAAAACTCTATTAAAATGTAACTTTTGTTAAAGTTTTACATTGTTCTATGAGAAACTTTCTGACCAATGGTTCAGGAGAGTAAGAAAAGATTACTCTAAAGAAGCTTCATGTAAGATTTTGAATTTTTCCTTTTCAAACTAGATGTGAAGGAAACTTTAGGGATCATTTATGACCTTCACTCAATACAAGGCCTAAGAGCCACTCAAGGTAGAGGGTTATTGTATGAGAATGAGAATAGGTGAGAAGTGCAGTTCATGAGGTTATGTAAGAAAGAAGAGTTAACCCTAGACTTGACGAGATCAAGATTGTAGTGATTGGGAAAACATCCTGCTTGGAGTCTGTTCCACAAAGCAGCAGTTCTTGGGAAGAAGCTGTCCAAATGGAACTTACATCTTACTAATAGAACATGAAGGGAATGATTCTCCCTTGTGTTCATGGCATGGTGGGTTCCAATTACAAAGGTCATGGTTGGTGGAACCAAGGAATGTAGTTCATTAGAACACCTGTCATGGAAATAATGATAGAGTAGCAAGAGGCTTGCTAAGTTTTGTCTGTGGGAAAGGGGTTGTAGGGTGGAAAATAATTCATCACTCACAAGGCCACAGAGATTCTGTTAAACTCTATCAAGAGAGGCAAGTGAGGGCAAATCAGCACCAACCCAGAAATAGCTACAATACTCCATTCTTGGGCTTATCTGGCTCTTGTAAAGATAGAGTATAATAAGTGGGGTCAGATACTGGAATGTCATAATGAACAAACTATATTTACGGCATCTTTAGCAATAGATCATATATATGAGTTCCATGTGTGGTCTGGGGTGTGTTTGAGTCACAATAGATGTTAAAGGCAAGGAGCCTCTCTGAGAGAACACCCATCCATCATGATAGGTGAAAGTTTAGGGTCTGCTCATTGCCATCATATTTTAAGAGAAGTATTTTTTATTTATTAATACCATGTCCTATCAAGATGTCAATTATAGTTCTTCAGATTCCTCTGTGAATTACCATGACTTGCTGATGGGAGACCATAGATGGGTTTCCCATTACCTTCTATATTGTTAGGAATTCAATTTTTATTGGCTACCTTGCTATTTAATCCATAGCTGGGTAACAAAGAGAATAGCTTAAAATCACTTTTTTTTTTTATATATATGAACAAATCCTAAATAGATGAATTGTTGATCCATTATGAATATTTATAATGGAATAAAACTGATATCAGTCTGTGTGTCTTATTTACTTGCCTCTTATTTACTGTTTCATTTGTTAATATTGGATTTCTGTTATCATTTACAAAATTTTCTGCAGGTGTTAATTATTGATAAGACTTGTTTACTAGGTACCTCCTAAAGATTCACCAAAAAAATGAACATTCATGATGAAAAAAATGCACCAAACTTTATGGAAACAAAATTTTATCATAAAGATCTTTGTTATTATTAAGAAGAAAGACCAAATAATTTTTTGATTATTTAATTATATTTTGTAATCCTTTTAAAATCTTTGAAAGTTTGGTTAAAAATTTTGTTTTTCTTGCATCAACAGGTGACCATAAATTAGTTGAGGAAATTTAAACATCTTTTTCCAGTGAAAACATTGATTTGAAAATTCTTACAAAAGTCAGATAATTGTTAGATTTTAATGTAACTTTCAGGACTTATTAAAAAATGAATTAAATTATTTTAGAAATGTTTTTTTTTTTTTTTTACAAAATCTTGGTAAAAATTTTTTTGTATTATCCCCCACTTTATGAAATTTTGAGAAACTAATTTTTGTACTGCTTAATGTTTATTTTAGTTATAAGGACAAGTCCTTGGAGAATTTAAATCATCAATTTTTATTTTGTCAAACAGGACTTTCCTCCCAGTTACAGAAAATCTGCTTGGAATCATAAAATAAAAAATGCAACAAAACTAAGATGTTATTTAATTAGAAAAGCTTTTTATTGCTTTTATGCTTAACATATATTATGTACAGCATTTTCTTAAGAGTTCACTGATGTATTCATTTCATCTCTGAAGTATATTTTCTTTCTCTAATATCAGTATCCCAACCTTGGATTTTATGCATCCTGTTGATGAGTATGTCTTTTTTCATATTAGTTCTTTTCCTTATGCATATCTGCTTTAGCTGTGATACTCATTTTATTTATGCAAATTTTTAATTGTGTCATTCCTCTTTAGCCTGCTTACATTTGTTCCTAATTTTTTTGTACATAGTCCTATACTCTGTGCCATACCTTGGCATTGTTTTTATCCCCTTTTTATCATGTCAATAATTTCATCTATCATCCATCCATTTTTTTATTCTTTGTTTCTTCTTCTTTGGAATGATCTTGATTGCTGATATCGCTAAAGCTTCTCTTGATGTTCCACTTCAAGTTTACATTTTCATTTTGTCCATTGTATCTGCTTTTAACACTGTCCATTTCTATCTCCTTCACATTCAGGTCATTCAGGAGTCGGCCATATTGCAGTTTGGGTGCTGCTTTGGCCCTCTTCAGTTTCCGTAATTTCCCTCTAAGTTTACATATCAATGGAAGCTCGTCACTCCCACAGTCAGCAGTTACGTATGTTTTGCAGTGTAAAACTGCATTCCTGAATATCTTATTGATAGTTATCTAGTTGATTTTCTTTTTCATTTCTCCTCCTCAGCTTCTCTATATCCCTATACATCTTGGTTGTTGTCTATGACCTGTTCAATCACCATGCACCCCATTTTTCTCCAAGTTCATTACAAATTACTAGCCTGAATTTGCCAACTATTTCACCATCTCTCCTCACCTAATTTGGCATCCAGGTCTCCCATGACAACTATTTTACATTGACATTTACAGATAGTGTTGTTTAGTGTACAGTAAAATGTTTCAATTTCTTCTTCTGTACTTTATGCTGGTGGGGCATATGCAACTATGATGTATATGTTGAAAGCATTTCCTTTCAGTTTAAGGCCAAGAATTCTTTCAGATAGTTGGTCATATCCCAGAATACATTTCTTCATGTCTTGGGCTGTTATAAGTCCTTCTCCTCTTTCATTTTTCTCTCTGCCTGCATATCTGAGCCTGTATTTGTCACTGACAAAATCTTCATTGTTTGCCTCTCTTGTTTCACATATACCTAAAATACTAATATTTAACCTGTTCATTTCTTACTTTATATTTTCTAACTGGGCACATTAGTTTAGTGTTCTGATATTCTATACACTGAATATTATTTTTGTTTGATGTAAACAGTTGGTAGATAATAGTCTGGTGACACCTGTTTCACATGTCACTCCTTAGCCATTATCTTTTATAATTTGATTGTTAAAATCCATGAGGTTTCTTGGAATTGATAGTGGGGTGATTTCCTATTGCCTTCTCTACAGTGATTTATTGAGACACCACCTATTTAGCTGGTCATCAAGTCGTCAAGAGTTCTTCTGCCCTTTGATAGGTCTTATTTTTCATCCTACAGGGTTGCTAACAACTGACCTCACTCAGTTTTAACTTAGCTGAAGTGCTAAAGAAAAATGACTTCAGAAATTGAACAAATACATTGGAGAATTCTTCCACGATAAAAAGGAACAACTGGCAATATCCAGAAACTTCAAAATCTGAAGTGGCATCAGCACTAACCAAATTAAACAGAAACAAAGCAACAGGATTAGACAGAATTGTAACAGAAACAGCGACAACCTAAGATATTTTTGGAATTGACAAGATGTTGTAACCTAGGGAAGGTTACTGAATAGAAAAATCAAATGAAGGTTGGTAATGAACGATAATACTTAGGATAAAAACAACACATATAAGATTCGCCAGCAGTACGTAGAAGTAGAAGTCAACTGCTAGAAGTGAATCAAGTATTTACTACTGTATTTATGTGAATGTGGACATACCCATTGTCATCCATAGGTATGCTACAACACATGATTACTGACATAATAAATGAAATATATAATAGTGGTTATATACCAGAAGAATTAAGTAGATCTATTTTCATAGCACTGCCTAAGAAGCCAAGTGGAAAAGAAAGTGAACTTCATCAGACACTCTGCTTAATGAGCCATATAACAAAACTTATCATCCAAATTCTGATGAATAGAGTGCACAATGATGTTGCCAGCTATGCGTTTTTGAAACAATGATGTTGCCAGCTATGTTTTTGAAACAATGACGTTGCCAACTATACCTTTTTTGAAACAATGATGTTGCCAACTATACGTTTTTTGAAACAATGATGTTGCCAACTATACGTTTTTGAAACAATGATGTTGCCAACGTTATCTTTAAATTACGTTTACAATATATATATATTTAATAGATATGTGGAAACTGGGTCTGGCATTAAATAACCCATAGTGGTTGATATGCCATAAAACCCCAACCAACCAAAACCAACCAACCAACCAACCAACCAACCAACCAACCAGCAAGAATTACTACAAAAAGTAGTGAAGGAAAGCAAGAAGAAAGGAATAACATCAACTACAAGGAGAATGCTTTGTTGTTAGCGAAAGGAACCGGTCAAGATGCAAATTACAAATTGGAGATATCAAAATCAAATGAGTACAAAAATGTAAATATCTGGGAAGTGTTTTAGCAGAAGTTGGAAAGTACGACACTGATATTCAAAGGTGCATTAGGATGACTAAAGATGGGGCTGGAAAATTTGATACTCACAGGACAGATAGAAGAAAACAATGCATAACCTACCTAGTGAGCTTGAGTAAGTGGATGGCTGAGCAAGGTTTAGGAGAGATGACAGAAAGACAAAATTTATTACGAGCTGCAAAGGATACGCAATTTTTGGAGAGCCATAGTCACCAACGTCCTGAAAGGACACGGCACATAGAAGAAGATTCCATAATTAGGGAAAGCAACACATAACCTTTCTAGCAAGCTTGAGTAAATGGATGGTGAAACAAGGTATAGGAGAGATGGCAGATAAAATTTTATCAAGTGCTACAAAGAAAATTGTGAAGAGCCATGATCACCAACGTCCTGAAGGGACATGGCACAAAGAAAATGATTATTTTAAGAAAAATATATTTTTTCAATGAATAATGAATTTTTACAAGAATTGTTTTCATTTTTTTTTTTTTTTTGAATTAAATAAAAAGTATTTAAATATATTTTATCTGCATGACATATGAGGAAAGCCAAAAAATTACTCAGTGGAAAGATAAAGAAACAAATAAAGTGATCATAACGTCAATGAATGCTTTTCTTTCTTTTCCTTTTTTGCATATGTTTATGAAATCAAAGTCAGTCCGGATGTTGCCTTTTGGTGCTTACTGTTACGTTTGACCATTTCCTATTCTCTCTTGTGAGTTCTCAATACTGGCTTCCTGCTTTTCATTTTTCTCTCTTTGAGAAGACATTATATTTGGCTCACAGGAAACAAGTTACAAGAAACAAAATTTGTAATTGATCTTGTGGAAGATATTACCAGTTCTTTGTTGGTACTGGTTTCTTAAATTCTTTGAACAGACACATTGCTAGAAGATAAGCCTTTCTTCAGAATGGAATTGGGATAATATCCTCTGAATATCATCCTCTGCTAGTTGAAGAACTCTCCAATTTTTTTTCCATTGGAAAAGATTAAACTAAAGAATTTCACACACTGCTGAATTTCTGTATTCATGCAGGGCAAAAAAATTTTTTTTATCAATAAGTCATTAGGCAGAATTTTTATTTATCTATTTGGCAGACATGGAAAGGGAATTACAAAACCACCTACAGGAGGTAGTGAAGGAGAGTAAGAAGAAGAGACTAAGCATAAACTACAAGAAGACAGAATGCATGGTCATCAGTAAAAAGATGAGCCTGAAATGCAATTTATAGATTGGGGACACTAAAATCAAGCAGGTGTGGAAATTTAAATATCTGGGAAGTGTTCTGACAGAGGACGGTAAGTGTGATGCTGAGATCTGAAGGCATATTGGGAAGCCAAAGATGTGTTTCAAAATGTAGGCAGAGTATTACGAGACAGGAGGATTTCGTTGGCAACAAAGAAGAGAGTGCTGAACTGCTACGTGATATCTATCCTTCTTTATGGCAGCAAATGTTGGACGGTCTCCTCAAAGATGAAGAAACACTAGGTAATGGAGGTATGTTTCCACAGAAGGATGCTAAAGATACTATAGACCAAACACATGAGCAACAATGAGGTTTTTTAGAGGATGCAAACAAGGCAGAAGCTTATACTTCACATCAGGAAGAGGCATCTGAAATATCTGGGACACAGAATGAGAAATGAGGGCTTGGAGGATTTGATACTCACAGGGCAGATAGAGGGAAAGGAAGACAAGGGAAAGCAATGTGTGACACACCTAGTGGGCTTAAGCAAGTGGGATGACAGAACAGGGTCTGGGTGAAGTAGCAAAAGGACAAAACATATTGAGAACTTTTTTCTTTTTTTTAAGCTTATCACCCCAAGCAAGGCTGGAAGCCACTAGCACGTAAGGGGTTACAGAAGGTTTGGAGGAAGAGCAGATAGGAGTGGTAAAGGAGAGGATGTGGAGAAAGATAGTGGATCGATCAAGGCAAGGGGGTTACAGAAGATTTGGAGCGAGTGCAGATAGGAATGAAAGGTGAAAGAATGTGGAGAAGGGAAGTGGATAGATGAAGGCAACTGGAGATGTCGATTGACATTACACTTAAATAGTTGGAGATTGTATTTGTCAGGGAAACAGGAATAAGGAAGGGAGTTCCACAGGAGGTGGGAGTGGAGAGCCATGATCACCTATGTCCTGAAGGGATACTGCATATAAAAGATTAATGACTTCAAAGCAGTTGGTAAATATCTCATGATTAAATATTTTTTTTCCTAGACAATAAGGAAAATAGTAAAAAAAGAAAGAAAAATATCTCAGTCTGAAATAGTTGAGGATTTAGTTCAAGGCTTGTTCTGTTATCACAAGATCAGAGGTATATATATTTTTAATGTAAACAATTACCTGTTTGAATGTCTCGGAAGTTTCAAGCCATCATGACCAAAGGTTTGAGCATGGCTGGTCTCTTCTTTTTTTTAATCATTTCACCCCACCCAAGATGATAATGCCACTAAGATGCAAGGTGTTACTGGGAGTGTGAGTGATTGAGATTACTTCACTGGGGAGAAAGGACAATAAAAGATCAAGAAGACTTGATGTTTGCATTTAAATTTTTGAAGATTGTAGGTGGCTGGGAAGCAAGGAACTGGAAGCGAGAAGTGCAAGAAAAGAAACTTAGAATAGAATTGATTGGTCACCTAGTAGACAATCTAGTAGTATAATGACATTCATGTTGTCATGGTAACAAGGAAGAGAACTTATTTTACAAAAAAATTCATCACACCAGGTTATGCTCCTTTTCCCAGAAACTGTAAGGTCCATTCAGCCTTGTTGCAGTATAAACCACAAGTGGACTCTGGGTTTAGTGGGCGTCTGTAATAGGAATTTGCTAGCTGTCCTGGCAGGCAGATGTGCTTGGAAACAATTATTATATATATACGTATGAGAGTGTGGCCAAGGGGGGTAAATTGTTTGCATACCTACTATGAAAACTGGGCTCAAATCTCATCATGGTCAATTCGTCAGAAAGGCGACTTAAAATATTATTTATCAGAGGAGGCAATCCCATTGTGCCACACTGCTGGGAAGTGCAAGATAATCGCAGCATAGGATGACCCAAACCATGTGAGTGAAATTGGGTAAACAGAATGATTGAAAAGTCATCATCAGTTATTCTAGCAAGAAATCACAAGTCATTATGACTGAGTCTTTGAGCATACAGTCCTGATTATGAGCTCTCTCTCCTGTAAACGGTAACTAAAGTCTGCTTCTAGTGATCTATGCATGTGTTGAACAAACACATATGTGCCTGAGCAGTCATATGTAACATGGGCTCAGAAACAAGTAGTCAGCCATTTTATATATATATATATATATATATATATATATATATATATATATAGGTAATAATCCGTTGGGATATAATCTAAGTGAATAATACAATATAAAATATTAAATGTTAAAACTAATTCACACATAGTTCAATGTTTAATTAAACAGAGCAACATATTTCATACAATAGGAATTAAGATTACATATAGGTGATGATCATTATCACCTTGTAAATTGAGATCATTTACAAGGATTTTCGAACCAGTCAAGGATGATAAATTATTGAAGTAAAAATCAGTTGTTTGGGTTTATTTCAATAATTTCTTGTCCTTGACTGGTTTGAAAATCCTTATAAATTATCTCAATTTACAAGGTGGTGATAATCATCACCAAATGTAATCTTAATTCCTATTGTATGATATATAATTTTCTGAGCACACTTCTCTCCTGAGAATTTAAAAAAAAAATTTTTTTTAAAATTTGTTTCTGAAAACTTTGTCTACTTCAACAAATCTGAATATCATATTTGGCTACATCCTTGATACACTTGTCACTGACGTGTCTAAGCGTCAGTTTATCTTGACATGAATAAATAACCCACCCACCTCCATCCTATGACCTTATTTTTCTATTTTAGCTTAGATCTGATTTTTAATTGATTAATCTAGACGTACCCACAAGTATATTTCTCATTCAGACCTTATGCCCACCTTTAACTTCCAAAAAGAGGTAACAATTTTTCAAATTTCCCAAATAAATCATTTTTATCAAAGTTATCTATCATTGCCTGAGGAAGACCTATTATAGTTCTGAAACATGAAAGTTTTTGTGTAGCGATGTAAAATGTTTTTATTGTAATCTATTATAATATATTTATATATACATATAATAGGCATTAAAGTCAATATGCAGATGCAACAGTCTGCATTATGCATGAAACAAACTGTTGCTTTTGGCTGTTGATTTCAATGTCCACTTTTATATTTACAATACACTATCTCTGATATTGAGCACTTTAACCTATAAATATAGCACACCTGAAAACTATATTTTATCATTCACACACACACACACACACACACACACACATATATATATATATATATATATATATATATATATATATATATATATATGGGGAGGTACAGTGGAGTAATGGATAGCGGCTTGGATTGAGGAACCAGAGAGCTTTGTTCAAATTCCACTTGAATTCATTAGATTCACTAGCTAATATCTTTGGGAAAGGTATGAATCCTCTTCTTCTCCCCCAAGCTATGGGTAAATAGCAGGACAGATTAGGTTCTATAACCTTAGATGGCAACTGGTCTACCACAGAAAGAAATGGCAACCTACTGTGGGGAAAAAAATCTGCCTTGTCAGTCATGTATCAAAAGATACATGATCACCTAAGTGTGTATCATGCATGGTACATGACCGATATATATACATATACATATATATATATATATATATATATATATTATAATAATAATGGCTAGTTGTTTCTTAGTGAACACTGAGTGGTGACAGACTATTTTATGAGGGAACACAATCTATAACCTATTATGGGTAGCAAGGTCTATGGTATTATCATAACGGTTACTGGGTAGGCAGTAATAGTTATATTTTAAATTATTCCAGAAGCAGCTGAGCAAAAATAATTGTGTATCTGAATGTGGTTATTTGTAGATATTTGATATTTAACTTTTGACTCATTATTTATTATTAATTGCTTACAGAACATATGACCTGAAAATTGCCTTCAAGCATAAAACAGACTGTTAAGAATTGGTGTTGACCTCAGTGTCCACTTTTATATTTACATATACTTTATCCCAGATATTGAGCACCCATAAATATTGCATACCTTAAAACTAACTAATATATATATATAAATCAGATTTACCCCAAGCAATGCAGTAAAGCTATAAAGACAGAAGGAGTTTCTAGATGTGGAATAATTAGAAATCAGAAGCATTACTAAGGAGTAAGAACAATAGTAATCAGAAAAAAAAAACAGTCAATAACAATTGACATTGCACTTACATTTTTGGAGATAAATGTTGGCTGGAAAGTATGAAGCTGGAAGAGAGGTACACAAGTGAGAAGTACAAGAAAAGAAACTGTTAACATAAAACTTATGGTTACATCTAGCCATCACAAATGTGTATTGATAAGACCCTGTTGCCAATCTAATACTGTTCTTAAATTAATAAAGTGTAGCTACCATAGTGAAGAGCTCATCTGAAAAATTTAACACAAAAATATTTATAAAAAAGTCACAGGGAAGCAACTTTACCATGGTGAAGCTGAGATGCCAGGTCATGACCAATAATATTTCTGATTCTTTGGATTTTATCAAGAATCTCCAAATATATGGCAGAAGTACCAGACCAGATGTGGCAGCAATATTCTAGGCATGGTTAAATGGTCTACTTATATATATATATATATATATATATATATATATATATATATTGGAGATACTAGAGAGAAAAATTTTCAAGCACGACACAATGAACCAACTTTCTTTGCAGCTGAGAGAGCAAAGGATTCAATATATTTTTTCCACTTCATGATATATATTATTCATACAAAGGAATTTAGGTATACTCAGTGTACTATACTTATCTGCCCTTGGTATTTTTGTTATGGTAATCACCTCCCTTACTGGCATTCTTCAGTTGATGAATTGCTTAGTCAGGGAATATTTTGTAAAATAAATCCTTGTTAGGGAATACCAGTCTTGCCAGCTCATTTCACTCAGCCTATACAATTTCTGCAAAAAGCCATCTACAAACCCTCTACAACCCTAATCATGGCAAATAACTAACCCAAAATGACAAGAATCATCAGTCCCCAACCCAAAATGTTTAATTTCATTTTTTATTTCTCGTTGAGAAAGGACACTGACATTTTCTCATCAAGTCCAATTGGTTAATACATATACATACATACATACATACATACATACACATACATACATATACACATACATACATACACATGCATGCATACATACATACATACATACATACATGTATGTATATTTGCAAACTAATATGCAATAAATATTATTAGTTTTATTATCAATGTCATTATTTTTGTTGGGTTTTTATCTCTCAAATTTCTTTCATCAGCTTACTATATTTATATATAAGACACATATGGACAATCTTTCTTTACTGTCATATATATATATATATATATATATATATATATATATATATATATATATATATATATATATATAAAATGAGTTAAGTCAAAAGTAGCACCCAATATCTGTTTTTATGGCTGTCAGGTGATTGTTTACCATTTGTATTACAGTGTACAAGACGGTAGAAATCGATGAAAGACATGTTTGTCTAACCATTTATTCAGAGGTGGGGGACTTATTAAGGAACTGTACAAAGCTACAAAACAAAACCAAAAAATTAATCTGCAAGATTACATGACTTAACATAATCTGGGTTCCCCTTTTAATTTAACCGCCCTGTACACAAACACACATATGGTGTGGCAGGAATACCTCGCACATAATGCTAACACATTAGCAACAAGTTGTGGTAAAAACACATCCTAAATTTTATGTTGTCACCTGTGTGTTGCTAGTAAACTTATGCAGGTGGCAATGATGTCTTCATCTAACTAATGTCTTACCATTACGTAGCAGGTATTTCTGCTGCACCTTATATAAAAAGAAGTAATGGATTTTTTCTTTATTAATTAGACAGATTTTTATCACCTTAAACATTATTTTTAGTGGATGCCCATATTTGAGGAGACACTTCATTTATTTTAAACAGTATGGCAGAATCAGTCTAAAGCATGTCATCTGATGACTGTTTCTCCTGCAAAGAGAGACACTGGTTTGAATCCTGCTGGAGGGTGAATATTTTTCTTTTATATATATATATATATATATATATATATAATGTTATGTTTAGTGGATACTGATATTTGAGCTTAATTAACTTCGAACAGTATATTTATTTTCATCTACCAGCCTGAATATTTGAGAAATTTCATTAAATCTCTACATCCATCCATATATATATATATATATATATATATATATATATATATATATATTCCTGTAAATTAGGTGCACACAGAACCAACAATATCCATGTATCTCTCTCTAATTTGATTTAGTTCCTGTTCCCAAAAAGAGACAGTAGTGCTTCCATCAAGTCTCTCTTGAGATTATAACTCTTACTCATGCATTGTTTCAGGACAGAAACATCATTACCATTAATCCAAGGTACTCTAGCAATACCTCATAATATCACCGACTTTTGTTAGATTTTTGGTTCCAGTGTGAGAATATCATACCCATCCATCTTTCACTAGAACTTGGAATCTCTCTCTATATTTCCATTTTTTTTTTCCTAATCCAGACAAATTCAAAATGAGTTTGGTAAGCTGACATCAAATCAAATCACAATATGCTACTTTGGAAATCTCTTTATTATCAAACCATATATGCATTGTTCTTGCAGATCTTCATTCACAGGCACAGTTAATCATTTTTCTTAAAAGTCTTCTTGAACTAAAAAAAGAATAAAACAATAGGTTTAAAACTCTTTTAAAGTTATAAAAGTTATGGTGTATGGTACAGTTCATCATTTAAGATAAATATTTATATCCCTGTTTGTACAAATACCTACATAATAAAATCAAAGACAAAAAGGAAAATACATAAATCTCTTTTTACCATACCTATGAACAAGGGTGGACTGTGAGTGTTATAGGCTCTTGGGCAGAAAATAAAATTTCTTTGCAAATTCTAGCAATCATATGAAGATTTTAGTGGCTTTTGGGAGTGACAGAGATGGGAACAAAAGGACTGAATGACCCCCTTCAGATTGTTCGCCAAGACTTGACCAGTACTACAGACTACAGAGGCGCCAGGTTTATAATCATCCGAATATTCTTGGAAGGTTAAAATGATTTATTATTGCATCTTCCCTTCGACCAGGCAAGGGATGCATCAAAATCAAGTCAGCTACAGCCATGTATGAGACACACACAGACACTATGATGTGCAGCTGAGTGACCCGAGTCAGACTGCATGTATTAGAGTGAGTAACAAGGATATCCTTGATAATTTTATTGGCAGCCAGGTGGGCCCCTTTGCTGTGCCGGGCCCTTGGGCATGGTCCGATTGACCAATGACTCAGTCGCCCCTGCCTATGAACACTAATGGGTATGTCCCAATCCTCATAAATATGTTGGACACTATAGTAAATGGGGGTAATATGATGTCTAAGTAGCAGTAGTTTACCTACTTCATACCGCCAACAGCTAGATACATAATGTTCAAACATAAATAAATTGATAGATACCGTTCTGACATAATGTCATATACTGTACCTATGAACACTAATGGATATATCCCAATCCTCATAAATATGTTGAACACTATTGTAAGTGGGTTAATATGCTGTCTAATGAGTCCACCACTGGCAGTGGTTTACCTACTTCACGCTGCTGGCGAGTATTGTATTTTGTTGATAGATAGATATGAACAGACTGAGATAGATAGTGTTATATACTGTAACTATGAAAACTAAAAGGTATATCCCAGTCTTCATAAATACATTGGATACTATTGTAAGTAGGATAATATGCTAAGTAGTCCACCACTAGCAGTGGTTTACCTACTTCATGCTGCTGGTGAGTATTGTATTTTGTTGATTTTATAAAGATTACCATTTCATTCCCAACCTCCGTTTTAGTTATTCCTCATTCAGTCACCTTTCCTAGGTTACAACATTTTTGCAAAAATTTATTTAAAAAAATAAGGGAAATCCCAAATTGGAAAGGAGAACAACATCAGTAGAACACACCTGTCAATGATGTGGACACAGTTTCAAATTTTACATTGGTAAATAAAAACTATATAAAAATAACTCATTAAATAATAAAATCATGGATCAATTTGACACTCCATTTATGAGCAGGACAACACTTCTAAAATTATTAAAAAAATATATTTATTTGATTTTGACAAATGTGGCAAGAAAAAGGTCTAATGAATGCTTATCAACAAAAATATGTCACAAATATATTACCCCCTACTTTTTTTTCACAATGAGATGAATTCCCTCAGTCGTACACACAATCTAGTTTATAATAAAGAACTGTCTGATTGCTCCATGAAGTCAATTTGCCATTTGATGATCTTTTGGTTGTATGGCTGGAAAAATTAACATGAAAAGGCCTTTTTAGCACAGTTTCAAATATGACAACTTGATCAATGTTGCTATAGGAATATTAAAATTAATTGTGAGTTTTTATTTTATTTTATTTTATCTTATTTTTGTCTTACAAAAATAAGTGACCAAGTGCTCGTATATAGTGCACATTTGAAAAAGGAAGAATAAATATTTTTGAATTATTGAATTGTAAACAAATGAACTTATTTCAGTCACATTGTTCAATAAATAGCACATTGCATTCATAAATAATGTATTTTCCTTTTTATTTATTTAATCACAATGGGGAAAAAAGAAAAAGAAAACAAAACTGTTGTTGCCTTTCTTTTGAGTTTTGCTGCTTTTAAAGTCAAAACTGACTTTTTCATTTGTAATTTAAATATTTTTTATTTTATTTTTAAAATTCATTATAGTTTGTGAGAGCAATTCACAGAATGGATTTCAAGAATGAACTGATAACAAATGAGAAAATAGTTAATTTCATTATTGTATCTTATGGCGCTTAACCGTAAATTTTAAGACTTTTGTTGAATTTACATACATACACACACATACACAATTCTTTCTTCAGCTCAGAATCAAGGACTTGTTTTTGAAAATAAAAAACAGACTCTAGCTACTTGGGACACTCAGTGAGGAGCAAATTTACATTTAAATGTGTTATAGACTTTTGTTATTATTCAATGGTTCTTTTGGATGAGTGACTTTATCTTTGTTGTGTTAGTATGTTCTACTAAAGTTAAGCAACACTGAGCCTGGTCAATACCTAGACTACTTGGGAATATTAGGTACTGTAAGCTTGAATGTGCAGGTGGTGTAATGGATAATGGGTTGGAATTGTAAATTGGAGAGCCAAGTTCTAATTCCAGTTGGGTTCATTATATTGACTAACATACAAATACTCTTGGAAAAGGTATGAATCTACCTTTTCTCCCACCAGCTATGGGTTAATTAGTATGATATATCAGTAAATCATTATTATTTGAAAAAAAAAAAAAAGAAAAAAATTTATTATCTGGCTTTAAGTAACCTACAAAATGTTAAGACAAAAAAACAAATCAGTTAGTCAATTTAGTAAGTTCTGCTGATATACTTTTCAATCCTTTCACGGATTTAGGTAGAATTTCATAATTTTAAACCTACACATTTTTTTTAATCTTGTTCATTTTGTTATTTTCAGCTTTTGTTTTTGTTATATGAGGCATTTTTTGTTATAGATTTCAACCTGTAATAACTATTTATTCCTTCTTTAGGCCACTTCATTATTCTTTCTCTGAATCTGTACTTTTAACGGTGCCAAGTCCAAGGAAAAAAGTTGATTCCAAAAAATTTTCTTTCTACTTGCTTCCCTGATAGCTATAATCTTCAAACATTCAAATGTAATGTCAATCAACATCCTCTGATGCCTTGATCCTGACCCCCGTCCTTCTCTTTATCCTTTCCTCAAACACGCCTCTTTACTCTTGCTCTCACTCTCTGTAACCCCTTACGTGCTAGTGGCACTCTCGCCTTGCTTGGAGTAAAATGCTTTTAAAAAGAAAATGTTTCATCTCCTCTTCAATTTAATCTGATTATTAAAGTACCCATTCTTCTATATTATTCTACCTCTGTCCCATAATGATTGTTCCATTTAGTCTATGAAATTTGTACATAAATGGAACAATTATTGTGGGACAGAGATCGGAACTCCCTTCCTCCTACTTGCTTCCCTGATAGCTATAATCTCCAAATATTCAAGTCAATCGACATCTTCTGATGCCTTGATCCTGATCCCCGTCCTTCTCTTTATCCTTTCCTCAAACACCCCTCTTTACCCTTGCTCTCACTCTCTGTAATCCCTTGGGTGCTAGTGGCACTCCCGCCTTGCTTGGGATGAATTGCTTAAAAAACGAAATGATTTATATCATCCACTTTCAACCGAGCTTCAGGTGTCCTCTTATTTAACGGACTGACATCTTGTTTAACGGGGATACAGCACCATCATTGAACAAGAATAAAAAAAAAATGGGGTGTTAAAAAAAAAGAAATTGGCTAAATTAAAATTTTTCAGCCCTTCGGATTGAGGCTTTCCGAATTAAACCATAGAATTTATCAAGGCAGCTAATTGTTGAATATTTTTTCCTAGAAGCTGTTTAAAATCCTTAGTATGCTATCTGAAGATTAATAGTGGCTGTTTGTCCAACATTTTCAAAACTGTATCCCCTCAACTTGGTTAAATAGCAATGTAGACTGGAATGGTTTTTTGTTTCCTTTCCTATGGTTTTGAATTCAGATTAGTCATTCTCCTAGACTGGTTGTCAAACAAGGCTAGTGCCCAGTCTACATTGCTATTTAACCAATAGTTGCATAGATAACAAATGAATTTGTACTATTTGCATTAGTATGAATTGAACACAACAGGCAAAATCATAATTTGAATTCAACTTGTTAAATGTTTTTTTGAGGGTAGATAACTTAATTTACAGAAGTCACTAAGTTTACCGAATATCTTTATAGCAAGTGATAGTAATCTAATTTATAGCAATTATAGCACTATATATATATATATATATATATAGTACTATTGCAATTATAGTAATTTTTGCAGGTAATGAGTAAGTTTATGAAACTGTTCATTACTACTGTAGTTGATTCCTCAATTCATGTCCCTATACTGTTGGCCTTGTGTCAGAATAAACTATGTAAATATATAATAGCTCTCTTTCCACTTTCTATGTTCAAAAGATTTCATCAAATAATCACATCTGGATAATCTGAAAGAGAACTCAATTTATTTGGATATAGAATTGACTTGTAAGACCTGATTTTCAACAGCTTTTGAGATATATCAAGTTAATCACACTGGAATTATTACATATTCAGATTTTTCAACAGTTCAGTTAGGACTCCAAGGATTTAACAATTGTAATCTGCTATGGGCTCAGAGGAAATGATTACAGGTTCTCTGGCTGTGATGTTGTGGTTAACAAATGAAATCTCAGAAACCATTATTGAGTTTGATTTTTGGAGTATTATGTCTGAGGAAATAATGTTTAGTAACTAATATATTGTAAATAGCTGCATTTTAAAATGAATCTGTTTCGCAATTAAGTATCTAGTGAAGAGTCTAATTATCACACAGTGCCTCCAACTAGTCAGCTACTAAACTGTTAGCTACCAATGCCATAAGGAACTTAAGAAGCAGTTATTGATAGACACACAGAATAGATGTAAACAAGAAATTATTATTACTTTTATTTTATTTTATTTTTATTATATCAGCTTTCGATTGGAACCAAAAAAATCATTATTTCTTTTCAAGATGTTGCTTAGCTTTCTTTGTTCTTGTGCTGATAAATATATTTAGCGACTTTATTGATTTTCCAGTAATTAAAACCTCTTTTGTTATTTTCGTTTGTCAGAACATGGACATCTTTTGTATATTAAAAAAAATAGGCTTTGAAATATTTGTCATGTTTACAGCTAGATTTCAAAAGCTGAATTTAAAAGTGAGTAATCACAACTGCAAAACAGTTCTTTTGGTAAACATGCATGTTTAAGAAAATTAAATCAGTATTTCGACAATTTTTTTTAATAAACTGAAAACAAGTTCTGGTGGAATTTTTTGAAATGTAGCATTGTTATACTTTTGACCGATAGTGACCAAAACAGTTTGATAAAAACAAGTAAGAAGGGGATAAAATGTCTGAATGTATTCTTTGAGCATCAAGAAGGAAGGGAAGCTAAATATTTGGGTGTTTGTAAGATTGTTAAATTTTATTGTCACTTATTTGTAAATTTTGATTAATTTTACTTTTTATTCAAATTTTTCACTTTAATTTTCTTTGGATATTTATTTTTCTTTTAATTAGACTTCTTTTATATGTGCCATGATCCTTACAGTCGTGAGTAATCATAGCTCTCCATGACTTTTTGGAAATTTACAACTTTGATAAAGTTATAGATTTCTAAATCCATATCTAAACCAGTAATAGCAAGGAGGATAAATTTATATCATTTTGAAAGAGAAATCAATTTACTTTCATATAATATCAAATTGTAAGACTTTCAATAATTTTTGAGCTATATCAATTGCACTTGCATTACATATTAATATTTGTTAACAAGTCTCTCAAGACTTTAGGATTTAACAATTGAAATAAAAAAAATACTGTTGTGGTTCAAAGTGATGTTTGTCTCCTTATTCTTTCTCTCTCTCTCTCTTCTGCTCTCTATTTGTGATGTTTGTCTCCTTATTCTCTCTCTCTCTCTCTTCTGCACTCTATTTGTGATGTTTGTGTCCTTATTCTCTCTCTCTCACTCTCTTCTGCTCTCTATTTGTGATGTTTGTCTCCTTATTCTCTCTCTCTTCTGCTCTCTATTCATGATGTTTGTCTCCTTATTCTCTCTCTCTCTCCTGCCCTCTATTTGTGATGTTTGTCTCCTTATTCTCTCTTTCTCACTCTCTTCTGCTCTCTATTTGTGATGTTTGTCTCCTTATTCTCTCTCTCTCTCTCTCTCTCACTCTCTTCTGCTCTCTATTTGTGATGTTTGTCTCCTTATTCTCTCTCTTCTGCTCTCTATTTGTGATGTTTGTCTCTTTATTCTCTCTCTCTCTCTTCTGCTCTCTATTTGTGATGTTTGTCTCCTTATTCTCTCTCTCACTCTCTTCTGCTCTCTATTTGTGATGTTTGTCTCCTTATTCTCTCTCTCACTCTCTTCTGCTCTCTATTTGTGATGTTTGTCTCCTTATTCTCTCTCTCTCTCTTCTGCTCTCTATTTGTGATGTTTGTCTCTTTATTCTCTCTCTCACTCTGGCATCTCGTTTACAGTTGCTCTCTCATAGATGTCGTTGCCTCCTTCTGTCTTTTCTACAAATACTTTCATGGTAAGTGCTCTGATGAGCTACTTTTGCTGGTTCTTAAACTGCACGAATTTAAACATGCTACTAGGTTGTTCTCTCAGTCACACCCTTTCGCTGTCAAAATGGTTAAATGTAGTTGTCGCTTCTACTCCAATAGCTTCATGTCTCACACTTCCCATCTGTGGAACTCCCTTCCTCTTACTTGCTTCCCTGATAGCTATAATCTCCAAATATTCAAATGCAATGTCAATTGACATCTTCAGATGCCTTGAACTATTCCCTGTCCTTATCTTCATCCTTTCCTCTATCACACCTCTTTACTCTTGCTCCCACTCTCTGTAACCCCTTGTGTGCTAGTGGTGCTCCTGCTTTGATTGAGGTGAAATGTTAAAATAAAATAAATAAATAAATAAATAAATATATATATATATATATATATATATATATATATATATATATATATATATATATATGAATTTATGCAAACAGATTTGCTTAACACTGCAAATTGATACAAAGCCCAAATTTTAAGCTAGGAACTCAAGTCATGTTCTTAAATACCCACAATAGATCAGGACATTCTCATGGATGCCATACCTGTCTAGAAATATCTAAACTGTCAGCTGCATACAACCACTTTTTCAGATCAATGATTAAAAATGGCTTTAAGTAAATGAAGCATGTAGGTCTAATTGAGGAACATTCTCCTTCAAAACTTGTGGACTAGTGCTACAGAATCACAAAACAAAGAACTGTACCAAATAACAGAAACCACATCACTAAAGAACTACCAACAGCAGCAACAACTAAAATGGATAGCACATATAACTTGAAGAGAAAATAATGACATAATCAAGATTCTAATATTCCACACTACTTCAAATAAAAGGTTAGGATGGAAACTCCTATCACTGCTGGAAAGAATGATAACAGCTACTGGATCTGAGAAATCTGTTTTCCTAAAAAAGTTATTTCAGACAAAAGTTTTATAAATTGTAACTGAATGCAGTACTGGCTGCTCGGTCAGTGAATATCAAGTTTCTTTGTAGCGAAAAGGCTAATATTACCATTAAGTAGGTTACTTAGGGTTTCTCTCCACCCCTTTACTATGTCCTGTGAGTGTCAAATTTTCCAAGCTCTTTCCTCATGTGTTCCTGAAATTTCTATTCTTTCTGCTTTTTAGTACAAATGACTTTTTTTAAATTAAATCCTTCTTAAATCTTTGTCTTTTTAAAACTTTCATTAATTGGACACCTATTTTAATTTGCTAAAGATGGTGCATGCAGATAACTTTTGTGTTTATGGTAATGGTAGGCAGGAGTGAGAAAGTTATTCTTCAATAATCAGAATGGATGAACTTTGAAGAAATTACAAAATCTCCTGCAGGAGGTAGCGAAGGAAATCGAGAAGCGGCGACTAAGCATAAACTACAAGAAAACAGAATGCGTGGTCATCAGTAAAAGAATGAGCCTGAAATGTGATTTGCAGGTCAGGAACACTAGAGTCAAGCAGGTGTGGAAGTTTAAATGTCTAGGAAGTGTTTTGACAGAGGACGGTAGGTGTGACACTGAGATCTGAAGACGGATTGGGATGGCCAAGGATGCATTCTAAAAGCTGGGCAGAATATTGCGAGACAGGAGGATCTCTTTGGTAATGAAGAAAAGAATACTGAGCTGTTACATGACGTCTGTCCTTCTTTATGATAATAAATGTTGGACGATTTCCTCAAAGATGAAGAAGAGACACAAGGCAATGGAGATGTGGTTCTACAGAAGGATGCTGAGGATATCATTGACCAAACATGTGAGCAACGATGAGGTCTTAGAGAGGATGCAAACAAGGAGGAGGCTTATACTTAATATCAGGAAGAGGCAGCTGAAATTTCTGGGACACGTGATGAGGAAGGAGAGCCTGGAGAATCTGATACTCACAGGTTAAATAGAAGGAAAGAGAGGCAAGGGGAAAGAATGCATGATATACCTAGCGGGCTTAAGCAAGTGAATGACAGAACATGGTCTGGTAGAGGTGGCAGAGGGAAGGAACTTGTTGAGAGCTGCAATGGATATAGTGGAGAGCCATGATTGTCTATGTCCTGAAAGGACATGGCACATAAGAAGAATCCTTCCTTTGTCACACACCTTTATTTTTTTTTTTGACTTGTAAAATCAATGGAGAAAGCAGGAATAATTTCCTAAGTCAAGTGACCCTTTATATTTATCTAAATCTATTTTTCTAACTAGCCTTTTGGGTAGGGGCTGTTTTTTGTAATTTTTTCTCTGAAGTCATTGTGCCCAAAACAGAATCTCTTGACTACAAATATATTAACAACATATGTTAAATTTGATTTCATAAAAGTAGTGGAACTAGAATGAGAATGTTAATAGAAAAATTCAGTTTTGTTATTGAGTATCACAGATTTGGTGAAATTCTTGCTTACATGTGGTAATGTGGGTGGCATAGTTAATTTTCAGGAAAAGAAACGATTAAGCAAAATTATTTCAAAATTAGTGAGAATTCTGGAAAAAGAATATTTGGCAATTCTAGAATTCTGGAAAAGAGGATATCTGGCAATTTTGCTATATCACAGATTTAGACAAATTTCTACACTTATAAAAAGAAATAGGAGAAAAAATATTTAAATTATATGAATTGAAAAAATTAAGAGAAACAATTATTTTTAATATGGATTTATTTCAAAACCTCTCTACATTAAGCAACTCATGCTGACAGCTGATATCTTGCATATTTATATATATATGAGATACGAATATATATTTTTAAATATGAAGAATGGTGTTGCGGAAAATGTATGACAAAGTGAAAAAAGTTTTCTTTAGGACTTCATCAGACACCAACATAACAAATTTAGTACAATGAAGTCTTAAAGGAGGAACCATATTACAAGAAAACTTTTTCCACTTTTTCAAACATCCTCCCCATGTGTGTGTGTGTGTGTGTGTGTGTGTGTGTGTGTGTGAGTGTTTATATATATATATATATAGGACATGTAGCCAAGTGGTTAGAATGTTCACTTTCTGACCATGAAACCCAGGTTTGAATCTCACCATGGTCAATTTGTTGGGATGATGCTATCAGCCTGGGGAAGCAATCCCAGCATGTGACACCTTTGGAAAGTGTCTGAAAACCATACCATTGTGAGTGAAATTGGATAGATAGAATTTTTTGGGAGCTGTTGATGGTTGTGCCAGTGCAAAGTCACAAGTCATCATGACTGAGGGTTTGAGTGTACTGGCCTTGTTCAGACTGTTGATCCCACCAGATAATGCTCTCTCCCAGAAACTGTAACTAAGGTCTGCTCTCTGTAGTTGCAGTATAGATCACAGGTGGACTCTGTAGGTGTGGAACAAATACAAATGTGCCTGAGCAGGTGTCTGTAACAGGGATTGGCTAGCCACCCTAGTAGACAAGCATACTCAGATATAAGTGGCCAGCCCTTTATATCAGAGGAAGTGCTGAAATGTTTTTGGTCAAACACACTTTCCACTGAAATCACTATTTCACTAATCAAATAAGATATTGATTTTTAAGAAATGGGTTAGGCTGTAACCCTTGCCACAGCCCCTCATGTTGTGTCTTTACAGCCAATAATTCACTAAATATTTATTCATTTTGTGTACATAACTGATTGAAAATAACTGAAATAATGAAATTTTGAGAAGAGAAAATTTACATTTTAAGTGCTACTGGAAGCACACGAATGTAGCTGAAGTGCAAAGACGGTTCCAAAGGCACATTTTAAACCAATGTACTTCATTAACGATGAGGTTGGAAGCAGAAGGAGCTATTCAAAGTAGACACAAACAATATTTGACAAGACTGAAGACATCAGCTCTATCAAAAGAAAATCTGTTTGGAGAGTAGCTTGTGTGACAGACATTTCAAAATTAAATGTCTGTCACATGCTCACTGGAGAAATTTTATTCCAACATTAGTCCACAGCTCCATTGTGGATGATTCTGGTTGTTGTCAGGTGAGGATCTGTTTTGATGAAAAGTTACTGAGTGACTGAACTGATGGACAGATTGTCACCTCAGGGTGTTGACTTCAATGTCCACTTTTATATTTACATACGCTCTATCCCTGATATTGAACACTTTAACCCATAAATATAACATACTTTAAAACTATATTTTATTTTATATTATTACTTAAACATTATTTTTAGTGGATAACCATATTTGAGTAGATGCTCCAATTATTTATTAAACATTATATTTATTTATTTTTGTCTACCAGTCTGAATATTTGAGAAATCTTATTGAACCTCTGTCGCCCTAGCAGGAGAAACCATTGTTAGATCTGAGATACTTTAGACCAGTTTGGTCACAAAGGGTCTTGCCAGTTGAGCCAAGCTGAATAGTGCCTTTCTTTTCTTTTTTAAATAAGATTTCTCAAATATTCAGGCTGGTCGCCAAAAATTAATAAATGTACTGCTTAATAAATAAATAGAGCGTCTATTCAAATTTGGGTATCCTCTAAAAATAACATTTAATTCATAAAATCTGTCAGATTAATAAATAAGAATATATTACTTCTTTAGAAATAAATATATTATTCTTAAAATGGAATATTTTATTAATAAAAAAAATTGGAATACAAAAGTATCGTCTTGATTAAAAATAGAAACTTAAGGTACATTTTGTCCAATGCTTCGTCCGTGTACAATATTGTTGGAGAAACAGAAAGTACTCGACTGTATTGGAAGTTGATCGCTTCTCGGCCTTTTGGCTAAGATCAAAGTGTAGTATCTGTTCGCAGATTACTCGCTGAATGATCGCCTTTAGGCCGGGGGCGATCACTGATACAGGCCGGTTGCAGGGATTCGTCCCTGCGCTGGTAGTATCGGGGTTACGTCTGACTAGCTATGACCATCTCTGACCAGCTTGGATACGCTATGACCAGCTATGACTAGCTAAGACCAGAAGCACCGCGGCCCGGGTGAAAACTCGGGTTCACTCCCCCTCCCGTCCCACGTTAAACCCCGACCTTGTGTCACAACCTGACCGTGTGGGAGGTCATGTAAATCCACGGCCTTTTGGCGAAGATCATGGTGTAGTATCTGTTCTCAGATTACTCGCTGAATGATCGCCTTTTGGCTCAGATTCGATCACTGATACAGGCCGGTCACAGGGATTTGTCCCTGCGCTGGTAGTATTGCGGCTATGTCTAGCTATGACCAGCTTTGACTAGCTTGGACAAGCTAAGACCAGCGACCTGGGTGAAAACACTCGGGTCAACCCCCCCTCCCCACATAAAAAACCGACCTTGTGTCACAACCTGGCCCTGTGGGAGGTCAAGTGAATCCACGACTGTATTGGAAGTTGAGTCTGCTCTAAGCACCTGTCTTTGGGTGACAGTTGGTAAGTGGTTTATATAGCAAACTGGGATGTTCCATTCTGCTACTTGGGCAAAACCTATTCTCTAGGTTCTGATTGGCTGCTGACTTTGGTGTGGATACTGTGATCAATAAATGTCCATCATTATGCAGGAATCTGCATAAGGTTACAGCCCTCTTGGAGAAACGGTGATCACGGCCCCAAGGCTAAGATCAAAGTGTAGTATCTGTTCGCAGATTACTCTCTGAATGATCGCCTATGGGGCCGGGATTCCTTCTCCGATACAGGCCGGCGGCAGGGATTCGTCCCTGCGCTGGTAGTATCGTGGCTAAGTCTGACTAGCTATGACCGGCTCTGACCAGCTTGGACAAGCTATGACCAGCTAAGACCAGCCAAAGACCAGCTATGACTAGCTAAAGCCAAAGCACTGCGACCCGGGTGAAAGCTCGGGTCCATTCCCCCTCCCTTCCCACGTTAAACTCCGACCTTGTGTCACAACCTGGCCATGTGGGAGGTCAAGTAAATCCCAAGGCTAAGATCAAAGTGTAGTATCTGTTCGCAGATTACTCTCTGAATGATCGCCTATGGGGCCGGGATTCCTTCTCCGATACAGGCCGGCGGCAGGGATTCGTCCCTGCGCTGGTAGTATCGTGGCTACGTCTGACTAGCTATGACCAGCTTGGACAAGCTATGACCAGCTAAGACCAGCCAAAGACCAGCTATGACTAGCTAAAGCCAAAGCACTGCGACCCGGGTGAAAACTCGGGTCCATTCCCCCTCCCTTCCCACGTTAAACTCCGACCTTGTGTCACAACCTGGCCCTGTGGGAGGTCAAGTAAATCCCAAGGCTAAGATCAAAGTGTAGTATCTGTTCGTGGATTGCTCACTGAATGATCGCCTATGGGGCCGGGATTCTTCCTCCGATACAGGCCGGCGGCAGGGATTGGTCCCTGCGCTGGTAGTATCGTGGCTGCGTCTGACTAGCTATGACCAGCTCTGACCAGCTATGACCAGCTATGACCAGCCAAGACCAGCTATGACTAGCTAAAGCCAAAGCACTGCGACCCGGGTGAAAACTCGGGTCCATTCCCCCTCCCTTCCCACGTTAAACTCGACCTTGTGTCACAACCTGGCCATGTGGGAGGTCAAGTAAATCCCAAGGTTACAGCCCCCTCTTTCGGTTGTGTCTGCCAACTGTATGCTTGTTGGGAATTTCCCTGTGAGGGTGAGTATCACATTTCTGACTCTTCAGTCAGAAGAAAAAGTTGTCTGAATTAAGATAAACTACTGAAAAGAAACAAACCTCTTT
Organism: Acanthosepion esculentum; assembly: GCA_964036315.1. Taxonomy (NCBI): domain Eukaryota; kingdom Metazoa; phylum Mollusca; class Cephalopoda; order Sepiida; family Sepiidae; genus Acanthosepion; species Acanthosepion esculentum. Next base: position 32,919,463 of record OZ038498.1, read on the forward strand.
GCAATAGGTTTTAAAGAGACAAGGGGTAGGGGAGAAAATTAATATTGCCCAGAATGAGACAAAGACTCGCCGAAAAGTGCAAGTTTGTGTTTTAGTTTCTTCTGCCTACACAGAATTGGACAAGATGTGTTGATAACAACTACCTCCAAGATGTTAAAATGGTGTTTTGTCCAAGCTCTGAGCAGCACAGAGATGAACTTCACTGAATAATTAGACTAAAAGTGACAAAATTTAATAAATGCTCCCTGATGACAGATTATTGCACCTGTGAGTGCCCAGATGCTAATGGAGCATGTCTACATATAGTGCCAGGTATGTGCTGCACAATTTGCACCTCCAGCCATTGAATAGTCTTGCCCACACAGTTGGCCTCACACACATCCTTACGTGTGATGGGGAAAGCACTTCTAGTAGCAAAGATGTTCCATACAACTACAGAATTGATGCAGTGCATGACAGATGAGGAGAAATTATCAGTGCATTATTGACTGCAAGAACCAATCCAAAGACAGGACACTTAAGTGGACCTAATTTTTAATTTCATTAAACTCAGATATTTTAAGTTTAATATTAGTTTGGATGACACCTTCAGGATAGCTGTTGGCAAGAAAGATATTGGTAATTTCCCTGAGTTCGGCATGAAGTTTGCACTCCAAACATATCATCAATGAATGATGAGTAAGTGTTTTGATGAGGTTAATTTTCCTAGACTTAGGAGCAAAAGAGTCCCAGCTGAGATACAACCCAGTAAAGGTGGGCTTCCTATATATGCTGGTGAGAAAAGAAGTGGGAGTTCTCTCAACCAGCATGCCGAGGAAAAGTAGCATATTCTTCACTGTAAATTGTGAAGAGAGATGGAGACTATTGAGATATTTAAATTACCTGCTTGCCTCATTACGTGATGAAAAAGATATATATATATATATATATATATATATATATATATATATATGATTCCTAGCATTCCGGTAAATGAATGTCAAGAACATGAGTGGAATTAGAACTTGGCTCTCCAATTTCTTATTTAGAGCTGCTATCTAGGATGTGTCTTCTCCCCAGATTTATTGTACATCAATGCTATCCTAAGGGGACTGGAGACCCTACCAGGATTCATTATTGGTAGATGTAACCTTAATATCAGATAAGCAGATGACACTGTGTTGATGGCTTACTTGGAAAAAAAAACTATAGGACTTCCAAGACAGGGTGGTAGAAGAAAGGACTAACTGTCAATTACAAGTAGACAGAAAGTATGGTTATCAAGCCCAAGGTGTGACTTACAAACTGGAGATATAAACATCAAGCAGGTGCAGAAGTCTTCATATCTGGGAAGTATTTCAACAGAGGAGGGAACATGTAACAACCAAGATTCGACAGATTAGACTCTTGAGCCTTGGTTGGCAACCAGTCTAGGAGGACAACTCAGAATTCAGAACCCAAGGAGAGTTGTTTGGAGATTTCATGATGCATTCTGTGCTAGTTCTCTGTTACCAATTCTTCTAAAACTTTTGGCTGGCTCTGCACAATCCTTCACCATGATAGCCAAATCAGATCTTCACTAGGGTTAGTTAGTTATGTGCCATGCATGATACATGCTTAGGCAATCATGTATCTTTTGATACATGACTGACGAGGCAGATTTTTTCCCACAGTAGGTTGCCATGTCTTTCTGCAATAGACCAGTTGCCATCCAAGGCTATAGAACCTGGTCTGTCCTGCTATTTACCCACAGCTGGGGTGAGAAGAAGAGGATTCATACCTTTCCCAAGGGCATTAGCATGTAAGCGAATGTAATGGATTTGACTGGAATTCGAACTCAGCTCTCTGATTCCTCAATCCACATCATCATCATCATCATTATCCATTACTCCACCATACCTAAACTTTATGTATTTAAGTGCAGTACTAGATTGGCAGCAAGGTGTCATCAGTTTACAGTTGAATGGTATAGATGTATTTGTAAGTGCTATGCTAACAGTTTCATTTCTCCCACTTCTCACTTGTGGAACACTCTTCCCATTCCATGCTTTCCAGCCAACTTTGATTTTCAAAAATTTAAATGCAGTGTTAATTGTTATCTACTGTTTTCCTGATAACTCTTCTTTTGTTCTCACTCCTTAATAATGTTTCTCTTTTCCAATTCTTTCACACTCAGTACTTGTGTCTTAGTGGCTTTACTGCCTTCCATCGGGTGAAATGATTAAAAAATCTGCGTAGGTAGTCTGACAATTTGGTTATAAAAACTGAATTGCTTGACCCTCATATGTCATAATCGACAGGAGAGTCCTGACATATCCATATATGCTAAGCTTTCCTTTCTGAAAAGGAAATTTAGTGGTCTTCAATACATGAAGACATACATACATACATACATATATCTATCTTTCTGTCAATCTTTTTCAACATTTAGAGTAAGTCAGAAACACTTGTTTTTGTGTTATGTTACTACAGGAAAAAACTGGAGAGAAAAAAATGCAACAAAGCAATCCAATAATAAAAATTCTTTGCCTGAATCTGTGTTAAGTTTTTTACTATTTCTTTTTGCTCCTGTTGTTGTCTATTGTAAATAGACAACAGCTGTTTGTTGCCTCCCCAAGTGAAAATGTGTCTATTATTCATCAATTAATTACTTTCTATGGTCATTAAAATCAAATAAAAGCTGTTGCTACAGATAATGGTGCAATTTAACTGTGGCATAAGTAGAAAAACAAAATAAAAAGCTAAAAGAATATGGTGTCCATGAAAAGAATTAAAGAATGGTTGTTTTGCTTACATGCAAATATAACCTGCATTTGATTTAAAACAGTTTGACAAACAAATTCATATATATATATATATATATATATATATATATATATATATATATATATCTGTGTGTGTGTGTGTGATTGAATAAATTACAGACTATAACAAAATTGCGAGAATGTTTCTCCGATAAAAAAACAAATATATATGTTGGTATATGACAAATACACTAACAAGGAGGCTAAAATTACACATTTTTGACCATTCGTCTATTGCGAAACATCTACAACAACATTCCTATCCACATTCACAATATAAAAAATTACTAATCGACAACACAACTATCCTACACCATGAAAACAACAAAATTAGATTACAGATACTAGAAGCAATTTATATTAAAAAATTAAAGCCGGCACTGAACAGAATCAATTATGAATACTGCTGTAATTTTCTGAAATGCCTGTAAAGGAACAGTTTTTTCATGTTTTAATGCGCATGTGACCATGACATTATAACACAGAGAGAAAAAAAAATTCCATAATGGATAATTTTTTTTCACGTTCTAATGAACGCTCAGCACATTGTCAACCATTTTGCATTTAAAAGCATAATGAAAAAATTATGGTAATGGATAACAACACATAACTTTGTATAAGTAATTATATTAATGAACAACATATAGTTTTGTATTACTTGCACCCCTGAAGATGATCTTGGAAAAAGATCGAAAGTACTTTGGAAATGAAAATAAAAGAAATTTAAACAGCTATAGCACATTTCTCTCATCCTTCAACATCAATACACGGAAGGTTATTCGTGAGTATGAATAGATTTTGTTAAAAATTAGCAGACATAATGTCTATAATTTATTCAATCAAACATGCCTAAAAAAGAATTTTCTCTCTAAATACACAAATATATATATATATATATATATATATATTTTATCTGAGAGTGGTTCCTTAGATCGCCAAGCAAAAGCCAGTATTAACTTATTTAAATCAGACATGTCTAAAAAAGAATTTTCTCTCTAAATACACAAATAAGTATATATATATATATATATATATATATATTTTTATTTATTTTTAGAGAGAATATATATATATATATATTTTTATTTATTTTTAGAGAGAATATATATATATATATATATATATATATATATATATATTTTTATATATTTTTAGAGAGAATATATATATATATATATATATATATATATATATTTCTAGGAAAAGTTCTCGGACATTCAGACTGGTAAAAGATATTTAATACTGTTTATTATAAACAGAGCATTTACTTAAATACTTGTATCTATAAAAAGAATGTTAAACATAAAAATGTCTTTAAATATATATATACACATACATATATATATATATACATACATATATATATATATATATTTATCTGATAGTGGTTCCTTAGATGGCCAAGCAAAAACCAGTATTAACTTATTTAAATCAGATAAAAAAATATATATATATCTATCTATCTATCTATCTATCTATCTATCTATCTATCTATCTATATATATATATATATATATATATATATATATATATATTTTTATCTGAGAGGGGTTCCTTAGATGGCCAAGCAAAAACTAGTATTAACTTATTTAAATCAATAAATCAGACTCCAATTCATGCCTGAGTGTTTGCTATTGTAAACATGCTTATTTCTTTGGTCATTACTGCTATACCACATATTTTCTAGTATGTCTGATTTTAGGACCATGCCGGCTTAGGGCCACATAACATTGAAACACTGGTTCCTGAACAGTCACTGAAGTTAAGCAACATCAAGCCTGGTCAGTACCTACATGGGTGATTGCTTCTAAATACCAGGTGCTGCAAGCTTGAATGTGTGGGTATTGTAATGGATAATGGCTTGGAATTGTTAATCAGAGGCAAGTTTGAATTTTAATTGGGCTTGTTATATTCACTTACATGTGAAAACCCTTGGAAACGTATGAATTCACCTATTCTCCCCCAACTATGAGTTAATTAGACTCGTATCACTAAAAAAGTATTAATATCTAAAAAAAAAAAAATATGCTTACAAAATATTTAGATTTTGGCATTAATTAATCCATTGATATGCTTCTAAACAAAAACAACCTACACCAGGACCATGCCAGCTTATCCAATCTACCTGGATCATTAGTCATATAAGAAATTTAGTAATCCACCTCTGATCTATTAATTATGGATACATTATCATCAAAGCATTAATGCCATTAGAAACTTAAGTAAACATTTCTTATATTAAATTCTTTGATAAATATCATAACAGATTTATTGGAATTGATCACATCTTAAATCAACTTGAAAGACTGTTGGGCCTTAAACTTGACCTCAAGTGGAACTCATACATACAATCCATTTTTAAGTATGCAGATAAAATGGTTGGCTCCATGTACAGTTCCAGTAAGTACTTGACTCCTCCTGCTATACTCTAGCTTTACAAGAACCAGTTCAGACCAAAAATGGTGTATTGTTTCTATATTTGGGCGGGGGCTGCCCAGACCAAACTTTCCAGCCTTGATAGAGTTCAAAAGAGTCTGAGCCCTTGTGGGTGATAACCTATTCTCCACCCTTCAACTTCTCTCTCACAGGCAGGATGTGCTAAGCTTGTCACTGTTCTACTGCTATTTCCACAGAAAGTGCTCAGATGAACTACATTCCCTGGTTCTGCCAAGGCAAACCTTCACAGCAAGAACACACCTTGCCACTTACATGGTAGCAAGCCACCTACATTCCATCTATGTCGCATTGGTGAGAAGTAAATTCCACTCAAACAGTTTCTTCCCGGGAACCACTGCTCTGTGGAACCGACTCCTAACTGGATGTTTCCGTGATCACTATAATCTTGACCTGGCTATGATTAACTGTTGTCTTTCTCTCCTATACACACAAATGGCCTCCAAATGTAACCCTCTACCTTGAGTGGCCCCCAGGCCTTGTAAAAAAAATGACATACGAGTGATACTTTACAGAATGCAGTATTCATTCATTTTGAGGTTGGATAAATTTTGGTGGTAAGTATACTCAGTATACTTTATTCTTACGTAACAGATCAGCTTTCTGACAGGCTTAAGTGTTTTCCGGAATTAGAAGAATGTTGCTGTCTTCTAGAGGACATAAAAATGCTCACAATTTGGTCCATATTAAGAGATCTGTTGAACCATTAGTAGTGTATATGTATTCAATTTGGATTTCAAATTATTCTTAGCATTTTTTCAAACTATGCTAAGCTTAACAAATATCTACAGAGGAAACCAGTCTTCTTATGCATTGCAACTGCATCTGATAATGCGTTCAGAATTAAATGCCCCTGATAATGCGTTCAGAATTAAATGCCCCTGATAATGCGTTCAGAATTAAATGCCCCTGATAATGCGTTCAGAATTAAATGCCCCTGATAATGCGTTCAGAATTAAATGCCCCTGATAATGCGTTCAGAATTAAATGCCCCTGATAATGCATTCACCACTAAAATCAGCTATGATTATTGTTTATTTTGTTTACCTCAACCAACAGAATTTTCTGTGTCATTTTGAGAGTAAATGAATGTTCCAGAAGTGGTGATTTTTGGGAGGAAGTTGTCTTAATAGAATTTCCTTGCTCATGAAATACAAAGGTAATGAGAATGAGTTGTCCCAGTGTACATGGCATAGCAGGTCTTAGCTGTGAAGATTTGTACTGGTGGAACTCATGCAGCTGGTCAGAAAAAGTGTCATGGAAATTGTGATAGTTACAAGAAGCTGTGAGAAAGACTCTGCACAAGAGAAAAGCCAATATATTTTATGAAAAGATGAAAGAATGGTAAAAATTGTTGACATTATTTCAAGCAAAATATCCCATTTTCCACCTGGAAATAAATTTCATTAAAGACAACTCTGGTTGTTTTATTTTAGGTATACATTCTGGCTAATTTAGAAAAGTTAAATGTACAGAGTGGTACGAAAATCGTGTCACCCCTTCATAATGTAACAATGCTCTGTGGGGTATTATCAAGGAGAGAGTTTCACATGAATGATACCAGAATACCCACCAGTTGAAGGATGCTATTCAGAGAGCCTTTGCATCAATCAACAAAGCACAGGTTCATAAAATATTACACAGGACATGGCACCACATCATTTTGTGCCAAAAAAATGATGGTGTTCATACAGACCTTCTCAATGTCTGAAAACGTCCATGAACGTGAATTAACTGAATCCAGTACATGTGCTTTGTATTACTCTATTACTTTTTGTTCTGTTGTTCTTGTTACTTTTTGGTTGGGTGTGGCCACCCTGTACATGTTGCCAGATGCACATGTTAAGCAGGGTTTTAATGAAATATTAAGTTGTGTATCTTAGGTTTGACATGTCTGTTCCAGAAACTTAAGAAACTCTCTGCACAAAGTTGTTAGGGGCAAAGCCATAACCATACAGTGATGTAGTTATCTTTTAGTCATTACATCCGATATGGCAGTGAATGCTTAGCAGTCTCCTCCATGAACATGTGAGTAATAGCTATGGTTCAGATAAAATGGAAACTTACACTTAACATCAGGAAGAGAAAGTTGAAATTTCAAAGAGAAAAGTAGATTTGGAAAATTTGATACTCACAGGACAGTTTGAAAGCAAGAGGGACTGAGGAAAACAAGGCATAACCTATCTAGTGAGCTTGAGTAAATATATGGAAGGACAGTGTTTAAGAGCAATAAGAGAAAGAGGAGGCACAGTGGAGTTATGGATAGCGGTTCGGATTGAGGAATCAGCCGAGTTTGAATTCCAGTCGAATCCATTAGATTCACTTATGTGCTAATACCCTTGGGAAAGATATGAATCCTCTTTTTCTCCCCCAAACTATGGGTAAATAGCAGGAAAGACCAGGTTCTATAGTCTTGGATGGCAAATAGACTACTGCAGAAAGAAATGGCAACCTACTGTGAGAAAAAAATCTGCCTCATCAGTCATGTATCTTTCGATACATGACTGATGAGGCAGCATGTATCACGTGTCGAATGTAACTGAAGAAAAAGACAAAATTTATTAAGCGCTACAAAGAACAGGAAATTGTGGAGAGCCTTGATTGTTAGTGTCCAGAATGGATACTGCACCTAGAAGAAGTTGATGATCATTTAAATCAGGCAGTTCTTGAACTTCCAGTGAAAGGACACAGTTGCTAGGTGCCATTTTGGTCAGATAGAATAAAAGCACAAAAGAGAACCGGAAGTGGAAGAGATGATAGTTGAGAGGTTTGGCGCAAAGTGAATGAGTGGAATGAGTATGCAAGATTTTCAGGGGAATATGGAGAGAAATTTGCAGTCAAAAAATAGAAACTGTTCACTTTCTCCAAAGAGAATGATTTTTTTTTTTAAATTATTTTTTTTTAATCATTTCACCCCAAGCAAGGTGATAATGCCAATAGGACATGGGGGTTACAGAGAGTGGAAGAGAATGAGGTGATTTTGCTGAGGAGGAGTGAGGAACAGGGTTCAGGTAGTCAGAAGATCATGATTGACATTGCATTTAAATTTTTGAAGATTGTAGGTGACAGGGAAGCAAAAAATTGGAAGAGAGTTCCACAGGTGAGAAGTGCAAAAAAAGAAACTGCTAGAATAGAAGTGGTGATTGGATCTAGCTATCTAGTAAAATGGTAGGACCTAGTTGCCAATCTAGTAACATGCTTAAATTCATGTACTCAAGGCAGAGTTGCCATGAAAATATTTCTAGAAAAGACAGAGGGAAGCTATGCGACATCAGGGAGAAAGTGACTGAAGTTGAGATGGCTGGTGTGGATTTATTATATTACAGAACCCTCTTTGAATTTTGTCAAGAATCTTAAGTATCATGTGTTTGTCAGAAGTTATGATTGGCACGGTTATAAGAACTTTTCACCTGTTTAAAACTCAAGTTTCTCGGATTCCCCATTCAGATATGCCTCTTGAGTAGGATTTTCTAGTAAAGGTACTCAAGTTAAGGTACATGCAAAATCTGACAAAGTATCTCTCCTCCAAGGCCTAAAAATTCCATAATTATCTTTAGGTAGCCTAGGATAGGAGGTATGAATTAGCCTTATGAGGTGAGGAGTCATGTTTCTTGGTCTCTGGACTACTAAGTTAGGAATTTGATTTTGTGCTTTGTGAAATGCAATACATCTTATTGGTCTACTATTTACATTATTCAGATTATTGTCCTCATCTTTGCCACCATATGTATTACAACGTTTCGGCTGTTGTACACTCCGGCCTTCTTCATGTGGTTGGAATGTCGAAGTTCGACATTCCAACCACCTGAAGAAGGCCGGAGTGTACAATGGCCGAAATGCTGTAATAAATATGGCAGCAAAGATGAGGACAATAATCTGAATAATGTAAATAATTTACATAATACCTCATCTCAAAAATATAGAAAGATCTTATTTGTCTTTAAAATGTACCTTTTTCCCATTTTTTTTCTCTCTTCATTAAATTCTTTAATTGCAAATGGCTCAACTGCCATGTCTCTAAGTCATTAGACTTAGAAGCATGGCAATATTGAGACCTCATTTCAATCCAGAGCATGTCTATAGCATCTTTTTTGATCAATACAAAATAAATATTGTCTGCTATTTTTTTTTTTCTTATAGCTAAGAATCGACCAACATATACCAAACAGTATTTGGATAGGAAATTTGGATCATTTACATATATGTGTCAGTACATTGGGTCAACTTTAGCTGAGCATTTATTAAATAACCATCAATATACCTGATCTTATAAGAAAGATGTTCTTAGTACTGAGGAAGTCTCATTCAGATACTGGGAGTCTTAGCAGCTTTATGTATATTAAGTCCTTCCAGCCCTTTCTCTGTAAGCAAAAGGAGTGGCTTATAGGTGTGAATGTTATAATCATTTGATGATTATATATTTAATATAATATCCTGTTTTTAGTAGTTTCTCTATTTTATTTGTTGTGCACATTTTTATGTCCTTCATAGAGCTCTGATGAAAACCAGTGAAATATTCTCTTTGTTTTTCAGTTTACATTTTAACAGTAACTACAATTTTGTTTATTCATTTCTATTGTTTGACTTTAATAAGTGATTTTTTATTGCAGTTAGAAATTAAATATTTTGGGCTCTAACAAAAAATGTTTCTATTTTTTTTTATTGCACTTACAAAATAGAGAAAAAAATATTGCTTGGTGCTGGTCTCTTTAGAAGATCAACTTGCTAAATAGCAAAAAGAGTTAAAATTCTGGAGATGGCATGAACCTGTTTCTCCTTTTTCTTCTCTTCCTTTACCAGATCTCTTGACCAAAATGTTTCATCACTGGCATGGTGTTATGGTAAATGAGCAGTGGAGGAGTAAATGCTTACACAAACCACTCTCCCATTGTTGCCTTACCTAACCTGACAGAAGTAACAAAATGTCAACCATGACAGTGTTCACTCATATGAATGTTCATCTATAAATACATTAAACTCAATATATTTATGAATAATTTTAAATTTTAGATGAAATAATGATTATTATCTCCCTTGAATCATCCTCTATGTGTCATATTCCATAAGGAAATGGACAATCATGGCTCTCCACAATGTCATATACTTCATAGCTCTAAGCAATGTTTGTTTTAGTATTCTTCAGAGTCATTGTTCTGCCATCCATTTACACAAGCTCGTTAGCTAAATTACTCACTGTTTACCTCTGCTACCTCTTGCCTTCAGTATCTCCTCTTGTGGGTGTTTAATTCTCTTAAGTCTACTTTCTTCATTTTGCTACAAAAATTTCAACTCTTTTTGATTTTCAGTAAGTGTTTTTGAAACTTATTCAAATTATTTCAATTTTGTTTTTAATGTGTTATAAAAAAAATGACGAAATGATGTCAAGAATATAAAGTAAAACAATTTAAAATAATAATTATTATATGAAAATTTCTGTAATTTCTACCTTTTTCTTTTAATAACTGAATCCAAAAAACCTGTTTTCTAAAGTTTTATAAGTCATATTTGCCAGCAGTTTCATGTACTTGCTAAAGTATGCAAAGCATATTTTAAATAAACATTTGAGTTGACATTACGATGTTGCTCTTTGGTAGACTTTGGGGAAGTGTTTAAAGTTGCTTCTCATTATCACCATGTAGGTGTCTTGACAGGAGTATAAGTGTGTGAGATATTTTGCCCAAGAGTGAATTTACATTGAATATTTCAAAACAGAAAAGAGAAAAACGTTGTTCAATTAAACTATGGATGATTAGGTCATTTATCTATCAGCATAAATTTTATTTTCTAGATTTGTTTTGTCTACATTATTCTCAACTAAACTTCTTCAATTTTTTTTTTTCTTCTTTGGTTACATTTAAACTGTATTAAATATTTTCCAGTCTTACATAAGAATGTGTACGTGTGTACATGTGTCATAGTGATGAAAAGAGAATTATGTCTTTTTGTAAAAGTAAGCTTCACTTTTTAATCAGGAATAAAAATAGATTTTATATCTTACATATAAACATTTGTTTAAGTGATTGTTCTCGGCTGACATGAAGTGGAAAGACTATATTGAATCCATTGCTAGCTCAGATGTTAAGAAAGTCGGTTCACTGTGTCATGTGAGACAATTTTTCTCTCCAGAATCTATCTTACATATCTACAAGTCTACCATTTATCCATACTTCGAATATTGCTGCCACATATGGTGTGGTATCCTGCTATTTACCTTAAGTTCCTTGATAAGAGCCAAAGAAAAATCAGCAATATTATTGGTCCTGATCTAGCATCTTGGCTTCATTCACTTTCCCACCACCATAAGGTTGACTCTCTTTGCCTTTTTCTATAAATACTTTCATGGTAATTGTTCAAATGAGCTCTTTGCTATGGCATGTAGACTTTTTGAATTTAAATGCAATACTAGACTGGTGGCAAGATCTCATCAATTTACAATTGAGCTGGCCAGATGTGGATGTAAGTTCTATGCTAACAGATTATTTTCTTGTATGTCTCGCTTTTGGAACTCCCTTCTGGCTCCATGCTTTCCAGCCATCTTTAATCTGCAAAAATTTAAATGCAATGTCAATAACTATCTACTGTCCTCCTGATTACTCTTTTCTCTTTCTGCTTATTATTAATGTTTCTGTTCCTAATTCTTCTACACCCTGTAACCCCTTGTGTCTTAGTGGCTTTGCTGCCTTGCATGGGGTGATACCAAATCAATATATATATATATATATATATATATATATATATATATATATATATACACACACACACACAAATAAAAGCAAATAGGAAACTTTATCCATCTAATGTTTTACTTTTATTAAAGCTTCATCAGAGTGTATAATCATTCTAGTTTGTCTATGTAGGATTCAGATGATAATGTATATTTGTAAGTATTTGTGTGTCTAGTTGACACGCTTGTTGGTTTTTCACAGGTTGATTTGGGAACATTTTTACATATAAACTGTTTTTTTTTTAGATAAACATATGTTAGATTCTTTAAAATACTCAATAAAGTTTGGTGGTGTAATATTTTTTTGACATGTGTTTATTGTTGTTAATATTGTAATTAGTATGCCCTCAAAGTACTTTCGATGTAAAGAATCCTGTCAGATTCTGATCCATATTTGATCCCAACTCTCTCTCTCTCTCTCACTCACTCTCACACACACACACACGGTGTAAGATACATAGAAATATATATATTAACAAAGTTGTTAATAAATTATTCTTGCTGACCACAAGGTGTTTTTTTTTTCTTATTGTCTACTTTGAGAGTTTGGCCTCATACCAGATTTTGAAGAATTGAGTAAATATAAGATCACACACACACACACACATACACACTACACACACGCACACACACTACACTACACACACACACGCATCATAGAAATAATTTATGCACGGTTCTTATCTTAGTGTTTTGTATATTTGGTATAAGTCTACAAGTTTGAGGCAGACTGAGAAAACTGGAATCATAAGTTGCTAACAGTTGTCTTTTATCAAAGTTGTTACATATAAAGAAAGTCCCACTTCATTTTTTTATTTCTTGTCTCATTGAGAAAGCACACAGACATGTTTGAAAATTCTGATTTTTAAAATCTTTCTCACTATGCTTCCATTTGGTCAAAAGGTGTACTAATTTACAATAAATATTATCAGTTTTATTATTATTTTTTATCTCACTTGAATTTGTTTCACCAACCTATTATATTTCTGTGATGTCAATGAACACTGGTTGTCACTTTTGTAATGCTTGTTGTAGTAGAGACTTTGTAATCGCAGATACAACTATAGTATGCCATTGAACAATACTGGTGTCAGACACCTTTGAATAATCTTGCATTAATAGTAATTGCTTGATAATACTCGCTCAAATAGTAATCCATATAGAGAAATAGTATAGTGAATAGAATAGAGAATAGCAGAGCCTGTATTAGTAATAGAGGATAGAATAGAAGTACGATAAGTTAGTTAAGTGTATTTTCTCTATGGTCATGTGGTCTACTTAATTAAAAAATGGGATCACCAGTGTTTACTCACTGTTCAAACTCAAGTGTCGGCAGTGAGACTTTATTCCTATATAACATATATCTAGATAGAAACCTCAAAGAATTAAATAAAAGATTATATGAACATAAAAGGGATCTTTTGCAAAACAACACATTAATGCTCACCATAACAAGACTGACCACAATTTTAATATAAAAACTACCTTTCTAATTAAAAGAGTAAACAATTTATTAACATGAAAGTGTTTAGAAAGTGCTTTAATCACTGGATCATCCACAGTAAATCTGTGCCAAGGTTCTTACACTGTTTCTCTTTTCTTAGCAGATATTCTATTATCACAATCTGGGATATTTATTAAAAAATGTGATGGAAACATAAAGAAAAAAGAATCTAAAATGAAATCAGCTTGATTATAAAAAAAAATATATCATCTTTAAATTCCCAGCATCTCTCTTTTTTTCATGCACATGTTTAGTCACATCAATGTGAACATAAACTTAGTCTGATGAAGTCCAAAGGGATGAAACATGTTGCACAAATCTTTTCTCATTTTGTCATACATCTTTCCCCTTATATATGTATACAATAATAATGATAATAATAATGATAATAATAATAATAATAATAAGTGCTTGTTTATGTATACTGAGAGACAGATTGTCTAAGCTTAAGAAATATATTTATATACAAAATAATATATACCTTGCATTTTTATATAATATATACAGAGTTAAAGTTTTAATGTTATGCTTTCAGCTTAGACTTTTATTGTAAGATTTAATCCATTGTTCTATATTTGACTCCTATTGATGTATTGGCTTTGAACTTATGATCAGATCTCTGCCACAATTTATTTTCAAAACTAAATTCCAAGCATGAAAATAAGGAGCAGTAAATTGAGGTGAATTGTATTATTGAGTTTCTGTCATAGACAATGTTCTCTTTTTTCTTGTCTAATTTTTATTATGTAAATACATAACCCAACCTATCCCCACAGTTATTTATTCACCTCCTTAACAGTTCTCCAATCATTTATCTTTTTCTTTTCTCCTGATTTAATATAAAAGAGGAATTATTAAATGTCAACTTATTTTTTTTACCCTGATGTGATGTTAGAGTACAAATTCTTGGCACATTGACATCCACATGGCTCCTGCAGCAAGCAACAAACTTTGTTGACAAAAGCATCATTTGTGTCAGCATAAATATATTAAATGTATAAAGTCTGCTGCTAGGAAAGTTGATTCACTATGTTATGCTTGATAATATTTCTTGCTAGAATCGATCTTGCACATTTATAAGATTATTTTTAGACTACCATTTGTCCATGCATTAAATATTGTTGCTGTGTCTGGTCTGGTCTGGTCTGGTGCATCTATGTACTTAGAGATTTTTGATAGAATCCAAAAAAGAATCTGCAATGTTACTGTACCTGACCTGGCTTCAGTCACTTTCCCATTGCTGCAATGTAGCTCTCCTGTGCTGTTTCTGTAAACATTTTCATGGCAATTCTTCTAATAAGCTTTCCTCTTCTGTACCTTGAATTCACAAATTTAAGTGCAGTACTAGATTGGCAGCTACATTGCTTTAGTTTTTTTTAATCATTTCACCCTGAGCAATGCAATAAAGCCACTAAGATGCAAGGGGTTAATGGGTGTTAGAGAATATAAGAAAAAAAAAACACTATTATCAATAAAAGCGTAATTAAGAATACAGAAGATAATGATTGACATTGCCTTTAAATTATAGAAGATCAAATATGATTGGGATGCAAAAAGATGGAAGAGAGTTCCACAAGTAGGAAGTGCGATAGAAGAAACTTTTAACAAAGAACTTAACATTACATCTATACATTTCAATTTTACTGTTGAAATTGCTAAGTGTAATCTCTATGCTAATGGCTTCTTCTCTTGCAGTTTTCACTTGAGGAACTCTCGCCCGGCTTCTGGCTTTCTTCTCAACTCCAGCCTTAAAAAAATTAACTGCAACATCAGTCACCATCTTCTGTCTCCATAACTCTGTTTTTTTAATGTTTCAACATTTTCTCAGTTTCTTTCTTTCTCTATGATGTAATGGAATAACCTGTCACCACCATTAGTGACTACACTATAGGTAGTAACTACCTATAAGTGTCTGTAAGTCAATAGACTACAGGGACTAGCTGGATCTGTTGAGTATGACTCAGACTTACGCGAGAACTACCAACCTTCCAATAGTAGCACTCACTACTGGATTGACTTGCGATGACCTTGTGCTGTTAACTTTTATTTTTATTGTACGGGTTCATTACAATAAACCTTTACATATTTTATCCACCTTGATTTTTTCAAGTATATATTTCTATTAGCATGGAATATAATGCTTTATAACCCATTGTATCTTAGTGGCTTTATTACCTTACTTGAGGTGAAATAATTGGGAGGAAAAGAATATGAAGTGGTGTTGAAAAGTTCTCAGTCATTGTGTTACTGTTGTTGGAAAGAGTTTTCTTTGATTTTGTAAAGGGACTATTATAAAGGCCCCTGAAATGGTCCATATTAGTCTTTCTGATCATTGACTAAAGCATATTGATTATGAATGTGTTTTTAATGCCAGAATTTCATGCAGTTCCTACTCCTATAGAAGGAAACTCATAGAGAAATTGGTACATGTCATACTAAGCTGAAGCATTAGTAAGCCAAATTCCAGCATGGAAATTGAGACCCAATATGCCAGACTTTCTTAGAGGCCTTCAATGATATCAGCTTCTAAAATTGTTCAGAAACTGATTTCATTTGTGGCTTGTGTTCACATCATGTTGAAACACTGGTTCCTGTACAATCACCAGTTAAACAATGTTGAACCTGGTCAATGTCTAGATGGGTGACTGCTTGGGAATACCAGGTGCTGTAAGCTTGGATGTGTGGGTGGTGTAATGGATAAAGGCTCAGAATTGTTAATCAGAGAGCCAAGTTCCAGTTCCCCTTGTTTTTGTTATATTCACTTATATGCAAATACCATTAGGAAAGGTATGAATTCACTTACTCCTTTCAGCTATGGGTTAATTAGTAAGATTTGTATCACTAAAACCATTATTAACTACCCCCTCCCCCCAAAAAATTGCATACAAAATATTTAGATTTTCAGCATTAAATAAATGTTGATATGCCACTAAACAAAAACATGATTTCATTTGATTGATGAATCTTTCAGTATTTGTCTATATTTCTGAGATGAGGTATTATTTACACTATTTACATTATTCAGACTATTGTCCTCATCTTGGCCGCCATATTTATTACAAGGTTTTGGCCGTTGTATGCTCCGGCCTTCTTCAGGTTGTTGGAATGTTGATCTGAACCCTTTATTTCGCTCACTAGGGTACACTGTTCTAGTTCCACGTTTAATGGATGTCAGTTATCAGTTAATTCCCCTCTCCAAGTTCTCTTATTGAACTCACACTCTTTGGGTCCTGTCACTGGCTCTAACCAATGCCTTTATCCACTGTGCTATGTGTCCTTCAGGACATCTTTGTATGAATTTTTGGGTATTATAAATCTAATTTTACCAGTGCTCATATTGCAATTTTTGGTGTTATCATACATGCTTTTACCAGAGCTCATATTGCAATTTTTTGTTGTTATTATCGCTTTTCTCTGGCACTCCTTATTACTGGTTCATATTGTATTCATTTCTATGCTTGGTTGGCTTAGGAGATTTTTGTGGCCTAGCATATGTGCTGATTCCTTAAGTTTACAAATTTTCCAATGGTGTTCTTTGTCTATGATCTCAACCTGATCCCACAGACATCCATTAAATATGGCACGTGGAACTAGAACAGCCTACCCCAATGAGCAAAATAAAGGGTTTAGTTTAACATTCCAACCACCTGAAGAAGGCCGGAGTGTACAACAGCCAAAATGATGTAATAAATATGGCGACCAAGATGAGGACAATAGTCTGAATAATGTAAATAGTGATGAATCTTTGTTTATATTTATGTTCACCTGAAACAATACTCAAGAGCCACTCAAGGTAGTGGATTATTGAACGAGATCTGTGATATGAATATAAAAGTAAGAAATAAGAAGTGAAAGTTATGAAGATAAGCAGGATAGGCAACAATTGACCCTTGGTTTGAAAAGGTTAAGATTGATGTTTCTAGGGAAGCATCTGCCCAGTGGTCTTTTCCACAAAGAATCAGATCTTGGGAAAAAGCTAAATAGAACTTCCTTCATACAGCTGGAATACAAAGGGAATGTGGACGTCAATTCTGTGGACATAGCCTGGCAGATCTTAGCTGTAAATATCTGAACTGATGAAACATAAGAATTGAGGTCATCTGGACATTTACACCTGGAAATAATGATAATAGTGGTTGTGTCAAAGAGACTGCATAGTGGCATCTCAACCACAGGAATTGTTGAGATGGAGAAGATACTATTCCAGAATCTGCCCCATGTGAGCTAGAGAGCTCTTGACTATACAAGATGGTTCACGCTTTTAATCCTGCATGTTCTCTAGCCACTTTTTTGTACCATAAAGGTCGAGTAGAGGAACAGGTTTAGTTGCTGATGATCCAACCATGCGGGAGATAGTACAAGCTTACATGATGCCGCTAACACTAACAGAATGACCTAACATAAATGATAAATGTCTTATCTGTCACTAAAATGACGATGTAATTAAAGATGATAATATGTCATGTGGTTGATGAAGATAAGGGATAAATATATAATTAAATTTGAATGATTGCAGCCAGTAGTTTCTGTGGCTCAATTGATAAAGTAGATATCACATATCTGTTAGTATCTGTCTGCTCTTATGTGTCTGTAACCACATAAGATATGCAGATGACACAGTGTTGATAGCAGACACAGAAAGGAAACTGCTGGAACACATGGAGAAAGTTGGAAAAGAATGCAAGAAGAAAAGATTAAACATCTGTCTATATTTCTGAGATGAGGTATTATGTACACAATTTACATTATTTGGACAGTCCTCATCTTTGTCACCAAATTTATTACAATGTTTCAGCCGTTGTATGCTCCGGCCTTCTTCAGGTGGTTGGAATGTCAAACTGAACCCTTTATTTCACTTGCTGGGGTAGACTGTTCTAGTTCCACATGCCATGTCTAATGGATGTCAGTTATCTCCTGTTAATTACCCTCTCCAAGTTCTCCACCGCCTTAATCAGGTATTGAACTCACACTCTTTGGGTCCTGTCATTGGATCTAACTAATGCCTTTATCCACTGTGCCATCAAGGACATATGGCACAGTGGATAAAGGCGTTAGTTAGATCCAATGACAGGACCCAAAGAGTGTGAGTTCAATACCTGGTTAAGGCGGTGGAGAACTTGGAGAGGGTAATTAACAGGAAATAACTGATAACTGACATCCATTAGACATAGCACAGGCAACTAGAACAGTCTACCCCAGTGAGTGAAATAAAGGCTTCAGTTCGACATTCCAACCACCTGAAGAAGGCTGGAGTGTACAAAGGCTGAAACGTGATAAACATGGCGATAAAGATGAAGTGAATAGTCCGAATAAAATTAAAGATAAATTGTAAGATGATAGTGTATGGTTGTCACTAAGAAGTACAGCTCATTATATGAACTACAAATTGGAGATAATGAAGTCAAGCAAATTTGGGCATTTAAATATGTGGGAAGTGTTTTAAAAGAGAACAGAAAATGGGACACAGCAATCCAAATCATGAAAAGTGCATTCTAAAAGCTAAGTAAAGTATTAAGAAACAGGAAAATTTCAGCAGAAACAAAGAAAAAAAATGTACTGAACTGTTGTGTAATAACAGTCCTTCCATATGGCAGTGAATGCTGGACAATCTCCTCAAAAATGAAGAAGAGACTTGAAGCAACAAAAATCTTGATCTACAGAAAGATACTGAAAATGCCAGTAATGAGGAAATTTTAGGGAAGTTGGAAACATAAAGGAAGTTTTTACTTAGAATCAGAAAGAGTCAATTGAAATTTCTTGAACATAAAATGAGGAAAGAGGGCTTGTAGAAATGAACACTCACAAGACATTGAAGGTAAGAGGGACAGAGGAAAGCAGCAAGTACTCTGTCCAATGGGCTTGTGTAAATGGATGGCAGATCAGGGATTGTGAAAAGACAAACTTTACTAAGAGTTAGAATGGATAGGACGTCGTGGAGAGCCATTATCACCAACATCCTGAAGGTGAAACTGCATATAAAAGAAGGATTTGTCTGCACTTATCTATTCACATGTAATTTTTTTATGTCTCTCTAAGTTTGAAGTATGTGGCTTTATTTTATGGTTTTATCTTCCTGTACGAAGACAGACTTACTTTCACATAGATTTACTAAAATTTGGCCAGCATATCCGTCAAATCATTCTTTACAAATTACTAAATTGTATTGATTTTTACTTTGCACATTCTAAATTTTTCTTAAATCTAACAATGATCACAAATTTGTTCCTGGTTCTTTTTTTGGTTTAGAATTCCAGATTTACATAAAATAACATTTTTTCTCCAAGAATAAAAAATGTATATTTGTAGACACGGGGATAAATAATGATGGATGATTGATTTAAAAAAAAAAAAAATGAAAAAAAACCCCCAAAAAACAAAATTAATACCTATCACAAAATGAATTAATTACTCTTATTGATATCTTTTGATCAAGTGGGGGCAGATTGAAGATTATAAAAACAAATTAGAGTATTTTTTTTATTTTCATTTTGCTAAATTCCTTTACAAAGTTAATTGGAACAATGATGGCTTTACAAAACATTGAAGAATATGAACAAAAAAATTGCAGAAAAAGCCAGTCTTTTTTGTCTGTGTACATCCATGTTGACATTATGTGTTTGTGTGTGCATGTTAATTATATATATATATATATATATATATATATATATATATACGCGCACACACACACACACACACATATATATATATATATATATATATATATATATATATATATATATATATATATATATATATGTATGTCTGTATCTCCAAATGAAGAGAAAAAACAAATAGATTTGGAATCCACAGTTCTCTGGCATTTACTTTTTTAAAAAGTGCTCAATACAAACTTTGAGCATAATATTTTAATGATATTTTTAAAAATATTTTGCATTGCGACACGGAAATTTCTGTGTTTCGAGACTTAAAAATTTTTTATCTTGTCATCAGGCAATGTTCAGTAACTTTTTGATGAACATGACTTACATTTGAAAATAGAAAACAATATGTTTGCTTATTGAAGAGTTAAGATGGAATGGGCAACTAGATTTTAAAATCTTATGGGTATGTCTCATTTAACTAATCAAAAGAAAAGTTAAAAATATAGGTTATATATATATATATATATATATATATATATATATATATATATATATATATATATATATGAAATGGACAAAGTTCGAAAAATTAATTTAAGACATTTTTTTATGTTTATATGTTTTTTATGGATACAAATATTTAAGTAAATACTCTGTTTATAATAAACAGTATTAATGACATTTACCAGCCTGAATGTCCAAGAAATTTTCATAGGAAAAAAGTGTGCTTCGACAGGAATTGAACCTGTATCCTATACAGAACCATCATATAGTCTGACGTGCTTTATCAATTTAGCCACAGAGGAGCGTTTCAGTTTGCAAGGTCGATTTTGTAGTTTAAAAACAGTAAAATCAACCTTGCAAACTCAGTAAAATAAAGAGGTGCTCATCTTTTATGGACATGCATGTGTCTTCCAATGCCTTTCAGACAGATGGAACGTGTGGTTGAGCCATTCTGCTCAAGTGATTGAGGATCAATTGCCACATGTTTCTGCAAGTGGACAGCAAAGCCTGCTTTACTGTGAGTGAGAAAGAACCACCGTGGCAGGTATAAGGCTAACATTGAGAGGAGCAGCATGCAGTCAACTTCCTTTAACATTTGCATACAGTTAATCCCAATGTTCGAGTCAGCTTCATTCAAACCTTTGTATAGATTAGAAGTAGGACATGTGCTAGCTCCTTTGCTCTGATACTTTGTTTTCCCAAGAAGAAAAGAAATCTTGCTTTGCTTCAGATTGCTATTGAGTTTCTTTTTGTAATGTAAGAGTTATATATAGATAATATATTTTACTTCAAATGTTTATTGTCGATACTCGTATTTGAAATAGACTGCCTATTTTAGCTTAAATATTTCAAATATTAGCATCTGCTATAATGATGTTTGAAATAATATAAAGATTGGATTAAAAATAAATCCATTAATTTCTTAGAAATATATATATATATATATATATATATATATATATATATATATATATATAGTTACGAAAAACTTGATAATGGGTAGCCCCAAGGAGGATGGAATCTTGAGAGCTCAAAAATATATATATATATATATATTTTTTTTTTCTTGGTTTTTGTTTATCGTGTGGGAGCATCATTTGCATCAGGCAACAGGGTAGTGACATGCATGGCAGTTCTCACTCCAGATCTTGGAATGCAACTGATGGGGGTCTGTTGATGAGCTTGCCATTATACAAGTGGAATGAAAATTTTTGACGGGATCACCTGTCTTGGCTATCATTCCAACTCGGACTTTAACAGCAAGTGAGGACTCTGCCATTCTCTCACTCAGGTATTGTGCCTTGACATTGTCCTAATAAATGGATCATCCAGTGAACCACGCTACTTGTCCATACCAGGGAGCCTACCAGGTGTTACCACCCTGGATCAGCTTTGACCTGGGAGTAACAGCAATTAAGAGTTCTTTATTTAGATCATTTATATATATATATATATATATATATATATATATATATATATATATATATATATATATATAATTGGATATACTAGTACCGCAGAGAATTGAACACTCCTCCTTTGTCTAGTTTATTTTAGCTGTTGTAATAAATGAGTGTAGTTTCATTATCCCAGCCACCCCATTTTTTCTTTCTCTTTAAAATATATTTCTTTTTTAAACTTTAAAATAATTTGTATTATAAAATTTAAAAACTTTAAACTTTTTTTTAAATATCTTTTTTTTTTTAAGATATAAAATATCTTTTTTTTTCTCTTTTAAATATTTATTTATTTTTTTTACAGTCACAGTTTGAACATATCATTTCATTTACTATCTGTCTATATTTCTGAGATGAGGTATTATGTACACTATTTACATTATTTGGACTATTGTCCTTATCTTTGTTGCCATATTTATCACAACATTTTGGTCAATGTTTGGCACAGTGGATAAAGGCGTTGGTTAGATCCAGTGACAGGACCCAAAAAGAGTATAAGTTCAATACCTGGTTAAGGCAGTGAAGAACATGGAGAAGGAAATTAACAGAAGATAACTGACATTCATTAGACATTACATGTGGAACTAGAACAGTTTACCCCAGTGAGCGAAATAAAGGGTTCAGTTTGACGTTCCAACCACCTGAAGAAGGCCAGAGCGTACAACAGCCAAAACGTTGTGATAAATATGGCGACAAAGATGAAGACAATAGTCCGAATAATGTAAATAGTGTATTTCATTTACCTCTATGAATGGGTAAATGTTTGTTCAGTTTTATATCTTTTTCAGTGTAGAATAACAGCCTGTTTGGCCTGAAGATGCTTTGTAGTGAAAAGCCAGTTAGCTTTCTTTAAATTGTGTGTGTGTGTGTGTATAATATATATGTATATTTCAATAACTTAGTTACCTCCCTTGATTTTTGCACTTGTGTTGATATGCTAAAGTTTAAAAATTGTGCAGTACATAACCTTAGCGTTTTTCACTTCACATGTAAAAATTTAATTTTCTGATGAACACAACAATTTTTTGTCTTAGAAAAAACAAGTTCCTGATGACAACATCGTGCCAATGTCGAAACTATTCGGAATAAAATGAATATGCATCAGCATGGTAAAAGAATATGATCAAACATGCTTTTTTTTTTTTTATCAGTATCACCCCAAGCAAGGTAGTACAGTCACAACCACTCAATGGGTTACAGGGGTGTGGAGGAATTAGGAACAGAAACATTAGTAATAAGGAGAAAGAGAAAAGAGTAATCAGGAAGGCAGTAGATTGCGATTGACATTGTATTTAATTTTTTGCAGAATGAAGTTGGCTGGAAAGTATGGGGCCAAGATGAAGTTCCTCAAGCAAGAAGTGTGAGACAAGAAACTCTTAGCGTAGAAGTTGCGGCTACATCTAGCTAGTTCAACTGTAAATTGATGAGATCTCACCACCAGTCTAGTATTGCACTTAAATTCATACAGTCTAGGTACCATAGGGAAGAAATCATCCAAACAATTACCATGAATGTATTTATAAAAAAGATACAGAGAGGCAACCTTACAGCAGTGGGCAAGTGACTGAAGTCGAACTGCTAGATCAGGACCAATAATATTGATTCTTTGGATCTTATCAAGGAGCTCCAGGTATATAGTAGTGACATTGGAACATATATGGCAGCAATATTCCAAGCATGGACAAATGGTAGACTTACAGATGCACAAGAAAGATTCTGGAGAGAAAAATTGTCTCTCCTGACACAATGAACTGACTTTCTTAGCAGCTGATCTAGCAATTCAATATAGTCTTTCCACTTCATGTAAGCTGAGAATGTTAGCTGAAGAAGGCACAACAGGTCATTTTCCTGGAGAATAGCATCAGCCTTGCTGATGGAAAGCAGAGAAGTGGCTCTCAGATGATTAATGGAGAGAAGTTTAGTTTTGGAGGCGTTAAAATTGAGAAGCCATCTTTTGCCCTAATTAATGACGGTTTTGAGGCCATTTTGGACACCATTTGCCATTTTGATCTTATCTGATTGATCAGCCTTATGATTGAGACAGGAGTGAATGGTAGTGTCATCAGTGTAGCTGCCAAGTTGAAAGCTGATTTCAAAACATTAAAAGCTGATTAAAAACATTGTCAGACCAAGCATGGAGTTCGGGGGGATACCGATCGAGCCATGGAGGATTGTTTGATTAGCAAGGTCGATTTTACTGTTACAGTGTAACCCCGATATAAGAGAAACCCGGATATAAGAGAGGTTTTATCTGGTCCCAAATTAGAACCTGTGTTAATAAAACAAAATAGACCAAACCCGGATATAAGAGACTTCTTCTCCGATCCCGACAACTCTCTTATATCCGGGTTACACTGTATTTGCTAATCAAACGATCCTCCGTGGCTTGATCGGTTAAGGCACATCAGGCTATATGACGGTTCCGTATAGGATACAGGTTCAATTCCTGTCGGAGGACGAATATTTTCTATGAAAATTTCTCGGACATTCAGGCCAGTAAATGTTTATTATAAACAGAGCATTTACTTAAATATTTGTATCTAATAAAAAGAATGTATAAACATAAAAATGTCTTAAAATAATTGTCAGACTTTGCCCATTTCATAATATATATATATATATATATATATATATATATATATATATATATATATGCTTTCTTTTACTTACGTTTTTTCTTTCTGCTGTAATTGTCTCTACAGAAATGTAGCCCAGAATATTTGGTGTGTAGGTGGGTAAATAGAATATTGTCCACATTTTTCTAATCTGTTGGTGATTGGAATTTCTCACTTTTAAATCAGTGTCAATTGTTTTATTAAAAGATAAGTACCAAAAAAAAAAATAGATATAAATGCTCATACAATACCAATAATTAAAAATTAATTGTTAATACACTTTCATTTGCTTCTGGACTGTAAACTTCATGACATTTTTTTTTTCTCTTTTGTTGATAAAAATAATGTCTCTCGTTTTTTTATAAACATTTTAGATTTTTGTCAGATTGGAGCAAAAATTCTCTTGATGAAAAGTACATTTCTTTTTTGCAATCACAAAGATCAATTTTTGCAATTTATTACTGCTATAAATTAATGGAAGTTCCTTCAGCAGTTTTTAAATTTAATTTCTTTTTTTTTTTAATATAAACAAGACATTAAAAAATTTTACTTCTGAAACAGAAACCGTTGTTTAACAAGAGCTTTACTGTTTTAAATTGTTAAATAGATTCGAATAAAAAAAATGAAATGAAAAGTAATAAATGTTATGCTTGATTACTTCGGCTATCTTTTTTGTTTGTTTTTTTTTTTATAAGAGAAATCTTTTTCTTATTAATTTTCTTTTTTGTCTTTATGTGCGGAGAAACTTAAGAATTTTGTTTAGCTGTCAGCAGTATTTGGTTAAAGTTTAGCCTTTTTTTTATCGTAAAAAGAAAAATATGTCAAACAAATTATAAAAAGTTTGTTTTCTCTTTCTAGTTGTCTCTTAATCAGAACCTAGAATTATTTGCATCGTGTGTGATAAGAAAAAAAAGGGTTGGTAAGCATGCCTTATTTTAGCTGAAGGGTATATTAAGAACTTTATTATTTAGAACTCAAGTCTTTCTATTATGTTACGTTTTCATCTGACATTTTTTTTTCATCTTCTCTCTTTTTCCTTATATTTAAACAGGATTTTAAACCTACCATAAATATCGAATACATGGTCACATCGATAATAAACTGATACATCAGAAAAGGTAAGTAAAACATTTCTTTCCATTGATTACTTTCTGACCGCAGGCTAGGTACCTCCATGAGATCGCTAAAAAAAGAGCATAGCATGATGAAAAAGATGCCAAACTTGACGAAAACAAAGTTTTATCGTCTATGCTTATGTTATAGGAAAGACCAACATTTTTTTTTAATTACTTTTTAAAAATTTTTCCTTCTTTTTAGAACATTTTAAATTTTGATTAAAAAAACCTTGTTTCTCTTTGTATCACCAGAACTAGTAAAATAATAATAACATATACAATTTTTAGCACGTTTTTTTTTTTGTATGAGACATTAATTTGGAAAATCTTGAAAAAATAAAAATAATTGTCGGATGTATTTGTCTCTATGTATTTGTCTCTATGTATTTGTATACAATATTGATATTCTGATGTGTACAATATTGAATCATAAGTTTATTCAGTTTCGGAAATGCATCATAACTGCTATGGCAGTTAAGAATACCTTGGAGTACAAACATACGACACGGAGGTTCAGCACAGAATGTAGTAGATTAACAAGAATAAAGTTCTACATGTGACCCAACCAAAAAAGATTATGCTGTGCATAGTTGGATTGCTGGGGTATTATTTATTTGCAGTTCTTAAAATGCAATGAAAAACTAAATGCAAGTTAATATGTCCAGTAGCTGCAACATGTCCTTAAAACTTTGCTTGAAAAGCACTTGTCAATAGGGAAAATGTTGTTTGTGAAAATACAAGGACACATCCATAAAAATTTGTAACTTGGTTGATATGTTCTGTCCCACTGACCATATTCACTTAACCTTGGACCAATTGATTCTTACCTTTCTCTATCACTATATGCTTTGAGGCTGCGAGGGACTTTCATTAATGAAAACCAGATTCAAAAGTTTGTTAAACTTTTAGTTTTATACATGGAAACTTGCAGAATTTTATTCAAAATTTATCAAAGAGCTGCCTGATAGGTGGTAATAAGTCATTGCAATTGATGGTGAATATATAATTAGATATTATGTAATGTAATTGTAATTTATTTTTTGATGAGAAAAATTGATAAACAAAACGGAAATTATCTATGATTTAACCACATGTATGATGTGTTCCTTAAAATTTAAGTGAAAAATTAGATTGTAAGAAAATATTACTTACATTAACACCTGGTTTCCAGTGCCTACTCAGAATTT
The DNA here is from genome assembly GCA_964036315.1 of Acanthosepion esculentum. NCBI lineage: Eukaryota > Metazoa > Mollusca > Cephalopoda > Sepiida > Sepiidae > Acanthosepion > Acanthosepion esculentum. The sequence continues at coordinate 32,946,408 of OZ038498.1, forward strand.
ACTTTGAAAGAGATTATGGAGACAAGGATACTATACAGAAGAGGTTGCGTCAAAAATCTGTATTACCTATGAGAAGGACAAGTCAGAATTAAAAGTTCTCATGGACAAGGCAACAGAAAACAACTCTGTTCCCCCCCACCAAAAAAAAGTCATGACAGTACACAAAATAAAGAAAAATAAATCTGTGTAGCACTGTGTTCACCAGCCAACATCTTGAAGTCACATAGTATTCAAAAAGAAAAAAAACTTTAAACGTTTTAAAGTTATTTATTTTATGCTAGGTAAATTTTGAAAATTTTGTATTTATAAGGTTTTTTTGTGAGATGACATGTTTATTTGTTCAAGTATATGATTCAAAATTCGTAAATTTGCATGTGTACATATATATATATGTAGAGTTAAATGAGTCTACAGTTTAGTTTAATACTAAAAAAAAGGATTTATATTATATAGCAAATATTTGTTTTTCAATCTTTGTCAGCAAATATTTATTAAAGAGATAAACATATTCAGTGAAAATGTCAGGAAAATTCAGTTAATAATGATATGCCAGTCTATGGTCTTATTGAACCAATCTGAGGTGTGTATATATATATATATATATATATATATATATATATATATAATTATTTTCTTTTTAAAAATATGATTCCAACACGACCCAGCCACCCCTAAATTAAAATAGATTTTCCTTAATCTTAACAACTCATAATATCAATATTTTCTGTGCTTATAAATTAAGTAAATTTCTTTGAAAGTTTATTCATTCTTATCATCGCTTGACAGTGGAATGAGACTATGGATTTTAAGTTCAAGTTTTATAATTAAATTTATAAATTTAGTTTCAGTTTTGAAACATGGAAATTTTCTATGTTGCAATGGAATCAAATTTTTAAAAAGAAAATAATTATAATATTTTGCTCTATTGTTTGTATTGAGCACTGTTTTTTTTTAAATAAAAATAATTGCTAAGAATACTGGATTATAAATCTTACTGTTCTTGCTTATTATTTTAATATATATATATATATATATATGGGAAGAGAAAGAATTTGATTTATATTCATTCTTTTATTTACAGATGTCTGAGAGAGAGGTACAGGCTTTGTATTTATAAATAACAATATCTGTGTATTTAGGCAGCAAATTCTCTTTTAGGCATGTCTGATTAAATAAATTAAAGACATTATGTCTGCTTATTTTTAATAAAATCCATTCATACTCATGGATAACCTTCCATGTATTGCAATTAAATGATGTGAGAAATGAGCTATAACTATGAAAATCTTTTTTATTTTCCATTTCCCAAGTACTTTCGATCTTCTTCTCAGATCATCTTCAGGGTCTTTTGTATTACTACTTGAACCCATGAACAACACACCATTTTGTATTACTACATACACCCCTGAACATGATCTCGGAAGAAGATCGAAAGTACTTGGGAAATGGAAAATAAAAAAGATTTTCATAGTTATGGCACATTTCTCACATCATTTAATTGCAATACATGCAAGGTTATTCATGAGTATAAATGGTTTTTATTAAAAATAAGCAAACATAATGTCTCTAATTTGTTTAATCATATATATATATATATATATATATAAAAGGAAAATCTATAAGTTGAAAAAATATTACATCTGCTGTTTTGTCCTTTAGGATTTCATTTATCTAAAGTGATGTTTACATTGATGTGATTATATTTTTCCATTTTATCATAGATTTAACTGAAATTGTTTTTAAAATGTATACATTACTTTTTTCATATATATATATATATATATATATATATATAAATATATATATATATATATATATATATATATATATATACACACGTTTTGAACTTGTATCTGATTGTAACAAGGTTTTCAAAACTTCCTTTTCTATTCTCCTTCTTTTGTCTTAAAGTTAAATCTGATTTTAACAATCTGCGTGAATGATTTGTTCTGGTTCATTTCAGACATAAAAGATTTTAAAAATTAATCATTAAATACCGACAGAGGTGGCAGAATCAGTTGAAAATTTAATAATTTATTTATTTACTTTTTTAAAAATAGATTTGTGCTGCTACATGTCAACTAAATAAAAAATATAAAAATATCCATTTTTAAAAAAATGGTTTTTACATATCAATATTAAAAAACCATCTATGCCCCTTATATATATATATATATATATTACATGTAATGTATTTTAACTTATGTTATAACATGTATTTAATATCTGTTATATATATATATATATATATATATATATATATATAATTACTCAATCACAGCATGACTTTTCCATCCATCAGGTACAAAAATGGTTGATCGTATTTCTTTATTTAGATCATTTATATATATATATATATATATATATATATATAATTACCAACTCACAGCATGACTCAGTTTCATGACTTTTCCATCCGTCAGGTACAAAAACAGTTGATCGTATCTCTTTATTTAGATTATATATATATATATATATATATATATATATATATATATATATATATATATATATATCATTCTAAAGAGTTAATGGATTTTTTTTTAACCCAACATTTTTTATTAATTCAAACATTATGATAGTGGATACTCATATTTGAAATAGATACCCCAATTTTATTTTAAACAGTTTCTTACAGCCTGTGTAAAATCTTAAAGTGCACATCTTTCTTAGTAAGATTTCTCAAATGGAAAGCCTAGGCAGTTCAATAGATGTGATACCAACTGTTTAAAATAATTTTTTAAATAATAGTATTCGCTATAATAATGATTGAAATATATATATATATAGATCAAAAACATCAGTATGATTAAATAAATCCATAAAATTTAAAAATTATTTTGCATTATTGAAAATTTTTTAGGGTAAGAATATAAAATAGGGTATTTTACTAAATTACACCGACTCTTTACTGGCTCTTGTATTGTAAACATGGCGAAAAAATCTGTGACATCATTGGAACTTAGAAAACTGATAGTCAAGTTACATAATAAAGATAAACTCTTGATTGGGGATATTTCAAAGAGTGTTGGGAAATCTAAAAGTGTTATTCATAGTATTTTAAGAAAACTTGAGGAAACTGGATCATGTGAAGCCAAGAAACCACCTGGCAGGCTTAGGAAAACTACTGCAAGGGAAGACAGATGGATTGGTAATGAATCAAAAAAGGATCAATTTGTGACAGCAACCACTATCTCTAAAAGAACTAATGCTAACCTTGGCATTAAATTATCAAGGCATGCTATTTCCCAAAGACTTAATGAAATAAATCTGAACAGTCAAGTAGCCTCTACAAAGCCTTACATTTCTAAAAAGAATCAAATGAGCCGATTGAAATTTGCCACTGAACACATCATATGGACAGAAGAACAGTGGGATTGTGTTCATTTCAGTGATGATTCAAAATTTAACCTGTTTGGTTGTGACGGGAGAAGGTTTGTTCGACGCAGTCCTAAGTAACGATATTTGCTTCAGTGCACTAAAAGCAGTGTTAAATTTGGAGGAGGAAGTGTCATGATGTTTAGCATGATTTCAGCTGCTGCTATGGGACCTCTTGTTAGGCTCCACAGTAAAATTAATACAACTGTATACAAAGAGATATTGAAGAAACATGTACCTAATTTGAGAACTGCAATTAATCAACCAGTTGTGTTTATGCAAGATAATGCGCCATGTCACACAGCGAAGTCTGTTAAGACATTTCTCTCTGAGGAGGATGTTACTGTTATGGAGAGGTCTGCTTAAAGCCCAGATATGAATCCTATTGAGAATGTTTGTAAGTTACTAAATGAAAGAGATAAGGAAAAGAATCCAACAAACATCGAAGAACTATGGACTAATTTGAAAGGAGAATGGGAGAAAATATCCATTAATGAATGCAAGACATTAATTCACTCATGTAGCAAAAGATGTCAAGCTGTTATTAAAAGTAAAGGTTTACACATCAAGTACTAATTGTTTATGAATGCTATTTTCATTTGGATATGATGTATTCATTATAATAGTATGATTTTGTTCATCGTTCTGATGTTTTTGATCATCTATTTTTTTAATGTTATATAATTATTCTTATAACTTTATCAAAATAAGTTTATTGAGCTTTATATTTTGGAATTATATAATTTACCTTTATATCCTTATTTTTCCTTGATAAAATGTTCTTTGAAGCTTTAAAATAAAAAGTTATTTCACATTCAGACTTTTCCTAAACATCGTTCTGATCTTTATGCTCGCTACTATATATATATATATATATATATATATATATATTCGATGTATGAGGGTTAAGCAGCTCAGTTCCTAGAAACCGACAGCCAGACACCAGCACATGTGATTTGATTATAGTGGTGAAGGCTTTGTACAGAACCAACCATACATTTTGAAGGTCCGAATACAGAGACCTGTTGCACTGTGTGTCACAAAGCCCCGAAATGACCCTCTGCACGTTTTAAATTTAGTTATCCTTCTATTAGATCAGTTTCCATCCAGAACCTGGTCTGTCCTGCTATTTATCCATAGCTGGAAGGAGAAGAAGAGGATTCATACCCTTCCCAAGGGTATTAGCAGGTAAGTAATGGATTCGACTGGAATTCAAAGTTGGCTCTTGAATTCCTCAATCCAAGCCGCTATCCATTACTCTACCATACCTCCTCAATATATATATATATATATATATATATATATATATACACACCTACAAAAACAAGGGTTCCAGGTGTGTCTGTGATAATCATCAGAGAATATCACTACTTTCAATTGCGGGCAAAATCCTAGCTAGACTGATTCTAAACAGAATCATTATACACCTTGTTGACGACATCTATCCTGAATCACAGTGTGGTTTTTGGTCGGATCATGGCACCATTGACATGATATTTTCTCTTCATCAAGTTGCAGAGAAGGTTTGCGAGAAAAACCAGGAGTTGTACATAGTGTTTGTGGACTTGACAAAGATCTTTTGACACTGTGAATCAAGAGGCTCTTTGGCAAGTCTTGAGGAAACTCAGCATCCCTGAAAACATGCTGAAGGTCATCATCTCCTTTCATGAAGGAATGAAAGCTAATATTGTCTCTTATGGTATGATGTCAGAATCCTTTGATGTCACAAATGACACCAAGCAAGGTTGTATCATAGCCTCTGTCCTTTTTGTCCTTTTCTTCTCGGTGATGCTGAAATATGCATTTGCAGACACAGATATCAGCAGTTTCAAACAGTTTCAAACAACTGGTGGTCTCTTCAATCATCAACGCTTCAAAGCCAAGACTCACCTTTGTATGCAAATTATTCGTGATTTGTTGCTTGCTGATGCTGCTGCTCTTGTTGCAACATTTTTTGAGGAGGTCCAACATGTAATAAATTGTTTCTCTGCTGCTGCATGTAAAGCCTTTGGTCTTACACTTAGCATAAAGAAAACTGAAGTCGTGCACCAACCTTGTCCGACTCTGAAGCAATTCTGTGGTGAGAAACAAAAACCACCAGTCTACAAATTTCCAGAGAGACCATTGAAAGTAGAAGACAAAGCCCTGAACTATGTAAAGTCTTTCACCTATCTTGGTAGCAAAGCCAACTACAGTGGAAATTTAGATGATGAAATTATGCATCGGATTGCTAAGGTTACCAGTGCTTTTGGCAAGCTTTTGGCAAGCTTTGCTATCACTTGTGGAATGTGCAGGGTATTCGACTGCATATGAAAATGCGGGTTTACAGAGCTGTTGTCCTTTCCATCCTTTTGTATGACTCAGAGTCATGGACTCCATACAAGTACCATATACACCAGCTGGATGTTTTCCATAAAAGCTGTCTGCATGCAAACTGTGGAGTTAACATCTAAGACATCTAACGTAGACCTGTTTAACAGGTGTAATATTGAAGGAATCAAGACTTTTCTTATACAGTCTCAGTTATGGTGGACTGGTCATGTCTTGAGAATGTCTGATGATACCCAAGATCATAATGTACAGCCAGTTAGATCAGGGCTACAGGAATGTAGGACACCAATGGCTAAGATACAAAGACAAGCTGAAGAGCAACTTGTCAGCTGTCAATATACCTCATAACACCTTTGAGCGCTTAGCCTTGGAGTGGGTAGAATGGAGATCAACGTGTTTTAGTGGACTTAGCAGTTTTCAATTTGCTTGTCTGAATCGTCTTCAAGAAGCAAGAGCAAGATCTAAAAGGTCAGCCAATCTAACAGTGATCTCATCCCACATTCCCCACTCTTGCTCCATATGTGGCCTCCTTTGTAAATCACTAGCGGGTTTTAAGTGCCACTTCAGATTATTGCATAAAACTGAAACAAGCTGTCAGATCCTCATACGTCGAAACCAACAGGAGAGTCCATTATATATATATATATATATATATATATATATATATATATATATGTGTGTGTTTGTCTGTCTGTATGTATGTATGTGTGTGTAATATTAGCAGTTTCCTGATAGGGAAACATTCAGTATTCATTCTCTGAGCAGCCAGTACTACTATTGGTTGAAATTTATAAATTCTTTCTCTTAAATAATTTTTCAGGAAAATAGATTTCACAAGTTCACTGTTATAGCTCTTTCCCGTAATGATGGGGTTTTCTTTCTTAACCTTTTATTTCAAGTAGTGTGAAATGTCAACATTTTTATTATGTCATTATTTTCTCTTCGCGTTGCAATTGCTATCCATTTTAGGTGTTGCTGCTGTTGAAAGTCCTCAAGTGATTTGCATTCGGTAATTTGTATAGTTCTTTGTTTATGATTCTGTTGTGACAGTTCACAAGGTTCAAAGTGTAGTTTTCATTTATTTAAAGCCATTTTTAATCACTGATCTTATAAAGTTGTTGCATATAGCTAAACATTCAGATATTTCTGAATGGATTTGGCACTGTTTTAAATCCATATAAGTCTCAATCTCTCTAGGCTTTTATGTATGTAATAGAAAATTGGAAAATAAACTTATACAGCAGTAACTGCCAAACCTACAAATATAGTTTTGCTCAAAATAATTGTGTTTTTTAATCAGTATCACCCCAAGCAAGGCAGTAAAGCCACTAAGACACAAGGTGTTACTAGGTGTGGAAGAATGAGAAACAGAAACATTACTGATGACTGAGAACAAAAAGAGTAGTCAGGAGGACAGTAGATAGCAATTGACATTGCATATGAATTTTTGAAGATTAAAGTTGGCTGGAAAGGAAGTTCCACAAGCAAGAAGTGCAAGAAAAGAAACTGTTAGCTTAGAATTTATTGGTACATCTAGCCAAATGAGCTGGAAATTGAGGAGATCTCAACACCAGTCTAGTACTGCGCTTAAATTAAAAAATTCTAGATACTATCGCAAAGAGTTCATCTGAACAATTACCATGAAAGTATTTATAGAAAAAACACAGGGTGACAACCATATGGCGGTGAGAAAGTCACTGAAGCTGAGACGCCAGATCAGTACCAATAATATTGCTGATTCTTCATTGGATTTTAATAAGGAGCTCTAGATAAAAAACAGGAGCACTGGTTTGTCCCTTAATCTAATTTATTTACACAACAGAGCTTTTACACATACAGTGTAACCCTGATATAAGAGAAACCCGGATATAAGAGAGATTTTCTCCGGTCCCAAATTAGAGCCTGTGTTAATGTATATATAATAGACCAAACCCGGATATAAGAGATTTCTTCTCCGGTCCCGACAACTCTCTTTTATCCGGGTTGCACTGTATTAGCTTAGTCTGGCACAGTGCTACAATAATGAAGTTCTCAGAAGAATCAAACTAGTCACACTAAATTGTTGGGTGTTCAAATTACATCTGTGTCGGTAGATGTATACTAAAATTGATTTTCTAGATTTGCTTCTGTATTTAAAATTTTATTTTGGTTTATTCTTTTATTCTGAAGCTTGCATTGTTTTGTTTTCTTGTTTATTTCATGGTCTTCCTCTGCTTTTCTTGATGTTCAGTGTTATTCTGACATGTGTCGACTTTTTGTCAGTGTTCAACAGTTAGCATCATGAAGAAAGGAATATTTACTGTTCAAACATTTGTTAGCCCACCACAGGAAACAAATAAGCTATTTCCTGACTGTCCAAATTTTCAATTTTCACAACATTGAAAACAAACTAAAAAACTTCATTTTCACTGACTTGACCAAAAATATAAACATCTCTTTTTCTCCTTGTTAAAGACCTCAGCAGGAAGACTTTGTTTTTGAAAAGGCTAGAAAAAATTGTTGAGGAACAGTTAAACAGTTTATTTCAATGCCTGAATCAGAAGTTATTCTGTATGGTTTATATTTTTTATTTTTTAGTCTGCGGTGTTAGGGTTTTATTTTTCTATAGTCTGTGATATCAGCAATTTTATTTTTCTAGTCTGTGGTCTCAGGACTTTTTTCTGGTCTGTGGTATTGTTTTTTTTTTCCTGTGGTTTATATTCTTGGGGTTTTAGTTTTCTGTCGTCTGTCTGTTCAAAGGATTTTATTTATCTATAGTCTGTATTTTCAAGGGACTATACTTTCTATAGTCTGTGATATCAGGAGGGTTTTCTTTTTTTTTTGTGGTGTTGGGTCGGTTATATATGTCTATTGTCCATATCTTGGAGTATTTTTATTTATCTGTAGTATGTAGTGTCGGTGTTTTTTAAAATAATATTTTAATACAGTGTAACCTCGGTTCCTGAATGTCTCACATGTCGAACAAATCCAGGTTTTCCAACAGAAAATTCGAGATGAAAATGCCTTAGCTATCAAACAAAATTTTGGTTCTTGAACAACATTGCCGAACTGAGTTAACTCAAATGGAATAATTTCTGAGTTGACTCTGTGTTGTATACATTCATGTTTTGTGCCGTGCTTTTGTTTTCCACTTTTATTTTACTGTGACTTTTTTTTCTCTACATTGATTCCTACATTTCGAGTTATGAAAGGCCTTCAGGAACAAATTAAATTCGTAAACCAAGCTTCCACTGTACTTTTTAGTATATATAAGAAAGTTTTTACTGCTTGGTTTGTTGAAATTCAGAAATTATTTTCCTGTTATTTTTGGTGTTCTGTGCATCGTTGATCCTTTTGTTTATATTTTTTTCTTGGCTCTGTTTAAATTCCTGTCTCACCTGTTTTGCTTACTTTTGCACTTAGGAACTTAGGGGAAAAGCATTTTCTCTCCCCTAGTTATGGGTTAAATAGCAAGGAAGACATGGTTCTCTAGCTTTGGATAGCAGCCAGTCTAGAAGCACAATTTTGAATTCAAAATCATGGAGAAAGAAAACCACTCTACTATGTTTGCCAAGAAGTCATAGCAATTCACAAATAATAAAGAAAAGGCATAAATTAATTTAGAAAAAGGCATGAATCCACATGTCCCTGAACTCTGCCATTTGAGAAGATACCATAAAAAATATTTAATCAAGAGAATGCCGTGATAGATAACATTGGATGGTGCAGGAATGTTTATGAAATTTTATTGTCTTATATTACCACAAGAGTTATTGTGAATGGTCCTAAATTGGGACCCCTGTTTCTTTATGACTTATGGGCATCATTGACAAAAGAGGGGACAAGACAAAGTCACTTTCATTTGTTCTCTTGATGTTCTGAAGAACCCAGTAGAGAATCCCCGTTGAGAATTTTCGTATTCTTCATGCTCTGCATGTTCATAGAAAAGAAAGATATATTTTATTTATTTTTAGATGTTGTATCTTTCTTTTTCTTTTTACGTGCCATGTTCTTTCAGGACATAGGCGATCATGTCTCTCCACTTCCCTCTATCCCTTGCACCTCTCAACAAGTTCCTTCCCTCTGCTTCCTCACCCAGACCACATTCTGTCATCCACCTGCCCAAGTCCCCCATGTATTTTACTTATTTTTAGATGTTGTATCTTTCTTTTTCTTTTTATATGTCATGTTCTTTCAGGACATAGGCGATCATGTCTCTCCACTTCCCCCTATTCCTTGTGGCTCTCAATAAATTTCGTCCCTCTGTCACCTCCCCCAGACCACGTTCTGTCATTCACTTGCCCAAGCTCATCAGGTATGTCATGCACTGCTTTCCCTTGTCTCTCTTTCCTTCTATTCAACCTGTGAGTATCATATTCTCCAGGCCCTCCTTTCTCATTATGTATCACAGAAACTTCAGCTGCCTCTTTCTTATGTTAAGTATATGCCTCTTCCTTGTTTGCATCTTCTCTAAGACCTCATCATTGCTCACAAGCTCGGTCCATGATATCCTTAGCATCCTTCTTATAATCTAAAAATATTTCCTGGCTTTAAATAACCTGAAAAGGATGGATAAGCTGTAGAAAATGGATGAATATAATGCTATGATCCCTCAGGATATTATGTCTCTCCACAGATTTTTAAAAAATTATTTATGGATTTCCATACATTCTTGGGAAAGAAATTGGAGTAGTTTCCCCATTGCTTTCTCCGTGGTTTTGAATTCAGAGTAGTTCTTCTCCTAGACTGGTTGCCATTCAAGGTTAGTGCATCCCGTCTACTCTCATAGCTGGGATGCAGAGATGTATTCATTTGGCAAAAGTGACCATAACAGAAAAGGCAGGAATTTGAACTCAGCTTGCCAATTACCCTTTCCACACTGATAACGGTTATGCCACAAACACATGCATCACATTGAAAAAATAAATGAACAATCACAGCTCTCCACAGTTTCTTTTTTTTATTATCTATGGATTGCCATGTATCCTTGGGAAAGATAGTGGAGTAGTTTCCCATTGCTTTCTCTATGGTTTTGAATTTAGATTAGTTCTTTTCTTAAACTGGATGCCATCTAGAAAGCCCAGTCTACCCTCCTATTTAATCTATATGGGATAAGAAGAGATGGATTCATGCATTTCCCCATATATATTTATGCAATAAACGAATGCAATAAACTACACAGAGTTTTGAAGTAGGCTTGTTGAACCCACTTTCCGCCCAGATAACTCTTACACTAATCACCTTATCCATTTATAATTACTACTTAAACAGCAATGAGACGAAAAAGTTGTTACACACATTGTCAGCTGTGATATGAATTGGTCATCTCACATTTACATCATTTACAGTCAGACTAATCTCTTCGTCATTATTATCTCAATATTTTGACCATTGTGATCTCTGGCCTTCTTCAGGAGTCTGTCAATCCAGGTAACTCTCAAAGAATTTCAAACTGAACCCTTTATTAAATATATGGGGGTAGATTGTTCTTGTTTTGGTATCCATGTCTAGAGATATCTTATTTTGTTCCTTTTTACTGCTGCTCAGATATTCCTCTCCTTGTTTCCACTGAGTCTGTACTCTCTGATTCATTTTTACCCATGGGTTAGGAAGGGCAGACTCAGACTCTGTGAAAACAGGACTAGCAATGGCTGAGCAGTATTAAAAAAAGAACAGTGGAACACTGATAATAACAATAAAGAGGAGGATATTAGTCCAACTGTTAATAATTTAAATAATTCTCATGTTCTATTTAAAAAAAATAATTTTTATTTCAGTATCTTTTTTTGTATGTTATTTTTATCATTTTCAATATAATGATTTTTATTTCTCTAAATTTGTCTTTTCTATAATCATTAAATGTTTCATGGGATTTTTCTAAATTATTCCACAAATATATGTTTACTGTGTATACTTATTTTGCAACAGTTACATTTCTTGGTATATTATCTTTTAATTTAAAAAAAAAAACAAAAAAAACTAGGAATCTATAAATATTTTTTGTAGTAAGGATTTCTCATTACTGAACTCCCATGAAGTGTTATCTGAAAACATGATATCCTGTTAAGATCACCTTAAGAAATTTCAGAACAATGTTTACAGTAATTAATTTATTATTATGATTATTTAGATTTTAATTAATCTATTCATCCTGGGAGGTGAAGTCAGCAGGTTAGAAAGAAAAAACTTGTAAACTTTAATATTGAATTGTAAATAAAATTTACATTATTTCCTAACTGCACCTACAAACTATGGCTGAATGAGCCAGATGCAACCATCATTTCTACTCGTATATTATCTTTTAATTTAAAAAAAAAACAAAACAATTTTTTTCTGCACACTTCCAACCTGTGGAACTCCCTTTTGATTTCTTGTTTCCCTGATAACTACAATCTTCAAAAATTTAAATGCTATGTCACTCGCCATCTTCTGTCTTCTTGAACCCTGTTCCTTTTTGCCCTTTCCTCAATCTCCCAATTTTCAAGCTTTTTATTCTCATTCACCTTCACTCCATGTAACTCTTTGCATTCTAGCGGCATTGACACCCCTTGCTTGGGGTGAAATGACTAAAAAGAAAACAAAAAAACTTGTTATTGGAATGTTTTTTTGTTTTTTTATTTGGATAAAATATTCAGCCTTTGTCTGTTCCCTACCAATATTTATGACACCATATTGAATTGTGAAGCTCTATCAAGTAAAACAAATCTGAATTTAATCTACTTGATAAGAAAGTAACTTATTCTGATTCTCCTCTCTCCTTCATTTCAGTTGTTTTCACTTTTGTTTTTAACCATTTGCTTTTTTTTTTCACTTGGACATTTTTCACTTTCATTACTTATTTTTTCATTATTTTTTCTCTCTTCTGTTTTTTTCCTTTTTCTTTATTTTCCTTTTTTCCCTTTTTTCCCTTTTTCTTTTGCCTTTTTCCTTTCACCGTTTTTCCTTTTTTTTCTGCCTTTTTTCCTTTTTCTTTATCTACCATTTTTACTTTTTCTTTTCTCCATTGTTCATTTTCTTTTTCTACTGTTTTTCCTTTTTCTCTTGTTTTTTTCCTTTTTTTTCTGTCTTTTTTCCATTATCTATCTTTTTCTTTCTTTTGTTTTTTTTTTCCTTTTTCTTTTTCTGCCTTTTTTCTTTGTATTTATCCACCTTTTTTCCTTTTTCTTTTCCCCAGTGTCCCTTTTTCTTTTTCTACCTTTTTTCCTTCTTTTTTATCCACCATTTTCTCCCTTTTACCCATATTTCCCTATTTTTATTCCCCCTTATCTTTTCCCTTTTTGGCTCTTTTGTATTTGCTTATTTTTTTCCTCTCTTTTTTTTCTCTTTAAGTTTAAAAGTAGAATTAACACGTGGAAAGGTAAAATTCAGAAAATGATGCTTAATATGTGAAATAGAATGGTTAAACTTTTTAAAATATTCTGTAAATAGTTGACTGAGTTTGAAAACCCCACTGGAATAGGATGACCTAATATGGAAAATTTACCCCAAATACTAATTTGTGTGTGTGTGTGTGTGTAGATAAATGTACATATATGAACATCTGCACACACGCACACACCCTTTATATATCAGCTCAACAATGACAACTGTGTCTTTGACATTATCTTTTGTTGTTCCTCTTTAATTATCTTTCTTTAGCTGACTGCATTAACGGTTTTATTTAATCTTTCTTCCTCTTGCCTTAATTTCATTGAAAATAAACAAATTTGTCAAATTTCATTAATGTTTTGTTTGAAATCTGCAGACGAAAACCTCAAGACATTTTATACATGGAGGATTTCATTTATATTTGGTTCAAAGGGAAGCCTTGTTGATGATTCTTTAATCACATGGAAATTATAAAGATGAGTTTATCTCTCTTTCACGGATACAGGGGGAGGGGGCAGAAAATTGTTTAGCATTTTTCCAAAAAATCAGAATTCTTCATTTTTGAATCACTTGTTGGTCAGGCTGAGAACATTTTAGATGTCACTGGAAGCATTCTTCAGAGCCTGATGATAACCTTGTGTGTGTGTGTGTGTATATATATATATATATATATATATATATATATATATATATATATATTTTAGGCTTTTCTGATTTAATAAATTACAGACATTATGTCTGCTAATTTTTAACAAAGTCCGTTCATACTCATGAATAACCTTCCATGTATTGATGAGAGAAATGTGCTTTCAATTATTTTTGTTTTCATTTCCCAAGTCCGTTTGATCTTCTCCCAAGATCATCTTCAGTGGTGCAAGTAGTACAAAACTATATGTTGTTCATTTGTAAAGTATTTATACAAAGTTGTGTATTGATATCCATTACCATAATTTTTTCATTATGCTTTTAAATGGAAAACAGTTGACAATGTGCTGACTGTTCATTAGAATGTGAAAAAATTTTCTCTCATCCTTTAACATCAATACCCAGAAGGTTATTCGTGAGTATGAATGGATTTTGTTAAAAATTAGCAGGCATAATGCCTGTAATTTATTCAATCAGCCATGCCTAAATACATAAGTTGTAGGCGCTGTCTGTTTGTTATCAAACTTCTAGGGTTTTGGAGATAGAACCCCATAACCAAATTATTCTGAAACTACATTAGCCAGGGTACTTGGATAAATATATTTCATTCTAATCAAAGGGGGTCCTTGGGGGGCACAAACACCCCCACCAAAAATTATTTTCCCTTTGATTTAAATTTAAATAGCTCCTATCTAAAATATACAGGGAGAAAACCAGAAGGTGGAGGTCACATTGGCAAGATCAAAATGTGAAAATATGAACATCAAGTTGAGCAAGAAATCATCAATCAGTTGGGAGTGCCTGACAATACATATTTGTTGTGACAATTCAGCTGTCATATCAATGTTCAATCTGCTTATTGATTCATTCAGTCAAGTATTGCATCAAATACATATCAAAGGGGTCAGATCAAGCTGTTTTTGCACAAACCCACCACTGAAAATTTCTCCACTTTGATTTAAACTAAATTGAAATTTGAACAAGGGAATGACTCCAATTCAAAATATAGAAGGAGAAAGCCAGAAGATGGAGGTCACATCAGTAAGATCATTAAGTAATATTGAAATGCATCATTTTTTTCCACAAATTACAACAATGATTTAAAATCAATCATCATTTTCTTACAAAAAATGTGTGGCACACAACAAGGTATAGGTAATTCAGCTAATATTTATATATATATGTGTGTGTGTAATTTGGCAGCAACTTTTCTTTTCAACATGTTGTGTTGAATGTTAAAGACAACATCGTTCTGCATATTTTCTTTTGAATTTTCTCATATTTCCTAATGAGACTTTTTAATTGAAAATGATATCGAAATAAATATTGTCCGTATGATAACCTAGTACTTTCGAACATCATTGTTCATCTTCAGGGTCAAAATTTTTTAAAAACATTTGCCAATTGTCTTGTAGCATAATCATGTTGCTACATTTTTTACAAACTAAATAAACATTAAAATCCTTTTAATTTCAAAAGACGCAATGATGTTATCACGTGCATGGCGAAGATTTTTATCATGTGACAGCGTGAAAATACACCATATATATATATATATATATATATATCTATATATATATATATATATGGTGGACTCTCCTATCGTATTCAATGTATGAGGGTCAAGCAGCTCGGTTTCTAGGAACTAACAACCGAGACACAAGCACATATGATTTGATTATAGTGGTGAAGAATTTGTGCAGAACCAACCACACTTTTTGAAGGGCCAAATACAGAGACCTCGTGCACTATGTGCCTCATGGTCCCCAAGACTAGTTGCCGTCCAAGGCTATAGAACCCAGACTGTCCTGCTATTTACCCATAGCTGGGGGGAGAAGAAAAGGATTAATACCTTTCCCAAGGGTATTAGCACGTCAGTGAATGCAATAGATTCAACTGGAATTCGAACTCTGCTCTCCAATTCCTCAATCCAAGCTGCTATCTCCTGTGTCTGTGTATATATATATATATATATATATATATATATATACACACACACAAAAATTATTAAACATTCCACTACTGAAATATAATTCAGCCAAATGCAGGCTAAAAATGATTTTTATTTTTTAATACAGTGCTCAGTATCCTTCAGATAGAACCACATCCAATGTATATATTATTTTTTTTCTGGATCTTATTAAAACTGATCATTAGACACTCAGAATATTCTGAGTGTCGGATGATCGGTTCATTACTGTGAAACTTTAATAACAGCACATACTTGGTATGTTCTAAATGAGATCTAGAAAAATGTAATACACACACACACACACACACACACACACACACACACACACATATATATATATTTATATATATATATATACTCACACACACACACATATTGATATTTACTCACATACATACATACATATACACACACACATATATATATATATATAAAAACCTAGAGAGCCAGACAAACCTACCAAGGTTTCACCTAAGCGGACGATGATCCTACCTTGGTAGATTTGTCTGGCTCTCTAGGTTTAACTAGGTCTGCTCTACTTATTGTATTGAGCACTTTATTTAGTTAGTTGCATACTCGTATGGGTTTTTTTTTCTTTGGGCTTTGGACCTGCATGCTGAACGATTGTTTTCGACAGGCGTTCATGTTCTCGGCTCTTTCTTTTTTTATACATTTTTTTCCTTCGATATTGATTTGATTTTTTGCAAATAAAGAAACCGAAGGTTTTCCGAAACGAGTGTAGTTACTTATACTTATAAGATTACTACTACTACTACTACTAATAAATATATATATATATATATATATATATATATATATATATATGAGCAAATATACAATTTTTAACCATTTCTTTGTCAAGCTACTGAAATCATTATCCAAACAGAAATATATACCTCACATGAAGAAAATGAATTTATCTATAATCAGTTAACAACAAATGCTAGTGACGTTTTTTCATCTAAAATGCTGAAGATCCTGTTTAATTATCTTTCTTTAGCTGACTGCATTCTATGGTAAATTTACATTCAGGACCATACAACATGTCTCTTTTCCTAAGAAAACTACAGCTGATGAAATATGGGATATTTAATAAACGCTAACACTAATAATTAAACAACATGATAGTTGAATGAAGCCATCTTGGTTATACATCGGCATACACTGGGCATCAAAAATTTAAAGCTAAACCTCGCAGTATTGTTAATCTTTTCAATGTAAAATTGTACCTGGCATTGGTTATATTTCTTTTCACCACCTCACTTCACCCTATTCCACTAACTGCATCAGTAAAACTATTATTTGTCTGAAGAAGTTCCTTCAAGGGATGACGTATTTCACTTAGCATTCCAATTTGTCATTTGATTACCCACACTTAGTCTGATATATGATTTGTATATCATATCTTACACACACACACACTGAGTGTAACAGCAAAATTGTCCAATTGTTAGATTAATTTTGAACCATTGCATCTTAGCGATGATTAAAGATATCTTACTGAAATTCTCTGAGGATTTTATAACACTATTGGACTCTACTTTGAGGAATAAGAATCTATAATTACTTTCTAATCTTAACAGAAGTATTGTGATGAAATTGATCATAAACGAAAATGATATGTTCATCATTAATTAATCATAGCTAAGGATCGGAAGCTCATGAAATATTGAAATTAAGTTCAAATATATATATATATATATATATATTATTCTAGAACCATTTTCCAACTTCAAGATGATCTTTGCTCTCTCTAACCTAACTTTCTGTCCAGAAGTAACAAGGTACCTCATAGGTTTCATGTATGATTTTATTTTCAAGTCTTTTTTCAGTGCTCTTTGGACTCCTCTCTCACGTGCTAAATATCTTATGAATTGAGTTGGATCTTTTCTAATTGATCTCTTTAGCTCTAAGTTGAAATGATGATCCCTCTTCCTGTTGTGACCTCCTGATCCAGTTTTCCTCTCTACTGCTCCTTCTTTTTTAAACTTATTCACCATTCTCTTGATGGTTCTTGAATGGACTTTGAAGATGGAAGCCAGAGTATGAATGTTGGTACCATTACTGAAGGCCTGAATGATATTTTTCCTCTCACCATTGTTCTCTTTGTAGCTGAATGGATAATTTTGTGATTACACCCTCTGTGTGTGTGTGTGTGTGTGTGTGTGTGTGTGTGTATATATATAATATTATTTTTAGCAAATAAAGAAAATGCATATTGATCTGGTGAGCTTTAGACAGCTCAGCCACAAAGAGTCACACAGCCCAGCAAGGTTCTAATTTCCATTTCAAGAAATGCACATTCCCTTATTCATATGATTTTTAGTGTGCAGGCTGGTAGATCTAATACATACTGTTTAAATTTTTTTAAATATCATAAAAATGGGGTGCCTATTTCAAACATGGGTATCCACTAAAAATAATGTTTTGAAGCAATAAAAATATTGCATTAAAAGTAAATCCATTAAATTGTTTTATATATATATATATATATATATATATATATATATATATATATATATATATATATATCTGCAATATGGGAAAGATATATATAATTTTTTTATATACCAGAAGAGTGTTAAGGAAATCAATGTACAAAACAAAGTGCAAAAATCTTTTTGTGAATGTGTTTTGTCCTTTAGGACTTCATCAGACTAAAGCGATGGTTATGTTGATGTGACTAAATATGCACACAAAGGAGAGGGATGCTGAAATTTTAGACTTTTAAATTTCACTGTTTTTAGATGTCTTTCGGTATATAGTCTAGCCAGTTTCACTTAGTGTCTTTTTGTTTTTGTTTTATCACTTTTGTTAAGTATTCCGCATTGTCATAATAGAAGATCTGTCAAAAAATGGGAAAGTTTGTAAGAACCTGGGCACAAATTTACTTTGTATGATCTAGTGATTAAAGCACTTTCTATACACTGAGAAAATTGCTTTCTTCTTTATTATGGTCACACTCATTATGATTGAGCAATTTATACATTGAGTATGTTGTTTATTACTATTACTTATTATTATTGTTTTTATCATATTAAGTCTTTTATTGTTTTAGAATTAGTTGGAATATAGTTTATGTTAATTTAGATAAACTCTTTTCAGTTGTATTTGTGATGGACTTGCTTGGTAGAATAATATATTTTGATTTGTTGGGTTTGTAGTCCAATCTTCTATTTTTAAATATTTTCCTAGTCTTTTGTTACATGTTAAATATGAAATACTTAGGGTATTGGAGGAGCTTAAAAGTATTTTCAATGTATTTTTCCTCTTCATATAAATATTGAGGGCTATAAGTTCTGAGTGCTCTTAAATAGAATCAAGTAATTATTCCAGATTTTATTTTGTTAATATGGTGAGTCTAGAAAGTTATGAGATCATTTTTATTAGTTGATTTTTATTAGTTGATTTGTGATGTACACTTACTTTTAGGCTATTGTGTGTATAATGTAACATGATATCTAGGAAAGTGTTATTTGTTTCTGTTTCATAAGTACATTCTATTGTATATTCAGCATTTAGTTTATCCACAAGGTTAGGCAATGTAGATATGCAGAGATGTATTAATATAGCGTCATCAGTCTGTTCGAAATATGTTGATTGTTTATTTTAAATATTCAGGAAGGGCCACATTCAAGAAATTCTAGAAAAGTCCATTCTAAAACCCCACTTAGAAGTAAAATCATTGGTAATCTCAATTTTTGTTAGTAAAAATTATTGTTAAATGTGAAATAGCATTGACTGGTGTAAAAGATAACAAGTTTTTTTTATTATTTTAACTGTTGGTAGAGAGAGGTTTATTATTTATTGTGTTTGATGCTTTTGTAAAAGATTTAACTGTATATGATCTTTTGTGTGTGTGTGTGTGTGCACATATATATATACCCAAGTATAGGATTGGTGTAGATGGAATAAAATTCCAATAACCAAAAACACTATGCTTAAAAGAGTGCTCAATACAGAGTAGAGCAAATCAAAAATTATAACATAAATCATTACAAAAATAGCCATCTTGTTTCAACACTTCTTGTGTCTTCTCAAGTGATGGTGTTGAATTTAGAATAAAGAGTTTTAAGAGGTTCAAATTAAACAAACACTCCTCAATAGGGGAAACACTGTTACTTAAGCTACAATGACCAATCAAAATACAAGTATATGAGAATTCAAAAAGTGTGACAACGGACCTTGGTTATAATTGTTAATGGTTTAATGTTAATCTTAGACTAAATTAGAACTCATTCTGATTAATTTTAAAATTTACTATAAAATTAAAAATAAAAATTTCCAATTTAAAATTTAACCTGTATTAAGTTTGAAATGTTATGGAATTATTTAAAGAAGAAACTGAGGAAAGTATACATATATTTTATTATTTATTTTATGTTATAATTGAAAAGCCAAATTTTCAGTTAGAGCAAATACTAACCTAAGGACATTCAAACATCGTAACAACTTGGATACATTTGAAGGGATCTGAAACCAGATGATGTGGGCAGGGGAAGAAGTTTTACAAATGCCAATATATACACAATCATATTAAATTATAATATACAAATACATAGACATATTTAGATATATAAACACGCAAAAGCATGGACGAAACAGGAAATTGATGTTCATGACAAAAAGAAAAAAAAATACAGGGATATAATATCAGACACACACACACACACACACACACACACACACACACACACACACATATATATATATATATATATATATATATATATATATATATATACACACATACAATGAAAAGTATATATACAAGCAATCATACACATGTATATTAACAAACACATATACATAGACAAACTCACAATATATTTTCTACAGATATATGCTGGTTTTATTTTCGATGTTGCATTTTGCCTGGACATTTGAATTTGGCCATTTGATATTTTTTTCATTTTTTTTTTTTTTTGTAGATGCGTATATATTGTATCTGTCCATTTATATAGGTTTAATTGTCTTTTTTCTTTGCTTTGTTCATTGCCGAATATTTGTTTCCCAATTTTTTAATTTTATCTATTAAACCCCCTTTTTACCTATATATCATTACCCATGTAAGTAAATATTTTAATAGTTGGTTTGCATTCGTTTATTAACTTTTAGACTTGAATCTTTGTGTGTGTGTGTGTGTGTATATATATATATATATATATATATATATATATATATACACACACACACACACACACAGATAATGTAAATATACTTGTATTTATCCAATTTCCACATATATAATGTTATAAAGACAGCTGTGCCTGGGGATACAGGTGTCTCAGGTTTGAACTTACTAAGCCAGGCTGACCATCCATACATCTTGGAAATCTTTGAGAGATTAGGGTTCACCTATGTTGGCTTCTCAAATCCATTCACCTATTTCAAAGTAGCATGCTACTTGGGATACTACAGCAAAATTCATCTTAGCATGAATACATCAGACTGAAGTCTTTCTCCTGCTGACCATGTGGTACAGTTGCCCATCACTACACCTGCACTTTCACTTAAGCCAGCATAAACTAGCATATTGATAATCTTTTTGTCAACTGATTTCTCCCAGACATTCAGAGAGGAATGCTAAATCATGCCATAACATTATTTATATGTATGTATGTATATATATATATATATATATATGTATGTATGTATGTATATATATATTAGGTCATCCCATAAGTTCTGTCCGAATTTTGAATTTTGAAACAAGTGACCAAATGTTACATTTAATTACAGATTCAATCAACAATGTATTTTCCCTGATTATCTATGATTCCTTCCATCTATTAACAAGCTTACTAATTCCATTACTGTAAAATTCTTTTGTCTTTGATTCGAAGAACTCACAAATGTCAGTTTTAACCTCTTCCTGTGTTACAAAAGCTATTTCTTTCAAATGATTCTGTAAACTACGAAACAAATGGTAGTCTGAAGGAGCAAGATCGGGAGAATAAGGTGGATGAGAAATTTTCTCCCAACCAAGTTCTTCCATCTTTTATGACGTGATTCTTGCTGTGTGTGGTCACGCATTGTCCTGATGAAACATTACCCGTTTTAGATTCACTAGAGCAGGTCTTTTTTTCCTCAAAGCTTGGTTCAAACGCTCTAATTGTATATTTGAGCATTAATTGTTGCATTAGGTGGTAAGAGTTCAAAGTGGATTATTCCTTGGCAATCCCACCAGATTGAAAGAAGAACCTTTTGCTCATGAAATTCCCTTCTCGGCTGTGGCTGGGGTCCTTCCCCTTTACCAAGCCACTGTCTACGACGCTTAACATTTCGATAAAAGATCCATTTTTCGTCGCCAGTCACAAGTCTATCCAAAAAAGGTGAAACAAGTTGGCGAGAATGGAGAGAAGAGCAGATGTCAACTCGGGATTTGAAGTTGTTTTCAGACAATTCATGAGGCACCCATTTTCCAAGTTTAGGAACTTTTCCAAGTTGTTGAAGATGACGATGAACAGTTGTATGGTTTGAACTGAGAACCACTGCCAATTCCTCAACTGATAAAGCAGGATTTTCTTCAAGGGCTGCTTCAACAAGCTTTTCATCAAACTCAACTGGACGTCCGGTTCGATCATCGTCTTCAAGGGTGAAATCTCCACCTCTGAATTTTGCAAACCATCTTCTGCAAGTTCTTTCATTCACACATTCCCCTCCATAAACTGAGTGAATGTTTCTAGCCACTTCGGTTGCTGAGTTTCCTTTCTTGAACTCATAAAGCATTATGTGCCTCAAATGATTCTTGGGTACTTCCATGTTAGCAGGGTTTTAATCAAACAAAATTTAATCTTATTGTTCTCTGAAATAAAATTTGATCAGTTTAAATGCATCTAAACATAAAAATAATGTTCAGCTCTATTAGACATTATAAAGTACGCTTTAAATTTTTAAATTTTGTTCATTTTAACAAAAAGTTAAAATTTGGACAGAACTTATTGGATGACCTAATAAATATATATAAATAAATATGCATATATATATATATATATATACACACACACACACACACACACACATATACATACATACATATATATATATATATATATATATATATATATATAAAAGTGAACATTGAAGTCAACACTCAGAAGCAACATTGGATTGATTGCCATAGTCTATTCTGCTATTTTGGCCGAGGGATAGTTTTTAATTTGTTTATAACTTTATTTATTTAATAATCAGACAGCCGGCAACAAATATGCAGGTGTACTCTCATGTTAGAAGTTTCTCTATATTTTGTTTTTTTTTCTTAAAAATATCCCAAAATGTTCACAGGTGTACTTGAAAGAGTATGCCTATGAACTTTATCTGTGTTCTTTTTTTTTTTTTTGAAGATTGTGAATTAATGGCATTTTCAACTGCCTGATTGGCATTTTTCTCTTCCCTTGGTGTCTTTGATTGGTGTGTGCATGATATGCACGCATCAACTACATTCGTAACATCTTGGACTTGCCTGAGGCATATAAAGTACCTATTTTCTTACATAACCATCCTGATGATTGTATGAAAACAAATGAAATTGGTAGTTATAGTCAACCACAGTTCACTGCAAATTTAATTAAAATATATGTATATATATATATCGCTGGACCATTCATACATATGTCTCCTGCTATCTCTTCTCAATGCTGTAAGCTATCTCTTCTTCCTCTATCGCTCTCCATCTTCTCAGGACTGTGGAATACTTGATGTCATTTCTGACAGCATAGACAAGGCTCTCTCTCTCCATCCGTTCGCACACATATTTGTGTTTGGCGATTTTAACGCCCATCACAAGTGGCTTAACAATGCTACTACTGACCTCTCAGGCATTCATACTCTTATCTTTTCAGTTTCTCAATCCCTCACGCAGATAGTTGATTTCCCCATGCGTTTTGCTTACAACCGGAATGGTAAGGCCTCTCTTCTCGACCTGTGTTTTACCTCCATCCCCGAGTCTTGTAGTGCCATGCAGCTCTGCCCTCTTGGTAGCTCCGATCATGCTGTAGTGTCTGTTAGCATCTCCTTCAACCCCACCCCCTGCAAAGAGCCTCCTACCACCAGAACCTCGTTCTGCTATCAACGAGCTGACTGGGACTCGTTCCGTGATTTCCTCCGCGATGTCCCATGGAATGCTGTATGTAAGCTCCCCGTTCAAGAATGTGCTTCTGAGGTCTCATCCTGGGTTAAAGCTGGAATTGACGCTTTCATCCCCTCAAAACGTGCTCCTCCCCTTGGTTCTCCGCTGCTTGCTCAGCCGCCATTGCCCATAGGAACAACTTCTTCCACCTATTTCATAGCGACATGTCTGACTGCAATAGACGCCTCTTAGCCTCCGCCCGTAACGAGTGTAAGCATGTCCTCAACGAAGCTGTCACTATTTGCAGCTCAGATGAAGGAACGTATTGCATCTCGCAAATTCGGCTCCAAGGATTATTGTTGTCTTTGCAAGGGCGTTTTGAACAATAGCAAACACCTGTTCAACCAGTTTGAGGTCCTGACCACCTCTGCCGAATTGACTGAATGCATTGCTCGGAAATTTTCTTTCAATTCAACGCTTGACTCGTCCGCTGTACCCATACCCGATTTCCCCCTCAGAACTGAGGCCCTTTTGAGCGGGTTACACATATCCCCGTCATTGGTATTGGGCATTATCTCTAATTTAGACACCCACAAGGCTAGTGGTGGAGATGGGATACCAGCCATTGTCTTGAAGAAATGCGTGCCTGAATTGGCGCCCGCCCTCTCTAAATTATACAACTACTACCTCAAGGAGTCTTGTATTCCTGACTGCTGGAAGTCCTCATCCATTGTTCCTGTCTTTAAGAACTCTGGCGACCTCTCCTGAATTGGTGCCCGCCCTCTCTAAATTATACAACTACTACCTCAAGGAGTCTTGTTTTCCTGACTGCTGGAAGTCCTCATCCATTGTTCCTGTCTTTAAGAACTCTGGCGACCTCTCCGACCCTTCTAATTACCGTCCTATAACGTCCTACCCCTTTTTGGCAAAGTCTTTGTAGCCCTTATCAACACCGAAGTGGTTAATCACCTTACATCCCATGATCTGCTCTCAGACAAGCAATATGGTTTCCGCTTTGCCCGATCTACAGCTGATGTACTTACGGCCATCACTGAATTTGTCTACCAAGCTCTTCATAATAACAGTGAAGCTCATGCCGTGGCCCTAGACATCTCCAAAGCATTTGATAGGGTTTGGCATGCCGGCCTTCTTCGAAATCTTCAGGGTTATGGTATTACAGGTTGATTGTTTGACCCAATACAATCATTCCTGTCAAACCGTGAATTGAAAGTCATTCTCAATGGATTCTCCAACAGATCCTATTCCACGAACGCAGGTGTTCCTCAAGGCTCCATCCTAGGCCCTACTCTGTTCCTTATATTCATAAATGATCTTCCTGATGCCATAGATTCTAAAGTTGGCATCTATGCGGATGACACCACAATTTACTCCTGCCTCAAAAACAAATCTAGTGATGCTGACAAATTTAACCTGGCAGTTCATCTCGAAAACGACTTCCAATCGGTTGTGAACTGGGGCAGGAATTGGCTGGTTAAATTTAATGCCTCAAAAACAAAACTGCTCTCTATTAATCACCACAGGGATCCTTCCCTGCTTCCCATTAAAATGTCTGAAGACCAACTTCTCAAGAGCTCCTCTCTGCGGCTGTTCGGTCTCACACTGTTCGCTGACCTGAGATGGAGCAAATACATTGAGTCAATTGCATCATCCATCGCAAGGAAAGTTGGCTCCCTTTGCCAGGCCAGGAAATTTTTCTCCCCGAAATCGATCCTTCAAATCTACAAATCAACCATTCGCCCATGCATGGAGTATTGCTGCCATATATGGTCTGGAGCCCCTTCTGTTTGCCTCGGGGTTCTTGATAAGATCCAAAAACGGATATGCAACGTA
>OZ038498.1:32975501-32985501 GCA_964036315.1 Acanthosepion esculentum
TGTATATGTATGTATATATATATGTATGTATTATTGTATATATATATATATATATATATATATATATATGTATGTATGTATATGTATGTATATATATATATGTATGTATGTATATGTATGTATATATATATGTATGTATATGTATATGTATGTATATGTATATATATGTATGTATATGTATATATATATATATATATGTATGTATGTATGTATATATATATTATATGTATGTATGTATGTATATGTATATATATATATATGTATGTATGTATGTATGTATATGTATATATATACTACTAACCATGGGTATATCATGCCCGATTTTAAAAATATAAAAAAAAATATTAAATATAAATCTTTATTTGAAATATTTTACATGCAGGCACTTCAAACTTTGTACTTTGAGTTAACATTAATAGGAACTGAAAAACATTATTTAGGTAAGAAAATCAGGTACTGAAAATTGCAATTGAAAATAGGAAAATTTGCGTTGGGTACTATATACGCATGGTTAGTGTTCTAGGGTTAAGCGCAGTACTAATTCTCTTCATTTCAATTGTGAACTAAGATAGATGTAACCATAAGTTCTATTTTACTAATTTCTTTTCTTGCATTTCTCACTTTTGGGGTTCTCTTCCAGTTTCTTGCTGACTTGCTGACTTGCAATATATAATCTTCAAAATGCAATATCAGTTGCCATCTTCTGCCTTCATGAAACCTGTTCTTTTATTGTCCTTTCTACTCACTAAAGTTTTTTCATTATCTTTCACTCCCAGTAATACCTTGTATCTTGCTTGGGTGAAATGATGAAAGAAATGAAAAAAAAAAGCTTCTAGTTAATGATAATAATATTAGGCCTGCAGTCATCTTTGACTTTATTGTTTGTTACAAAAACTGTAAAGGAAGTTATACAAACATTAAAATGCAAAGCAATTAAGATTACTACTTACTGCATAAAATAATGACATATTTGTACAGTATTTACATTAGTCGGACTATTGTCATCATCTTTGTCGCCATATTTGTCACAACGTTTTGGCCGTTGTACGCTCCGGCCTTCTTCAGGTGGTTGGAATTTCGAACTGAACCCTTTATTTTGATCACTGGGGTAGTTCCACGAGCCATGTTTGATGGATGTCAGTTATCAGTTATCTCCTGCTAATTTACCCTCTGAAAGTTCTCCACTAACTTAACCGGGTATTGAACTCACACTCTTTGGGTCTGTCACTGGATCTAACCAACACCTTTATCCACTGTGCCATGTGTCCTTGAGGACATCTGGGTATGAATTTCTGGGTATTATAAACCTAACGTTTTTCAGCAACCATTTTTACTCATATTTTTCAGCAACCATTTTTACTCATATTGCAATTTTTGCTGTTATCATTATATGTTTTTACCATATCTCATATTGCAACTTTTTGTTATCATTGCTCTTCTCTGGCACTCCTTATTGCTGGTTCCCATATTGTATTTATTTCTATATTTCTATGCTTGGCCGACTCAGGAGATTTTTGTGGCCTAGCATATGTGCTGATTCCTTAAGTTTACGAATTTTCCAATGGTGTTCCCTGTCTATCCAACCACCTGAAGAAGGCCGGAGCGTATAACGGCCGAAACGTTGTGACAAATATGGCGACAAAGATGAGGACAATAGTCCGACTAAACGTAGATACTGTACATAATACCTCATCTCAGAAATATAGACAGACATATTTGTGTTGGAAAAAATGTTTTTGTCGCTTATCAATATCAAAAGGAAGATCTGGTTACTCTATGTCCATGTGTTTATGGTCATAACGCAGAAAAAGAAAAAAACAACTACCCTGCAGGTGAAAATAGAAGGGTCAAGGAGGAAAACCAGAAAATAACCACAGTCTGTCTACCTTACATCAAGAGCTTCTTGGAAAAGATTGAGAAAATCTGAAGTCCATACAACATCAGGGCAATATTCAGAAGCAGCTCTAAAGTTAAGCCTAACACTGACCAAGATCTGTTTGTACTCCATTACTTGCAGATGTCATAAAAAATCTAAAGGTGAAACAAGCCACATCTTTAAAATAATGTTGGAGGATCATTGAAAAGATGTAGTGAGAGGTGAGACAATGAAATCAGTCATGACTGATCATGTATATAGGGAAAAGTGTCATCATCAGTTCCTGTAGATTGAAGTAAAAATACTAAACAAGGAAGGACACTGGAGAATTAGATGTTTGAAAGAATCAGCACATATGCTGGGCTATGAGGACCTCCTTAGTAGGCCAAAGGTAAAAATAGATACAATATAGGAACTGCTAATGAAAAAAAAGACAAAGGATAGGTCTTCAGCAGTAGAACTAACAGTCATGCATGTCAGGCAGCAGTAGTACTAATCAGCAGGCAGGTTAAGTTTAAGGCTCCAAGTTCAACAACAGAGAGAATTGTCCTATGATTAAAGTGGATTAAAGTGTTGGTTCATGAATTTGATGATATACTAATTGTGAGTTCAATCCCTGAGGTGGGCAGTGGAAGTGGGTGGGCAATAAGTGAGCACTACTAAAAATAACTAGACAACATATCCCTAGAACAATCTAACCATGCAGATTAAATAAAGGGTTAGCCAGATTGATAACCTGATGATGGCTGGAGGGCATGATAGCCAAAACATTGTGATAACAACAACAAAAATGAGGACAATATTCTGAATGTAAATAGTGTAAATAAAGATAACTCCTCATCCCAGAAATTCAGGAAGAAAAGGAAAAAAATTTGTAATAAATTTACTTTTACAAAATGAATGTATTTTTTCAAAGATATTGTTATTTTATGAAAAATTATTAACTTTTTAACTTTGTCATTAATTATTCATTTTTTATTAATTAACTTTGTCATTAATAATGCCATGTTTAAAAAAAATGTTATAACTTTTAAGTGGATAATTAAAAATAGTTTAACACAAGACTCCTGCTGGTTAGGGATTAGTAGCAGTACATGGAACAATAATGATAAAATCTTAAAATGTTGTTTCATGACATGGACACTGTGTTGAGCAACTTGATGTACAAGAAGCATGGCTTTCAAAGCTTACGACTTTACAGGCTCATCACCGACAACAAAAAAATTTATGTGTATCACTGTGGATATCTCAATCTGCCTCACAAAAAGCCACATGTCATTCCTTCTGTTCATGTGGCCACATGAAAACCTTGTTATCTCTGAGTCACTAGTTGGTGGCCATTGCCATGAGCCTTTTTATCTCTTTTAATTATCTCAGATTGGAAACTGCCATGTTAATTTTCTCTATACATCTGAAGAAAAAATGAGTATGTTACAGTTTGGTGCATGTCACGTAACATTATGTTGGGCTGGCTACCACTTACGGCCTTGCTAAATATGTACTCTTAAACCTTTGGCATGTCTGTATGTCAGCTTAAACATACTGTTTACAAAATGCATGTAAAATGTGAAGCTCATTAAAAATAACAATATTTAGAATAATTGAAATAGTTAATTTAAGAATCTCGAAATAAAAATATATTTGTTATAGCAGCTCAGGTTGAGGAATTGAGTTTGAATTCAAGTTGGGCTCATTACATCCACCTATGAGCTAATAATCTTGAGAAAGGTACGAATTCATTTATTCCTCCCCTATCTATGGGTAAATAACAGGATAGACAGGGACCTATAGCCTTGGGTGGCAACTGGTCTAGTAGAAGGTAAAACAGCTTGGAGAGGATTTCTTACTCAGGAAACACCACTGCTTCTACAGTTGCATTACATGTGGTACTTCTATGACCCTAATGCTTTACGGGTCTTGTGCTTGTCATTGAATAAAAGGAGTGAAAAGTGACATTAATACTTATTAAATAAGTATAGAAGAAATTAATGAAATTGTGTAAAACATCAATGAAATATTTTCTTTCTTTGAAAATTTGAAGAAAATAAAGCAGAGTTATGAGAATTAAAAGGAGGGGAAAAGGAATGATGAGAAAAAAGAGGGAAAGTTATGAGAATGAAAAGGAGGGGAAAAGGAATGATGAGAAAAAAGAGGGGAAATTATGAGAATGAAAAGGAGGGGAAAAGGAATGATGAGAAAAAAGAGGGGAAGTTATGAGAATGAAAAGGAGGGGAAAAGGAATGATGAGAAAAAAGAGGGAAAGTTATGAGAATGAAAAGGAGGGGAAAAGGAATGATGAGAAAAAAGAGGGAAAGTTATGAGAATGAAAAGGAGGGGAAAAGGAATGATGAGAAAAAAGAGGGAAAGTTATGAGAATGAAAAGGAGGGGAAAAGGAATGATGAGAAAAAAGAGGGAAGTTATGAGAATGAAAAGGAGGGGAAAAGGAATGATGAGAAAAAAGAGGGAAAGTTATGAGAATGAAAAGGAGGGGAAAAGGAATGATGAGAAAAAAGAGGGAAAGTTATGAGAATGAAAAGGAGGGGAAAAGGAATGATGAGAAAAAAGAGGGGAAATTATGAGAATGAAAAGGAGGGGAAAAGGAATGATGAGAAAAAAGAGGGGAAGTTATGAGAATGAAAAGGAGGGGAAAAGGAATGATGAGAAAAAAGAGGGAAAGTTATGAGAATGAAAAGGAGGGGAAAAGGAATGATGAGAAAAAAGAGGGAAGTTATGAGAATGAAAAGGAGGGGAAAAGGAATGATGAGAAAAAAGAGGGAAAGTTATGAGAATGAAAAGGAGGGGAAAAGGAATGATGATAAAAAAGAGGGGAAGTTAAGAGAATGAAAAGGAGGGGAAAAGGAATGATGAGAAAAAAGAGGGGTAAGTTAAGAGAATGAAAAGGAGGGGAAAAGGAATGATGAGAAAAAAGAGGGAAAGTTATGAGAATGAAAAGGAGGGGAAAAGGAATGATGAGAAAAAAAAGAGCGTGAGTTATGGGAATGAAAGGAAGAATTAATGATGAGAAAGAAAAAGGAGAATTTTATGAGGATGAAAAAGAAGGAAAAAGGAATGATGAGGGAGAAAACAAGTGGCAGCTGTGATTTAAAAAATGAAAAAAAATTTTTATCAGAAGAAAAATGTCAGATTAAAAAAATAAATGGAGAAAAAAAATGATTAAAAGGCATAAAACTAAATAAATAAATATTTCTCAAAGAATGTCTGTTTTTCTAAGTCTGTTTTCTACCTTGCAAATGACTGCTTATTTTTTGCCTAATGTTATTCTTAACCATCTTCAAGATATATTGAAATTAAGTGCTTTTCACCTCAATTGGATAGAAGCAACTTTGAGTTGTGATATAAGCCATAATTCTCTAAAGCGAGAGGCATACAACAAAAAATTTTCCAAGTGGCGTATTAAACTGTTGTAAATGAATTCATTGCTACTTTTTTTGTCTTCTAACAAAAATAAATCCAATTTTGTCATAGCTGAATGGTTACATAGACTGGAGAGAACATAAAGTTAACTGTTCAACTACTACTATTGAGTATGGATGAAAAATACTGGAAATAAACCGCGGGATGATGTCTTTATTATTTATTTTGATAAAAATATTTTCTAAGACATTTATTTACAAAAGTGCTTGGGTTTTTCAAATTTCCCATTTACTTCATTTTACTGAATGCAAAGAGAGAAGAAACATTGTATTAATATTTTGAGTGAGGTGGGTCTGCTTGCTAGCTGGAACACAGACATTGGTAGCAATTTCACAACTCTCAGGAGTTTAATTGTGTGTGTGTGTATATATATATATATATAAAATGAAGAGGTTATAATGGTTCCAATGAGAGAAAAGTGTGTATATTAAAAAGAAGAGGCACCGCAAACTTTTTGGGTTGGAATATGGATTTAAAAAAAAAATATTATCCTTTATTTTTCATAATTTTACAACACGTGTTTCTGGTCTTGCGACCGTCTTCAGGTAAAGGGTGGAGATTTCCACATATTATTAAAAATAATTAATTTTTTCTTTGTTTTTCAATGTTAAATATTTTCGATATGAGAAAGATATTCGGATTACCAACACTAAAACAGAGAATTGAAAATATTTAACATTGAAAAACATAAAGAAAAAATTAATTATTTTTAATAATATGTGGAAATCCCCACCCTTTACCCGAAGACGGTCACGAGACCAGAAACACGTGTTGTAAAATTATGAAAAATAAAGGATAATATTTTTTTAAAAATCCATATTACAACCAAAAAAGTTTGCGGTGCCTCTTCTTTTTAATATATATATATATATATATAGTAACAAGAGAACAGACACAGTATTGTACATACTTGAAGTTGTGTCTAGGTCCAAGACTGGGGTTTTTTGTTATAAAAGAAGACACACACACACACACACACACACATTATCCCTCACCAATAGCATGCCTCAGAGTTTCATACACAACGCAGTCTTCAGGTGGTGACTATAGACTAAACGTTACGTAATTTAAATTTAAAAATTAACTCATTATCGCAATGTTGGCACAGTTATATATTATACTGGGATTACAGATTTTAATTTTAAAATTATATTTGGCTTTTAAAATAAACAGGATATATACAGGGGTTGGACAAAATAATTGAAACACTTGTTAAATTCAAAGAAAATTTATTTAATATGGAGTTGGTCCTCCTTTAGCCTCATATACAGCTTTAATACGTCTAGGAATGGAATCATACAGCTTCCTGACTTCATCCAGAGGAATTTTCAGTCATTCTTCCATTAAAACCTGCTCCAGCTCTTTAAGACATGACGGTGGAGGATAGTGGCTCCTCACTTGTTGCACCAAAATGCACCACAGATGTTCAGTAATTTTGATATCTGGAGATTGGGGAGGCCACTCCATGTGTTCTAGCTCACTTTCTTGCTCTTCATACCAATTCTTAACCACTCGAGCGGTATGTATTGGAGCATTATCATCTTGGAAGATGCAGTCACCATCAGGGAATAAAGTCTGGGCCATTGGATGAATATAACTTCCCAAAATGTTCAGGTAATCTTTGCTGTTGATTCTACCATGCAGGGCAACAATTGGACTGAGACATTTCCATGATATGGCGGCCCAAACTATCACTGATCCACCTCCATACTTCACTGTTGGAAGAAAGCAGTCAGGGTTGTAAGCTTCTTTGGGCTGCCTCCACACATAAACTCGCCCTGAAATTAGGAAAAGAGAAAAACTGGACTTGTCTGAGAATATGACTTGCTTCCATTGGTCTGCAGACCAGGCATTGTGATCTCTGCACCACTTCAACCTCTTCTGAATGTTGCGAGTGGAGAGAAGAGGTTTTCTTACGGTATCTTTTCCATGATATCCAGCCTTATGGAGCTCATGACGAACAGTTTTAGTAGAAACTGGACAATTCAGATGCAGTCACTTTGGCCGCAGTAGCCCGATGATTTTTTGCCATATTCCGTTTCAATGCACGTTGGTTCCTGTCAGTACGTTTGCAAGTCAGGTCCGAATTGCTACAGTTGCTAGAGGTTTTGCTCTGTTTCTCGAATTGTGTCATAGTTCTTGATATAGTAGCTCTTGAAAAACCAAACAGTTCAGCAACCTTAGTGATAAAGCTCCAATAATTTGCCCTTTTTCGAACTCGGAGAGGTCACGCATTGAGCTTAAATTTTACTAAATTCTAAAAATAAATCAGGCAAATACAGTAAATTAGATGAATGTATTTACAATAGCTATAACCTGCAATTATGAAGTTTTAGTTAAAGTTCTTAATATAATAGGTTTTTGAAATATAGGAGTGGAATTTGCACCTGTTCCAATTATTTTGTCCAACCCCTGTGTGTGTATATATATATATATATATATACATATATCTATATATATATATATATATATATATATATATATATATATATATATATATATAAATAAATAAATAATTAGGGTTGCAAATATTAATTTTTTATTAACACCAGCACTATATGTGCAATATATTATAATTATATCTATATATATATCTATCTATCTATCTATCTATCTATATATATATATATATATATATATATATATATAGGATTGATACAAATATGAAATTTGTCACTTTGCGGATTGATGTAATACTCAGCACCTCAACTGCAGAGTTTCATACGCAAAACTTTTTGTAATTGTTTGGTTCACTTGGCAGGAGGTATCAGCAATTGTCTGCAGATTTTCTCATTTTCATTTTCTGTCTGCTAAGTTAAAAATTCAGTTATATATTTTTTATTGGTGTTCAGTTGACATTTTTCCTTTTTTATGTGCATCAAATGTTGAAATGTGGTTATTTCTCCTCTTCATCATTTTTTCTTCTTTTACAGTACAGTTCACCCTGTACAAGGCCATATAATGTCTACATCTGTTATTAACAGAAAATTAAATTAAATTAAATTATTTTTTTTTATTAAGTATACTGTTATCACTGTTCAAACTTAGTATAGCAAATTTTTCTTCTAGACAAAGCCTATGCCTATCACTTGTGTTTTTACATGTACTGCTTTTTTTATAAATTCTCCAAGTAATTTTAGGGAACTTACACACTTCTCTTTTAGTTTTCCAGTAATATACTTACAGTGTTGTAGCATTTTCGTATTTACTGTGTTTAAAACTTAACTTATGATTACTGTACCTATTTACCCATTCATTTTCAGTAGCTCCTATATATATTTTCTCTTCCTTGGATTTATTACTATTTTCTACCTTTGTTTTCACCAAATAAATGGTATTTTCTGCTAAGCAAATGTCTTCTATAGGACAGGCAATTTTTAGTCTACATTTGCACCCGACTTTATTTTGTTTACAATCACTGTTATAGGGCAACTTTTTGTTAATGTCAGTTATCTTTCTCCTATTTTTACCACAACTATAATTAATTTTAATGTTTTTTTTTATTGATGAGCTTCCTCATTTTTTCAGTAGTAAAGTGTTTTGTAATTAATTTTTAGAATATTTTTCCTATATTAGTTTTTACCAATTTACAGCATGGAGGATTAAACCATATTATTGATTTTTACTCCTATTCTTTTTATTATTGCTTTGTTTACTCTCTTTTAGTACATTTTTTGTTCACTTTTTTCTAATACTTCTTGGTACAGGCTCTTAGCTTTCTGAGAGATTCCCTCATTTCTCGTGTTTGTAAATAATTTACAGGCTGTAGATTTATATGTGTTTAGTGACAATAGTAGGGTGAACAGACTCAGTATTTATGTATAGCGACAAATTTATGTGTTTTTCGTATGGTTTCTATCCTGTGGATATGTTTAAACTCACATCCAGGTAGTTCACTTCTATCAGATTTGATTCTACCTCTATTTTGAGCCCATATTGTGTAAAAACAATTCTAAATCTTTACAGTGCTTACCATTTACCTTATCACTTTTACTTTTTTGCCATGGTTGATTTGTCAATTGTTAACACTGGCCTGTGGAGATGATTCTGGAATGTGATAACATTAGGAAGGGCCTGGAAACTCTACCACAGGTTGACCAAAACTTTGGATATATGAAATTGCTCAGATGCCATCTGGGCTCAAAAGTTACAAGTCATTGTTACTGAAGATTTGAGTGTACTAGTTCAACTGTTGGCTATACTATATTCTGCGCTTTCTCCCAAAAGATTGTAGTTATTTTCTGTAACTACAGTTTGCTCATTATGAATTTAATATAAGAAACAAGTGTTGAAGAAACACAAATACATCTGAACAATGATTAGCTAGCCACCCTAGCAAATGGAAAAAGAAAGTATTTAATAAATGTAAGCAAACTTTGTTATAAAATGACAACTTTTAAGGAAAAATGTGATTTCAGAAAATAAATCCAATTTATCATCAAGTCTCCTGAAGATTGGATGTGATTTTGTGAAACTCTGAGTAAAAACAATCATAAGATAAATGAACATGCTTTATTTATTATTGATAATGCTCTCTCTCTACTCCAATTACAAAGACTGCTTTATTTTCCAGAACTTCCCTGGGTGACTGTTTTTGGCAAAATATCTTTTTTTATTGTTGTTATATGCATGTATTTTTTCAGTGTATATAAAATGCATATGATCTATAGCTAAAGAATTAATGGATT
>OZ038498.1:32993001-33005501 GCA_964036315.1 Acanthosepion esculentum
TGTTACACACACAAACACACCCTGCCTTTTATAGATAGAGAATTATATATATACTCGCTTAAAAGCCACTCCATCAGACATTATTTAAGCTAGCTCCTGTGGAGCATTCTTGATTGAGCCTTCAGCCTGTTCAGGAGTTTGAGAGTCTCTAAGTTTTTGCATATTCTCAGCACCAGAAGCTCTCTTGGCTGCCATTTGATCTGGGTTTTTCATTTGAACCTGTATCACATATGGAACCCCTGTTAAGGCTACTATACTATGAACATTCAGCCATAGAGAAACCCCAGTTAAGCAAAGCTCAATGCTTAACTGGATGTGTACATGATACAGGTTCGATTCCTGTCGGAAAATGCATATTTTCTATGAAATTTCTCAGACATTCAGGCTGATAAATATAATTAAGACTGTTTACTGGAAGAACAGAGCATTTACTTAAATAAGTGTATCCATAAAAAAAATAACATGAATAGAAAAAAAAAATATATATATATATATATATATATGTTTGTGTGATTGTGTGAGAATGAAAAGGAATAAAAACCAAGTTTTGAATCAATGTGGGAATTGAAAGAAAACAATTATTTTTTTTTATCTTAACTTTGATTAATTTTCTTTTATCCATTTCTTTTCTTTTCTTTTTTAGTTTTTTTATCCTATTTGTTTGCTTGTTTTGGGGAGGAAAAGATGGGTGAAGATTTTTGGGAAAGAATTGTTCACAGTTAACTTTATTTAAGGTATTTGCAAAATCTGACAATTTAAGACAAAAAAGACAGGTGTTATAATCATAGAGGCTCTAAGAATGTGGCTCAATGCAGCTGCAAGCAGAATAAAAAAAAATTATATTATAATAAAAGATGTTTAATCACCTTGCCTGTATGTGAGAGATATATGTGTGCATCTATGCATAAATGTGTATATATGTACAACCTGTATGTGTAATATGTATGTATTTACAGTATCAGATTTTATTTTGGAAGTCAGTGATTTTACAATAAAATGATGTTGATAACATTTTTGGATGCATTTATATTCATATTATGAATATACCATTTCAACTCGGCTTTTTCTTCTTCCTCTTTTATCTAAATAAATAAATAAATAAATTCTGTCTGTACATCTGTATGTCCGAGCTCCCTCTAATTTGGGCCATCCTTGCTCTACATAGACATACATTTTTGGAATCAAGATGATCCCTGGATTGAAAATCTGCACCTCATCTGGTGTGTCAACATTCAGCTTTGGGATTTGTGTCTGGATGAGGAGGGAACAGTTAAAAATTCAATACTTTAAAATAACTGAAAAATTAGTGATTTTAAAAGTAATACAAAAAGTGAATTTAAAAAATTTTTTGATTTAAATTCCGATTAAAAGATCTCCAAAATTATATAACCAAAGTTCGTTGTCAAGTTTTTTGAATTATCATATACTTGTATTTTGATTGGTCATTCCAATTTGATTGGTCATTATGTAACAGCGTTTCCCCTAGCGAGGGGTGTTTGATTGATTTGAACCTTTTAAAATCCTTTATTCTACATTCAACACCATCACTTAATAAGACACCAGATGTGTTGAAACAAAATGGCTATTTTTGTAGTGACTGTATAACATTTTTATGTTATAATTTTTGAATAAATGAATATATTTGCTCTCTTTCTATATAGTGTTTAATATCTGTGTGCATGTATATAGAAATATCTACAGTGTGCGGTAGATAAATTGACATCTAAATTACGCAAAAATAAAAATAACACTGACATCTCATTTTAACAGATGCATTGACCAAAATTACTCAAAAATATCTTGAAATACTAAAGCGAAGTAATAAAGAGTAAATAAAATTGCCATTGGCTTCAACTATGGCCTCCAGAAAATTTTGGAATCTCCTGAAACTCTTCTGGACAGTCTCCTTGTTTAAGTTGTTGAGTGATGACATAGTCCTTGCCTTCTGTTCATCTTTGGTTTTACAAGTAGTTTTGTTGGTCTTTCACTCAACTGCGCCTCACACATAATAATCAAGAGGTTTGCAGTCTGTGAAGTTGGGTGGCCAGATGTAAGGGGTGATGTGGTTGCAGAAATCGTCAATCATGACTGGCTTCTCCTGCTTGTGTAGCATTGTGCAGAGTCCTGTTGTAAGACATTGGGTCTTCCAGCAGCCATCCACTTGACCCAGCACCCCCAACACCTCAAGATACTTGATGTAGGACTATGTTTTGCGCCTAAGGCCCTCACCAACAAATTTGGGATTTCTTTTCTCATCAGAATGATAAGAGATATTTTCCCAAGTTGTCGTACTTTCATAAACACCATTAGGCTCATCCTACTCTTTCTGTATCATCTGGCACTGTCCTCAGATTGACACTAAAAAAAAAACTCTGAAATATTCATATTGGAGCTTCTGTCACAAACGCCAAACAATACAGAATACCGTTTTGAAATTTCTAGCCCTACCATAATGTGCAATTGATAAAATAAAATGAAAAACACAAAATTAAACATATAAAATACTGTTAATTTCCTCATAGAACATACACACACATATATATATATATATATATATATATATGTAATATTTGTATGTATGTGTAAATATATGAGGTAGAGAGAAAGAGACATATGTTAAAGGAAAAAAACTTAACACATCATTGAAGAATTTGGTAATAAATTAATTTTGACCGATAAGTTCTTAGTATCTGCTTCATCAGACTGAAATCTATGCTTTAAATATGGTAAAAATTATTTAAAATTAAATCACAAGAGAACACAAACTAAATGTCTGAATTGATGTAGAAAAACTTTCCTGGGGATTTACATTATTGAAGAGAGGTGTGGGAGGAAAGAAAAAGAAGAAGCACTGTGTCAGCACAATGAGTAGGTGTAGGTGGCAGAAGTACAAGTGACACCTAGTGAAATTAATATATATATATATATATATATATATATATATATATATATATGTATATATATATATATATATATATATATGTATCTGTGGGTGTGTATATATATATATATATATATAATAATGAGTCCAGGCAATCCTTAAATAATCCATTCAGTTATAGTTTATTTCATGAATATCCAAACATTTTGTGTTGGAGTCATTTTATCCAGATGAAAGGGAGAGGAGAGAAAAAAAAGGTAAAAGTTGTAATATTAAAAGAGGAAGAAATAAAAATAAAAATTTCAATATAAGGTTTTAAAAAAATTTTGGGAGGGGAATGAGAAATAAAGAGAGGGAGAGGAGAGGAAAGGAGAGAGTGAGAGAAAAAGAGAAAGAAAGGAAAAAGGAAGAATTAAACATGAGCCAATAGTGCGACCTAGAAATGATTTTTTCTTTAAGGACCGTACACTTTTTTTTTTGTCCAGTCCTTAAAGAAAAAAATCATTTATTAATCCATGTATTAAGAAAACGTTGGTCTGAAGAGAAGAAATATTTTTGTATATTCATGAAATGAATTTTAACTGAATGGATTTTTAAGGATCGTCTGCACTTATTATTATATTGTTCTGTTCTGACATTGAGCTCTCTTTGGATTAATATCTTCCTTGGAATTATCCTTACTAATTATCTATTGATATATATATATATATATATATATATATATATATATATATATATATATATATATATATATATAATCTGTGTGTGTATATATATATATATATATATATATATATATATTACACACTATATATATATATATTTATAGTGTGTAATGTGTGTGTGTATATATATATATATATATATATATATATATATATATATATAGTGTGTAATATATATATATATATATATATATATATATAGTGTGTAATATATATATATATATATATATATATATATAGTGTGTAATATATATATATATATATATATATATATATAGTGTGTAATATATATATATATATATATATATATATAGTGTGTAATATATATATATATATATATATATATAGTGTGTAATATATATATATATATATATATATAGTGTGTAATATATATATATATATATATATATATATATATAGTGTGTAATATATATATATATTTATAGTGTGTAATGTGTGTGTGTGTATATATATATATATATATATATATATATATAGTGTGTAATATATATATATATATATATTTATAGTGTGTAATGTGTGTGTGTGTATATATATATATATATATATATATTTATAGTGTGTAATGTGTGTGTGTATATATATATATATATATATATATATATACCTACACCTACGTTTGTAGTACAACTAAAAGTTTTAAAACTTTAAGTTGTACTATGAACTTAGGTATATGCATATTTATTAATATATACTTAATTCTGTCTAGCCGCAGTGAGCACTGTTTTGTTTACACATTATATTAAATGAATTAAATATTTATTTGCTTACCTGTCTGTGTACATTAGTGCATGTATATACGGTTTCTAATGTCTAAGTATTGGCTTTATGTCCACATTTATACCTCTCTATCTATGTATGTATATATATATATATATATTTTGAACAATGAAAATTATTAAAAAATTGAAATCTTCAGACACACTGGGTTGTAGATTAATATTCTTTCGTTTTTATTATTATTATTTCATTTAGATTCCTCAACTAGTTTCGGCCAACATGGCCATCATCAGGAGAAAAATATATTTCTGCTTGCTGGTAGCAGTGAACAACAGAAATGAATGTCTTGATGGAAAAAAATGAACTTTTGTCTGTAATTTTCATTTGTTTTTTATTTGTTTTTTATCTTTTTAACATGAATTTTTTAACATTCCTTGTGTTGGTCAAACAGTCTCTTTTAAGTTGTTATTTGAGATAAGAGCTGGATGGATTGATGCTGCTTTGAATTCCCTTGGTCAGTTTGGCAGTTTTATTGGTTCCTGGAGAGGGTATGTGTCTCTGTTAAGTGTGTGTGTGTGTTATTTGGTTCTTAGGGAGTGAGTGAGTATGATATGTGTAACCGTGTATATTACTGTGGGTGTGTGTTATCATTTGGCTCATTAGGGAGTGAGTGAGTATGATGTGTGTAAGGGTGTATATTCGTGTGGGTGCTTGTATAAGTGTGAGGCCTCAACACCTTCGTAAGCATGTCTGTTTTGTGTGGGTGAGAAATGTGGGAAGGTTTTGATTTGTAGGGTTATGTATTAATACTATCTATATTGTTAAATTTATGCTTTAGCCCGGCTGGATAGTGTGTTTTTAAACGTCGTATCCACTTATTTTCATGGAACTCTAAATTCTTTCTAATGTTATCTGCTCTGGACTTTTCTATTCTCTC
Source organism: Acanthosepion esculentum (assembly GCA_964036315.1). NCBI lineage: Eukaryota > Metazoa > Mollusca > Cephalopoda > Sepiida > Sepiidae > Acanthosepion > Acanthosepion esculentum. The sequence goes on from OZ038498.1 coordinate 32,998,286, forward strand.
AATTATATATATAGTGTGTGTAATATGTGAGTTTATATATACAGTCGGGGTGTGGGGAAGAAATATTTGATCACCATGAATTTTATAATCCATACAATATAGCTATACCATGGTAGAATGCTGCAATATAAAAAAAAAATCAGAAAAATTTGTTATATTAATAAAATTAAAAATTTGGGAGTTGAAAAAAGTATTTGTACAAAATTATAGTTCCTATTTAATACTTTGTAGTATATTCCTTACTCAATTCAACAGCAATCAGTCTCTTTCTGTAGCTTTTAATCAATGATTTGCAAGTTTCTGTTAGTATTTTACTCCATTCTTCATTGTATATTCTCAATAGGTTCAGGATATTTTCTGTAGCTCTTTTATTAACTTTTATTCTCTATTGGATTAAAGTCTGGAGACTATGATGGCCACTTGTGTGTATTTAAATTGTTTTGTATAACCTATTCATTTGTAGATTTAGTCATATATTTAGGGTCATTATTTTGTTGCAAAACCCATTTATTTGGGAGTCCAAGCTTTACTACTGACCTAAACAAATTAGAGTTTAAAATATCTTTTTATATTTTGAATTCATTCTACTATCTATTATCTCAAAATTACCCATACTATTAGCAGAAAAACATTCCCAGTCCATGACAGTGCGACCACCAAATTTCACTGTTGAGATTGTGTTCTTCGGCACAAAGGCTATGCTGTCTTTTCTCCAAACATGAGTCCTTGAATTACACCCAAATACTTCAAATTTTGATTCATCTGCCCATGAAACATTTTGCCAAAATGATTCAGGTTTATTCATAGGCTCACAAAAAATTTTTAACATCCCTATGTTTCTTCAATAGTAGTGGAGTTTTTCTTAGAGAACGTGATACCAGTTGACTTCTATAAAGTTCATTGCTTATTGTTCGCTTTGTAACAATAATACATGATTTTAATTTTTCCTGTATTTCTCTCCGAGTAATTATTGGATTTTCTTGAATTCTTCTCATTGATCTGGGAGAAATCTTGTGTGGTGCAACAGATCTCACCATTTTATACTAAGCAATAACGGAACTAATAGTACATGGTATATTCATGATATCCACTATTTTCCTATAGCTTTTGCCTTCCTTCCAATATTTGATGATCAATTCTTTTTATGAATTTGATAGTTACTTGCCTTTCACCATAATGTGTGGAGATCACGTTATATAAGTAATGAATTGCAGAATTTATTTCATTGTTCCTGTAATACGATAATTGAAAGAATCTAGCAAAATCTTACAAATAATTATGTAAGTAAAGGTAATTTAAGTCTTTTGATATTAAAAACATATTCTGTACAAATACTTTTTTGCCTCAAAATTTTATAAATAACACATAATTTAATTTAACAAAGTTTTCTAATTTGCATATTGTAGCATTGTGCAATAGTGTAGAAATATTGTATGATTTTAAATTTCTTCATAAGCTATAACTATGTTAATTAAAAACTTACATGGTGCACCAATATTTATTTCCACCCACTATATATATATATATATATATATATATATATATATATTTTTAAAGATATTTTTGAAGGTACAAAATTTTATCACAGCAATAAACGTATGAAGCTTGATATTACTAGACATATTAAAACGGGTGAAGCAACCAGTTTCACTCCTGCTCATCAGGCTTACAACGGGAGATTTAATTTAAATTAAAAAACACAGAAAATGTACAATGAAAAGGAAATATGGAGGAGGAGGGGAAAAAAATATGAGCAAAAGGAGCTAGAGGCAAATGACAGCGAGCCCCAACAAACAAACACGTTGTTTACACAAGGAAGGCTTGCGGGACCCGATGTAAAGTGCCTCCAGCACCTTAAGGTGAAATAACGAGTGTGACCGGGACAACACGGTGAACTGGTCAACACTAAAATTAGCTGCACAAAATCTGCTCTTTAATAAGTGCTCACATATGGCGGACCCGTAGAAAGTTAAGAAACTTAAATAAAATTTCAATAAAACCTTAAAGAATATAGATTTACTTCTTTCTAATCCTTTTTACAAATTATTTCTATCGCAAATACAAATAATGTTAAAAATTCTTTAAAGTGCACATGAACTTTATGGACACCCTGTATATATTTATATAATCATGATATCGAGATATGTATGTATGTATGTATGTATATATGTATATATATATACATATATATATATATATATATATATATATATATATATATATAATGATTGTGTCCAGAAAAGAAACACTACCTTTGAACACAAGAAATATTGCAATAGTAAGCTTAATCACCGAACCATGTCTATCATCTTTAATGTAACATGTATAAAAAGGGACACCTGCTTAAAAACACACACACACACATATATACACATACATGATATGACTATACAAATATAGTCATGATATGACTATATATATATATATATATATAATTATGATATATATATATTCATGTTATATATATATATATATATATAATTATGATATATATATATTCATGTTATATATATATATATATAATTATGATATATATATATTCATGTTATATATATATATATATAATTATGATACATATATATTCATGTTATATATATATATATATATATAATTATGATATATATATATTCATGTTATATATATATATATATATAATTATGATATATATATATTCATGTTATATATATATATATATATAATTATGATATATATATATTCATGTTATATATATATATATAATTATGATATATATATATTCATGTTATATATATATATATATAATTATGATATATATATATTCATGTTATATATATAATTATGATATATATATATTCATGTTATATATATATATATATATAATTATGATATATATATATTCATGTTATATATATATATATATATAATTATGATATATATATATTCATGTTATATATATATATATAATTATGATATATATATATTCATGTTATATATATATATATAATTATGATATATATATATTCATGTTATATATATATATATATAATTATGATATATATTCATGTTATATATATATATATATATATAATTATGATATATATATATTCATGTTATATATATATATATATAATTATGATATATATTCATGTTATATATATATATATAATTATGATATATATTCATGTTATATATATATATATAATTATGATATATATATATTCATGTTATATATATATATATAATTATGATATATATATATTCATGTTATATATATATATATATATAATTATGATATATATATATTCATGTTATATATATATATATATAATTATGATATATATATATTCATGTTATATATATATATATATAATTATGATATATATATATTCATGTTATATATATATATATATAATTATGATATATATATATTCATGTTATATATATATATATAATTATGATATATATATATTCATGTTATATATATATATATATAATTATGATATATATATATTCATGTTATATATATATATATATATAATTATGATATATATATATTCATGTTATATATATATATATATATAATTATGATATATATATATTCATGTTATATATATATATATATATAATTATGATATATATATATTCATGTTATATATATATATATATATAATTATGATATATATATATTCATGTTATATATATATATATATATAATTATGATATATATATATTCATGTTATATATATAATTATGATATATATATATTCATGTTATATATATATATATATAATTATGATATATATATATTCATGTTATATATATATATAATTATGATATATATATATTCATGTTATATATATAATTATGATATATATATATATTCATGACATATATATATATATATATAATTATGATATATATATATTCATGACATATATATATATATAATTATGATATATATATATTCATGACATATATATATATATAATTATGATATATATATTCATGATATATATATATATATATATATATATATAATTATGATATATATATATATATAATTATGATATATATATTCATTATATATATATATATATATATATATATATATTAGTCATGTTCTTTACACACATATATATTTGTCTATTTTTAATAAATAAAAGCAACTAAAATTAGGTAGACTCTTCTGTTTCATGTTTGCAAAAAAGTGTAAAAATAAAAATTCTTTTTTTTTGTACTCCGTGCTTTCCTAATATAAGACTAACAGGTGTCTCTCTGTCAATTCAAGTATTTGTTATTTTGAAATAGATTGGATACTTTTTTTAACCTGTCTTTATCAGTGCACGCAGACAAGCAAAACAAAATCGACAACAAAAAAAATGCCAATGACTTGCACAGCCTTCTTTTCAATTTGATTTCATAGCAGTTAAGAGTTGTTAAATTAAAGAAAGAACAAAAAGAAGAGATAGGAACATAGGTGTATGTACATATTTTTGGTTTAGTTTCAAGATAGATTCAAATAGAGAGTTGAAAGTGGAGGTTCCATGATGTTGATACTTATCACATTGGACTTGTGTCCCTTCAGGAAGTTGGCGATCATAGTTCTCCACAATTTCCTGTCCTTTGTAGCTCTTAATATATTTTGTCTTTTTGTTATCTCTCCTAAAACATGTTCTGCTGCCATTTTGTGCAAACATGCTAGGCAGATTATGTATTGTTTTCCTCTCTTCCTTTTGCCTTCAGCATGTCTTGTGAGTAGCAAATTTTCTAAGCCTTCTTTCCTCATTATGTGCCTTGGAAATTTCAACTCTTTCTTTCTGATATTGTATAAGTGTCTTTTTTGTTTCCATTTTCTCTAAAACTTTGTCCTTTCTTACATGTTCAGTCAATGGTATTCTCTGCACCGTTCTATAGATCCATATTTCTGTTGCCTCAAGTCTCCTCTTCATCTGCATGTAGATTGTCCAGTATTCACTGCTATATTGAAAGACAGATATTACCTAACAATTCAGCACTCTTTTCTTTGTTTTTAATGAAATTTTCCTGTTTCTTAATATTTTGCTTAGCTTTTGAAAGTCATCTTTTTCAATCCCAATGCACATTCAGATTTCAGTTTTGCACTTCCCATCTTCTGTTAAAACATTTCCCAGATATTTAAACTGTTGTACTTATTTGAGACTGGAATTGTAATCTAGATAAATATGAAAAGCCAGAAACAGAAGTGGATAGGTAGCTCATTCTGTCTTTACTTACTGAGATCATGGGTAGATATTAAGAGATATATATCCTCAGCAATAGAGGTCTGAATTGGCCAAGCCAGAAAGACTCAGATATGAAGATGTTCAGCCTGTCTCAACTGAGCTATCTCAGTAGGTAATGGTAATATTAGACATTTTCTGATAAGGAAAACATTTGGCATTTATTGATTGAGCAGCAGAATTGCTCTTGGTTGAAATTTATAAAATCTTTAACGCTTAAACATTTTTTTCAGGAAAATAGTTTTATCAAGTCCGGTAACTTATCGTTTTTCCCAATATTGATGAGGTTTTCCTTCCTAACCTTTTATTTGAATTAGTGTGGAATATCAACATCTTGATTATGTCATTATTTTCTTTTCGAGTCACATGTGATATCCATTTTAGCTGTTGCTGCTGCTGAAAGTCCCCAAGTGATGTGGTTTCTCTTATTTGGTACAGCTCTTTGTGATTCTGTAGCATAAGTCCACAAGGTTCAAAGAAGGATAAACTTTGTCAAGATACTGAGGCATCATTATTTTCTCTTTGAGTCACATGTGATATCCATTTTAGCTGTTGCTGCTGCTGAAAGTCCCCAAGTGATGTGGTTTCTCTTATTTGGTACAGCTCTTTGTGATTCTGTAGCATAAGTCCACAAGGTTCAAAGAAGGATAAACTTTGTCAAGATACTGAGGCATCATTATTTTCTCTTTGAGTCACATGTGATATCCATTTTAGCTGTTGCTGCTGCTGAAAGTCCCCAAGTGATGTGGTTTCTCTTATTTGGTACAGCTCTTTGTGATTCTGTAGCATAAGTCCACAAGGTTCAAAGAAGGATAAACTTTGTCAAGATACTGAGGCATCATTATTTTCTCTTTGAGTCACATGTGATATCCATTTTAGCTGTTGCTGCTGCTGAAAGTCCCCAAGTGATGTGGTTTCTCTTATTTGGTACAGCTCTTTGTGATTCTGTAGCATAAGTCCACAAGGTTCAAAGAAGGATAAACTTTGTCAAGATACTGAGGCATCATTATTTTCTCTTTGAGTCACATGTGATATCCATTTTAGCTGTTGCTGCTGCTGAAAGTCCCCAAGTGATGTGGTTTCTGTTATTTGGTACAGTCCTTTGTTTGTAACTCTGTAGCACCAGTTCAAAAGGTTTGAAGAAGCGTGGCCTTTATCAAGACCCATAGGCTTCACTTGCTCAAAGCCATTTTTAACCATTGATCTTAGAAAGTAGTTGTAAACAGCTGGCAGTTTAAATATTTCTGAACGAGTTTGGTGTATGTATAACAGCTATATAAAAGTCTTTATCTGACAAGTCTATTTAAGAACATGACATGTTTTCAGCTTAATGTTTTGGTTTTGTAGCAGTTTATTGTCCTGGGTGAAAGTACCTCTAGTACAGCCTCTGTTCAGTTTCTTATCTCCTATACTAATTAGTTATAAATGATCTACACAATGAGATATTTGAAGTGTTTAGTATTTACTAATTCCACATTCTGGATTTTTATGATGCATTCAATTTAGATGTCATCACTGCTTTCATTTCAATTTCTGATCATAATTTCTGTTTTGGTAAAGTTTATTTCAAGTCTTCTTTCTTAGAACACTTGATAGAGGATGTTAACAGGTGAATAGATATATGACCCCATAGAAATATTTGACATAATCAAGATGTTGATGTTCTACACTAACTTGAGCAAAAGGCTTGGATGGAAGTCCCCCATCAATACTAGAAAGAGTGATAACAGTTATTGGACATGAGAAAACTATTTTCCTGAAAATCTGTTTTATAACAAAGATTTTATAAACTTCAACCAGATGTAGTACTGGCTATTCAGTCAATGAATACTGAATTTTTTTTTATAAGGAAACAGAAAATATTATAGGCCTGAATTGGCAAATATTACTTTATATATAAGCCTGAAGTGGCCAATATTGCTATAGATATAGGCCTGAAGTGATCAATATTACTTTAGACATAAGCCTAAAGTGCCCAA
>OZ038498.1:33010501-33020501 GCA_964036315.1 Acanthosepion esculentum
TATCCAGTTGTGTATATAGTTTACAGGTCATCCTATAAGTAATGTCTAAATTTCAGGTCAGAAAAATATTTCAAAATCATGCTTAATTAGAATTTATTGGTGAATATATATTCCATTACTAGTTCAAATCTTTACGGCTAGGATCCACCTTATTACAGGGTTGAATCACCCTCATTCCCTATGTATTCCATTTTTAAGAAGGATGTTCCACTCAGATAACTTTCCCCTAAGAACTACTGCTTCGTGAAACAAATTCCTGCCTGGAGTCTTCCCCAAACACTACAATCTTAATTTCAAATCTAGAATCGGTCGTTATCTATGTCCTATATTCTCATAACCTTCACTTTCTGCTTCCTTCTCTTCCTTCTATATCACACGCCTCATTCATCAACCCTTTACCTTGAGTGGCTCTTAGTCCTTATATTTGGTGACCATTAAAAAATCATATCACCAGCTTTTAATGATTCACAAGCTTCTTAATGCTATTTTTGTAATTTTTTTATGAGAGAGAAGAGTGTAGAGAGGGTAATTTCCATTTGATATGTTTTAAGAACTAGTTCATCAAGATGATTCTGTAAACTTTGGAATTGGTGGTCTTATGACTCACTCATTGCAGTTATAATATTATGTCTCGACTGACTCCAATGGAACTCTACTGACTCACTTTGAGTTCTTTATTTAAGGTGTCTTGCTTAGTTCATTTGTGGTATCATGGGGTGCTTATTTACTCTACAACATCCCCCAATTGAGTTTTTTTTTTTTCATTAGTAAATATTTTATTTTATTTCTTAGTATTCACTCCCTTCTCTTTCTGGCAAGTTCACCAACATACCGAATTTTGTATTTTTGTCTTGAATCAACCTCTTGTTTTTCTGTATGTTTTCCTTTTTCTGGTGGTCATACTTGTATATTTAACAAATTCTTGTGGTGTTGGTGCATCAAAAATATCATACAGTACTTGAATAGCTTCTTCCTTTCTTGCAGGTTTTTCTTCGGTAAACCTTTACTTTAACTGATTCCAATGCCCTTCGTGTCCCCATTTTTTTTCCTTTTACCATGCATATCATTTTTACAATTCATGACCTTTTATTATGGATCTGAAAAATAATCTTTTCAACAAATTTGAAAAATTTGGCATTCTTTTTGTTATTCATTCAATATCTTTTTTGATATTTTAACAACTTGTTGAACACTGATTTAATTTTTCTTGCAAACAACAACTATGCCGGTGACAAGCCTGATGGTGTATTGGGATTCAGCATTATCTGGTATACTCTCAAGAATTTTTGTAGTACCTCTTCACTCACTTTTTCAATACTTGATTTTTAAAAAGCTCTCTTAGAAGTACCCACAAACCGTTCAGCTTGCCCATTTGACCTTGAGTGATTTGGCAGGGTAGTAATATGTTCAGTTGAGAACATTTTGCAAAATTCTTTAAATTCATAAGCACTGAATTGTGTACTATTATCTGAGACTATGGCATCTAGAATGCCATATGTTGCAAACGGTTCATGTAAGAAATTTACTGTAACCATGGAAGTTATTTTTTTTGTACTTACAAATTTCAGGCCACCTAGTAAAGCTATCCGCTACCACAAAATAATGTGAATCATTTATTGAACCTGTGAAATCTATGTGCAGTCCTGACCACAGAGTCTCTGTCTTAGGCCAAGGTTGTAATTTCATGGTAGGTAATTTTGCTGCCAGAGCACAACCTCTGCAGGCTTTTACTAATTTTTCAATGTCTTGATCCATTTCGGTCCAGTATACATAGCTTCACATAAGAGATTTCGTCCTTGAAATTCCTGGATGTCCACTATGAAATTCATTTAATATCCACTTTTGTAATATGATAGTTATTACTACTGTTTGTTCAAAAATCAGTACACCATCACATAGTGAGTTAGTGTTCAAGTCTGGATTGCATTCTAAAAATCGTTTATCTTTCTTTTTTCAAAATAAGCATCTTTTTCTGCTTTTACTTTTATTTCTTCCATCGTAACTGGTACTTCGCATTTTTAATTTCTATTTCATTTTTTAATGCTGCAATAACAATGTCCTCGAACAATTCATTATTTTTTTATGTCGATCTTGAGAAACCATCATGTCCTAATTTTTTGGACAGTTTGTATTCCATCCTAAAATGGTAATTTAATAAGATGGTACCCCAGCATTGTAATGTATTCACTGTATGCATAGGAATTCCTTTTTTTCAAACCATAAATTGATAATAGAGATTGATGGTCTGTCTGTAAATAAAAACTCCTTCCGTGTATAAATTTGTGAAATATTTTCACTACAAATATTATTGCTAATACCTCTTTTTCGATCTGGCTGTAGTTTTTTTCTGTCGGTAGTAGCGAATGTGAAGCATGTGTGGTGGCTTTCATATTATTGTCATCATATTTATGTAGAGTTACTAATCCTATACGATAATTGTTAGCATCTGAGGCCAATATGATTTCTGCTTTTGGATCATAGCGAGCTAATGGTAAGTGTGACATTAGTATTTTCTTGATTTCTTCAAGCACCCTCTGACACTTATCAGTCCAGTTCCACTTTATGCCTTTTTGAAGCAAATTGTTCAGTGGTGCTCTCAAATTCTGCATATTAGGTATATAGATTTGGTAATAGTTTGCTCGTCCCAGAAATGCTAGTAACCTAGTAACATTTGTTGGAGAAGGCACATTCTTAATTGCACTTGCCCTTGACGGATCTGGTTGATAACCATTTTTGCAATTGATTTGTCTTAGGTACTTGATTTTAGGCAAAAACAATTCACACTTTTCCTCACTGAGTTGGACCAGTATTCTCATATTTTTACAAAAACTCTTTTCACATGTCTGATATCTTGTTCCTTATATATGCTTTTAATTAATATATCATTCAGATAAGCAACTGCGGAATCACGGTCTGCAAGCATAGTGTCCATAACTTGTTGAAACATAGCTGGAACCACTTTTATCCTTGTGCGTATTCATAGTTATTGACATTCTTTTTTAACCTGTATATACAAATATGCTTCAGAAAGATCCAGCTTCAAAAAACTTTTCTACCATTTAAATTTGCAAAAATTTTCCTCTGGACTTGGTAATGGGTAATTATGGGGTTCTAAACATTTATTTAACCCTGTTGAAAAATCAGCACAAACACAAATTTCATTTATTTTTTTTATTTACATACAGTGCTGGTGCTGCCCATTTTGAATCAATCTTTTCATTTACACTTATTTTTTCAAGTCTGTCTAATTCTTCATTGATTTGGTCCATTGCTGTGAACAGTACACTATGTTTCAGTTTAAACACTGGCATCAACCTTTTTTTCACTTGAAATTTCACTTTGTCTTTGGAATCCCAACCCAATTCATCTTACAGAATATCCAGAAAACTTTTTTTCAATTCTTCCTTTAAATTTTCACACTTTTTTTAAACTGATAGCTTGTCCACTTATTTGCAATAAACATTTATAGGTAAATCCCACAACTCAAATAATTCCATCCAGTCAGTACCGAATAAGTTTGTAGTATTTTTTAACACATAAGCCTTGGCTTTTACACACTTGTTATGAAATGAAACATTACAAATCATTTCACCAATAAAAAATAATTTCTTTCCCAACATTCCATATGCGATCTTCTAAGTTCTTTTTAATATAGGTTTTCCATTTACTTTCCATATGGTTTCGTTGATTACTTTGATATTACTACCAGTGTCTAGTTGTATTTTTACATTCACAAATTTTCTTTGGTTTTCTGTAATTATTTTCTCCATCTCAACACTGTGTATGAAATTTTACTGTGAGAACTTTTCATTGCTTTAGTTTTACAGTGTGACTTTTTATGTCCTACTTTTCTACACTTGTATCATTTTGAATACTTAAAGAGACAGTTATCTCTGAGATGTAATCTTCCACACCTGAAACATAGATTAATTTTTCCATATTTTTCTTTCACTTGTATGTATGCAATTCTTTTTCTTCAATTTTTTTCCGTATTGTGTTTAAGATTTAACATTCTCTGGCATTCATCCAATATTTTTTGTAGTCTTAGTTTTTGATTCTGTTCAAGTTTCCTCAAAATTCTAGCACATATTTCTGTTTCTTTTTTCACCATTAACTCTTGAATGAAAATTAAACCTTTAAACATATCCAGAGTAATTTAATTTGAAACTTTCACATTTCTTGTTAACGACTCCAGCATATGTGAAAAAATATTTCTTTCTTTTTCATCAGATTCATCCACTTTCAACAAGTATTGAATAATGAGCTTTTCTTGCTAAAAATTTTAGTCAGAATATTTACTGTTTTCCAAAGCAAATTTCTCCTGTTTCTTTTTTTTTCAGTAGTAGAAAATAAACAGTATTTTTCATGTCCTACCAGTGCTAACTTTCTCAACAAAAATCTTGTTGTTTTTTTTCTCATCTTCCCAATCGCTGCATTCTTATCTGAAAATTTGTGGGTATCTTCTAAAATAAGCCAAAAAGGTAATTCCTTGTCACTGTTATCATGTGCACCAAAGCAAAAAGTACTTATGAGTTTGTATGAGTTTTGATTCCTTGTCACCACTGTTAAAACTTACTCCTCACAGTCATATTGTCTTGACTGACTCTAACAAAACTCTACTAACTTACTTTGAGTTCTTTATTTAAGGTACCTTGCTTAGTTCATTTGAGTTACCAGGGTGTCTTATATACTCCACAAAAGGTAGTTAATCAAATGGAGCAAAATCTGGAAAATAAGGACTGCATGGAATTTTTTTCAGGTTTTCCTGATGTAGATCATAATTTTTGTATGAAATTAAATAATAAATTTACATAACCATACTCTTAATATTAACATAAATAAAATTTGTCACTTAGCTGTTTAATGTTATATTCAGCACCCTAGCTCCAGAGTATCATAGACAAACCTTTTTGTAATTGTTCAGTCCACTCATCAGGAGGTTTTAGCAATTGACTGCAGATTTTCTCATTATCATTATTTTTATACTAAATTAAATTATACACCAGTTATTGGTTTTAGGTTGATTTTTCTTTTATCTTTTTGTTTGTGCATGCATTTCAAATGTCATTCCTCTAATAATGCAGTGAACTTAACTAAACAATATACGAACACACACACACACACACATATATATATATATATATATATATATATATAATCACACAGGTATTATGAACTGAAACTTACATAATATAAATATATTTAATATATATATTTCATATAAATATATCCTGAAAATTTAATATCATCATTATTATTTAATAATATAGATTTCTACCTCCATTTTTTGGATGGTGGCCATTAAGATATAGCAACTTTGCTTTTAAGACCGAGGTGATATTTTTTAACCATATTAAGAAAGAAAGAATGTGGAGGCAGGATATGTTATCAAATATGATAGCTCTCCTCATAAATAAGCTATATATCGGATTAATACAAATAAAATTTGTCACTTAGCTGTTTAATGTTATATTCAGCACCTCAGCTCCAGAGTATCATAGACAAACCTTTTTGTAATTGTTCAGTCCACTCATCAGGAGGTTTTAGCAATTGACTGCAGGTTTTCTCATTTTTCATTATTATCTTTATACTAAGTTTGATGTAATTAATTTCTGTGCTAGTTATTGACCCCCCCTCTTTTTGCGTGTGTTTGTATTCATATGTGTATATGAGCATGTGTCACATGTCATGGTTATTTCTCCTTTTCATCATTTCCTTGTCTCTTTATCTTCTTCTTCTTTTAGGTGCCATGTCTCTTCAGGACCTAGGCGATCATGGCCCTCCACATCTTCCTGTCCCTTGTAGCAATTAATAAATTTAGTCTCTTTGTTATTTTTTATTTTTTTTTTTTTAAGTGTATCACCCCAAGCAAGGCTGGTGGCCACTATCACGCATGGGATTACAGAAGGGTTGGAGGAAGAGCAGATAGGAGTGGTAAAGGAAGGGATGTGGAGAAAGAGAAGGACGGAGGGTCGATCAAGGCAAGGGGGTTACAGGAGATTTAGAGCGAGAGCAGATAGGATTGAAAGGAAGTGGAGAAGGGAAGTGGATAGATCAAGGCAACTGGAGATGACGATTGACGCTACACTTAAACCGTTGGAGATTGTATTTGTCAGGGAAACAGTAATAGGGAAGGGAGTTCCATAGGCGAGATGTGCGAGACATGAAGCTATTGGAGTAGAAGAGACGTCTACATCTAACAGTATCAACGGTGAAGGGGTGGGAACGGGATGCCAGCCTTGTAGGACGATTAAATTCATGAGGCTTAGGGACAAGCGAAAACAACTCCTCGGAGCAATTACCGTGGAAGTACTTGTAGAAAAGGCAGAGCGATGCAACATTGCGTCTGTGAGAGAGCGACTGCAGACGAGATGACAGATCAGGGCCAATTACATTGCATATTTGTCTCTGGATCTTATCAAGAACCCTGAGGCAACACGCAGGGGCCCCAGACCATAAATGGCAGCAATACTCCATGCAGGGGCGAATGGTAGATTTATAGACTTGGAGGATCGATTCCGGGAAGAAGAATTTCCTGGCTCGGCACAGGGAACCAACTTTTCTTGCGGTGGATGATGCAACTGACTCGATGTATTTCTCCCAAACCCTATTTTGCCATCCATTTACTCAAGCTCATCAAGTTTGTTACACACAGCTTTCCTCTGTCCCTATTTCCCTTAAACTGTCCTGTGAGTATCAGAATTTCCAAGCCCTCCTTCCTTATGACATTCCCCCAAAGGTTCAACTGTCTCTTAGGCATCTAAGTGTAGGTGTAAAAAAATGAACTCAATGAAGAGGATTCAAATGTCAACTGAGGCTGCATATATTTGATCTCACCACTTGAATGCCATCGTCATGGAATTGATTTAAGTACAGATTTTGAAGGTTTGAGATAAAAACAACCAGGAAGTCTGACTGATATAGATCACAGGTTTAGGTATGTTAGTTTATCACAAATAAGGAATATTCAGGTAATGTGAGTGAATCATTTTCTATTATGGCATTTTCATATTAATAATATACAGAGTGCAGTAGAAATACCTGGTAAGACATTAGCTAGATGAAGACACCATTGCCACTAATGTCTTACCATTATGTGGGAAGTATTTTTCACACATTATATATATATATATATATATATATATATATATATATATATATATATATATATAAAATTATTCCTTGTTTGTCTCTTCCACTTAGGGTTTATGACTTTTTTTACACTATCCAACCTAAGTATTGAACTCATGACCACCAGGTAATTCTTTTATCCACTAGGCCATATGTCCTGTAGGACAATTTGGTAGAGGAAATTTGAAGGCTTAAACCAAATAACAGAAAATTATTCAATGCATCTTATGAATTAATTAGGAATAATTAACAGATTTGAGATACTCCTCTGGCATGGACAATGGAATGAGAGTAATCTATCCTATGGATTGTACAGGGTACAGCAGAAATACCTCCCATATAATGGTTATACATTAGCTAGATGAAGACACCATTGCCACAAATGTTTTACCATTATGTAGAAGTTATTTCTGCAGCACCCTACATTTTAAATAAGTGGCGCTCAAAAATTAAATTCAAGGAATTTTTATAAGTTAATAAGGAAATTCAATTTTCAGGAAATGATGGCACTTCAAAAAAACAAAAAAAAATGCAAATGCAGACTCTGCCTGTGGCAGAGAACATAATTTACCTGATGTCAGAATTTAAGCCATTCTTCATTTTTACCTGCCAATGCATCCCCAAGAATGGTTCAGGCTGCTTGAAGATGTAGGTGGGGGTGATTGAAAAACCAAAAAAACATCAAATCGCCATCTCTAGATAGATTATGAACCAAACCTAAAAGGCTTCTATCTGTCCATTATCACAGCCATCAACTGCTTCTGACCAGGTTTGTGTACCCAGTTTACATTACAATGCTTGGGTCAACTCATGATATGCTTTTCAGGCACTTCTCAGTAGTGCCACACACTTGGATCCTCTCTCCAAGGCAATATTATCAAGATTGTTTTCTTGACTAATCAACCATGGTGAGATTTGAAACCCTGGTATCATGATCAGAACACTAATATTGCTAACATTCTCTTTTAACTCTAGGACAAATATACCAACAAAGTAAATCTATTATTATTATTATTAATAAAAATAATGTGAAAGTTATTTTAATTCAGTCTCACATATTGAGGTGAAAGATTATGAGAGCCTATCACTTAAGCTTTGCTATGCTATAATTATTGATGTCCTGATGATCTCCTAAATCATGAGACAAATGACTTTATAAAGGTCTCTGTTACTGGCATGCCACCATAGTAAACAGTCTGACGATAATGGGACGTGCCAACAAACTAATAGTCATAATTGAGAAGAAGGAACAAGAGGAAATCAATTAAAAAAAACAAAAACTGCAAGAACTACTCAGGAAAGATGGTATGATCAGTCTGAAATAAAAGATTAGAATAATAAAAATGTCTGTGTTAAACACAACAAATTTCTGAACAGGAAACAATTATGGAGGACATTTGAGAATAGAATTTATAAATGGTTTATTGACTTGACAGCTTTTTGTTATGAAATGAACTTTTGGTCGCTTTCCCTTTTGAAGCTACTGATGATGAATTTATAAAAAAAAAGTTTTGTAATGCATATATGTGTGTATTTTGTGTGTGTTTAAGAATATATCTTTTGGAATCTTGTAGCAAGAATTATTGATGATCTGGGTGAGAGTTCTTACAAAAAGGAAAAAAAATATTGTTATGGTCTTTTAGGAAAGAAATAATTTTGAATGATTTTCGTATAATTCTTGATTGCAAATTATATATGAAACGTGTACATTCTACTCAAGCAAGAGAAAGATTAAGATTTTGTGAATGACTTTTTAAACTACAGAATGTGTTTTCATTTTGAAATTAAGGAAAAAAGAAAATTGACTGAAAAAAAAAGTTCACCTCTTGAAAGGCTGACCAACTGAAAAATAAATAAATTTTGGAACTCTCATTGACCTTGGAATTAATTTGACACTGTAGCAAAACTATCAAATTGACAATCCAAACCACTAAACTTCTATTGTAGTCATAACTGATAATGGACTTATTTTATATTTTTCAGAATTATTTATCATCAGTTCAGAGTATTTTTGTTGTTACTAAAATGTTTCTGTTCATTTTGTCAGCTTTCATTAAAAACAAAAAAACATGTTTCTCTTGCCTTATGTTTCTTCTTCATCCATATGGAGATGGTCTAGCATTCACTGGTATATAAGAGAACTGATATTAACAGTTCAGTACTATTTTGTAATTGTTCTGTTTCTTAATACTTTGCTTGACTTTTGGAAGGCATCTTTTGGTATCCTTTGGACCTATGTAGAAGAATTAAGGGTATTGACTAGGAAGGAAATGATGCTGAAAAATATTTGTTGTATAATATAAATGTTTCTTCCCTCCTGTGTCTAACCTCTCTCTCTCTCTCTCTCTCTCTATATATATATATATATATATATATATATATATATATATATATATATATATATAATTATTTATTTGAAAATTTTAATATAAATATGTTATAAAATCCCTACAAAAATAGCCATTTTGTTTCAACACTTCTGGTGTCTTCTTTGATGGTGTTGAATGTCACTTGATAAGACACCAGAAGTGTTGAAACAAAATGGCTATTTTTGTAGTCATTTTATAATATTTATGTTATAATTTTCAAATAAATATATTTGCTCTACTCTGTATTGAGCACTCTTTTAAGAATAGTATTTGTTAGTTATTGGAATTCCGTATACACCAATCCTATACTGGGTGTATATATATATATATATAATGGCCAGCTACTCATTCTTGATAACATCTGTCTATTAGGGTTGCTAGCCAATCCCTGTTGCAGATACCTGCTCAGGTACATTTGTGTTTGTTCAACACCCACAGAGTCCACCTGTGATTTATATTTCATCTATGCTGAGTGGAGCTTGGTTACATTTTCTGGGAGG
>OZ038498.1:33025501-33053001 GCA_964036315.1 Acanthosepion esculentum
ATTCATCCCCAGTGAATTTGTGTCCAGGTCCTTACAACATTTCACCATTCCTGGCATATCTATTATCACAGTGTGGTATATTTAATAACAAAAGTAATGCAAAAACAAAGAAAAAGAATCTAAATGAAATTGGTTAGATTATATACTCAAAATACATCTTATATATAAAGTACAGTGTTTGTACGTGTGTGTCCCCAAGCAATTCCTCCACTTCCACTGGTCTGATTTCAATGATTCATAGCTAATACAAAAGCCCTAGAAAAGTTAGGTGCAGGAAACGATTTTTGTTAAGCTCAGATACAGGGTTGCCAGATTATGCAAGGTTAAAAATATATATTAATATATTATACAAGCCATTATCATTGATTTCATAGTTCAAGAGAGGTAACTCTTATTTTCATTTTGTATCCAAAATTGCAGTGCATATTTTATAAATTATAAACTAGCTTAAAAGCCGCCCAATCAGTTGTGCTGACCTCAGTGTGAGCACCCATCCCTCTCTCAATGAGAGGATGCAGCCTCAGACAGCTGTTCCCAAAGGCGAGGTATCCCTCAGTATAATTTTCCTCTGTTGTAACTCTGTCCTTCAACAAAGCCACCCCTGAGCGCACTCTTCCCAAAGACAGGGACGCAAATGAGAGATGATAAATAAACGTGTTACAAACTACTCAAGAGTAATTTACATAGGTATTTACACTATCTTCCAACTAAGATGAGTTTTGACACAAGGTCAGTTTTTAAGGTGGGGACCTGAGCATGTACACCCGGGCTAGGAACAAAAAATAGCCCACAGCCCCGCAACCATCAGCCTCTCTGGTGCAATGAGAGTGCCAGCCTCGGGCAGCTGTTCCCCAGAGCCAGCACCTTTCATTATGATTTTACTCAGTTGCGACTCTGTCCTTTGACGTAGCAACTCCTGAGCACCCTCTGCCCAAAGACAGAGACATGACTGAGAGATGATATATAAGTGTTACAAACTACTCAACAGTAATTTGTATTTACTCAACCACCCCACAAGGTTAGGTTGTGACACAAAGTCAGTTTAATGTGGGGAGACTTTGCGCATACACCCAGGCTAGGAACAAAAATTCCTGAGCCCCCACAACCATCAGTTGTGCTGGCCTCAGTGTGTGCACCAATCCCTCTCTCTAGTGCAACAAGACGGCACAGCCAGGTTTGGCACCCCTCTCATTTGACAGAGTTGCCCTTGAATGCACTCTGCCCAAGGACAGAGATGCAACTGAGAGATGATAAATAATGTGTTACAAACTTCTCCACAGTAATTTCTGCGGTATTAACTCCTTCCCCCCACTTAGACAAGATGTGACACAAGGTCTTTTTTAGATGGGGACCCGAGTGTGTACACCTGGGACAAGGTCAAAAATTGCTCTCAGCCTGCACAACCATCGGTTGCACTGGCCTTGGTGCGAGCACCGATCCCTCCCTCTGGTGCAATGTTAGGGCACGGCCTTCGGGCAGCTGTTCCCCAGGGCTGGTCACCTCTTTAGTATTATTTTCCTCAGTTGCCCTTTTGTCCTTTGACAGAGAAGCCCCTGAGTGCACTCTGCCCAAAGACAGAGACATAACTGAGAGATGATAAGCCAGGCGTTAGAAATCCCTCCAAGGAGGAATTTATATGCTTATATATATATATATATATATATATATATATGCATATGTGTGTCTGTGTGTCCACCCGACAAACTCCTATAACGATATTAAGTACTTTCCAATAAGTACTGTGCATATATAACGTATATAGAAAAAAATATATATATGTATAATATATGTGTGTGTGTATTAGCAGGATAGAAGTTGATCAAATAGTAGGAATCAGATAGTGTCAATAAAAACATTTGTCTCTCTTGCTCTTTCTTTCTCTCACTTTCTCCTTTCTTCTCTTTCCCTCTCCCTTCCTGTATATGCATACACACACACACACACACACACACATATATATATATATATATATATATATATATATATATATAACGTTGAAAAATAAATATTTGTTGTGTAAAATAAAATACTTCTTAATTAGGCTGTAGACAGTGATATACCTATGTCTCTATTCATATTCTATCTATTACAAGGAAATGCATATTTTGTTTGTTAATGGTCGCCATGTTTATTATCTGCAAATTAAACACTTTCATTAGAAACAATATTATAATGAAATAGCAATTTACTCATCTCTTGTAATTGTGTAATGATTCTTTTCAACTGGAGAGAAAGAAATCATATGCCAAAAATGTCTGTGCATTTGAACGTTTCAAATAGTCCTTTTAAGATTAAACCATCAAATGCTTTACATTCTTAATTCATTATAATAGTTATTCTTTATTATAAAAGTGTTTAATTAACTTTAAAATAATAACCATGCAAGCTTTTATTACAGCAAATATGTTTTTTTCATCCAACATATGTGTGTTGGAAGTGTCTCATTCATATATATATATATATATATATATATATATATATATATATATATATATATATATATATATATAAGATATTATAATAAAAACATTTTGAAATCGTGATACAAAGGCTTTCATGTTTCAATACTATGATTGTACTTCTTCAGGTGATGTTAAGTAACTGGTGATTAAATGATTTTTAAGGAATTTAAAAGCAAAGTGTTACCTTTTACTTTTCTATTTAGCATAGATCTGATATTTAATTTCTTAATCAAGATATACCCACAAGTCTATTTTTAATACTGACCTCATATCCTCTCCTTTAACTTTCAGAAAAGTGGTAACACTTTGTTTTTAAATTTCCTTAAAAATCATTTAATCAACAGTAACTTGCCATCGCCTGAAGAAATACAATCATAGTATTGAAACATGAAAACTTTTGTGTAGCGATTTCTAAATTTTTTTATTATAATTTCTTATAATAATAATATATTGCTCTACTTTGTATTGGGCACTTTTTTAAAAGTGAATGCTACAAACAGGATTTTTACTCCATCTGTTCTTTATCTCATTTGGAGATATATATATATATATATATATATATATATATATATATATATATATATATATACATGCATGTTTCATTAAAAACGACAGACTGTGGTTAAGCTTTTTATTTCATTTTTCTTGTGTTCAAACAAGAGCTTTCTTTTCTGGACAAAGAGTGTAAAAACTGTCCAAATGTTTTATAGTTCCAAGCGCTTACAGCTATACCTTTAACTATTATCAAGGATGATTCGATTTTTCAGCTTAATTGAGTGTGTGTATTATGTGTATGTTTTAGTGTGTTGTAGGGATGTTTTAATTTCCAAATACGGTTAGCACATTGTGGCCTTGTTCGTATTTAATATTGTTAAGAGTTGGCTTTTTCTTTTTTTTTATTATTAAAGCTTCCATTGACTACATGCTTATCCAGACGCCTCACGTTACACCTGTCTGATCACAGCTCCATTAGAACCCATGTAAACACACACAAAAATTTATCAGACTCCATTCAATACATATTAGTAGAAAACACAAATATAATAACTGCATCCACCTGTAAAAAAAGATAAAAAATAATGGAGGCTTTAATAACAAAAAAAAGAAAAAGCCAACTATTAACAATATTAACTACGAACAAGGCGACAATGTGCTAACCGTATTTGGAAATTAAAACATCCCTACTACACAATAAGACATACATATAATGCACACACTCAATTAAGCTGAAAAATCAAATCATCCTTGATAATAGCTAAAGGTATAGCT
Source organism: Acanthosepion esculentum (assembly GCA_964036315.1). NCBI lineage: Eukaryota > Metazoa > Mollusca > Cephalopoda > Sepiida > Sepiidae > Acanthosepion > Acanthosepion esculentum. The sequence goes on from OZ038498.1 coordinate 33,029,233, forward strand.
GAAAGCGCTCGGAACTATAAAACATTTAGACAGTTTTTATACACTCTTTGTCCAGAAAAGAAAGCTCTTGTTCGAACACAAGAAAAATTAAATAAAAAGATTGACTGTAGTACCTTGTCTGTCATTTTTAATGAAACATGCATAAATGAAGGATTTCTGCCTAAATATACAACTATATATATATATATATATATATATATATATATATATATATATAAATTAGTACATATACACGTACCTACATTTTGGTGTGCGACTATAGTTTCGCTGGGTGGTGTTCCTATTATGTTTACACCTCATGCATAAATTTAATGATTATTAATTGCTTGCCTGCATATGCAAACCAGCACACATGTACACACCTGCTTATATTTGGCCATTTCATTTATCCACTCTACAACTATACATACATACATACACACACACACACACACACACATATATATATATATATATATACATATATATATATATATATATATATATATATATATATATATATATATATATATACATACATATATATATATATATATATATATATATATATATACATACATATATATATATATATATATATATATATATATATATATATATAGTTTTACTAATTAAAGCCTGTAGGGGGGGGCACCCATTGAGGATCAAACTCACTATGAAGTGGGTCACACACACACACACACTCACATATATATATCATCTATATATATATATATATATATAAATATACTCTAAAATTTAAAAAAAATTTATATATGCTGGTTTTATCATTTTCAAATGTTCCATCTTATTTTGGAGCTGAACTTTTGCACTCATGAATGCATGCGTATGTGCGTGCATGTTGGAAGGAGGTCATGATGTGGCCAAAAAAATTCTTCCTGACAGCCCTGACAAAATTTACTTCCCGATAATGACTGATACGGTTGAAAGTAATTAAAAATAAATAATAATAAAAAAAATATGAACTTTAGACAGTTTATCAACAATTTTAATCCAGATGTGCAACAACTAAATTGAAAATTGGAAAATACAATTAAAAAATAATCAGATAAACCTTTTTCAGTTGAATTTAATATGACTTGTTCAAATATATAAGGAGTTTATAAAATCTGACATTATTTCTTATTAAAATTCGTTCAGAAATATCTAAACTGTCTGCTATATACAACCACTTTGTCAGAGATAAATGATTAAAATAGCTTTGAGTGAGTCAAGCATGTAGGTCTTAGTGAGGACCATCCTTCTTCAAACCTTGTGGACTGGTGTTACAGAATCACAAAGAACTGTACAAAATAACAGAAACAGTATCACTTGAATACTTTCAACACCAGCAACAGCTAAAATGGATGGCACATGTAACAGGAAAAAATGACATAGACAAGATGTTGACATTCCACACTACTTCAAATAAAAGGTTAGGAAGGAAACCCCCATCAGTATTGGAAAGAGCAATAACAGTTATTGGACTTGAGAAAAACCAATTTACCTGAAAATGAGTTTTCAATGAAAGATTTTATGAATTTCAATCAGAAGTGGCACTGGCTGATCAGTCAACAAATGCCAAATGTTTTCAAAACAGTGTGATTAATGTATTAATGTCTACTGGCCTAGGTAATTGAAAGTATTAAAGAAAATGTGTCTTTCAGCAGAGTTCAAACCTGCATCCCCTTTCTAAAGCACAGATAGTTTGGTGATGCTTTCTCCATATAAGGAGGATGCAGGTTCAATCCTTGTCGAAAGGCACATTTTCCTTGTTAAGACTTTTGATTGCCCATGGTGTTAAACGTGAATTGCATTATTTAAAAAAAAATAAGTTGCCTTCTCAAACATGCGTACCCCACTGAATATAACATTTATAGTCATAAGAAATACATAGATAGAGATAGATAAGAGTTGTGTGTGTGTGTGTGTGTGTATTATGAATATATATGACTATTCGCACACACAATGCCAGCAAATCATCCAATTTGATAAAAGTGATTTTTAATTGCATTTCTGTCCTCTTTGTGTGTGTGTGTGTGTGTGTGTTTCTATTTCTGTAAATATGTTGAAGAGAGAGAGAGAGAGAGAGAGCGAGAGTGTGAAGTAAATCAATAGACGTTTCTCCGAAACACTTGTATTTTTGTTGTGCCACTGTTCAATATGTCTATTTATTATACAAACATAAAGCCTCGCCTCTAGTGGCCAGCCTGAAAACTGATTTCTTTCAGGCCTGCCAGATATCAATTATTTGTAGACGGCAACCTACATGATTACTCCCAAAGGGAAGATAGAGAGAAAGAGAAAAGAAATAGCTCGAGAGATAAAGAAAAATTGAGGAATAGAATGGGTCACACTTTGATATAGGGTGGGAAAGAGAAAAATAGTGAGAGGGTTAAGATAGAATAATCAAGAAAAAGAGAGTGCTGGTAACTGTTTTGGATAGGTACTTGAGGGAAAGAGGGAGTGACCAAGTGACCAGGGACTTTAAGATAGAACTATCCAGAAAAAAAGTAAAGGAACAGGGATTGGTCACTCAGAGAGAGAGAGAGAGAGAGAGAGAGAAAAAACGTGGGTGGGGGTGTTAAGAGAGAATTGCCCAGATAAAGAGAGGAGAAATGGGATTCCATACTTCCTCGAGGAGGTGAGATGAGTGGAATTTTGAAATTGTGGAAGTCAGAGAGAAAAAAAAGAAAAGAATTATTGACAAATCTCGAAAAAGAAAAAATAGGGAAGGAAAAAGCTGTTGAAAGAAACGATTAAAAGGTTGTGGGGGGAGTTTATCATTGAATAAGATGAAAGAAAACAAATGAAAGGTAGCTGGCAGTGGGAGGGTAAAATGATTTTTCAAGAGAAAAGAAGCCTTGGTAGAATTAATGAATATGATTGTAGAAGTATAAAAAAAAAGAGAGAGAGAGAAGTAGGGAAAAAGAAAGAAAAAGGTGAATGGAGCTAAGGGAGAGAGCATGAGGGAGAAGGAAAGGAAGGAAGTGTAAAGGAGGGGCAAAGACGAAAAGAGAAGCAGATTAATAAGTGAACTGCTACCCATTAATTGTCAGATTTTGAAGAAGATGTATAAATAATAAAGTGAAGGAAAAGAAGAAAATTAAATTTCCTTCTTTAAACAGAAAATGAAGAGTAAAAAGTCAAGATACTCCTTCCTTTATAAGTTGAAAAAAAAATTCCAGATGACACTTGTATTTGGGCCAAAATAGTGTACAAATGTGGTCAGTGTACTTATTTTTGTACATATTTATATTTATTTTTTTTTTAAGCTTATCACCCCAAGCAAGGCTAGAAGCCACTAGCACGCAAGAGGTTACAGAAGGTTTGGAGGAAGAGCAGATAGGAGTGGTAAAGGAGAGGATGTGGAGAAAGATAGTGGATCAATCAAGGCAAGGGGGTTACAGAAGATTTGGAGTGAGAGCAGATAGGAATGAAAGGTGAAAGGATGTGGAGAAGGGAAGTGGACAGATCAAGGCAACTAGAGATGTCGATTGACGTTACACTTAAATAGTTGGAGATTGTATTTGTCAGGGAAACAGGAATAAGGAAGGGAGTTCCACAGGCGAGATGTGTGAGACATGAAGCTATCGGAGTAGAAGAGACGTCTACATCTAACAGTTTCAACGGTGAAGGGGTGGGAACGGGAGGCTGGCATCCCGTTCCCACCCCTAATGTAAAGACATTTTCACACGTTTGTATCTGGAAATAGGTAGAACTTATTTTTTGTCTATTTAGGCAGCAAATGTTCTTTAAGGCAAATATTATTAAAAACAGACATTTTGTGTTGATTAATTTTAATGATAGACTTTTCTAAATGATGAATAATTCTTTTCAGACAAACAGGAAATTCCATCAGAAATTGTCCAAATTCATTTCAGAAGAAACCTTATTTTTTGTGCTTTTGTTCCAAAATGAACTTCAGACAATTTCTGACAAAATTTCCTTGTCTGAGAAAGATTAGTTGTTAATTTGGAAAAGTTGATGATTAATAAAATTAATCGGCACAAAATGTCTGCACTATTTACAGTATTCGGACTATTGTCCTCATCTTCGTCACCATATTTATTACAACGTTTCGACCATTGTACGCTCCGGCCTTCTTCAGGTGGTTGGAATGTCAAACTGAACCCTTTATTTCGCTCACTGGGGTAGACTGTTCTAGTTCCACATGACATGTTTAATGGATGTGAGTTATCAGTTATCTCCTGTTAATTCCCCTTTCTAAATCCTCCACTGTTTTAGCCAGGTATTGGTTAGATCCAGTGACGGGACCCAGAGAGTGGGAGTTCAATACCCGGTTAAGGCATTCTAACCACCTGAAGAAGGCCAGAGTGTACAACGGCTGAAAAATTATGATAAATATGGCAACAAAGATGAGGACAATAGTCCGAATAATGTAAATAGTGTACAGAATACCTCATCTCAGAAATATAGACAGATACAAAATGTCTTTTTTTAATATTTGCCTTAAAGAACTTATTTTACATATGTATGCACACATATCATTCTTCTGTGGAATTCAATTTAAATTTAATGAAAATGTCATTGTTATTTAAGATAAACAAAAACTATGTATATAAAAATCATTTAGTTTAAAATGTTTTGTTAAATGATTTAAGTTAATTTTTCTCTGCTACTAATGCCATACATACTATATCTTTAATTTTAAATGTATTTTAAATATTAAGCTTTACCATTTTTTATATGGAGTCCCTTAAATCTTTATCTATTTATTGTTAAGTATAATATGAAAAGCTAGTATTTCTATCAAGATGAGTCTATGACAAGTTTCATTCCATTAGTTTGACCAGCTTGGTTCCAGCATCAAGTTGGATTCATAAGACTTCATAGGTCATAGTGTTAAATCTAGCAGTAAAAACTTCAACAAAATTCTTCAGACCCACTTATACATCTACCAAGTCTTTATCAGAGTAATCTATTTTTATTTTATTCAAATTTTGATTTCAGACAGCCTTTTAATTTGGTCCAAAATTGAATACAAATGCGGTCAACATGAATGTACTTAGTTCTATGTAAAGACATTCCTACACACTCCCACACACGTTTGTATCTGGATATATGCAGAAGTTATTTTATATATGTATGCACACATATGCTTCTTCTGTGGTATTGACTGTTTCAGTCCTTCATATGCAGTGGACCTCTACTGGTGCTAATACAAACAAAACATTGTTGTAATAAAATTACCAATAGAGATAAATTTTTAAAATGTGAATGATGCTGTGGTATATAAAACATGTTTTTCTTTGTCTCACAAGCACATATCTCCAAAAATCTAATACATGCCTCTGTACACATTCTTGGCAGATAACAATTCCCTATTGACAAAATAAAACATTGACGTCAACTTTATGTTCAATTTTAATTTGTTTTCTTTATAGCACATAAACAATGCTGTTTCATTGTTAACAGGAATATATAGTGATTATATAATAGCAATGCAACTATATAAGTTTGCAAATAAACTGGTGTAGCCTATAACTTCAATGGGAAATGATTTTAATATCCTTGGCAAAATTAAAACACATTTTAAAAAGAAAAAGTCATCGTCATTTGAGACTGACTGGAGGTCAATTATTTTCAACTGGTGTATTGCAAGAGGCTGATATGTTTGCTGTGAAAATTTTTAAAAGTCATTAATTTGAAAGATGTCCAACATAAGTGTACATATCAAAATTAAAATTGATTATATGAGTATAAAATTATTTTCTAATTAAATAAACCGCAAATTGTGTCTCTCTCTAGCCATGTGTCTGAAGCCCTCTAATTCAGGCCACACTTGCTTTCCATAAACAAAAACCTGTCGCAGTTAGCTCCTCCTCAGTTCTTTAATCATTCAACAGGGGTCTCTCTCTCCTCTGGCTATAAATACTGGCTGACCCTTCTCTCTCTCTCTTGACTCAGGCCTTGGGCCACTACCTCACACGGAGACGAGGTAAAATCGTTCTTTTTCCACTTACACCAATATGTGACCTCTCACAGATACAGCGTTACCCAAATTCTGGGAACGCGCTAAAAATAATGCACATACGTACGAACACTTACAACACACACACATAATTTCTTCATACAAACACTATGTAACTTTTCATGTCTTTGTGTATTAATATATATTTGTTTACCCATGTATATCGGTCTTGTTTGTTTTCTTTGTCTTCTTTGGACGTAATTAAAGTCTGACATTTCCCATGTAGCTGGACCGGCCAGCAGGAAATTTTAACCATCTGATATCTCTTCACATCTTCACCCCCGCGGTCTACTATGACCTTTTTGAAATCAGGATAATCCCAGGTTTGAAAATCTGCCCTTCATCTGGTGCTTGAACATCCAGCATTGGGGTTTGAGGAGGGAACAGTTAAAAATTCAAATTTTAAAATAACTGAAAAAATTAGTGATTTTAAAAGTTTTTAATTTATATTAAGTTTAAAGTAACACCAAAACTTTGTGAATTTAAAAAATTTTGTTTTAAATTCAGTTTAAAATATCTCCAAAACTTTTGGATTGAGGAAGTCAATTTTATATTTTCAAAAGAAAGTTAAAGTGAGAGGTTTAATGATGTGAAGTTTTTGAATTCTGCAGAGTTTGAAGAACTCAACTCAGTTTGAAGAACTCAACTCAGTTTGAAGAACTCAACTCAGTTTGAAGAATTCAACTCAACTCAAGTTTCATGGACTTTATGATTTGAAGAACTCACTTTTCAGCCTGAATTGGAATTTCATCCCAAATTGTACTTTCGGGCCAGAATTGGCTGGAATTGACCTTATAACCCGAATTAATGTGAGGTTTTGAAGTTCCATGGATTGAATTTGAAGTTATTTCTTCAGAATTATCATTGCTGTTTTCTAAGCTGGACCCGAGGTCCCTTTACTTTTGGGCTGGAGGCCCAATTAGCCCTCTGCAGGAACTAGTTTAAAAGTCTGCATAGAGTGTGGCTTTTAAGTTAGTAATAAATAAACGTATACATAATATAATTTTGGTGGGGAAATGAGTTCATATGACACATCCACAGATGGTACAATTTGACAGGGATTGCCAATGAACACTGATATATGTCAAAATCATCCAAAGTTGATTTCAAAAATGACTTAGCAATCTGTCATTGGACATGTATTGAATTGTGCCCAAAGTAATGAGGACGTGAAGCTTGTACTGAACATATTATTTTTCTCATATAGTATTCAATTAAAATGGAAGAAGTCTTTCATTTAAATATGTCTTTTTTAAGAATATTAATTACTTCTTATAATAGATTGTTTTGTTTGTGTTCATAAATAAATCATAAAAATGAAAACACTTTTTTAATGTAAAAATTTAAGTTTGCTGCAGAAGTTTAATTATAGTTTCAAGTGTGCTGTGAGATAAAAAAAAAAGTACAAAGACGTTGCTCGAGGTTTAGAGTTGTTTTTGTTTGATTATTTTTTTTTCCACTTCACTGAAGTTCAATATTTATTGATAACGATTGTGGTCAACAATACAGCATAGAATAAAGTCAGTTGAAAATAAAACAGAAGTCGAATGAATAACGATAAAAATCATTCTTTCACTTACATAAATTTCATTTAAATTTTACAAAAAAAGAAAATGCTCATTGATAAACAAAAACTATATGTCCACAAATTATCAATCTTTTGGTGGGTACTCATCACTGGACCTGAGATTGGTTAGCTATTACTGACTCAATTGCACCTGACCACCAACCTTGGTCAGCTTTCATTCAGCATGCAACAAATTCATTTGACGGAGCCAGCTTGGCTTAACTGATCCACGGTGAATGCTGCAACAAGTACAAGTGGTAAGTTTTGTTAAACGATTTAAGCTAAACTTTCCATGCTATACCATATATTATATATCTTTAATTTTAAATATATTTTTACATATTATACTTCACCATATTTTATATGGAACATTTTCTTTTATTTAATATGAATAGATAGTATTTCTATCAGGATGAGTCGATGACATGTTTAATTCCATTAGTCTGACCAGCTTGGTCCCAGCATCAGGTTGGCTTCAATTCATAGTTGACTTATCAGACTTCATAAGTCATGGTGTTAGAGCTAGTAGTAAAAATTCAACAAAACACTTCAGACCCACTTATACATCTACCAAGTCTTTATCAGAGTCACCTATTTTATTTTACTCAAATTTTGATTCCAGACATCCTTTGTATTTAGTCCAAAACAGTATACAACATGAATGTACTTCTCTACATATTTATATGTTAAGATATTCTTACACACTTGTACACATGTTTGTAGCAATAAAAACTCAACAAAACACTTCAGACCCACTTATACATCTACCAAGTCTTTATCAGAGCCACCTATTTTTATTTTACTCAAATTCTGATTCCAGACATCCTTTGTATTTGGTCCAAAACAGTATACAACATGAATGTATTTCTGTACATATTTATATGTAAAGATATTCTTACACACTCCTACACATGTGTTTGTAGCAATAAAAACTCAACAAAACACTTCAGACCCACTTATACATCTACCAAGTCTTTATCAGAGCCACCTATTTTTATTTTACTCAAATTCTGATTCCAGACATCCTTTGTATTTAGTCCAAAACAGTATACAACATGAATGTACTTCTCTACATATTTATATGTTAAGATATTCTTACACACTTGTACACATGTGTTTGTAGCAATAAAAACTCAACAAAACACTTCAGACCCACTTATACATCTACCAAGTCTTTATCAGAGCCACCTATTTTTATTTTACTCAAATTCTGATTCCAGACATCCTTTGTATTTGGTCCAAAACAGTATACAACATGAATGTATTTCTGTACATATTTATATGTAAAGATATTCTTACACACTCCTACACATGTGTTTGTAGCAATAAAAACTCAACAAAACACTTCAGACCCACTTATACATCTACCAAGTCTTTATCAGAGTCATCTATTTTTATTTTACTCAAATTTGGTTCAGTGAGAACAATATTTGGAGTACAGAACTTGTATCTGTATATGAGATGGATAGAAACACAAATACATAATTAATCCAAATAAAACATTTTGATTTAATTTGAGTTGTATTATAAGTATCGTTAATTTTTTTTCCAGAAGCCTTGGGCTGGGGTCTTACAAGCTACCAGTAAATACATACAGTAACATGAAGAGAGCTTCTATAAAAAGTATTATCTCATGTTTGTACATAATCTGCTGTAGACTGAGTTAATAAAAAGATTACGAGATGAGTGTACTGAATGTTGAACCTGTGTTACTGCAGGTCATCAATAATCAATCAGTTATGTGCCATGCATGATACATGCTTAGGCGATCATGTATCTTCCAATACATGACTGATGAGGCAGATTTTTTTTCCTGTAGTAGGTTGCCATTTCTTTCTGCAGTAGACAAGTTGCCATGCAAGGCTATAGAATCTGGTCTGTTCTGCTATTTACTCATAGCCGGGGGGAGAAGAAGAGGATTCATACCTTTCCCAAGGGCATTAGCATGTAAGTGAATGTAACTAATTCAACTGGAATTCGAACTTGGCTCTCCGATTTCTAAATCCGAGCCGCTATCCATTACTCCACCATGCATCAACAATACAGCTTGGAATAAAAATGGGTGGGGGAATAAGCAGGGCTAGTAAGGTTAGGATTAGAAACATAACTTGCAAAAGTTTTGGCAGTTGAAATTGTAAGTTATTATATGATAGGGAGAGTTCATGATGCCATGATCATTCAAGTCTCATTTGAAGCAATTTCTTTATTTTGGATTTCAGCAAACAAGGAATAGAATAGCAGCAAAATTAAAAGAACAAACGAATGCAAACTAATAAAATAGGCTTCATGTCAAAACACCGAAAGTAAACACGATTTATTCCAACCCCAAAAAGCAAGCAAGTATAAATTCACCATCCCCATTCAGATCTGGAGTTTTCTTCAGTCAAGATGAATGGTTCTACACTCAATTAGGCTTTATATTTTGAACATTTATTTAGTCCCAATTTCACCGCAGATCTCGAGTGGAATTCATATATACAGTCCATTGCAAAAGATGCTGGGAAAATGGTCGACTCATTTTATCACTCTAAGAAGTATCACACTTTCTGCAATTTCTTTACCAGAAATGGAGTGTTGCTGCTAGATCTTACTATATCTGACCTGTCAGATATGCTCAGCATTGATAGAGTCCAAAATCATTCACACAGTTTTGTAGGGACAAATTGTTTTCCAGTCTGCAAACTCTTTCTAGCAGGCACAACATTACAAACCTATGATTACTCTATCTCTATTTCCATGGCAAATGTTCAGGTTAGCTCCTTTCTTTAGTCCTACCAGTTCAGACCTTTATAGCTAGAACATGCTCAGCCATCTCCACAGAGTCGAATCACCCTCATACATTCTGTGTATCAAATGTAAGAATAAAGCTTGACTCAGATTTTTCCCAAGAGCTGACATGTCATGGAATGGACTCCCATGTGAATGCTTTCCAGAACACTAAACTCTTCAAACCAAGTCTAATTTGTGTTTACTTGTGAGAGAATCAATTTTCCTGTTTTTCTCATCAGTGCTTTGATGTTTACATTGGCAACATTAAATCTCTTCTTCTTGCCCTCTTCTTTTTGTTCTCTTCTTCTTGCCCTCTTCTTCTTGCCCTCTTCTTTTTGTTCTCTTCTTCTTGCCCTCTTCTTTTTGTTCTCTTCTTCTTTCCCTCTTCTTCTTTCCCTCTTCTTTTTGTTCTCTTCTTCTTGCCCTCTTCTTCTTGCCCTCTTCTTTTTGTTCTCTTCTTCTTGCCCTCTTCTTTTTGTTCTCTTCTTCTTGCCCTCTTCTTTTTGTTCTCTTCTTCTTGCCCTCTTCTTCTTGTTCTCTTCTTCTTGCCCTCTTCTTCTTGCCCTCTTCTTTTTGAACCCTCTTCTTTTTGTCCTCTTCTTCTTGCCCTCTTCTTTTTGTTGTCTTCTTCTTGCCCTCTTCTTCTTGCCCTCTTCTTTTTGTTCTCTTCTTCTTGCCCTCTTCTTTTTGTTCTCTTCTTCTTGCCCTCTTCTTCTTGCCCTCTTCTTTTTGTTCTCTTCTTTTTGTTCTTTTCTTCTTGCCCTCTTCTTTTTGTTCTCTTCTTCTTGCCCTCTTCTTTTTGTTCTCTTCTTCTTGCCCTCTTCTTCTTGCCCTCTTCTTTTTGTTCTCTTCTTTTTGTTCTCTTCTTCTTGCCCTCTTCTTTTTGTTCTCTTCTTCTTGCCCTCTTCTTTTTGTTCTCTTCTTCTTGCCCTCTTCTTTTTGTTCTCTTCTTCTTGCCCTCTTCTTTTTGTTCTCTTCTTCTTGCCCTCTTCTTCTTGCCCTCTTCTTTTTGTTCTCTTCTTTTTGTTCTTTTCTTCTTGCCCTCTTCTTTTTGTTCTCTTCTTCTTGCCCTCTTCTTTTTGTTCTCTTCTTCTTGCCCTCTTCTTCTTGCCCTCTTCTTTTTGTTCTCTTCTTTTTGTTCTCTTCTTCTTGCCCTCTTCTTTTTGTTCTCTTCTTCTTGCCCTCTTCTTTTTGTTCTCTTCTTCTTGCCCTCTTCTTTTTGTTCTCTTCTTCTTGCCCTCTTCTTCTTGCCCTCTTCTTTTTGTTCTCTTCTTTTTGTTCTTTTCTTCTTGCCCTCTTCTTTTTGTTCTCTTCTTCTTGCCCTCTTCTTTTTGTTCTCTTCTTCTTGCCCTCTTCTTTTTGTTCTCTTCTTCTTGCCCTCTTCTTCTTGCCCTCTTCTTTTTGTTCTCTTCTTTTTGTTCTCTTCTTCTTGCCCTCTTCTTTTTGTTCTCTTCTTCTTGCCCTCTTCTTCTTGCCCTCTTCTTTTTGTTCACTTCTTTTTGTTCTCTTCTTCTTGCCCTCTTCTTTTTGTTCTCTTCTTCTTGCCCTCTTCTTTTTGTTCTCTTCTTCTTGCCCTCTTCTTCTTGCCCTCTTCTTTTTGTTCTCTTCTTTTTGTTCTCTTCTTCTTGCCCTCTTCTTTTTGTTCTCTTCTTTTTGTTCTCTTCTTCTTGCCCTCTTCTTTTTGTTCTCTTCTTCTTGCCTTCTTCTTTTTGTTCTCTTCTTCTTGCCCTCTTCTTCTTGCCCTCTTCTTTTTGTTCTCTTCTTTTTGTTCTCTTCTTCTTGCCCTCTTCTTTTTGTTCTCTTCTTCTTGCCCTCTTCTTCTTGCCCTCTTCTTTTTGTTCTCTTCTTTTTGTTCTCTTCTTCTTGACCTCTTCTTTTTGTTCTCTTCTTCTTGCCCTCTTCTTCTTGCCCTCTTCTTTTTGTTCTCTTCTTCTTGCCCTCTTCTTTTTGTTCTCTTCTTCTTGCCTTCTTCTTCTTGCCCTCTTCTTTTTGTTCTCTTCTTTTTGTTCTCTTCTTCTTGCCCTCTTCTTTTTGTTCTCTTCTTCTTGCCCTCTTCTTCTTGCCCTCTTCTTTTTGTTCTCTTCTTTTTGTTCTCTTCTTCTTGCCCTCTTCTTTTTGTTCTCTTCTTCTTGACCTCTTCTTTTTGTTCTCTTCTTCTTGCCCTCTTCTTCTTGCCCTCTTCTTTTTGTTCTCTTCTTCTTGCCCTCTTCTTTTTGTTCTCTTCTTTTTGTTCTTTTCTTCTTGCCCTCTTCTTTTTGTTCTCTTCTTCTTGCCCTCTTCTTTTTGTTCTCTTCTTCTTGCCCTCTTCTTTTTGTTCTCTTCTTCTTCTTTTCTTCTTTCCTCTTCTTCTTCTTTTCTTCTTTCCTCTTCTTCTTGTCTTCTTTTTGTTCTCTTCTTCATATGCTTTTCTATTCTTTTTGTTCTTCTTTCCAGCTCTCCTTTTTCATTTCTTCTTTTCTCTTGGTGTTCTCTTCTTCTTCTCTTCTTCTTCTTTCCTCTTCTACTTGTCCTCCTCTTCTTCTCCTCTTCTGCTTTTCTTCTCTTCATTTCTCTCTTCTTTCCTCTTCTTTTTGTTCTCCTCCTCTTTTTCTTCTCTTCTTCTCTTCTTCTTTCCTCGTTCTTCTCTTCTTCTTTCCTCATTCTTCTCCTTTCCTTGTTCTTCTCTTCTTTCCTCATTCTTATCTACTTCTTTCCTCCTGTTCTTCTTCTCTTCTTCTTCTTGTTCTCTTCTTCTTTCCTTTTCTTCCTCTTCTCTATCTCTTGTGTTCATGCCATTTGTCCACTGCAGAAAACCCACACTCAACTATGCGATAATCATAGGATCTAAAACTATTCTCCCTTCCCCAATCAGTAACACAATTTTTATATTCATTTCAACAGTCAGAAATTTGCATGTTACCAGCAAAATCTCATATTTGTGAGAATGTAACATTCTTAAATATTTGCCATATGAGTGGCCATCTTTCTTTTATTTTTTCTCTCTGGATTTCTTTACATTCAATACATGTGAGAAGTATTTGTGCCAGCTGTAAGAATTTTTTCTTTATTTGCTTTTTCCTTCATTTCTCCAAATATGCCAAGGATCAATCATTATCTTTTCACTTTATTCTCATAATTTACACTTTCCGCCACCTTCTTTTCTATTCATATCACATCACTCATCATTAACGTTTTGACTGCAACCCTCTATCTTGAGTGGCTCTAAAGCCTTGTCTTGGGTGGAATTAAAAAAAAAACTAAAGAAAATTACTACAAGGTTGTCAAGAGGACAGCCTGGAAAAATGTCTAAGTTTCCTGACTTAATGTAAGTTTTGTTAGCTTCAGAATAAGGTATATTTGTCAAGCTGACAAATGGTAAGATTCAGGTACAAGTCTTCTTCAAAGTCATTTTATATTTTGAGTTTCTGTCTGAAGAATAAATCAGTGAGGTTGTATTAAAAGACAGTAATAAAAAATTAATATAAACTCATAATATATTTGCAATAATGAAAATAGTTTAAGTGTCTCAAAACAATTTCAGATAAGGATCAATGTCCAAGAAATGAAATAAACATAGTTATCTCAAAATGGTGCCAAGAAGAAAACTGACCAAATAATGTTAATACCAAAATAAGAGACAAAAAATATTCAGGAATGTTAATAGATCTCTGCTTAAAGACTCAATAAATAAAAATCTGGATATTGTATTTGTGTGTGTGTGATATTTTTTTTATTGGCAAATGATTAAGAATAGCACAGATCAATTATTTTCCAATCAAGAATAGTACAGATCAATTATTTTCCAATCAAGATTTAGAATACACGAAAACAGCATAAAATATGAGACATTGCCACTTTTATTGAAAAACAATAATCAAGTTAAATCTTTTTGAAAATCTTTTAGTCTTCCATGTAGTATTGGCCATATTTACAAAACAAGCTGGCTTTTTTTGCTTTTTTTTGTTGTCCATTCTTATCTTTTCTCTTATTTTGTCTCTTTCACTCAGATTTTCTTTTTAAAAAGGCAAATATCTTGGATAAAAGATAATTATGAAACAAAATCCTGTCAAGAATATAAAAAAAAAAAATGTCTAGTGTCTCAAATTCAAGAACTGTTTGTTTCATTGTACACTATGCATTGATTTTTGAAAAAAAAAAAAAATAGTAAATTATCCAAGGGAGATAATTTGATTGCTTCAGATCCATTTTTACTGTTCTGAGACAATTGTTTCTAAGTGTTACAGAAGATAAGCCAACGATTATTTGGATATCATTTTCATTAAGAATTATAAATTCACTAATTTACCCATGGTGCAACGTATGAAACTTGTTTTTTTTTTTTTACATACTATTATTAGAAATTTAGTACATATCAGTAATTATATTTTTTACAATATTCTTTTTCTATGTGCCATGTCCCTTCAGGACATTGACAATCAAGGCTCTCCACATTTTTTTGTCATTCATAGCTATTAGTAAATTTTGTTGATTTTTATCTCTCTTAAACCCTGTTCTAAGCTAGTTAGGTCGGTTATGGGCGGCTTTCCTGTCTCTCTTGCCTTCAGTATGTCCTGTGAGTAACAAAATTTTTTAGTTTACTGTATTATCCTAATGGTTCTATTTCATATTATTCTCAAGGCTATTGAGTAGAAATAATTATGGATCTAAATGTGGATTTTATATTTGTCTATATTTCTGAGATGAGGTATTATGTACATTATCATCTTCGTCGCCATATTTATTATAACATTTCGGCCATTGTATGCTCTGGCCTTCTTCAGGTGGTTGGAATGTTGAACTGAACATGTGAGTTCAATACCCGGTTTGTCCCTAGGCCTTGTGAATTTAAATGTCCCACGAGGCTGGCATCCCGCTCCCACCCCTACACAGTGGAAACTGTTAGATGTAGACGTCTCTTCTACTCCAATAGCTTCATGTCTCGCACATCTCGCCTATGGAACTCCCTTCCCTATTACTGTTTCCCTGACAAATACAATCTCCAACGGTTTAAGTGTAGCGTCAATCGACATCTCCAGTTGCCTTGATCTATCCACTTCCCTTCTCCACATCCTTTCATTTTTCATTCCTATCTGCTCTCGCTCCAAATCTTCTGTAACCCCCTTGCCTTGATCGACCCTCCGTCTTTCTCTTTCTCCACATCTTCTCCTTTACCACTCCTATCTGCTCTTCCTCCAACCCTTCTTTAACCCCTTGCGTGATAGTGGCCTCCAGCCTTGCTTGGGGTGTTACGCTTAAAAAAAAAAAAAAAAAAGGCAGTGGAGAACGTTCAGAGGAAATTAACAGGAGATAACTGACATCCATTAAACATGGCACAAGGAACTAGAACAGTCTACCCCAGTGAGTGAAATAAAGGGTTCAGTTCAACATTCCAACCACCTGAAGAAGGCCAGAGTGTACAACAACCAAAACATTGTAATAAATATAGCGACAAAGATGATGACATTAGTTCGAATAATGTAAATAATATATATATATATATGTGTGTGTGTGTTTGTGTGTGTGTGTATTTAGGTAGCAAATTCTCTTTTAGGCATGTCTGATTATATAAATTACAAATATTATGTCTGCTTATTTTTAGCATAATTCTTTCATATTCACAAATATTTTTCCATGTATTACAATCAAATGATGCAAGAAATGCACTGTAATGTTCACTGTTACAGTGCATTTCTTGATTGTAATTGATTCATTTGATTGCAATACATGGAAAAATATTTGTGAATATGAAAGGAGTATACTAAAAATAAGCAGACATAATGTTTGTAATTTATTTAATCACACACACACACACACACACACACACACACACACACATACATACATACATACATACATACATATATATATATATATATATATATATATATATATATATAATGAAATTGATAAAAAATAATAGGCTTTTCTGTGTTAAACAAATGGTAGTTAAGAAGATACTTTGCCTCCCTGTGTAAGATATTGAAATCTTGGCCATCTTGAGAAGAAATAAGAAATAAAAGATCCCTTACAAATGAGTATGATGCCCACCCTCACCACATTCACATGCTCTTGTCTCTGTCAATACAGACCTTTGGAGATAAATCAATCATTGAAATAGTGTTCATGTGGACAAGACTCTTGCCAAAGACACAACGATAAAGAAAACTCCAAGAATGCCTCCACTCCTGAGTTTGACTTTATTGCAAGTTAAGTAAATAAAATAAAAATACATGAGTGAGAAAGAATGCAAGGCAAATTAATATGGATTTACATACATACATATATACTAGTTGTAATCTAATAAATATAAGAAATTATACTCGTCCAGATATACATACATACATATATATATATATATATATATATATATGGTGGTACTCGTTTGGAAAAACCTCAGATAGCTCAACTTGCAGTAGAACAAATCGGTACTCAAGGAAAAATGGGAATAAAAAAAGAAACAACCAAGAACATTAAACCAAAGTGAAAACAATCGTCCAGTGTTCAAGCTCTAAGTCCAAAGAAAAAAACCCCCAAAATGAGTAAAAAGTGCTCAGTACACTAAGTAGAGTAAAATCTAAGATAATCCTAAGGAGCCAGGCAAACCTACCTAGGTTTCACCTAAACAGATCTCCTTAGGATTATCTTATATATATATATATATATATATATATATATATATATGCACATTGTGATTTCCTTTGATTTTGACAGTACTTGTGTTAAAATAAATAAATATGAAGAATAAAAAAGTATTAAAAAATATTTTTGGCTTAATAATATTTAATCACTAATTGTAATATTTACAACATTTCACAATATTTCTTCTCTATTGCATTATTTTTTACAACGAAGAAAAGATATTCGTTTGAAATTTTGTTAATTATTGGTTTTTAGTTATTTTTATTGCCAAAATTCTCAAGAAACAGTTTTTTTTTTTCCCTAAATAAATTATTCTTACTTTTTCCACTTTCCTCCCTGGACAAATTTCATCACAATGGCCACAAAAATTTTCCATTTCTTATCATTCCTGCCAATTGCAATTTTTCTACTGAATCATACCATTCACCCAAAGAGTCTTCTGACTTTTTAGTCCAAACTTGTTCCATCATTTGGTAGATGCATATGTAATAATTTCTCTTCATGAATATTTATGTCAAATGAATAAATTTCATTTTTTGTATAAATGTCTATCTTTTTCTTTGCATTTCTATCATTAGAATCCGGGTGAAGACATGGTATTATCAGTCGGTTATTTTTAATAATTTTTTTCTGTTAATATATTTTGGGGCTCATTAACTAATTTTTTTTTTAATTTTATTTTATTCAATTTTCTTTTTATTTCTTTTTAGTTTCAACCCACTTGCCAATTTACTGTCAACCTCACCCTCAGCACCAATTTAACTATCAACAAACTATGCATAATTGTAGAATTCCTTGGTAATTAGAACCAAATGCTGTCAGTGAAGTTGCTGTAGTTATTGAATAAATTGTAAATCTGAAATTCTGTCTCCCTAAAAAGATGGCCTTAAAAAGATTTCTTCCTTCCTAACTTCATTGTTTTCATTTTTTTTAATTCATTTTTTGTAGAATATTTAAAAAATACAAAAGCATAAAATATGTATAAAAATATTTTTATATTAATAACATTTTTCCCTTATTTCATATTTACGTTTTATTTTTTATATTTATGTGCCAGATAAGGTTGTATCAGTAAGTCCCTAGATTGACACAATTATAAACTGAATTTTTGTCTGATCTGAAATTTTCATCCAATAATGTTTGTTCTACATAGAAGTGTTGGTTTAAGTACATATGCATCAAGAAATGGATGGTTAACTTTAACGCCTGTAAAAGAAAACTGCTCTCTATTAACCACCACAGGGATCCATCCCTGCATCCCATTAGAATGTCTGAAGACCAACTTCTCGAGAGCTCCTCTCTGCGGCTGCTCGGTCTCACGCTGTCCGCTGATCTGAGATGGAACAAATACATCGAGTCAATTGCATCATCCACCGCAAGGAAAGTTGGCTCCCTGTGCCGAGCCAGGAAATTTTTCACCCCGGAATCTATCCTCCAAATCTATAAATCGACCATTCGCCCTTGCATGGAGTATTTCTGCCATATATGGTCTGGAGCCCCTGCTGTTTGCCTCAGGGTTCTTGATAAGATCCAGAGACGGATATGCAATGTAATTGGCCCTGATCTGTCATCCCGTCTGCAGTCGCTCTCTCACAGACATGATGTTGCCTCGCTCTGCCTTTTTTACAAATACTTTCACGGTAATTGCTCCGAGGAGCTGCTTTTGCTGGTTCCTAGGCCTCATAAATTTAAATGTCCTACGAGGCTGGCATCCTGTTCCCACCCCTTCACCGTTGAAACTGTTAGATGTAGACATCTCTTCTACTCCAATAGCTTCATGTCTCGCACATCTCGCCTGTGGAACTCCCTTCCTTATTCCTGTTTCCCTGACAAATACAATCTCCAACTATTTAAGTGTAATGTCAATCGGCATCTCCAGTTGCCTTGATCTATCCACTTCCCTTCTCCACATCCTTTCACCTTTCATTCCTATCTGCTCTCACTCCAAATCTTCTGTAACCCCCTTGCCTTGATCGATCCACTATCTTTCTCCACATCCTCTCCTTTACCACTCCTATCTGCTCTTCCTCCAAACCTTCTGTAACCCCTTGCGTGCTAGTGGCCTCCAGCCTTGCTTGGGGTGATAAGCTAAAAAAAAAAAAAAAAAAAAAAAAAAATATATATGTAACTAGTTTAACATTCTTGTCAAAATACTGCGATCTTTGTCACTTTCTTCACTTAGTAGTACTAGTAGGTCCTTCCATATTTTTTTCATTTTAAATAAATTACTAGCCAACTACCTGTCCGATGAACATGGAAAAGTAAATTGTCATAGAAGTTTTCTTAGGTCTGTAAAATTTCCTGTATAAACATTTTCAGTAAGATGTCTATTTTCTAAATATACTTTTGTTATAATCTAACATAAATTTCATTAAGTCCACTTGAATTTCTTACTCTATCCATAGCTACAGAAAGCTGACCATGAGAAAGAAAGGTTTGAATAATTTTCTAATGCTTATATCAATAATAACAAAATTTAATTAATCAAATTTATTATTTTTTTTTCATGTTTAATTAATTCTGTACAGTTGTAAGAAAATATAATTAAACAGACTTTCTTTCTATTATTTAGATAATTCCATAAAATATTTTTTGGCTCCATTTGACTAATTTGTAATCGGGTGAAATATCAGACGATAACATTTATTATTATGAACTCTGTAGGTTTTCTGACTTCTGACTGAAATTTTAAAAAAATTCTTTTGATACAAACGAGATAAATCTTAAAAAAACTTGATTGATAGAAACATTGTTTATATACAGCAATTTTTAAAAATTTGAGTTAAAACTAAACAACACAAAGTATTTATTAAAATATCTAAAAAATTGTTCTGCAAATTAAATGTCACTGTTTGTGTTGTAAATGCTAATTTTTAATGAACTTAATGAACTTACATTAAGAAAATTGGAATAAATCCTCATATTTCATTGCTTCTAAAATCTGCATTGTTTGGCATTGAAAATATTCTGCAAAAGGTTCTGTCTGAGGTTGTACAGCTTGTTGGAGAACACCTATAATACAAGATCCCTGGTAGAAACCAAAATTGTGCAAAAGAAGATGATAGTAGTCATAGCTGGTAGACCTAGTAACATCACCAGATTATTTCCTTTTTTGTTACAAAAATAATCAAAATAGTATTTAAATGCTTAATTAATCACAACACTTTATTTCCTTTTCACTTAATGCAGTTCAATCTGCTTTCTCTTATTATCACCATAACTGTCCTTACAGCCCTAAATTGTCTTTCTTCCCACCCAAGCCCATTTAAAACACCAAAGAATTTGATACCGAGTTCTCTCTCAAGACTTCCTATTGGAAATCACAAACAACAGAATAAAAATTACAAATGGCTACTGTGAGTGCGAAAAGATATTCTGTCGAGAAGCCTCCTGAAGGCTACTAGACACAAAGACACCTGCTGAAGGCTGGAAAAAGGACCAGTTATCTTGCAAATTGGATCAAATTAATTCTCAATTTATTCTTGAAAAGTCTGCACATGGTCATAATTGTTAGGTTCACAGTGACTCTCAAACTCAGTACAGTACTTATAGCTTGTGGGAATAATTTGTTCAGGAACATACAGACATTTACTATTGTTAGCCTGGCATAAAACTACAAACTTGGAGCACTAGAGAGCTAATGCATTATAGCAGTCAGAGCCATCAAGGTTAGCTTGTTGACTATTGCAATATTCTTTTTTTTTCTAATGTTCAAATTTGGTGATACACTTCTGCATAAGCACTTTCATGTCATATGCCATTTTGCCAGACTGCTATCTGAAACAAAGCGAAAAAAAATATGGGTTGCTTTCATGAAAGTTCACATCTCCCATACCTTTAATGTTATCCTCTGACACTTTGGATTTTCTTCTATGTGTGATGCCACTTCAGTATATTGGCGATCATGGCTCTCCACAATTTCCTGTCCTTTGTAGCTCTTAGTAAATTTTGTCTTTTTGCGATCTCTCCTGACATCTGTTCTACAATCTATTTGCACATAACATGCATAAAAACTAGTTTTCCTGATATTCTTACAAGTAGCAAATTGGGTTAAATTTGAAAGTTAGTAAATTTTCAATTGACTTATCATTCTTCTTTTATATGCTGTGTCTCTTCAGGTGATCATGGCTCTTCACAACTTCCTATTATTTTTAGCTGTTAGTGATGCTTGTCTCTTTACTATCCTTCCAAGCCAGTGCTCTGCCATTCATTTAAAACAATCTCATTAGACAAACGAAACAACTTCATCACTGTTAACCTTTGTCTCTCTTGCCTTTGGTACGTCCGGTAAGGAAATTGTTGTATATTCACCGTCATCTGTATTGGTATTACAGAAGCAGTTCAGCATTGGTTCCTTTGTTTCTAACAACATTTTTCTGTCACTTAATACTCTGAAAACTCAAGTCGTGTTCTTAAATAGGCTTGTCAGATTGAGAAATTTCTAGAGATCCCATATGTGGAGCCAAACTTCAGAAATATCTAAACTGTATACAAACATTTCCTAAGACCAGTGGTGAAAAAGGCTTTAAGTGAGTAAATCATCCTTTGAATATTGTGGACTGGCACTACAGAATCACAAACAAAGAGCTGTACTAAATAAAAGAAACCACATCACTTGAGAACTACCAACATCAGCAACAACTAAAATGGATAGCACATGTAACTCAAAGAGAAAATAATGACATAATCAATATGTTAACATTCCACACTACTTCAAATAAAGGGTTAGGAAGGAAACCCCCATCATTACTGGAAAGAGCAATAACAGCTACTGACTTTGAGAA
This sequence comes from Acanthosepion esculentum, assembly GCA_964036315.1. Lineage (NCBI taxonomy): Eukaryota > Metazoa > Mollusca > Cephalopoda > Sepiida > Sepiidae > Acanthosepion > Acanthosepion esculentum. Next base: position 33,050,945 of record OZ038498.1, read on the forward strand.
ACCTGTTTTTCTAAAAAAAAAGGTGTTTTAAGAGATTTTATAAATTTCAACTGAAAACAGTACAAACTGCTCAGTCAATGAATGTTCAATGTTTCCTTTTAGGGAAATGGCTAATATTATTAGGTTGGTGCAAAAATAATGTCGTTTTTTGACATGATCTTGAATGTCAAAAAACGACCTTATTTTTGCACCAACCTAATACCAATACCATTATCTTTTAGAAGGCATCTTTCACTTTCTCAGTGTCCCTTCAAATATTAATGGCACATTTTCTGTTATCTGCTGTAACTGGCAATTGCTCTAGAAAAGGAGCTCCAATCAATGGTTACCTGGGGTAGGAAATAGCTTATAAATTCTATTGCCTCTAAAATAAAACTGCTTTCATTTAATCACCAAAGAGAACCTTTTCTGCCTAAACACCAGGAGAGAAAAGCTCTTGGGCTCATGTTTTATGCTGATATGAAGTGGAGTGACTCTATCAAATCAATTGTTACATCTTCTACTAGGAAAGCCGATTCACTGTTTTGTGCCAGAAAATTTTTGTCATTAGAATCTATCTTGCTCATTTATAAATCTACCATTCGTAGAATACTGCTGCCATATCTGGTCTGCTACTCCTGCTGTATACCTCGAGATTCTTGACAAAATTCAAAGAAGGGTCTGTTTTCTGTGATTATTTTCATGGCAACTGTTCTGAAGAGATTTTTTCCCTGGGGCCTCAACTAAATGAATTTAAGCATGCTTCTAGATTGGCAACTAGGTCTTACTGTTTTACTGTTGAACTAGCTATATGTAACGACCATTTCCGCTCTGACAGTTTTTTTTTCTTGCACTTCCCACCTGTGGAACTCTCTTCCACTTTCTTGCTTCCTGTTACTTAAAAACTTCAAAAATTTAAATGCAACATCAATTACCATCTTCTGTCTTCTTGAACACTGTTCGTTTATTGTCCTTTCCTCAATGCTCCCCACTAAAGTCTTCTCATTCTCTTTTACTCCCTGTCACACTAGTGGTAGTATTGTCCTTCTTGGGATGAAAAGATTTTTAAAAAATTAAAAAAAAAAAAAATTGCTTGATTTTGACATCTCCAATTATTAGTTCACATCTTGGTCTGTCTTTCTTGCTATGATCATCCATTTTGTTTTCTTATAATTGATCTTTAGTCTACTCTTCTCTCTTTCCTTTACAATCTTATCTCAGAGTTATTGTTGTTTTCTTTTCTGTGTCTGTTACCAACACAGTGCCATCTGTGTATTTTATGTTGTTAGTGTGCCAACCAGTAATAAATCATGGTAGAATTACTTTTTTTATTAGTAGCTTTAAAAGTTGCTCAAAACATCACCAACTAGTGAAATTATCATAGCACTAGTCTTTCAGAAAGAATTGATTTGGCAACATTGCTTAAAAATCAAGCATTTCTGTGTGAGATCAGTCAGTTATGTGTCATACATGATACACACTTAGGTGATCATGTACCTTTTGATACATGACTGACGAAGCAGATTTTTTCCTGCAGTAGGTTGCCATTTCTTTCTGCAGTTGACCAGTTGCCATCCAAGGCTATAGAATCCAATCTGTCCTGCTATTTACTCATCGCTGGGGGAAGAAAAAGAGGATTTATACCTTTCCCAAGGGTATTAGCATGTAAGTGAATGTAACAGATTCAGCTGGAATTCGAACTTGGCTCTCTGATTCCTCAATCCGAGCCACTATCCATTACTCCACAGTGTAAAAATGATTATTTTTCTAATGTTCATAGTCATATAGAGAAAAGTTTCAGATACCATCAAAAGTGACAAAACTTGAAAATTTATTTCAATTGATCAGTTCAACTGGTTTTATTCTACCTAAATTCTGTTCAGACCATGTCTGACAGATTTAGAAAAATCTGATTATGCACACACAAAAAGATTTCTACAAAAGAATATATATATATATATATATATATATATATATATATATATATATATATATATATATATATATATATATATATATATATATATGTGTGTGTGTGTGTATGATATTTAGTGGAAAGTGCTCAAAATCGGTGATAT
>OZ038498.1:33058001-33068001 GCA_964036315.1 Acanthosepion esculentum
ATATATAAAAAAGTGAACATAGAAGTCAAACACTTAGAGGAAACAGTCTGTTTCATGCTAGATGCAATCATCAGGCCACGAGTGTTGTTATTTTTCTCAGCTATTTATATATACAGGTCAGTGGTGCATTGTGGGTAGTGTATTTTTGCGGTTATTTTACCGGAAGTCGTTCATTTGTTTATTGATTTATTTGTGTCAAATTATTTTGCTTGTTTTTATTTAATTTTATTTTTATTTTTTATCTCATATATTTATTTATTTTTTATTTTGATTTTGATTGGTGTTTTTATTAACGTAGTAAAAATTTGTTTGTATAGCTTATTGTGGGTTGTCTATTTTGGCGGTTATTTTACCGGAAGTCGTTTATTTGTTTATTTATTTGGGTGAAATTATTTTGCTTGTTTTTATTTATTTTTATTTTTATTTTTTATCTCATATATTTATTTATTTTTATTTTGATCAGTGTTTTTATTAACGTAATAAAAATTTGTTTATATAGCTTATTTAATAGTTTTGTTTTTGTTTGGGAAGATAATTAAAGCTATTTGTTGAATTTTGGGGTTGATTGTTGTGGTTTGTTCTGACTATTATTTTAGTGGGAACCGTTTTTAATTTATTTATTTGGATTGATTATCTTTATTTGTTTTTTCTAAATGGCTAGTTTATCGGTATCGGTTGTTAGTTTATTTATATATTTGGATGTATTTAGATCAATTTATATACTTGTTATTTATTTGTTACACTGTATATTTTCTCTTTTTGGTTTTCGATTTTTAAGTAACGCAGTATATTATATTTTATTCATTTTTTTTCATTTATTTTTTTTTATCGTTATATAACAGTTATAGCTATTTTTCGTCAGATTTTTTGTTTTGATTTTTTATAGTCTAATATTTTGGTCATAATAGTTTGCTTATTTGTTTATTATTTACTTTATTTATTGATTTAGTTTCTTTTTTTATTCTATTTTTCATCTATTCTAACAAGTGTGGTTTGGTAATTTTTTTGGATTAATTTATTTTGCTTATTTTATTGTCATTTTGTTTGTTTATGTATTTATTTATTTTTTTCCGTTTTCGATTTTATATATATATATATATATATATATATATATATATATATATAGCATAATGAGCGGCCACGTATACTTTCTTGATATGTATATAATATCTGGATAAAATAAAGACTTAAACAAAGACTTGGGTATTCTAAATCTGTATAAATATTTCAATAGTTAAAATATTTTTTCAAAAAATTTCTTTAGATATAGTGAAAAATCCTTTTTAAACAATAACCAAAACACCTTCTTCAGTTGTCCGTTAAAGAATCAAACACAATCGCGTTCCACACCACGTGTCGTCCGAGTCTAAAAACAAACACACAAACACAGTAATTTAAGTAAACACACATACGAAGAAAAAAAGAAAAATACTGAATTCTAAAATTAGACACATATAAACTAGGGGTAAACAAACACGTGGATATTTTAAATCTACATAAATATTTCAACAGTTAAAAATATTTCTTAAAGTATTTCTTGAGATATGGTCAAAAAACCTTTTAAACAACATTTAAGACACTATCATCAGTCTTCCACCAAAAATTCAAACAGTCGCATTCCACATCACGTGACATGCACGCTTCACGACAAACGCTGTAAACAAACACACAAACACAGTATCTCATTTGATTTCTGAGGAAAGACCGAGGTGGTCTGAAATATTAAATATATACAAAAACACAGAAATAAATACTTTCATAAAAAAAAACACCCAATTTTGTTTCATTTATTTTATCCAGATATTATATATATATATATATATATATATATATACACACGCACACACACACACACACACACACACACATATATATATATATATATATATATATATATATAGGACTGTAAAAAATAAAAAAGATCACATCAAGAAAGTTGATCATTAGTGGTAGTGGTAATATTTAGTTCATTATCTTTAAAAGGTTTTATCAGTTCCTTTCACAGTCAGTCTATAATTTCTTAAGCAACACTCAATAATGATTACTCAATCCAGCAAAAATGTTGGTTAATACTGGGCCCAAAGGACTACCCATCGAAACTTCATTGATTTGAGCATACACAGTCTTGTCAAAACTAAACTCATCTCAGTATCTGTCTATATTTCTGAGATGAGGTATTATGTACTCTATTTACATTATTCAGACTATTGTCCTCATCTATGTCACCATGTTTATCACAATGTTTCGGCCATTGTATGCTCCAGCCTTCTTCAGGTGGTTGGAATGTTGAACTGAATCCTTTATTTCGCTCATTGGGATAGACTGTTCTAGTTCCACATGCCATGGCACAGTAGATAAAGGCGTTAGTTAGATCCAGTGACAGGACCCAAAGATTGTGAGTTCAATACCTGGTTAAGGCAGTGGAGAAATTTTAGAAGGGAATTAACAGGAGATAACTGACATCCATTAGACATGGCATGTGGAACTAGAACAGTCTACCCTAGTGAGCGAAATAAAGGGTTCAGTTTGACATTCCAACCACCTGAAGAAGGCTGGAGCATACAACGGCTGAAACGTTGTGATAAACATGGCGACAAAGATGAGGACAATAGTCCGAAGAATGTAAATAATGTAAACTCAACTCATTCAGTTGCTAAATGCATAAACTCCAAAAAACAAACTTCCAGAATTAAAGCAGGACCCAAACAACCTCTGTAGTGAAACCAGTGTGTGTCAACATATTCTGGCCAATATAAAATCAGGCAGTCTGAGTCTTTCTTCTAGGATGACTCACTCTGCACATGATTTGGCAATAGGCCAACATCTATGAGATAATCCTGTCTGTGCCACCAAATATATAGATAGTTTTTTCACTGTTTTTCACAGAGCCCGGTCTGCTCACCACTTGTGTGTTCTTGAAGTTGTATTTATTAAGTTACATCAACTGGATTTCATTCACTCTCTGTATTTGTTTGGAGAGTCATGAGGGAGAAGTTTTCTCTTTTACACTCATTTGTAACTGATTATCACTTATTTTAATTGTGAATTATTTAAATTTATTATTAAATTATTTTTAATCATGTTCCAAAGTTCCCGTCGTCATTCAATAAATATTTTTGTTTGAGTTTAGTTTTCACAATACAATGTATGCCCAAATCAATGGGGTTTCAATGGGTCCAGTATTAGTCAAAACTTTTGTTGGTTTCTATGAGCAACTTTTGTTTAAGAAATGCAGTAAACCCATGTATATTTATTCACAAATATTATCCATGGTTTTGTCAGATTTGAGCCAACAGTTACCTTTGAAAAAGTGTTGGCCAAAAAGGATTCTTTTAGGGAAAGAGAAATGAAAAATGCCTTTGTGCTTTTTCAAATTATATATATATATATATAATTATAAAACAGTTATTGGTCAGAGTTAAATTAGACGAGAAAACAGTTGTTTTAAAAAGTGCACTATACACATAAAAGGAAAATAAAAATAAAAATTTAACGTGTATAGCTTTTAAATTTAAAATGTTTGAACAGGATGTCCTACATGACTGAGAGGTCAAGGCACGTCAGATCTAATGACAGTATCCCCTAGGGGACATAGGTTTGCCGGGGGCGCTTATTTTTCTAACAAGATTTCTTGAATATTCAGGCTGGTAGACATTAATAAATAAATATACTATTTAATAAATGAAAAAAAATAAAACAGCATCTACTCAAATATGAATATCCATTAAAAATAATGTTTAAACAAATAGATTAATTTATACATTTATATATATATATATATATATATATATATATATATATATATATATATACACACACACACACGGGGTGTAGTGGATAAATTGTCATCTAAATTACACAGAAATGAAAATAAAAAAAATTTTTAAGAGATATATTGACCAAAATTACACAAAAATGTCTTGAAATACTAAAGATTCAATAAAATCACCATTGTCTTCAACCATGCCCTCCACACAATTTCAGAATCTCCTGCAACTCTTCTGGACGGTCTCCTTGTTTAAGTTGGTGAATGTTGCCATAATATTTGCCTTCAGTTCATCTTTGGTGTTACAAGGAGTTTTGTTGGTCTCTTGCTCAACTCTGCCCCACACATAATAATCAAGGGGGTTGCAGTCTATGGAGTTAGGTGGCTAGATCTTAGGTGTGATGTGGTCACAAAAATTGTCTGACAACCATGACTGGGTTCTCCTGCTTGTGTGGCATGGTGTAGAGTCCTGTTGCCAGATATAGGATCTTATAGCAGCCACACTTGCCCCAGGGCAGCACTACCTTGAGACACTTGATTTCGGCCTCCATGTTGAGTCTGAGGTCTTCACCAACAAATTCGGGAGCTCTTTTTTCATCAGACCGATCAGAGTTAGTTTTTCAGGCTGCTGTACCTTCCTAATCACCATTAGACTCATCCAACTCTTTCTGAATCCTCTGCACTGTCCTCAGATTGACACCCAAACACTTTGAAATGTTTGTATTGGAGTTTCCAGCACAAATGCCAAGCAGTACAGCATGCTGTTTCCAAATTTCTGGCAGAGTAAATTGCGTCTTGGTGCTCTTTTTCTCAAAGACAGTGTCAAACTGACCTTACTATACTGTGCCATTGACAGAATAAAAACAACATGCATGTGCAAAATTAAAAATATAAAACGGTGACAATTTACCCATCACACCCTGTATAAAGCTTTTATTTACTGGCATACACATTTTTACATATATTTTCATCTGATTCCCACTCCTCCCTAGACTTTTGAACAGGTGTAGAGGATTATCCCTTGTTCCCTGTTTAGGATTGGGTTCCTTCTAAAGTCTTTTCATTCTCTTTCACTACCAATAGCTCCTTGCATCTTAATGGCATTATCATCTTCCTTGGGGGTGAATTGATTAAAAAAAATATATATGTGCACGTGGATGTGTGTTTATATAAAAATATAGGCTTTTTAATTAATTGTATTTTATATATATGTTGAAATATACATCCTTGCCTTATTGGATAGATATTACATTGAATCTGTATTTCATACAGATGATACTTGCTTGTGTGAGTATTGAGTCTCTAGGTAAGCATGTGTTTGGGCATAATATTGTTTTATGTAATCTCTGTAATAAAGTATATATAAACCTCCATACTTGTTTGAACTTGAGTTTGCATGTGTTAATGCAATTCTGATTATATAAGAAAGTTTACAAACTTATCTTTCGTGAACGAATAATCAGTTTCATTTTTATTTTTCTAGACTTTCATTTATTATGAATTAATGAATGCTGTTACTTGATTAGGCATTTTATACTTTATATACCAATATTCCATTTCTTTATTTTATTTTGACTGCAAAATATGCCTCTGCTTAAAGATTTGAACTTCTGGTCATTAGGAACTTGGTTCAAGCTGTGTGCTTGCTTCATTATTCATTGCTTTTCATAAAACGTTTGAATTTTTATTTCGATTGTTCACCCGATAGAAGTTTTAAGAGCCACTCAAGGTAGAGGGTTAGTGAATGAGTTTGTTATAAGGGCATAAAAGGATTAAGTAAGGAGTGCTTATTATGAGGATATCTAGGATAAATAACAGTTAATACTTGAAAAGGTTAACGTAACGATCAGGGATCTCAGGACTAAGCCCCATAAAGTTGAATTCTCTTGAGAAAGAAGATGTCTGGGTGAAACTTCTGGCCTACCAAAGGAATATAAAGAGAATAAGAAGGAGTCAAACCTCTGGATGTGGCACATGGTAAAAAGGGATGAAAATTAAAAGTGAAACTTTGTTTAAAAAAGATGATGATGATAATAGCTGTTTCCTTTTAAAGAAATATTTGGCATTCATTGATCAGTCAGTGCTGTTGTCAGTTGAAATTTATAAAATATTTCTTTTAAAGCAATTTTTCATGAAAATAGTTTTCTCAAATCTAGTGACTGTTATCACTTTCTCTCTAATACTGATGGGGGCTTCCAACTTAATCTTTTATTTGAAATTGTGAAACAACAATTTTTATGATGGGGTCAAGGTCGGTACCATTTGCTTTCATACCAATTTCAGATCATTGTTTTTGTTTTGGAATGGTTTGAGTTCTGTTTCTTGGAATACTTGGTAGAGGATGTTAAGATCAATTCCGGGTGTTGAAAATAATGGCTAGCATTTCAAAACTGTTCTTGGTGAACACTTTTTCTGTATGCCATGTCCCTTCAGTATATGGGCAATCATAGCTCTTAGCAATTTCCTATCCTTTGTAACTCTTAATAACTTATATTTTTTTGCTATCTCTCCTAATCCCTATACTGACAACCATTTAACCAAGCTTGTTAGGTATGTTATGCACTATTTTCCTCTTTCCTTTAATATATCTTGTGAGTGTTAAATTTTCTAAGCCTTCTTTAATACTTCAATAATTGATTGATTTTAGATTATTTCAAGCCAGAAAATATTTTTTAGATTGTAAGAATTTTTTTTTTTTGAGATAATAATGGTTTACTTGATACAAGTCTAACAATTAACCCATATCAATGGGGAGAATAGTTGGATTCATGCCTAATCAGAATTTGATAAACAAAATCAATATATAAACTGATCCCTCACTTTTTAGTGGCCACAACAGTTTCTATACAGAGACAGTAAATAAATCTGAGCGACATGTCCAAGTAGCTAATCAGTATTTCATTGTTTGATTCATTTATTTTCTGTGGCTTATCTATACTCTGTAGGTTATTTCAGGACAGAAAATATTTTTAGATTGTAAGATTTTTTTTTTTTTAGTTAATAATAGTTTAGTGATACAAGTTTTAATAATTAACCCATAGCTGGAGGAGAAGCAGATTCTTATCTGTTCCAAGAGTATTTGCATGTAAGTGAATATAATGAATCCAACTGGAATTGGAACTCGGCTCTCTGAGTAACAGTTCCAAGCCATTATCCATTACACCACCCGCACGTCCAAGCATACAGCTCCTGGTATTTTCAAGCAATTACCCATCTATGTACTGACCAGACTCGATGTTGCTTACTTTTTGTGATTGTATCGGAATCAGTGTTTCAATGTGATGTGGCTTTAAGCCTAATACTTCAGTGAGAAAAGAAGCAAAAGCAAAGAGCATAAAAGATTTCATAAGAGTTAAAGATATTGAATGCCTTGGAAGATAATAAGTTAGTAAGAATTGTAATAAATTGCATGTTAAGATTACATCTCTGGTTCAAAAATTCACCTGACACTGTTGTAGTTTCAATTGTTTGGTTTTGGTTGAAAAAAAAAATGTAGAAATAACGGAACACACAAATGGTGTGACCCAAAAAAGAGATTGGAATGAATGAAATGTATATTTTCATTAAAATGCACATGTTACACAAGAAACACACTTTATATAGAATTCAGTATCAGTTAAATGTGTACACAGCATTCACTAATATGTATGTTGCTGTGTGAAGATAATATACTAATAGACTAACAGGAAATAAAAATTGTAACACACTAAATATGTATTTGAATTTACTCAAGGTTAAAATACAGTTAATATAGCTGAGATGATCACAGGACATATTGAGGAGCAAAGGGAAACTTTGTGGTTGTAGAGAGCCATGATTGCCCACGTCCTGAAGGGACATGGCGCATGAAAGAAGAATATAGCTGAGCTGCTCACAGGACAGGTTACATCTATCATGAGCTTGTTTAAACGGATTTCACAATATCTAGGCATATAGTAAGGGAATAATATTGCTTAGAGATATAAAGAATTAGAGGTTTTAAAGTGTCATGATTGCCCACGTCCTGAAGGGACATGGTGCATAAAAGAAGAATATAGCTGAGCTGCTCACAGGACAGGTTACATCTATCATGAGCTTGTTTAAATGGATTTCACAATATCTAGGCATATAGTAAGGGAATAATATTGCTTAGAGATATAAAGAATTAGAGGTTTTAAAGTGTCATGATTGCCCACGTCCTGAAGGGACATGGTGCATGAAAGAAAAATATAGCTGAGCTGCTCACAGGACAGGTTACATCTCTCATGAGCTTGTTTAAACGGATTCCACAATATCTAGGCATATAGTAAGGGAATAATATTTCTTAGAGATATAAAGAATTAGAGGTTTTACAGTGTCATGATCGCCTACATCCTGAAGGGACATGGCATAGAAAAGATGAAGAATAATATAGTTGAATTAGAATAAATGATCACATATGCAGATGTACAGTTTAATGCTAAAATAAATGCTATATCAACAGTATTTAGACCCTATGTTAATAAACTGTCTATCCTATTTAGGCATTACCACAGATGGTAAATGCTTTTCTGTGATATACTTTTTTGTATTTCTTGCACTGTAGATGCAATGTAGCAAGAGTTGCAATACAGGTGCAAGGATTGGCTTGTTAATTTTAACGCTTCTAAAATGATCTCTGTTAATCATTTTAAAGAACCTTTTTTTTACCTTCCTTCAGCATGGCTGATGCTAACTTCCATGGGAGCATCTCACTGCACCTTCTTGGTCTTGTGTTTTTTACTTACATGAATTGCAATGAATTTATTGAATCAATTTCTAAATCATTTCTGAAAAAAGATCTAGGAAAGTTGGTTTAGTATGTAATGCTAGACAATTTTTCTCACCAGAATCTATCTTCCACATTCTTAAGTCTACCATTGATACTGTGTATCAATGCACAATAATGATAATACCTCATCTAATGACTTACAATCTGTTGTTAAACCTCCAGGTGATCAACTCACTCCGACTTCTTGATATCATATTTTTCACTTACCTGAAGTGGAACACTTACTTTGAATTGGTTGTTTCTAGAAAAGGATCATAATGTAATGCTAGACAATTTTTCTTGCCAGAGTCTAACTTGCCCATTTATTAGTCTAACATTCTGGTCTGGTGTTTCTGTTTTATATCTAGACATTATATCTAGAGATTCTTGAAAAAAATCTAAAGAAGAATCTGCATTATTATTTGTCTTTGTCTGGCATCTCAGCTTAAGTCACTTTCTCAGCACCATAGTGTTGTCTCTTCTATAAATCCTTTCATAGTAATTGTTCTGATGAGCTTTCTTCTTTGGTACCTTGACTTTAGAATTTAAGTGAAGTACTAGATTGTGGTGTAATGGATATTGGCTTAGAGTGAGAACTCAGAGAGCTGATTCTGAACTCCAGTTGAGTTCGTTAGATTCACTTACATACAAATACCTTTTGGAAAGGTATGAATCCACCTCTTCTCCCCCTATTTATGGGTTGAATAACAGTAGAAACTGGTTTCTTTAGCATTAGTTGGCAACCAGTCTACCGCAGAAAGAAATGGCAGCCTACTGCAGGAAAAAAAATCTGCCTCGTCAGTCAAGTATCAAAAGATACATTATCGCCTAAGCATGTATCATGCATGGCACATAACTGACTGATTGTTGATGACCCTGCAGTAACACCGGTTCAATCTTCAGTACACCCATGATCACCCAAGCATGTATCATGTATGGCACTTATCTGACTGACTGACTAGATTGGCAGATAGGTCTCATAATTTTACTGTTGAAATTGCAAGTTGTAACCATAAGTTCTCTGCTAATAGTTTCTTCTGCTGGACTTCTTGCTTGTGGAACTCTCTTCCAGCTTCCTGCCTATGATGCTAATGATGCTGTCTCCTTCAATCATGTTCTTTTATTGCCCTGTCTGTCGCTTTCATCTCCAGGCATCCTAGTGGTGTTTGATGCCTTCCTTGGAGTGAAGTGATTAAAAAGAAATGTGCCACTGAATGAATGAGGCATCATTCTATCATATACTAGACATGATGAATAAAACATGCTCAGAAACGGACATTTTGCATTTTGGGGACATTTTCCAAGTTATACGTGCTATATCTCGTCTGAAAGTAGGCAGGATTTCAGAATGGGTTTAACTATGATCTATTCTAACTCCAAGTATTTGTCAAGATCATTTCAAGTTAATCAATACTGATAAGCATTGATCAGTTCTCGATTGGTATTGCTTCTGCCATATTTGTTTA
>OZ038498.1:33073001-33133001 GCA_964036315.1 Acanthosepion esculentum
ATCAATCAATTTAAGACAACATTTTCGACTGTACGAATAATTTTGTCTTTTCCTACTTTGCATAATTTGCCTGTCAAAAATTGTTGTATTTAATTATTGTTCTGAAAATTGGGTATTATATTCCTTTTTTTGCACTCATTAACATATAAAAAACCTGGCATTACATGTGCATTAGATTCTGAGAAATGGACAAAAATATTCAAAATTGATGGGTGCACAAATAATTTCATCATTGACTGTATATATATATATATATATATATATATATATATATATATATATATATATTATGTCAAGTCTACTTGTGTGTGTATATATAGGAATATATATATATATATATATATATAAATTATTATGCCTAGTTTATGTCTATGCTTGTGTGTATATATGAGAATTATTTCATATATAAAAAGTGAAAAGTGAAATTGTTAAAGGGTACAAAATAATCAATAACCAGAAAAGCAAAATTAGTAAGAATCTTACATATGTATATTATATGTATACAGATATTACTCTGTATGTATTTGTCCTTCTACTGCACTAAGTAAACCTGTGTAAATACCATGCAATTGAAATATATGTATTGAATATATATATATATACTGTGATGCTTACCTTGAAATACACACAATTGTGTGTGTGGATATGTAACAATGAAAATGGTGAGGAAAAAATCATGAGGGAAAGCGAAATGGGTAAAAGTGAAATCATTGCACAATATAATTTTATTAGTGGTATTTTTAGTCCATTTGTTGAAATATGATACATGGCAGGCGCCTCTGGCCATTTTTCTCTTTCTCCCCATCGACTAACTCCACATTTATTTAGGAATCCAAAAGAGGAAGTAGGTTTTTTTTTCATATATTTCCTTACAGATGTTAATAGCAACACATATGTCTGAGAGTTCAGCCCATAAGTGGAATCCTTGCTGCAGTTACTTTCTATAGATTAAATAAGTCCAGTGTGCCAGCCCTGATTTTATGCCTTTAACTCAAATCACTTTCATGGTCTGAACACAATTTACACATATGACTACACATCTTCGTGTTCGTGCAACAAAAGTCTGTTAGATTTTTAATGGTGTTTTACTAATCTGGCATGAAATCACTTATCGGTATATTTATTCTCTTCAGAAGAAAAAATAATTGGAGATAAATAGTAAGAAACCAAACCAGAGGCTGTCTTTGAAAATAAAGAATATAATACTCTTTTAATTATTTTTTTATTTTGATATATTTTATTTATCTAGTTATTTTTGCAAACAGGACAACGCATTCCATCAAAGCCAGAAGAGTGTATCTGGTTGTTCTAAGCAAAAAGAAATTCTAACAGATTGTGGACATGGTTATTGCAGATGTCCACAAAGTGAACATCAAATAAAATGAAAAATACCTGAGAGCTGAATATGTTAAGAAACATGGAGAAGTGAGTAAGAATTGAACCCAAAACCTTTGATCATAACTTTTTTTTTATTCATGCACCACTGTAAAATGCAAAATTAACATATTGTCATTCATCAAATTCTTTTTCATCTTACTGAAATACCCAATTGAAAATCCAAGAATTCCTCAATTAGTATTCCACAAATATTGGTAACTAAAAAAAAAAAAAAATTTCAATTACTATGGTTAAACTGAAAAATGTTTTACCACACTAATCAAGTATTATGTATGTACTAATGAAATTTTGACGGGGCCCTTGATAGGATCCAGAGATGGATATGCAATGTAATTGGCCCTGATCTGGCATCTCGTCTGCAGTCGCTCGCTCACAGATGTGCTGTTGCCTCTCTCTGCCTTTTTTACAAATACTTTCATGGTAATTGCTCCGATGAGCTACTTGTGCTGGTTCCCAGACTTCATGAATTCAAGCGTCCTACAAGGCTGGCATCCCACTCTCACCCTTTCACTGTTGAAACTGTTAAATATAGCTGTCTTTTCTACTCCAATAGCTTCATATCTCGCACCTCTCACCTGTAGAACTTCCTTCCCTATTCCTGTTTCCCTGATAGCTATAATCTCCAACTATTCAAATGTAATGTCAATCGACATCTGCCTTGATCTATCCACTATCCTTCTCCTCATCCTTTCCTCTATCACTCCTATCTGCTCTTGCTCTAAATCATCTGTAACCTCTTGCATGCTAGTGGCTTGGGGTGAAATACTTTAAAAAAATAAAAAAAAATATAAAAATTTTATTTGCATTATTTACATTATTTGAACTGTTATCCTCATCATCATTGCCATATTCACAATGTTTCAGCCATTGTATGCTCCAGCCCTCTTCAGGTGATTGGAATTTTGAACCGAACCCTTTACTTCGTCTACTGAGGTAGATTGTTCTAGTTTCACGAAATGTGAATATGGCAATGAAGATGAGGATAACAGTTTGAATAATGTAAATAGTGCAAGTAATCATCATACCTCATCTCAGAGATATAGACAGATAAAAATTTTAGCGCATTAATGAAAAATGCATTAATCAAGGCATGCCTGTACTCAAATTGCCCCCATACAGAATTACTGCCTTATATGGAAGATTGGAGGAATTGATGGACTCAGCAAGAGTGCTGAGAAATTTGACAGATTTGAGGAAATATGCTATCACTCAGTCCTTAGTTTCAACTTGGTGTAAACATACAATTGTATAAGTAATAATAAACATGGAAAAGTAATTCCTAGAAAAATGTTACTTACCATTACCTCTGAGCTAAAGAACTTTGGTTTCAGTCTAAGAATATATAGGTAACAGTAGAGAATATCAACCCAGTTTTTAATAAAGATTTGCCTTTACACTGATATCCATACTGTCATTATTCATAATATTGGTGAGGCACTAGACAAGAAATACATCTCAGGGTCTATTGCATTAGATATTTCGGAAGCCTTTGACAAGGTGCAGCATAAAGGACTATTTCAAAAGCTTTCTAGGTATGGATAAGGGTCTTCTCGATTGTAAATCCTTCCTAACGGACAGGTCTCTGAAGGTAGTTATTAACAGCCATTCTTTGGAAGCACTAGCGACTAGGATCAATCTAATCACTGATGATTTACAGAATTTATACTATAATTATTTACAACTAAATAAGTGGAATTACTCCTTCATTAGCAGAACTGCATTCAGATGTTCAGGGTAATGGTGAAATTAACTGTTTCTATTCAGGAAGTATTTGGTAGTCATTGGCCAAACACTTAGCATGTTGAAGATATTGAATGACAGAAGACAACAACAAACAAAACAAAGACTTGAGTAAATAAATATATTGCCAAGCTTATTTTTGTTAAAGAAAATGCACTGACAAAAATAAGGTTATGGTGCACAAGGCAAAAAATATCTCAGCATGTTCATGTAGAGGGTGAAAAGAGTATTGACCCGGGGACAGTTTTGTAGCTGTTGAAAAGTGTTATCTTGAAACACAATTTTGTAGTCATTGAGAATTGTTGTCCTGAAAAGGACAGTTTTTTAGCCGTTGAGAAGTGTTATCCTGAAAAGGACAGTTTTTTAGCAGTTGAGAATTGTTATCCTGATAAGGACAGTTTTTTAGCCATTGAGAAGTGTTATCCTGAAAAGGACAGTTTTTTAGCAGTTGAGAATTGTTATCCTGATAAGGACAGTTTTTTAGCCATTGAGAAGTGTTATCCTGAAAAGGACAGTTTTTTAGCCATTGAGAAGTGTTATCCTGAAAAGGACAGTTTTTTAGCAGTTGAGAAGTGTTATCCTGAAAAGGACAGTTTTTTAGCAGTTGAGATATGTTATCCTGAAAAGGACAGTTTTTTAGCCGTTGAGATATGTTGTCCTGAAAAGGACAGTTTTTTAGCCGTTGAGAAGTGTTATCCTGAAAAGGACAGTTTTTTAGCAGTTGAGAAGTGTTATCCTGAAAAGGACAGTTTTTTAGCCGTTGAGAAGTGTTATCCTGAGAAGGACAGTTTTTTAGCAGTTGACATATGTTATCCTGAAAAGGACAGTTTTTTAGCCATTGAGAAGTGTTATCCTGAAAAGGACAGTTTTTTAGCCATTGAGAAGTGTTATCCTGAAAAGGACAGTTTTTTAGCAGTTGAGAAGTGTTATCCTGAAAAGGACAGTTTTTTAGCAGTTGAGATATGTTATCCTGAAAAGGACAGTTTTTTAGCCGTTGAGAAGTGTTATCCTGAAAAGGACAGTTTTTTAGCCGTTGAGAAGTGTTATCCTGAAAAGGACAGTTTTTTAGCCGTTGAGAAGTGTTATCCTGAAAAGGACAGTTTTTTAGCAGTTGAGAATTGTTATCCTGATAAGGACAGTTTTTTAGCCATTGAGAAGTGTTATCCTGAAAAGGACAGTTTTTTAGCCATTGAGAAGTGTTATCCTGAAAAGGACAGTTTTTTAGCAGTTGAGATATGTTATCCTGAAAAGGACAGTTTTTTAGCAGTTGAGAATTGTTATCCTGATAAGGACAGTTTTTTAGCCATTGAGAAGTGTTATCCTGAAAAGGACAGTTTTTTAGCCGTTGAGATATGTTATCCTGAAAAGGACAGTTTTTTAGCCGTTGAGAAGTGTTATCCTGAAAAGGACAGTTTTTTAGCAGTTGAGAAGTGTTATCCTGAAAAGGACAGTTTTTTAGCCGTTGAGAAGTGTTATCCTGAAAAGGACAGTTTTTTAGCAGTTGACATATGTTATCCTGAAAAGGACAGTTTTTTAGCAGTTGACATATGTTATCCTGAAAAGGACAGTTTTTTAGCAGTTGACATATGTTATCCTGAAAAGGACAGTTTTTTAGCAGTTGACATATGTTATCCTGAAAATGACAGTTTTTTAGCAGTTGACATATGTTATCCTGAAAAGGACAGTTTTTTAGCCGTTGAGATGTGTTATCCTGAAAAGGACAGTTTTTTAGCCGTTGAGAAGTGTTATCCTGAAAAGGACAGTTTTTTAGCCGTTGAGAAGTGTTATCCTGAAAAGGACAGTTTTTTAGCCGTTGAGAAGTGTTATCCTGAAAAGGACAGTTTTTTAGCCGTTGAGAAGTGTTATCCTGAAAAGGACAGTTTTTTAGCCGTTGAGAAGTGTTATCCTGAAAAGGACAGTTTTTTAGCCGTTGAGAAGTGTTATCCTGAAAAGGACAGTTTTTTAGCCGTTGAGAAGTGTTATCCTGAAAAGGACAGTTTTTTAGCCGTTGAGAAGTGTTATCCTGAAAAAGGCAGTTTTTTAGCAGTTGAGTAGGGTTGTCATGAAAAGGACAGTTTTGCAATTGAGAATTGTACTGAAGAGGGCAGTTTTGCAATTGAGAATTGTCCTGAAGAGGGCAGTTTTGTAGCTGTTGAGAAGTGTTGTTATGAAAAGGACAGTTTTGTAGTCATTGATAATTGTTGTCCTGAAAAGGACCGTTTTGTCATCATTGAAACGTATTGTTCTGAAAAGGACATTTTATCACATATTATTGTTTCTGGAGATGGATAGAGGGATAGATGGCTGGCTGGCTGGCTGGAACTGTTTCTGCCGATGGCTGGAGCTGTGGGCCTGCTGTCTGCTGCTGGGACAGATACTACACTTTGATCCTAGGCTTTATTTAACATGAAAATACATGTTTGTGACACAAAGCTGTAGGAAAGGGCTGGTCATCACTGACTATCCTAATCTGATTCACAACCAATTCATTTTTACACTTTTGATCCTAGTCGCTGGTCCTGGAAGATGAAGTTTCTTCTTTTGGTTGTTTTTTAAAAATGTGAGAGTGCTGAAAGGATACAACAAGCATTACTCTTGGTTGAAATTCATAAAATCTTTGTCCTAAAACAGTAAAATAGGTTTCTCAATTCCATTGTTATCAATCTTTCTAGTAATGATGGGAGTTTTCTTCCTAGCCTTTTGTATAAAGTAATAGGGAAAGTCAACCTTTTGATTATGTCATTATTTCTTTTCAAGTTGCATGTGATATCCATTTTAGTTATTACTGCTATGGGGGAGTAATGGTTAGTGGCTCGGATTGAGGAATTGGAAAGCCGAGTTAAAATTCCGGTCGAATCCATTACATTCACTTACATGCTAATACCTTTGGGAAAGGTATGAATCCTCTTCTCCCCCAGCTATGAGTAAATAGTGGGAGAGACCGGGTTCTATAGCCTTTGATGGCAACTGGTCTACTGCAGAAAGAAATGGCAACCTACTGCAGGAAAAAAATCAGCCTCGTCAGTCATGTACCAAAAGATACATGATCATCTAAGCGTGTATCATGCATGGCACATAACTGACTGATTAAAAGTCCTCAAGTGATGTGTTTTCTTTCATTTGGTAAAGTTCTTTGATTGTGATACTGTAGAATCAGTCTGTGAGATCTGATGAAAAGTTGCCTTTTTTATGATCTAGAGGATTCCTTCACTTGAAGCTATTAATTAATTGATATGAGAAAGTTGTATATAGCTTTTAGTGAACAGAAAGGTTTGGCATGCTGGTCTTCTATGCAAGCACCAGGGCTACAGCATTACAGGATGATTGTTTGATTTAATCCAATCATTTCTATCAAATTGTGAAATGAAGCTAATTTTGAATGGAAGATGACACTACCATTTACTCCTGTCTCAATAGAAAATCCGTCAATGCTGATAAATTTACCCTGGCGGCTGCTCTTGAAAAGAACCTCCAACCAGTGGTTACTTGGGGTACAAAATGGCTTTTAAATTAAAATGCCTCCAAAATTAAACTGCTCTTATTTAACCACCATAAAGAAACTTTCACGACTGCCATTAACATGGCTGATGCTAGACTCCAAGAAAGAAACACACTCACTTTTTCAGCTGAGTTGAAGTGGAATGACTACATCAAATCAATAGCTGCATCTGCTGTTGGCTCACTGTGTCGAGTCCGTCTTGCACATTTACAAATCTACCATTTGTCTGTGCACTGAATACTGTTGCCATATCTTGTCTGGTGCTCCTTCTGTTCATCCTGATGTTCTTGACAAAATCCAAAGAAGGATCTGCAATGTACTTGGCATCTCAACTTCAGTTACTTTCTTACCAACATGCCATGGCTTCCCTCTGTCTTTTTTACTAATATTTTCATAGCAACTGCTCTGACGAGGTTTTATCCCTGAAGCCCCAACTACATGACTGCATCTAGATCCCACCCATTTACTGTTGAAATAGTTAAATGTAAATGTCACTTATACTCCAACAGTTTCTTTTCTCAAAATTCCCACCTGTAGAACTCCCTTCCGTTTACTTGCTTCCCTGATGAGTACAATCTTCGAAAATTTAAATGTAACATTAATTGCCATCTTCTATCTTTTTGAATCCTGTTCCTCAATCTACCCTATCCCTAATCTTTTCTATCAATTTCACTCTCTGTAACCCCCTGCATACTAGTAGCATTCCCACATTGCTTGGGGTGAAATGTTTTAAAAAAAGTCCAGACATTAGCAATTGCTACTTTTAAGCGAGTTCAGGGCTTCTGAAAACTGTAGATTTCAAAGGCTTTAAATGTCTTGTTCATATCATTACCCAATCAAAAGTTATGGCTTTTGGAAGTTAAGCTATTTTCGAGAAAATCATTTCCTAAATTTTTATGTTTTTCTCAGCATGTTGCATCAAGGTGGCAATATAAACAGGTCAAAATGAGCAATAAAATTCTTAAATGAGACCATAAATCAATTCCAAACTTCTGAAAATGTCACATTTATTGTTTTTTTGGTGCCCCAGTTGCTTAAATTTTCAGAAATCATCCCAAAAAATAACTGTGTTTAATGATTTTCTGTCAAAGTATTTGCTAAAAAATGCAGATTTTTACCTCAAAACAACAATATTTTTGAACTTCAGAGGAAAATAGGAAAAAAACCTTGTGGAAAAACATGCTACACTTGTTTCTTTTTTTTCTCTTCCTCTCTCTCTCATATATATATATATATATATATATATATATAATGTGAACACTGAAGTCAACCCCTAGAGGTGTATGTTTCATGCTAAATGCAATTGTCAGGCCATGACAATTGCATTTTCATGAAACAGACTGTCATCTCTGGGTGTTGACTTTAATGTCCACTTTTATATTTATATACATTCTATTCCTGATATTGAGCATTTAACCCATAAAAATAGTATACTGTAAAACAATATTTTATATATATATATATATATATATATATATATATATATATATATATATATTTAATTTAAATTAGAAAACAGACAACCTTAGGGGCCCATTGATTATATTTTATTTCTCCAGGAAAGTGATTTTTTTCCTGGTTTCTCAGATCACAATTCCAAACATAAAAAATGATTGCAAATTTACGTATTATTTTTATGCAAGCTTTTGAGGGGTAGTTTTAAGTTGATGTAAGGTGATAGAGAGAGAGGGGGAGGAGGAGGAGGACCGCAAATATGGTCGAAATTAGAGAAAGAAATGATGGATAGCAATCATTTTAAATCTATTTTTATTAAGATATTTAAGAGTAAGGGAGGTAGGTAAGGACCAGACATTGTATTATTTAATGTCATCTCACAGGAGATATATATATATATATATATATATATATATATATATATATATATATATATATATATATACATACATACATACACAATTTACCCATTGCACCCTCTCTCTCTCTCTCTCTATATATATATATATATATATATATATATATATATATATATATATATATATATGGGGTGCGATGGGTAAATTGTCACAATTTTATATTTTTAACATTGCATATATGCATTGTTTGTTTTTAATTTTATTGATTGCAGAGTATAGTAGGGTCAGTTGGGCACCATCTGTGAGAAAAAAGAGCACCATGACGCAATTCACTCTGCCAGAAATTTGGAAATGGCATGCTGTACTGCTTGGCATTTATTCCAGAAGGTCCAATACAGACATTTCAGTGTGTTTGGGTGTCAATCTGAGGATAGTGCAGAGGATGCTGTATCCCCAAAAGATGTACCAAGAATGATGAAAACCAAATATCCAGTCAACATCATGGTGTTTGGAGTGATCACTAGTGATGGTGACATTAGGCCACCATTCATCTTCCCACAGGGCCTCAGACTCAACACAGAGGCCTACATCAAGTGCCTTCATGAGGTATTGCTGCTCTGGGTCAAGTTGTTGGCTGCTGGAAAACCCTATTTTATGAAACAGGACTCTGCATGATGCCACACAAGCAGGAGAGCCCAGTCATGGCTGTCAGACAATTTCTGCAGCCACATCACCCCTTACATCTGGCCACCTAACTCCCCAAACTGCAACCCCCTTGATTATTATGTGTGGGGCGCAGTTGAGCAAGAGACCAACAAAACCCCATGTAACACCAAAGAGGAATTGAAGACAAGGATTATCGCAGCATTCACTAACTTAAACAAGGAGACTGTCCAGAAGAATTGCAGGAGATTCTGTAGTCATCTGGACGCTGTGGTTGAAGCCAATTGGGATTTTATTGAATAAATTTACTCTTTAGTATTTCAAGATATTTTTGTGCAGTTTTGGTCAATATATCTTTTCAAATAAGATGTCAGTATTATTTTCATTTTTACATAATTTTGATGACAATTTATCCATCGCACCCTGTTTGTGTGTGTAAGTCTCTCTCTCTCTCTCTCTCTCTCTCTATATATATATATATATATATATATATATGATTTTTATATATTTTGTTTATATATTATATATGCATGGTACTTATTGGAAAGCGCTCAATATCATATATAGAGTATCTGACAATCACAGAGAGCGTGAAACCCAGGGTCACAAAATCACATCAATCAAACTATATATATATATATATATATATATATATTGTAATTATTTTTTTTATTCCATTGCTATATAGGAATTACCATGTTTCAAAAACTGAAATTCACTTGAGGATGAAACAGAACTAGGTACTTTAATTTAATTTCTATAATTGAATTGGAAGTTTTTAGCTTCTGTTTTTGAAACATGGTGATTTTTATGTAGTGATGGAATCCTATTTTTTAAAAAAATAATTATAATATAGGCTCTACTTGTGTATCAAGCACTGTTTTTTAAAAACAAAAACAAAAACAAAAATACTAACAAACTTTGGATTATTAACCTAATGGTTCTTTCCTATTTTTCAATATATTATATTTGCACACACACACACACACATATATATATATATATATATATATATATATATATATATATATACACACACACACATTATATGCAGTACACTTTGAGGGGTTTCATTTAATTCTCAAATTATAGCAATTTAGGTATTTGGAGACCATAATGCACTAATATGGTAAATCGACCATGGATTTGTGTAATGATTTTAAATTTGCCATATTCTTACATGTTCTTACCAATACAATTTTAACAAACTCTTGAACAAGAATATTTATTTTTGTAAGTCACTGTCAAATGTTTGTAAAATCCTTATGCTATGGACAACTGGCCCAACCAACAAACCTTACTTGTATAATATGTTGTTATAACTAAGCATAGTCTTGGATAAATTAAGAAGATTGTGTTACAAGAGTATTCCAAATAGGAAGAGCCTTGAAAATCTGTATTCAGTACCGTCTTTATCAGATTGAATATCACCCACTTGCATCATTGGGAAGTACGCATCGAACTAGGTAATTCCTATACATTTATGTTCAGGGTTAGCTTTGTCCAGAATAAAAACAAATTGATATATCATGGAAATCTTCCAAAGATGTTTGCCTTATTATTTGAAATCCATTCAAGACTTGACCACTGACCACTGGTTTCTGTAGGAAATAAGAAATAATTTCAACCAGGATGTATTCATTACCTGAATAATTGTTTTTCATTAACTTTCCACCTTGTCTGTCAAACTACCACAGTGACAAAAAATATTGCACACAGATTAAATCAAGAACAATCACCACCGTATAAAATAGTAATTTCAGTGAATATGTAGTACAAATCTGATTCTGGTGTAATGGATAATGGCTTGGAGTTGTTAATCCAAGAGCCAAGTTCCAATTCCAGATGGGTTCATTATATTCTCTTATGTGCAAATACCATTGGGAAAAGTATGACTCCACCTCTTCTCCCTCCAGCTATGGGTTACTAAGTTGTGGAAGACAAATGAACCAACCAATATTTATCTGGATGCCTTGGGACAAGAGTTGAAAAAATATCTTCAGATAATTCAAAATTTAAATTATCAAAAAAGATTTGAAGACAAAAGTAATTTTTTGAAAGAAATTTAGCATTTATATTATCAAACTAGCAGTATAACCTGTCTTCAACCAGGTCTTTCATTACTGGGAATTTTTGCTGTTCAATTGGAGCAGTTTAAGTTTAAAGTCAGCCCACTCAAAAATCAATATTAGTAATAACAATTGGGTGCAACTGGGGCACACACCCAAATGAGGGGGTTAACAATTTGAAGTGGGGGCTGAAAAGCATTGTTTTTGCGTTCTCAATCTTGCGAGGAAGGAACCTCCTCCATGGACCATCATAATAATAATGTACAATAATCTTTATTTATAATATAATTTTTTTTATAATTCTAATAATCTTTTGCATTAGATTTCAACTCTCTAAATTAATTGTACATTGTTTTTACAGACATTAAATTTTGCCTTTGATTTTTGCGCATAGTGTAAAAAAATCTTTTTTTTTTGGTTTTTCACCTTGAAGGTTGTAATCTTTTCCAGCCAATTTAGACTCAAAACTGGCACTGAAGAATTCTCTATCAGACACAAAAAATTTCACCGAAATTGGATGAAAACTGTGGAAATGCATAAACAACATCCGATCACACACACATACATATACACAGACATTTTGAGAATTATAGATATAGATAACATTTTTTTCAAGCTTTTGTCCAGTTTCTTTATTATGAAAAAAAATTACCAATATCTTCGAGTTCTGCTAGCCATAATCTCTGGTGTGATGAAGACGTAATAATTAAAATGTATGTTCTTTGTATGAAAATGAGGAAATGAATAAGAATTAATTGAACTGATTTTATCAGTATTTTTATCAAGTTGAGTTTGGTTTTCTAAATTCTCATAAAGCTTGTCTGAGATGAAATATTAGAATGGGTTCAGTTCGGATAATTGAAAAATGTTGGGATGATTTCAGTTTTTCTCTTCATTTCATGTCCAGATAAGTGAAATCTGGAAAGTCAAGGTAAAGATATTTGAAGGGTTGCTGTATTTAGTTTTGGCCAATGACAATGATTTAAAGTTATGTTTAATAGCGGCTTCCACTGTAAGTCCTGGGTATGATGATAAACTACATCTGGCAACAAGGCCTCTGATCAAGAGGTTGGAAATTTTGAGAATCATGGAACCACCTCTTAATTATTGTTGTTCCCAGGTCCACCCTGATCTGGGGTGGTAACAACTGTTAGGGAACCAATTATGAGCAAATAGTGACCCCCCTACTCAAGAAATATGAAAGTATAAAAACATATTTTTATAGTAAAAATACCAGCAAGATATTTTATCTGTAATTGAAAGCATATAATTATGTTCAAATTATTTAGATTTCAGCATTAAATAACTCATGGAAGTTGATATGCCACTAAACAAAATCAACCAAACAACTAACATAAAAGAACACTTTCATGAGATTAATCCATATAATATTCTACAATTTCTTAAATCAAACTGTATTCCAATATATAACTTCAACAAAACTACAACTTGAAACACACATTTCACTGCCTCAAGTAATTATGTCCACCCAGACATTTATATACACAAAAGCTGAGTATCAGCTACCATGTATTCAATTGTGGAAGCAGAATAACATATATCTTATTTTTATTACTTCAAAGCTCCCAAAAAAATTTTTCAGCATTAAATGACCCATGAAGGAGTTGATATGCCATTAAACAAACAAAGCAAATCAACTTCCACTGTAAAATGGTTACAAGGGGTGTTGAAAAAGTTCTTAAAAGCCTAATCCACTTTCTAGAATCATTATTTCAGTGACCAAACATAAGAATACTGATTTTGGGAAATTGGTTAATCTAAGAACATTTTAACACCTCCTACCTCATATTCATTACAGTCTCTGTCATGAATTCCTCAATGGTTATTCCATAAAACCATGTTTGCAATACTCAGTAAATACTTATCTACAATAGATAAGCGTCATATCATTTGATCCTGGTTACTATAAAACTGGAAAATGTAAGGTATTTTTGTAGGTTGACATGATAAACAAACACAAGGAGAATTAGGCAGGTGACACAATCCCCAAAAGGAAATGACTAACACTTGGAATAAACACTAAAAGCGAAAGTAACTAACACTGACACTAATTCTTTCACACTTTCCCCTGTCACTACAATCTTAACCTGTTCAAGTCTAGGGTTAAACACTACCTTCCCGACATATCAGCACAAACTGTGCACATTATTCTGCAACCCTCTACCTTGATTGTCTCTTGGGCATCATACAAGATGAACATCATTGTAATAACAAATAAAAAATCTGCCTGACAGCTTGCTTTTTTTTATTGAAAAGTGATGTGAGGCAAAACCTCAGATTGAAGCATGGCCGACAGAATCCCGGATGGAAACATGACCGACAGAATCCCGGATGGAAACATGGCCGACAGAATCCCGGATGGAAACATGGCCGACAGAATCTCGGATAGAAACATGGCCGACAGAATTCTGGATGGAAAAATGGCTGGCAGAATCCCAGATGGAAAAATGGCTGGCAGAATCCCAGATGGAAACATGGCTGACAGAATCTCGGATAGAAACATGGCCAACAGAATCTCGGATAGAAACATGGCCAACAGAATCCCTGATGGATGCATTGCCGACAGAATCTCGGATGGAAACATGGCCGACAGAATCTCAGATGTAAACTAGCACCACATTTCTGCCTGTTGTTTTTTATTTTATTTTCCCCCAACTAATACATGTGATTTGGAATTTTTTCAAAGCTGAGCATGTGAATCCCTTTCACACTAATGCCATTGGGAATGACATGAATCCATCTCTTCTCTCTCCAGCTATGGGTTAAATAACAGCATTAATTGGACTCTCTAATATTGGGTGGCACCCAGTCTAAGAGAAGGAAAGCTTTGCAATTCGTAAACATGGAGAGAGTGACAGGAAACCACTGTATTACCTTTCTCAAAAAGTCATGGTATTTCACCAATAATAATGATACAAAAAGGAAACTTTGGAGAGACAAGATTGGCTATGTCCTGAAGTGGCGTTATTTAAAAATATAAAAATTGCAACCTAGTAAAAATTTAATAATTCCTGAAAATTATTTTTTTAATTAATATCTTAACTATCAGAACTAGTCAATTATTTCATAGATTTTCATTTAAATATTTAGAAGCTGAACTTATTTTCTATGCATTATTAGCACAAACTTTTTGTCAGATCAGCGATTGATTATTAAATTTTCTATTGTGTGCGTATGTGTGCATTTTGTAACTTTTTCCTTTCCTTTTGACGACTTGATTGGACACTTTGCCATGAAATCTGTTCTCTATTCTCCTATGTAAATCACAGTTCAACCCAAACAAACCCCTGAAGTGAATCAGCCTTCCTCGGTGAATTGGTCGACAGTGAAGTAACTTAGACTGAAATCCTTTTGATTGAATTTGTGCAGACACACTGAGTGAATGGTATGAAAAGTGGCTGTTGTTCCAGAGAACAATCGGCCTGTGTTCTGATCAAGTTCGGTGCTGGCTTCGTGTTATTGTAATTGGTTTATCTAAAAGCATCGGCTCAGTTGGATCTTGCTCTTACTTTGATTAACCTTTGGATCAGTGTGATGTGCCACTCCAGCTGTGACACTGTCTTTTTTTTACTTCCTATCCTTTCTCCCAGACTTTTTATCTTTCTTTTTTTCTGAATGTTTCTCTATCATTTGCTGTCTCTTTTTCATTCTCTCTCATTGTTTCTCTCTTTTTTTCATTCTCTCTCATTGTTTCTCTCTTTTTTTCATTCTCTCTCATTGTTTCTCTCTCATTGTTTCTCTCTTTTTTTCATTCTCTCTCTCTCATTGTTTCTCTCTTTTTTTCATTTTCTCTCTCTCACTTTCATTCTATCACTCTTTTTCATTCTCACTCACTTTCTCTTTAATTCTCTCACTCACTCACTCTCTCTTTTATTCTCTCACTCACACTCTCTTTTATTCGCTCACTCACTCTCTCTCTCTCTCTCTCTTTGATTCTCTAACTCACTCTCTGTTTCATCCTCTCACTCACTCTCTCTGTTTCATCCTCTCACTCACTCTCTCTGTTTCATCCTCTCACTCTCTTTCCCTCTGTGTCATCCTCTCACTCTCTTTCCCTCTGTGTCATCCTCTCACTCTCTTTCCCTCTGTGTCATCCTCTCACTCTCTTTTTCTCTGTGTCATCCTCTCACTCTCTTTTTCTCTGTGTCATCCTCTCACTCTCTTTTTCTCTGTGTCATCCTCTCACTCTCTTTTTCTCTGTGTCATCCTCTCTCTCTCTTTTTCTCTATTTCATCCTCTCACTGTTATCCTCTTGACTTCTCTTATGACATTATTTTCCTACTCTCTTATAACTGTTTTCTTTCTCAGACTGATTCTTTTAACTTTTCTTATGACATTAGGCTCTCATCTTCTCTAAAACTTTTTTTTTCTTTTCCTTTTTCTCATTCTCAAACATGGTAATTCTCTTATGGCATTTTTCTCTCTCCTTCTTTGGAAAAAAACTGTTTTCTTTTCTCTCTCTCTCTCTTATTTTCTCAAACTGTAATACTCTAATAAAATTACTCTCTTTCACTTTAAAAATGTTTCTCTCTCTCTTAAAATTGTTCTTTATTTTTCTCTCACTATTTTTCTTCCTTTCTCTCTTTTTCTATTAGACTATCACAGGTTCTCTCTTATTACCAACCTTATTCTACACTCTTTGTCTCGTCTTGATTTCTCTTTCTCTCATTCAGATTCTCCTTTGTCTGTATTTCAAATCATAGATCAAAAGTGGATAAGTAAAAGAATTAGATTAAGAGAGTGAGAGAGAAACGACAAAAATAAAGAGGTAGAACAAACTGGAGAAAAAAGGTAGGAAAATAAAACAAAATGTGAGAGAATAATAAAGTAAAGAGAGAGTGGGTCCGATTAATGAGTAAGACAGAAAGACACAAAAACTCAAAAGTACTAAAGAAAAGATACAAAAGGGAAGAGTAAAAAGAGAAAGAGTGATGTCAGAGAGAAATGTTAAGAGAGAGAAATGAAAGAAGAGAAAAAAAAAAAGATCCTGAAGTCTAAAATGAAGAAAGCAAGAAGAACAAGGAAGAATGAAAGAAATCTTGAAGAAGAAGAAAAAGCTAAGAAAAAAAAAAGCTAAGAAAAGGAAGAAGTGCTGAAAAATAAAATGAAAAGACACTTCGTAGGACATTTGCATTGTTGGTTTTAACTCTACTATATGCAGTCAATGACCAGTCACCAATGAAAAGACCTGGGCATCAACTAAAACCTTCAAGGGTCAGTTGTTGTGTTCAGAGGTCAGTTTCTCCACAGACTACTATTGTTCTCTTCATCTAGCTTTTGTATATTGAACAGGAATTCTCAAACAGCTATCTACTGAATGCTTTTACTGATAATGTATAATATTTCTTGACTTTTGGGTAGCAAGGATTTTTATTGTTTTTCTACCTTACCCACAAGTATTAAACTTAGTCAGAGAACTCTTGGGCCTGTGCAGGTCATGTGGAATTGGACTTTACATTACTGTAATTAGTTGAATGTGTTTGTTGGTCATTCTAACCACTTGATTCTAAAATCAATTATTATTGCGTTGTATTAGAAATTTGGTTGAAATTCCCAAAGATATCTCCAGTTTTTATTGCAGGTATGAATTTGGCTCAGTGATTGAAGTTGTCACTGATGGGGCAAAAGATCGTTGATTCTATTAGAGATTGGGGAGAAACTTGTTAGCAAGAATTTGTCTACTGGAGAAAAATTTTCAGACTAGACTCTTATTTGATAGATTACTGAAATGGTAACCTCTTCCTCAAGATCTTTACGGAATTGTGGCAGCAGTGTTAGAAATTACTTCTATGAGTTTTAAGAATCTCTGCCATCAAATATCGTGATTTTATATATTTATTGATAACACAGCCTGATGTGCTGATATGATAACTTCACATACAACTTCATTTTTACTGTTTTATTTAAGCAAAGCCTGCCACAAACATTGCAAGTGAGGTCATGCCTATCATTAATATGCTCTGGAAGTTTTACATTTAGGGATAAAATGCATTATTGTGAAATTTATTTTTCCATTTTTGTCACTTGATGACTTGTAAGAGCCTGAGGATAGTTTTTTGAGTCAATTTTGTTTTAAAATATATTGCATGGCATGAAATTTTATAGAAATTTTGTGTTATCTAATAAACATACTGCTTATTTGTATTTTGATTCATATCTTGATTTCAGTAAGTTCCCTAAAACTTTTTGACCTTGTATCATATAAAGATACGCTTATTAAATAACAGTGGATTTCTTTGGGACTTTGATAACTATTAGGTTGGTGCAAAAATAATGTCGTTTTCTCACATGAAGTTGAACGCCAAAAACGACATTATTTTTGCACCAACCTAATATATATCTCCCAGAGGTTCAAGGTCAGGTAAAAACTGTTTCCAAATGTTGATTTTCAAAGCTGGTTGGGAGGCTCATTTTAATTAGAAAATTGCCAGGTGATTCTACAGAAGCCCAATTCTCCAAAAATACTTTTAATTTTTTTTTTTTTTTATATTCCTATCAAATAAGCACTCTTGATTGGGAATATGAAAATTATTTTTCCATTTCAAAATTTTTAAATTTATAGAAAGGAGTGCAGTTTGTATTAATTTATTGTAAACAGACACAACTTATACAAGTCCCCAAAAATACACTCGTATGTAAAAGAGCATATTCTTACTTACAAAATTTCAAATAATTTCATGTTGAAATAAAAAAAAGTAGTATTTATGTTATTCAAAACTTACTAATTACTTTTGTTGTGTTAAAATAATGCTTAATGTCTAAACTGCCAGCTGTACACAGCTGCTTTCTAAGATCAATGGTTAAAAAAAGGCTTTGAGCAAGTAAAGCCTGAGGGGCTTGGTAAAGATCATCCTTCTTTGAATAATAATGGACTGGCACTACAGATTCACAGATAAAGAACTGTACCAAATAACAGAAACCTCATCACTTGACGACTACCAACAGCAGCAACAACTGAAATGGACAGAATGGACAGAACATATAACTTAAAGAGAAAATAATAGCATAATCATGATGTTGATATTCCACACTATTTCAAATAAAAGGTTAGGAAGGAAACCCCCATTAAGGCTGGAAAGAGTGATAACATCTACTGGACTTGAGAAACCTTTTTTTCTGAAAAATTGTTTTAAAAGAGAGATTTTATAAATTTTAACTGAAAGTAGGATTGGCTGCTTAGTAAATGAATGCCAAATGTTTCCTTATAGGGAAATGGCTAATATTACTATTACCATTATAGAATCAATTTCAAATAATTGTAAAATGGTTGAGAAATATGATTTTAAAACATATTCTTATTTACTTTTTCTCTTTATTATTATATTTAATAATCATTTTCCTTATTTATTTGCTTTTATTAGCTTGTGCAGGGGAATCAATTTGCAATGAATTTGCATAGCAAAATGAAGTTCCCTTTTAAAATTTAGAAAATTAAAAAGAAATGTCTTTTTTGATCTTCATGCTCTGGAGAGCTTAATTGATATGAATGGGGGGGGGGAGAAAGAACAATTATAATTTCTGAGAGTTGCATTTCTGTAGAAACGTCAGTTCAACTATATAATCTTCTTAACCCTTTGTTGTTTCCGTTTGGATTTAGCTCAGCAGAGTAAATTCTTGGACATGTGTGTATTCATTGAATGTAATGTCAAAAATGAAAGAAAGGAAGATATTGTTTCTTTTTAAGGAACTTTTCTCTTTTTTTATCTCTCAGTTGTACTTTGTTTCAACAAGAATTTAAAGATTAGACAAGAGTGGATTGGGAGAAGGGGATTTTCGTCTTTGCCAAATGCATTCAGCAAGAATGACAACAAACTACTTCAGTGAGAATTTTGACTTGGTTCATTCAGTTTTCTGTGAAGAAAGCTCGATTTATTTGGGAAATATATTAGAATAATCCCAGCACCTGCACATGGATAGAAAATGAATTCAGTAAATATACAAATATAGAAAGGGGTGTAAGACAAGGATGAGTCTTCTCACCAGACTTATCCAACCTTTACAATGAGAAAATTAGAGAGTCCCACTAGGATGCAATATTGGTGGGCACAATCTTAATCACATGTGATATGCAGATGACATAGTGTTGATAGCAGACACAAAAAGAAAACTATAAGAACTACAGAAGATAGTGAAGGAAAGAAAGAAAAAAGCTCTAAACATCAATTGTATGATTGTCAGGGAAAAGAAGAACCCAAGATGAAAACTATAAATTTGAGAAAGTAAAATCAAGCCAGTACAAGAATTTAAATATTTAAGAAGTGTTTCAACAGAAGATGGAAAATGTAACACCAATATTCAAAGGCACATTGGAATAGTAAAAGGTGCCTTCCAAAAGCAAAGCAAAGTATTAAGAAACAGGAAAATTTTGTTAGAAACCAATAAAAGAATACTGAACTGTTATGTAATATAGTTCTTCCTATGTTTCAGCAAAAGCTGAACAATTGCTTCATAGATGAAGTGACTTGAGGCAACAATGTTTATACAGAAAAATATTGAGAATATCATGGACTGAGCATGTAAATAACAAAGTTTTAAGAAAAATGAAAACAAATAAGATACTTAGAATCAAAAAGAGAGTTGGAATTCCTAGGTCACATAATGAGGAAAGAGGGCTTGAAAAATATAACACTCATAGGTATATTGAAAGCAAGCTGGACAGAAAAGCAGCATAACACCTACTTAATGAACTTGTGTAAATCACTGGCAAAACAGGGATTAGGAGGAATAGCAAAAAGAAAAAAAAACTTACTAAAACCTACAAAAGATAAGAAGTTGTGGAGAGCCATATACACCTATATCCTGAAAGAACATGGCACAAAGAAGAAGAAAAAAATGCTAGGACAAGTTTATATCTTCTTTGTACACATATACATAAGGGGTATTGATAAGTTCTTACCCTGATCAGGAAGGGGTCTCAAGATTTGAAACCTTAAACATCCATTTTTTTTTTTACCCCCATATAATCTAGAATTACTGCTATTAGTATTTGTTGGTATTACTACTGCACATTGCTTAGAATGTAAACACAGAAAAATATAATAACAATGAACCGTTTGAAAATGGCTAATCAACTGACTGAAAACTAATAATCTATATGTACAGTTTCTACACACTCTTTTAGTCCTCATAAAAGAAAAAATGAAAGATTTATAAAATTTTCCAACATTAAATTTCAAAGGAGAAATTAGATATTACATTGTAGTCCAGTATTGTTTTCTGTTTCCAATGATATTTTTCTATGGCTTAATACTTTACCCAGTTTCTGAAAGGCATCTTGTATTATTCCAATGTTCTTCAGATTTCTGTATCACACGATCTCTTGTCTGTTATACTACTACCTAGTTAGTTAGATTTCCACCCTGTGGTACATAACTGGTGCTTAGGTCTGTTCCTTTACCTGTCAACCATGAAGTCTTTCTTCTGATAGTTAATGCTTAATCTTTTACTTTTTCTTTCCTAAGTTACATTGACTAATAGTTCTAGGAGTTTTCTTTCCTAAGTTACCTTGACTAATAGTTCTAGGAGTTTTCTTTTCTAAGTTACATTGACTAATAGTTCTAGGAGTTTTCTTTCCTAAGTTACCTTGACTAATAGTTCTAGGAGTTTTCTTTCCTAAGTTACCTTGACTAATAGTTCTAGGAGTTTTCTTTCCTAAGTTACCTTGACTAATAGTTCTAGGAGTTTTCTTTCCTAAGTTACCTTGACTAATAGTTCTAGGAGTTTTCTTTCCTAAGTTACCTTGACTAATAGTTCTAGGAGTTTTCTTTCCTAAGTTACCTTGACTAATAGTTCTAGGAGTTTTCTTTCCTAAGTTACCTTGACTAATAGTTCTAGGAGTTTTCTTTCCTAAGTTACCTTGACTAATAGTTCTAGGAGTTTTCTTTCCTAAGTTACCTTGACTAATAGTTCTAGGAGTTTTCTTTCCTAAGTTACCTTGACTAATAGTTCTAGGAGTTTTCTTTCCTAAGTTACCTTGACTAATAGTTCTAGGAGTTTTCTTTCCTAAGTTACCTTGACTAATAGTTCTAGGAGTTTTCTTTCCTAAGTTACCTTGACTAATAGTTCTAGGAGTTTTCTTTCCTAAGTTACCTTGACTAATAGTTCTAGGAGTTTTCTTTCCTAAGTTACCTTGACTAATAGTTCTAGGAGTTTTCTTTCCTAAGTTACCTTGACTAATAGTTCTAGGAGTTTTCTTCTGAAACTGTCATCAACACAGTGCTACCTGCATGGCACATATTGTTAAAGCTACATCTGGCAATAATAATTCCTGGTATGTTGTCTTCTCCTCTTAAAAAGACTATTTGAAATTTTTCATATGCCAAATATATATCTGTGGAGCATAAGAAATCGAGAGTCATATAATATCAGTTCTCCTACATAGCAGTGAATGCTGGACTATCTCATCACAGATGGAGAAGAAACTTGAGGCAGCAGAAATTTGATCCTACAGAAGGATGCTGAGAATACAATGGACTGAACAAGTTTTATAGAAAATGAAAATAAAAAGAATACTTGTACATAGCATCAAAAAGAGTTGAAATTTTCAGGTCACATAATGAGAAAAGAGTGCTTGGAAAATGTGATACTTACAAGACATGAAATAAGTGTGTAACCTATTTATGAGTTTGTGTAAATGGTTGGATGAACAGGGATTAGAAGCAATATCAAAAAGTCAAATTTTACTAAAAGCTACAAAGGACAGGAAATTGTGAAGAGCCATGATCGTCCACGGCTTGAAGGGACATGGCAGAGAGAAGAATATATGCAATCACTTCAACATTCTTTTCCAAGTGTTCTAAGAAGTAGGACTTGACATAAACTTTTCCAAAACAGAAACTATGTGTGGGAAATTTAGTGACCCCCCCCCCCCGCAAACTGAGTCATGGCTGATTAATAATGAGGAAGCAACCGAAGAGTTTAAAATACATACTTTATATAGGAAATACATTATACAATGAGAATATGTACTTGCTAAAAATGTATTCTTTTAGCAGTTAAAAATCATGGCATCGGAGATGATATCCAAACACATGTGTCTGTTTGAAATTGATTGAAACACTTATCTGATGCTGCTCTTATCCTTCTTTTGATAGCTGCTTGTCTTTGCATTATTCAGGTTTGCTCATGGCCAGCATTGCCTGTTCATGGAGTAGGCTAAAATATGTCTGTCCCATTTATGGTCATCCTGGCCTCTCGGCTTTGATTCCTCACTGGCGACGGTTCGAGGTAATGCTTTCTCCATCATAGCGACTGGCAGAGGATAGAAAAAAAAATTTGTTTATAGTTACGTTGTTCTGGAATCGTCATCATTGGCCGACTGAACTTGCTTTGTTTCAATTATTGTTTCCCTTAGATTGAACTTACCATTTCTTTTTATACTATAATGTATTTTAGTGTTATCCAATAAATATTACTAGTGTCTCTAGTTATTGACATTACAAAAAAAAAAAAAAATTTTAAGTCTTACCCACTATTATCAGATAAATGGATTCATCTTTCTATCAGCAGGTGTCATCAGCCAAGGGGAGATAACCTATATTTTTTTACATATGATCTGAAAATGGAATGGAAGCCATTATAGCATATATCATGAATCCATCATAAAAATTCATTATGTGGAATCAATAAATACTAAACATTTCCAATAGCTCAATGTATGGATCAGTTACAAGTTTAGTGGAAGAGAGGAGGAAATTAAACACAAGATTGGTTTTACTAGGTGTACTTTGCTACAGCATTTGATACAAAATTAAAATATCAACCTGAAAACTCATTGTCATGCTCTTAAATGGCCTAATCAGATATCGACTCTCGTGGATGTTATGAATGGCATCCAACTCGTTCAGAAATGTCTAAACTGTTTTTTGTTTAATTTTCTTTTAAATCAATGATTAAAAATAGCTTCAAGCAAATGAAGCCTTAAAGAAGACAATCTTTCATTAGATCTAATAGAACTGATTCTACAGAACCACAAACAAAGAACTTGACCAAATAACAGAATCCAAATCACTTGAAAACTTCTTAAGCAACATCTAAAATGGATAACACATATAGTTCTAAGAGAAAATAAAGACATAATCAAGATGTTGACATTCCACATTACCTTAAACAAAAAGTTAGGAAGGAAGCTCTCATCAAAGATTGATAAAAGAAGCTTATTTTTCTGAAAATGGTCCTTTAGGACAAAGAAAATAAAAAAACTGCTTTGGGCCAAAGAATTTGAAACAACTGTAATGCTAACTGTTTGATCAATGAATGCCGAATGTTTCTTTATAAGGAAATAGCTAATCTCATCCTCACCATTACCATACACTGGTTTATGAAAATTTTGCTTCTTTCTCTCTCTCTTTATCTCTGATTCAGCCAGTGCCATTCTTAGATATATAAGCTGAAGTTTTTCATTTTCAGATACATACATTCTCTTGCTATCTTGATTTTTTATATATTAAGAACTAAGCTATGTCTGCAGTTAATGTAACAAGAAATACTCTTTTAGACAAAGTAGCACAGCATTAAAAAAATCAAAGGAAAACCTCAAAAAAGAAAAGAAAAAGGAAACATATATTATAAAATGATCCATGAGTTATGATTGGTTTAAATATCAGTCCTTAAGAGGCAAACTATTCTAGTTTTAAAAATAAGCAATCATACAATTATACTCTTAATTGTTGTTTAGGCTTTGAAGAATTTTGAAGTGATCCACTTTATTTAATCTACACAGGTAGATTGTTCTCATTCTGCTGACCACGTCTATGAAAATATAATTTAGTTTTTATTTATTAGTTCTCAGTTATTACTTACTCTATTTCCTTAGTCATTGATCAGTCCATCCCTATAGATTAAATTTTCTTGAAGGTTATCCGGATTGAAAAGCACCTGATGAGGGCAGCAGGGTAAAATGGTAAAAATATTGTAATCATAACAACAATGATGAGAACAATAGCCGGAGTGTAAATAATAATAACTTCTGATCCCAGAAATTCAGACAGAAGGCAATCAGGTGATAATAGGAACAAATATGAGAATAACAGTTGAAGTTTAAATAATGATAACCTTTCATGCCAGAAATTCAGATAGAAATAAACATACTTTTTTGTTCCCCACTCCACACACACACACACAATGATGTAAAAATTCCAGAAACTTTCTTTTATTTTTTTATTTTTTGGACTAACTCTCATATAAATTTATAGCATTGTGATTCATTCATCAAATAGGTTTATAGCATATCAACCTTTTCCAGATTATTCAATGGTAAATTCTGTAATTTTCATAAATAGAAAGGTAGGCATGGGTTTAGTTTGCAAGAATATCAGAAAGGTAGACAAATGTACAGTAAACAGGTGACCTCTGTGTAGGGAGCCATATATTTTTTGGGGCATAATCTTGACCCCCAACTGACAGTGCACAGATATGAGCCTGGTCTGAGGGATTAAAGAAGATGTATTGTCTTGCAACCATGTCTCTCCAATTGACTTGCAACCATGTCTCTCCAATTGACTTGCTGATCCTGAAGAAGTTATTTTCTGATCAAACAAACCCATTTCTGATTCTAGCATTGGGTTGTAACAGATTGTCCAGGTTCCAACTGTGTAGTAATTGTCAATGTTTAAGTGGAATTGGCAAAATTCTCAGCAAATGGAATTGACAAAGTTCTTAATAAACAATAAGAAAAGAACTGGTCAAAATAATGCTGAGCAAACAATATATATGCAAGTCAAAAATAGCCAAAGCAACAGTAATAAGTCAAAAAGTTTACAAAGTAAGAATTGTGTTTACAAGTAAAAGGGATGAAAGCAAGAAAGAAGATATGGCGGATATGATCAAGATGTGGTTCATTTTTATTGGTTAGGAAGAAATCCCAGCATGCATCTGTAGGATTTATCTATAAATTTGTGGAGATGGATGTTTTTTAGCAGTCATTCCTTCAGCATTGGAAGCAACACCAGTAATTCATAATAAAGAATGATCTTTTTTTTGCTGCCATATTTTGGCATCGAGCTTCTTTACCTGCTCTCACCATCCTTGACAGAGTTCAAAAGTGTTTATGCAGCTTTGTGGCTGGTGAAATATTTTCAACCCTGCAGTCCCTTTCTCACAGGAGGAATGTTACAAACTTATCACTTCTTTATTGCTATTTCCATGGCAAATGTTCAAGTGAATTACATTCCTTAGTTCCATCTGTTTAGACTTTTACAGCTATAACTTGTCATGCCATCTACTTTAATCTTTTTTTCTGAAGTGGTATCTTATTTAAAAAAGCATATTTAACAGGGCCCCCCTCCTTTCTCTCTCTCTCTCTTCATATTTAATAGACTCCCCCCTCTCTCTTCATATTTAACAGACTCCCCCCTCTTTCTTCATATTTAACAGACTCCCCCCTCTTTCTTCATATTTAACAGACTCCCCCCTCTCTCTTCATATTTAACAGACTCCCCCCTCTCTCTTCATATTTAACAGACTCCCCCCTCTCTCTTCATATTTAACAGACTCCCCCCTCTCTCTTCATATTTAACAGACTCCCCCCTCTCTCTTCATATTTAACAGACTCCCCCCTCTCTCTTCATATTTAACAGACTCCCCCCTCTCTCTTCATATTTAACAGACTTCCCCCTCTCTCTTCATATTTAACAGACTCCCCCCTCTCTCTTCATATTTAACAGACTCCCCCCTCTCTCTTCATATTAACAGACTCCCCCCTCTCTCTTCATATTTAACAGACTCCCCCCTCTCTCTTCATATTTAACAGACTCCCCTCTCTTTCTTCATATTTAACAGACTCCCCCTCTCTTTCTTCATATTTAACAGACTCCCCCTCTCTCTTCATATTTAACAGACTCCCCTCTCTTTCTTCATATTTAACAGACTCCCCCCTCTCTCTTCATATTTAAGATTCCCCCCTCTCTCTTCATATTTAACAGACTCCCCCCTCTCTCTTCATATTTAACAGACTCCCCCCTCTCTCTTCATATTTAACAGACTCCCCCCTCTCTCTTCATATTTAACAGACTCCCCCCTCTCTCTTCATATTTAACAGACTCCCCCCTCTCTCTTCATATTTAACAGACTCCCTCCTCTCTCTTCATATTTAACAGACTCCCCTCTCTTTCTTCATATTTAACAGGCTACTCTCTCTCTCTCATCATATTTAAAAGTTTTCTCTTTCCCTCTCTTATTTTTCATTTCTTGTCTCTTGTTATAAGATACTGACCCAAATCAATTGGTAATCATTTTCTTATATAATAAAAATATCCACTTCTATAAATATATATATATATGTGTGTGTGTGCACATACATATATATATGTGTGTGTGTGTGTCTGTCTGTGCACACACATCTATATATATATGTATGTGTGCATACATATGTGTGTGTGTGTGTGTGTATGTGTGTCTGTGTGTATGTGTGTCTGTGCACATACATCTATATATGTACACACACATACATATATATATGTATGTATGTGTGCGTACATATATGTGTATGTATGTGTGCGTACATATATGTGTATGTATGTGTGCGTACATATATGTGTATGTATGTGTGCGTACATATATGTGTATGTATGTGTGCGTACATATATGTGTATGTATGTGTGCGTACATATATGTGTATGTATGTGTGCGTACATATATATATGTGTGTGCGTACATATATATATGTGTGTGCGTACATATATATATGTGTGTGTGTGTACATATATATATATATATATATGTATGTATACATACATATATATGTATGTATACATACATATATATGTATGTATAAATATATATATTTACGTATGTGTGTGTACATAATATATCTCTATTGTAGTATTTCCATTTTACAAGATTTGCCTTTGGTCATTCAATTTCTTTGGAACAGAAAGTGCATATTTAACATAGAAAAAGCAATGCACCCTGCAACTTAGGTTGCCTCGTCTAAAGCACATGCTTGAACTGTCACCTTATTCAGTGAATTTTTTATTCTTTTTCAGGTAATGGACTAACAGTGCATTTGGCAGCGAAAGGTTTATTTGTTACTAAATACGATATAACCCTCGTGTTTATACCTGTTTCGTAAGTCTCTTTCTACTTTGACAAAATTTTATTCTTGTTTTTATTTTTCCCGATAGATAGGTGCACTTAAAAGGCAGTATTATATTTTGTATGGCATCTTTTTGGAGATGGGATTATTTTTTTTTTTTTTTTTACAAGATCAAGTAATTAATGACTAATTGGAATGGATCTCAGCATGCGACACCTTCGGAAAGTGCCTGGAAACCATGAGTTGACCCAAAGATTGTTAGTGAAATTGGGTAGATGGAACTCTTGAGGGCCGTCGATAGCTGTGCTAGCACAAAGCCACAAGTCAATGTGGCTGAGGGCATGAGCATACTGACCTTGTTCAAATTGTAAATTTCCCCCAGAAACTATAACTAAGGTCTGCTCAACATAGTTGCTGTATAGACCACAGGTGGTTTCTGTGGGTGGTGAGCATCTGCAATAAGGATTGGCTAGCCATCCTAGTAGAAAGATATCCTCGAATATAAGTGGCCAGCTATTATATTATATTATATTATATTATATAGGAGGAAAGATGAAATGACAAGTTGGAAAAAAGTTTTCATGTGACATGTTTTATCCTTTAGGACTTAATCGTTTGTTTATGAGCATGATTAACAGCAGAATGGTGATGTTGAATTATTTTTGTTTTTT
This sequence comes from Acanthosepion esculentum, assembly GCA_964036315.1. Classification (NCBI taxonomy): domain Eukaryota; kingdom Metazoa; phylum Mollusca; class Cephalopoda; order Sepiida; family Sepiidae; genus Acanthosepion; species Acanthosepion esculentum. The sequence goes on from OZ038498.1 coordinate 33,100,910, forward strand.
AATATATGTGTTTATGTATATAATGTAGCCAATTTCATTAAGAATCTTTTTATTTTTATTTTTGTCAGTTTTGTTCTTGGATCATCCACATTGTGATAACAGAATAGTGAAACATTGTAAGAGCCTGAGCACAAATTTACTGTGGATGATCTATCAATCAGGTCACTCTCTAAACATTTTCGTCTTAGTGAATTGTTTTCTCTTTTAATCAGAGTAGCATTTTTATATTAAAATTGAGGTCAGTCTCATAACAGTGAGCAACCAATGCATTCAGCATGTTATGTAAAATGTCTCTCTTGTGTTCATATAATCTTTTATTTAAATTTCTTGAGCTTTCACCTATGTGTTTTTTGTGGTAATCACTACATGTAATAGAGTAAGTTAAGTTTTAGATTATTGTTTTGTATCGATTAATTCTTTTATCATATATATATATATATAGATATAGTCATCCACAGACAGACTGTTTTGCTGTATCACAGCTCATCAGTGTGGCTAGATATCCAATTACTTCAAGCCAGGATCAAAACCTGACTGATTCGGCAACAGTCAGAGATTTTCCCCCTAAGCTAGTGGTGTAAGGCAAATTTTTACGTACTTATTCTATGAATAAACACGTCTATGACTGACAGTGCTCAATTCGGGAAGAGCTTGTAATATTAGAAGTCATTGTTTACAAATTTGCACTTATCTCCCAAGAGTGCACAACCAAATTTAAGACTTTTGGGTGCATATATATTGTCATCCACAGACCGAGTGTTTCACTGTATCACAGCTTATCAGTGTCAATGGATATATATATATATATATATATATATATATATATATATATATATATATATATATATAATGGCTGGTTACTTGCTCCTAAGAACATCAGTTTGTTAGGGTGGCTAGTCAATCCCTGTTGAAGACACCTGCACAGGCACATTGGTATTTGCTCCACTTGTGGTTTAAACTGCAACTATGACAGAGCAAGTATGTATAATTATTTTGGTTCTGTAGTGGATTAATTTACATACTTTTGGGATATTGTTATGGTGAGATATGTAATCACCACCGGAACATTTGATATAAGGGACCGTGTCACCGGTCACCGGATATACATTAGGAGAGACTCCCTGGACTGAACACAACAACTACACTCTCTCTGTAAATATGTTAAATAAACTTCTCTTCTTTATTCAAACCTACAGTACCTATTTATTCCTTTATGGAATACTATTTCTTGATTATCCCTATATTATCGCCACCTCAGGATATATCAGATATATATATATATATATATATAGATACACACACACAACAAATCAACAAACCAAAGTATTTGTAAAACTAGCACAAAGTCCAAATGGACAAAGAAAATCAAAAACAAAAAACAAAAATGGAAATATAAACTGAGAAGAAAAAGACAGACAACTACCTAAGAAATAAAAGAGAGTGCTCCATATTTAAATGAGCAAGACAGAGCAGACATTCTACCCAGCAATGTTATGCAAAAGGAGACAACGTTCAGAGCGCTACTCGAATTTCATGTTACTGTGACTGTCAGGCAATCAGAACTTTTCAACTATACCCCACAAAAAACTCAAATATATGAGTGTCGTGGGGAGTGCAGTTAAAAGGTTCTCTCATGACCAAACCAAAAATTCTGACATTTAGTAATGAGGCTTGATTTTTAAAAAGTAGGTCATTTTACTTGATTTAAAAACATATAACTAGAATTATAGTAAAAAAGACAGGATAACTAGATTCATAGTCAAAAAACAGGATAACTAGATCCATAGTAAAAAAACAGGATAACTAGATCCATTGTCAAAAAACAGCATAACTAGATCCATCGTCAAAAAACAGCATAACTAGATCCATAGTAAAAAAACAGGATAACTAGATCCATAGTCAAAAAACAGGATAACTAGATCCATAGTCAAAAAACAGGATAACTAGATTCATAGTCAAAAAACAGGATAACTAGATTCATAGTCAAAAAACAGGATAACTAGATTCATAGTCAAAAAACAGGATAACTAGATTCATAGTCAAAAAACAGGATAACTAGTTCCATAGTCCAAAAACAGCATAACTAGATTCATAGTCCAAAAACAGCATAACTAGATCCATCATCAAAAAAACAGCATAACTAGATCCATAGACAAAAAAACAGGATAACTAGATCCATCGACAAAAAAACAGCATAACTAGATTCATCGTCAAAAAGCAAGGTAATTAGATTCACAGTCAGTACAACTGAATTCCTTTTGTCTTTCTTTGGGATTTCAAAAAGAGGAGAAAAAATTTAATGAAGCAGATGTATTCTCCTCCAAGCAATATGTATGAACTTTTGTTTTCTTCATAAAGATTAGGAACAGTCAAAAGTGCTAGAACTAAAAACATTATCAACTTTGGACAGTTATATTATATTACCATAAATTAACTTAAATAGAGAAGGGTGAAGCAATTCAGCAGACTACATTCTAATTTTTTGGGGATCTCTTTTTATTTTAATGCTAAACAAAGTTTGGCTGATTTTCATTCTTTGTTTATCCATCCATTTATTAGGGAAGAAAAATAATTCTGGAATTCATGGCCTATAAAAATTGACTTCTTGATTTCTCTATCTTAGAAAAATGGTTTTGTACATCTTCAATGGAGGAATCACTTTCATGTACAATTGACATTGAAATAAATAAAAAGAAAATCAATTTTCTCTTTTGTAACAAACGTCATGCACAATGATTCCTTTTTAAAATCTAGATTAGATAATTAAATATTAAACTGAAAAAAATTGTAATGCCTCATCTATTGGTTAAATATCTTATATTTTTAACACAGGTTTTACTTAACAAATACTTAGTATTTTACTTAGATTATTAATTTTAAGATAATTGAACTTTAAATGATACATTTTTTTTTGTTTTAAATAACAGAAATGATAAATCAATGATTGCTTAAAAAAAACTATTTCAGATAGAGTAGTGATGTGTTATAATACCATAAATAAACTTAAATTATTTATTTCACTAACAAATCAGAAGAAAATATTCAAGTAGAATATACTAGTGTTTAATTTATAATACACTTAAGCTAATGCTGGTAAATTACAACTGAATAATTGAGTTTCAAATGAGTCTAACTACATTATTCTCTAAAAGTTCTGTTCAATCTGGGATTTTTGATAATTATTTTTTAATGTTATTGTTAACACAAGTTTTAATGAACAGATTCTTAATATTTTACTTACATCAATAAATTTAAGATAATTAAACTTTGAATATTGTACCCTATATATATATATATATATATATATATATATATATATATATATATATATATATTAACCATTCTTTGTTTCTATTAACAGAAATAATAATTCATTGCACAATCAGCACCTGACAATTGCATTGCGCATGAAACTCAGTTGTACTATTGGTGATGAAAAAATGTTTATTAATATAAATTATAGCTCTGTTATTAGATATCAAGCACTATTTTATTAACACCAATGATCGATATTTTATATTCAGATATATATATATATAGAGAGAGAGTATGATGGATAAGTTGTTGTTCCATTTTATATTTTTAATTTTGTGCATGTGTGTTGTTTATTTTTGATTTTTGTCAAATGCACAATATAGTAGGGTCTGTTGGGCACTGTCTGTTAAGAAAAGATCACCATGACACAATTAATTCTGATAGAAATTTGCAAACGGCATGCTGTACTGCTTGGCATTCACAATGGAAGCTCCAATATGAACATTCCAGAGTGTTTGGGTGTCAATCTGAGGAAAATGCAAAGCATTCGGAAAGAGTTGGATATCTAATGGTGATTATGAATTTGGAGTGATTACTAGAGATGGCAAAATTATGCCTCTGTTCATCTTCCGGCAGTGCCTCAGACTCAACACTCAGATGCTTTGAGGATGTTGTGCTGCTCTGGGTCAATAGGGTGACTGCTGTAAGACCCTATGCCTGGCAACATGACTCTGCACCATGCAACACAAACAGGAGAAACCAGTCATGGATATTAGACAATTATTGTGACCCCCATCAGCCCATACATCTGGCCAACTGACTCTCCAGACTACAACTCCCTTGATTATTATGTGTGGTGTGCAGTTGAGCAAGAAACCAACAAAACTCCTTGTAACACCAAAGATGAACTGAAGGCAAGGATTATGGCAGCATTCACCAACTTAAGCAAGGAGACTGTCCAGAAGAGTTGCAGGAGATTCCGAATTTGTCTGGAGGCCATAGTTAAAACCAATGGCGACTTTTTTTTTTTTTTTCAAGAAATTTACTGTTTAGTATTTCAAGATATTTTTGTGTCATTTTGGTAAATATATCTGTTAAAGTGAGATATCAGTGTTATTTTCATAGTTTTGTAATTTAGATATTGCACCCTATATATGAACATTTCATCCCAAGCAAGTCGATAATGTCATTAAAAGGCAAGGGGTTACTGGGAGTGGACGAAAATGAGAAGACTTGAGGAGAAAGGACAATAAAAGAACAGAATTCCAGAAGACACAAGATGGTAATTGTTGTGGACCCAGAATAGGTCCGAAAGAAAACTCAAACTCAGCAATTTAGTGAAAACATATTATTAAACAAAAGAACGAATACAAAAGTGTTGCACGTCCAACTGACGGCAAAGTACAGTAGTCAACTTATCAACTGTAGACAGCTCTCCTGAGAGGCATAATCTCCCCATATATATATTAATAGGACGAGTCCATTTAGTCCATAAACGTAGGTCCCATAACAGTAATTTACATTGCAATTAAATTTTTGAAGATTGTAGGTGGCAGGGAAGGAAAAAATCAGAAGGTAGATATAAGGTAAAATGTGCAAGAAAAGGAACTATTAGAATATAGCTTATATTTACATTTAGATATTTTCAATAGTAAAATGATGAGGTCTAGTTGTACACTAAAATTCCTGCAGTTGAGCTACCAAGGAGTAGAGCTCATTAAAAGATACAAAATTTATCACATTTGTAAATAAAGAAATGTGGCTATTCAAAATAAATTAGGCTTCTGATATCTGCAATATCTTAAAAATTTCCACACATGTGCTTTCACCCTGGGGAAGTATTTATCTGTGAATCAATGAGATTATATTTATGACAGTGTGATCCTTTTTGGATGTGCATGAAAGTGAAGCCTGGGATGCAATATTTTTTTTACATTTGCACCCCCCCCAAAAAAAATAAGCAAGTCTTTTGTAAAGATGGTAAACATTGTTTAACTCCCATTTGAAATTTTAGCTGTGTTTCTCTTTATCTCTCTCTTGAGATCTGCATCTGTATTTGCTTGGTCCTATTTGTCTATGTGTTCATGCATTTAAAATTTTAGATTCACTTTGGGTGGCAGGTTTGGATAATGGAAATGATATGATTAAAAATGTATACACTCTTGATAAACAGAGGAACTCATCAAAGCTCATTCCCTCTGTCACACACACACATATATATATATATATATATATATATATATATATTATTAGTAGAAGTCTTATAAGTATAAGACACTATACTCGATTGAAAAACCTTCAGTGTCTTGATTTGCAAATAATCAAACCAATACCAAAGGGAAAAAAACGATATAAAAAAAGAAAGAACCAAGAACATGTACGTTAGCCGAAATTAATGGTACAGCATGCAAGTCCAAGGCCCAAAGAAAAAAAACCTGATACAAGTACGCAAAAAAACTAAATAAAGTGCTCAATACAGTGAGTAGAGCAGACCTAGTTAGACCGAGAGAGCCAGACAAATCTACCACAGTTTCACCTAAACGGATCGTCAGGGAAGGCCAGCTAACAAGGTAAGAAAGAACGGAAACTTATAGTCAATAAACAAAAAAATTTAAAAAACCCGTGACCACGTGTTTTGTTTTTTTTTGGTCATGTGATTATGGTTTTTTTCTTATTGACTACAAGTTTCCGTACTTTCTTATCTTCTTAGCCGGCCCTCCTTGATGATCTGTTTAGGTGAAACCGTGGTAGGTTTGTCTGGCTCTCTAGGTCTAACTATATATATATGTGTGTGTGTGTGTGTGTGTGTGTGTGAGTGTATAAAATTAATACGAGGAAAAGGTTTGTCACTTAGCTGATTGATGTTACCTTCAGCATCTCGACTCCAGAGTTTTGTAGACAGACCCCCGGGAATCACTCTGTCCACTCGTCAGGAGTATCAGCAGTTGACTGATTATACTTCTGGATCTTTCTTTTTTATATGGACTTTTCATTGTTGCAAGTTTCCTTCATATTTTTTTCATAGAGTATGTGTGCATGCATGCACCCATCTGTGTGTACGTGTAGAATGTTGTGGTTATTTGTCATTTTGGTCTTTTTTTTTTCGCTTAACACTCTCACTCTTAACCTCCTCTCACTTTTTCCTCTTTCAATTGTAGCCATTTTGACTTCTAGATTTCTAGACATATGTATATGACTTCTAGATTTCTAGACATATGTATATGACTTCTAGATTTCTAGACATATGTATACGAGGTGTGTTCAAAAAGTATCCAATTTTATTTTTGGCACATGATCAAAATTATCCAGGTGGGAGGTGACACCACTTTTCCTGTACATGTGTGAAAACTTTTATACCAGTAGGCTGTGTCAGTTCCTGGATATTATGCCTAGAATACTGATGGGTAGTGCACACATGTTGGATTTTTGTTTACACACAAAATGGCAAAATTATCAGAGATACAACATCAAGTTTTATCAATGATTTGGTGATACTCAAGTTCAAAGCATCCAGAAGATTCAGCAGGCCATTGGGATTGATGCCATGAACAAAACTCAGATCAAGGCTGGGTAGAACTGTTTCAAACATGGCTCAACCTCAGTAGAGACGAAGGCACACTCAGGGAGGTCACCCACAAGCTGAAACAAAGTGCAGGTTTGGCAAATCATCATGGTTGATCATTGTGTTACAATCCAGGAAATTGCTCACAAAGTGTGAATAAGCACGGGGGCAGTGTGTTCCCTTTTAATGGAGGATTTGTACACGCAGGGAGTGTTGGTGAAATGCAGTCACTCATTCCACTCAATTAATGCAAGCTTTCTTTGTTAAGAACACCACACTACTTGATTGACAGGTACACTACACTCCTGACTTGCACTGTGTGAGTTCCGACTCTTCCCCAATCTGAAAACCATACAGAAAAGAAAGTGATTTGAGTTGCAAGAGGAAACTATTACAAAAGCAGTTGCAGAGCTACATAGCATTCCAGAAGTGTTACCAGTAGTGGCAGAACCACTGGGAGAAGTATGTGAACACCCAAGGAGTGTATTTTGAAGGTGATTAAATAAAATTTAAGTGTACAAAATTATTTTTTTATGATGCCCACTGGTTGGATACTTTTTGAATGCACCTTGAATAATTTAATCTGATTAATATAAGCTAGATACTTGTAGGCAATACAAAGGTATTATACAATGTAACTGTAAAAAAAGGAAACAGCTAATACTTGAAACCATAGTCATAAAAAGAAAAACTATTTAAAACAGAATATCTTTTAGCAAAAGAACTAATTTATTAATATTAAAAAATTAATAAAAACACAAACCCATTTTGCATAATACTGCAAATGAAAACCTCAATAAAACATTTGTAATTTTAACATTATGCAAATTAAGTAAAGGATAAAATGGAAATAAAAACTTCATAGTGGCTTGTTTTGGTCCAAAAAGAAACTTGTTCAGACTAATAAGAGTTTTATTTATATAATCAGTCTTATATATGAGGTCTGATCAAAAAGTATCAGGACTGTTGCTTTTGTAACAGAGCTAAAATACACAGTAAAGTCACTTGGCATCGATTAAACATGAACTCTGTCAATGAATACATACTGAATTATAACATGCTCACTCACTCGTTTTTTATAGCAGTGCTTGGAAGGAAAGTGTGTAGAGTTTGGTCAACTCACCATACCACAGAGATTCCATCAGTGACCATGGCTTGTGCAGCAGTTTTTGGCCAAGCATGACATTCCTCAAGTCTGCCAATCACCATATTCTCCAGATCTTGCTACTTGCAACTTTTTCCTCTTCAAAAATTAAATCCCACTTAAGAGCAATAAGATTTAAAGGCATTTAGGAAATCCAAAAGAATGCAATGAGGCAACTGCTCATTATCCCAGAAAAAGAGTTCCAAGAATACTTCCGTCAATGGAAATGATGCTGAATAAAGCATGTGGCTTCAGAAGGGGGACTACTTTGAAGGAGATTAAATGCTGAATTGGTATATGTTGTAGTTTTCTTTTTATAGCACCAGTCCGGATACCATTTGATCAAAACTCGTATAAAAAGAGAAGAAAAGATAAGGGGTGGGAAATACAGATGCTGGCTGAAGTTTACACGGAATTGTTAGATACAGAAACCTTCAGCTTTAAATTCAAATTTTGATGTTCGATGTATCTAACTGTAAAACAACGAAAATTGTTATCTACTTTAGACAGTTTCTTAATAAATCTGATTCAACTTTATGGCACTCCATGGATTGACTTGAAAAATTTATATTCCAAATTTTAAATGCTACAGTGGCGAAAAAGAAAAAAAACAAGTCTATCAAAGCTTACATCATTTTTGAAAATCATAATGTATTCTGTTCCTTAAAATGACTGCTGATGATTAAAATACTTGATTATGTACAAATGAACAATCTTTACATATACTAGAAGGAGACATTAGGCTTTTATTCCCTGAATAAGAGACAATATCACTATACTAGAAGGAGACATTAGGCTTTTATTCCCTGAATAAGAGACAATATCACTATACTAGAAGGAGACATTAGGCTTTTATTCCCTGAATAAGAGACAATATCACTATACTAGAAGGAGACATTAGGCTTTTATTCCCTGAATAAGAGACAATATCACTAAAAATTATCAGAACAAACCTTGTTTGTAGTTTAAACATATATCCACAGCTTCTGTTCAGTCTTTCACTGACCGGACAGATAATGCCAGATTGTTTCAATTCCAGCTTGCACTAATATGAACAAAAACTGGGAAAGACCTGTTGTACCTTCACAAGAAGATGAAAGATGAAAATATGGCCATGATGATAAATGAAAAATATGGATCCTGTTTCCATTTAGTTATTTGTTCACAGATTCACTTCATGTATGGCTAGAGGAAGCTCTTGGCACTTGGGATATCTTCACTGCTTCTTCTGTCTTTTCTCATGACTAACAGATGAGACCTTCCCTTTGGCCAGTTGTTGTAGCAAACCTACGGATGATAATGGGTATGTCCCCATTCACATAAATACAGTAGTAAATACTGTATGCTGATCTGAAGTTGAAGATTCGTCTCCAACTGTGCCGGTGGCAGAAAGTTTGACCAGCACAGCTGGAGATGAATCTCCGACTGCAGACCAACATACAGTATTTACTACATACCCATTATTGTCCGTAGGTTTGCTACAACATTTAGATAAATAGCAGGAACACTGGGCCATATGTGGGGGCAATATGTGGGGGCAATATTTGAAGCAAGGATGAATGGTAGAAATATTGGTAGACATAGGTATGTAAGATATTAATAGAATCTGGAGAGAAAAATTGTCTAGCATGACAAGTGAACCAACTTTTTTAGAAGCTGACCTGGCAATATTTGTGGCTCTCTCACATATCTACCAACAGTCAACCACCAACCAATGGGTGGTTCCAAATTACTATTCGGCAAACATGGGTATTCCTGCCTACAATATAAGATGGGGGGGGGGGGTATCAAAAGGATGGTTTTTCCTATGACATTGCATTTATTTTAACTACCTCTTTGGCAATGTTGTTTCAGAAAGGGATGATTAGAATTGTAATGAAACAAACATATGATGAAAATGAATTTATACTTGAGAATTTATAAGAAAAATATTAAATATTATCTTTTAGATTATAAGAATACTACAATTACAATTAGAACTAATGCAATGCAATATTTATCATTTGCCAGTTTATGTAAAAATAAATATGGCAACAATTTTTTATTCATAAATTTATAAACATTTACGAAATTATTAAAATATGTGAACCATCTATAAGGAAATCCTTATTTACCATTTAATAATTTTCAAATTGATTGGCAAATAGCTGTCCTTTTGACACTCTATCTTATTTGGCCACAAAGGTCCATATTTGCTGATAATTCTAACTATTATGTAGGCCTGTGACTGGAACATCTTAACTTCCAACCAACTGGCACTTGATCCTGAAAGTTTTCATATATTTATTTATAGTTGTTGGAAGCCCTCATTTCAAAAGTTTACTCTCATGAAATCCAGCTCAGATATAATCATTCACAGCCTATTTTGTTTTATAGGTTTTCTAAAAACATGTAATCTAAGTTTTGTAAAGATGTATAAATACATTCACAACAGTAGAAATATTAAATGCAATATAGAAAACATTTCATCTGACGACTTGATACAGTACAGGAAAATTAAAGAATATATTAGCCAAAAAAATGTGATAGAACAACAATGATGAAGATATTAGGAAATATATGGAATAATGAATATTCTTAATTTCTGAACTTCAAACACTACAGGAAGACTAAAAAGTTATGTTTGTTGAGAATGATGATAATGATCAAAAACCATAGTGTGGAAAAATTAAATTTCTTCCTCTTAGAACCTGAGAAAATGTTAAGAAGTTGAAACTAGTATTAGCCATTTCCTGATAAGGAACCATTTGACATTCACTGACTGAGCAGCCAGTGCTACTTTTGGTTGGAATTCATAGAATCTTTCTTTTAAAACAATTTTTCAGGAAAATAGGTTTCTACATTATAGTGACAAAGGAGAAAATCAAGTCTGATCCCAAAAAAGAATTTGGGTTCTTTTTGCTATCTGTTGAAAAAGAAAATCTGAATCAAGATTGGGTTGACTTTAGTCAGCCTTGAAATGTGGTAATTGTTTGCGCTTCCCTATCAGTCTTGACCAATCACAACCTCACTTACTTATTTTTTGCACTTCCCTATCAGTCTTGACCAATCACAACCATACTTACTTATTGTTTACATTTTCCGATCAGTCTTGACCAATCACAACTTTATTTATTGTTTTCACTTCCCTATCAGTCTTGACCAATAACAACCTTATTTACTCCAATAAAAGAATGCTATTTTATACCAGAAGAGGATTTTTAGCTCTTCATGGCTGAAGAGGTAGTTGACGTTGAATTCTTTAGCCTTCTGATTTACGACCTTGGTATTTTCTAATGTTGGAATTGCAAGACTGATTTTTAAGCCTTAGAATTACAATGACCTTGCATTGGGATCTGAACCTCCCCATTTCTATTTAACTCATGCATTCCAGTAACTGTAATTGTTCTTTCCAGTATTGATGGGAGTTTCCTTCCTAACCTTTTGTTTGAAGTAGTATGGAATATCAGCATCTTCATTATGTCATTATTTTCTTTTCAAGTTACATGTGCCATCCATTTTAGTTGTTGCTGCTATTGATAGTCCTCAAGTGATGTGGTTTCTTTTATTTGGTACAGTTCTTTGTGATTCTGTAGTGCCAGCCCACAAGGTTCAAAGAAGCGGAGTTCTTGCTAAAACCTGCAGGCTTCATTTGCTCAAAGCCATTTTTAACAATCGATCTGAGCAGGAGAAGGAAATGATCCCTGTCCTGTCTATGTTTTTCATTGACCCTTCTGATGAGAGATTTTATGAAGATATCTGGGACAGAGTGCAGGGAAAGAGGAATTCATGTCTTTTTGAAGTGAATTAGTATAAAATAAAAATGTTCAAATCGCACCCTGTGCAATGTTGTACCTGTTTCTAGTCCGTAAATATATTACTATTTACATAATTCGGGCTGTTGTCCTCATCTTTATTGCCATATTCACAATATTTTGGCCATTGTATGCTCTGACCGTCTTCAGGTGATATACATAGGAATTTTGAACTGAACCCTTTATTTAGTCCCCTGGGGTGTATTGTTCTAATTACATGTGCCATGCCTTTTTTGGATATCACAGTATCCCTTCAGTAACTCAACACTCCTGCTCTGGGAGGTAATGAATTCACAACTCTTTGGGTCAAATCGTTTTTTGGATTATTCACCCAATGTGTCTGATGGATGTAAATAGTGTGAATCATTACAATACCTCATCTCAGAATATAGACAAATATGGGATATATTACTATTTATTATTCCTAATCCTTGTTTCCTTTTGGCTATAAATGTTTCCTTTTAGATCCAATCTCTTTTCAGATATTTTCTTATATTTCTTAATTGACCAATAAAAATTCTTGTGTAAGCTATTATTTGCTTTTCTTCTATGTTTCATGTCTTTTCAGAATGTAGGCAATCATGGCTTGACTCGAATCTGTCTTTTGTAGCTCAAAGTAACACTTAACACTTTACTACCCACCATTGTTTTATGGTCCCTGTTTTGACATTAAGTAGGTCGTTCACTGTTTGCTACTTCTTCTCTTGCTTTCAGTATGTCCTTGTAGGTATTAAATTCTCTAAATCTTCTTTCCTTATTATGTGTCACAGGAATTTCAACTCTCTGATTGTGAGTAGCTGTATTCATTGAGTTCATAATCTCCAAAACGTCTTCCTTGTTATCCCCATGTTGTTTTTTGTTTTTTTTTATTGTTTAGTGGCAGATCAACACCTCTATGGGTTATTTAATGGTGAAATCTAAATATTTTGTATGTAATTTTATGCCTCCAACTGCAGATATTTTCCATATAATTTTATACTTTCAGGATAAATGTATGCTATTTAAATGTATAGTTTGTAGATCATGAAATGTATTATGAAATGGACAAAGTCCAACAATTATTTTTTAAAACATTTTTTATGGTTATACATTCTTCTTATAGATACAAATATTTAAGTAAATGCTCTGTTTATAATAAACAGTATTAACAACATTTACCAGCCTGAATATCCGAGAAATTTTCGTAGAAAATATGTGTCCTCTGACAGGATTCAAACCTGTATCCTATACGGAACTGTCATATAGCCTGATGTGCCTTAACCAATTGGGCCACAGCAGAGCGGTCAGTTAGCAAGGTTGATTTTACTGTTTTTAAACACAATTTTAATTTTCAGTTAATTTTTAATGTTTGGTTAGCAAGGTCGATATTAAAAATTTCTGATCCATACAGTAGGACTGGTTCAATCAATGTTTGAAAGGTTTGGACTTTTAAGTAAGATGGAAGGTTTGAGCACCAAATCATGTGAAGTTTGTTACATTCACATTCCATGCAAGAGCTTTGCGGATGTTGAAGTCTTTTTGGGAATCTATTATATGAGATTGAAGACATTTGAAGTCCTCAACACTTTTGATGGATGTATTATATGGTTATGATATGTTCTCACTGTCATTGCAATAGAGATCTACCTGGTTTGCTGCTTGTTTATCTAATATATTGGGTGAGACTATTCTAGTTCCACTGCTCATACCTCAAGATATTGTTGAATTATTTTGTGTAGTTTAGTACTAGTGAGCAAACCCAAATGACTTGACTCACTTTATAGTTTCCCCAAAGGAAGGTTACCCAATCAGGAGGCGTAAAATATTCAATCCATCTTGTATAAAGGCGGCCATTTTGATTACTCTCTCTGAATGTCCAATGCGAACCTGTCAGAACCAAAGATGACCAGAACAGAAAGAAGAACTACGCTCTGCTACTTTATCGGGATATCCTCTGCTAACCTGAACTACGCTTCCCTACTGTCTTTGAAATATTCACTGCCAACCTCTGGATTCTATACTCAAAAAAGACTACCGTCATCATGAACAACATATATATATATATACACACACACACACACACACACATATATATATATGAATGAGATAGCTAGATATGAACAGACTGAAATGGATAGATAGAGATAGATGTGAACAGGCTGAGATCGATAAATATGAACAGAAATATATATATATATATATATATATATATATATATATATATATATATACATATATATATATAAATCCTATGAGAAAAATCAAATATACCTAACAATGAACAAATGATATAACTAATTTATGTGGATATAAATTTTTCATTTAAAAAAAATAAAAAAATTTTAAAAAAATTTATAAATTAAAAAAAAGAATCATTTTATGAATATTAAGAAAAAAATAATTATTTGAATACTAAAAAAATAAGTAAAAAAAAGAAAAAATTTCTTTTTATTAAGTATTTGTTCCATATAAATATTAACTTTGCTAATATTCTAAAGGAAGATTCTATAATATACACAAAATGAAGGGGGTGTTAAGTTATTTTGAGTACATTATAGACTAGTGAGCAAACCCAAATTTCTTGACTCACTTTATAGTTCCCCAATTTTAAGGTTAACCAATCAGGAGGCGTAAAATATTCAATTCGTCTTGTATAAAGGTGGCCATTTTGATTACTCTCTCTGAATGTCCAATGCGAACCTGTCAGAACCAAACATGACCAGAACAGAAAGAAGAACTACGCTCTGCTACTTTATCGAGATATCCACTGCTAACCTGAACTACGCTTCCCTACTGTCTTCGAAATATTCACTGCCAACCTCTGGATTCTATACTCAAAGACTACCGTCATCATGAACAACAGATATCTTGTCTCATGCTTAGTTTTAGTATTGCTAAGTTATTGCTGACCCTACTTCCATTGAGTGCAAGTACACAATACCCAACTCAGGAATTGAACTCACAATTGCTATGTCAACAAATTCATGAACCAACTCTTTAATCCACTAGGCTATTTGTACACTATTTACATTATTCGGACTATTGTCCTCATCTTTGTTGCCATATTTATCACAACGTTTCGGCCGTTGTACCTCAGGCCTTCTTCAGGTGGTTGGAATGTCAAACTGAACTCTTTATTTCACTCGCTGGGATAGACTATTCTCGTTCCACGTGCTATGTCTAATGGATGTCAGTTATCAGTTATCTCCTGTTAATTCCCCTCTTCAGGTTCTCCACTGCCTTAACCAGGTATTCAACTCACACTCGTGATAAATGTGGCAACAAAGATGAGGACAATAGTCCGAATAGTGTACATAATACCTCATCTCAGAAATATAGACAGATACTGCAGGCTATTTGTGTCGTAATATGTTGCTTAATTTCTGGATGACATCTGTCACTATTTCTATGCATCTTTGGATTTCTGCATCACACTTTCTGTTGCAACACTTGCTACATAGTTAAATTTCTGCTGCTATGGTATTTTGATGTTCCCTATATATAGTCAATGATTTTTGCTCTTTTCCTAAAAGAAAGTCAGTTTTTTTCTCTGCACCTCAAACCTCTTTAGAAGTATATCACAAAAATTCTACTCGTCTTGTTTTTTATTCTATTTTTTGGGCATTGAGTATTCATTCCACATGCCCTTCTCTTTAGTCTTTGAAAACAAAACAAAATATTACTGACTTTAGTCCTTTGTGAATTTTCAGACCTTGTTTACAATAATTTTTATTGTTTCTTTCATGTCTTTTCATTGTAACTCTTTTCTGATTTTTCAAATTTCTTCTGTCCACCTTTTCTTCTCGGCATTTTATTTTTCTCTTTTTAACTTTTCTTAATCTTTCATTTTCCAACACATTTTAACTTTCCTTGATTTTATTCATTTACTTCTTTCCTTGATCTTTTTTTCATATTTTTTTTACCTTCTTTCATTTTTTTCTTTATCTTTCTCTTTTCTTTTTTGTCTTCTTTTACTTTTCTTTCATTTCTTTCTTTTTTTATATTTATTTACTTTTTTGTCATCCTTCATTTTTCATCTTTCCCCTTTCTTTTTTCTTACTTATTTTTATTTTTCTCCTTTCATTTTCTTCTTTATCTTTCTTTTCTGTTTTCTTTCTCTTTCATTTTTCTTCTTTGTCTTTACTTTTTTCTTTATCTTTCTCCTTTCATTTTTCTTATTTTTCTCTTTTCTTTTTTTCTTCTTTATCCTTCAGTTTCTTCTTTATTTACCATTCTTTCTTTTTTTAATCTTTTTCTTTTTTTTCATCATTCTTTTATTTTTCATTTTTATCTTTCTCATTTAAATTTTTCATTTTTTACCTTTCTTTCATTTTTTTCTTCTCTCCTTTCTTCATTCTTTTATTTTCTTTCTTCATCTTTCTCATTCCTTTTTCTTCTTTCTTACCATTCTTTCATTTCTGTATTTGGGCGTATTTTCTCTTTATCCAATTATTTATCAGTTTTCTTTCCTTCATTTGTACCAGAATTTTCTTTTATTTTTGTATCTGTTTCTGCCACTTTTTCTTTCATTCATTTTTTTTCTTCTCTCCTCCTCTTAATCTTTTTATTAACATTCCCTAATTTAATCCTTCTGCTTGTTTCTTCTCTCTCACCTGCTCTTTCCCTTCTCTCTCACCCGCTCTTTCCCTTCTCTCTCACCCGCTCTTTCCCTTCTCTCTCACCCGCTCTTTCCCTTCTCTATCACCTGCTCTTTCCCTTCTCTCTTTTCCTGATCTTTCCATCTTCCCTTTCTGTTGTAATCTCATCTGCCCATTTTTTTTTCTCTCATTTCAATAATCACTTGATTGCTACCATTAAAAGCAATAATGATAACTTTATAATTTCAGCCTCATTTTTTGCTTTAAAATCTTCAGTTCCTTCAGGAGATTATTTCTGTTATTTTTTTAAAAGGTATCATTTCACATCTGAGATATTTGACTTTAAAACATAGTGATTAATTTTTGACACACCAACCAAATTTTGATGGATTGAGACCTCGAGTCCTACACCAAATAAACAGCAGCACTCCGAGCACTATTAGCTTCAAGAAATACCTATTTCTGACGCTTTCTCTACTTTTACTTATTAATTCTCTTCTGTTTCCTGTTTTTGACTTTTTCTTTCTTTCTTCCCCTATGCTTTGTTTTTCCTTTCTCCTTTTTCTATCTTTCCTTTCTTTGCATTTTTCTCTTTCTTTGTTTCTCTTTTTCTCTCTTTGCATTTTTCTTCTCTCTCTCTCTGTTTTTCTTTCTCTCTGTGTTTTCCTTCTCTCTCACTTTGCATTTTCCCTTCTCTCTTTCTCACTTTGCATTTTCTTTCTTAATTCTTTACGTTTTTCTCTACACTTTACTTTTCTTATTTTCTCTCTCTCTTTGTGCTTTCCTCTCTCTCTCTCTGCGCTTTCCTCTCTCTCTCTCTTTGCGCTTTCCTCTCTCTCTCTCTCTCTTTGCGCTTTCCTCTCTCTCTCTCTCTCTTTGTGTTTTTCCTTCTCTCTCTCTCTTTGTGTTTTTCCTTCTCTCTCTCTCTTTGCGCTTTCCTCTCTCTCTCTCTCTTTGTGTTTTTCCTTCTCTCTCTCTCTTTGCGCTTTTCCTTCTCTCTCTCTCTTTGCGCTTTTCCTTCTCTCTCTCTCTTTGTGCTTTTCCTTCTCTCTCTCTCTTTGCGCTTTTCCTTCTCTCTCTCTCTTTGTGTTTTTCCTTCTCTCTCTCTGTTGTTTCTTCTCTCTTTTTCTTTGCATTGTTCTTTTTTCTCTTTCTCTGCATTGTTCATTTCTCTCTCTCTCTCTCTGCAGTTTTCCTTCACTCTATCTATTTCTCTGCATTTTTCCATCACTCTGTCTCTCTCTGCATTGTTCCTTTTCTCTGTCTCTCTCTGCATTGTTCCTTTTCTCTGTCTCTCTCTGCATTGTTCCTTCTCTCTGTCTCTCTCTGCATTGTTCCTTCTCTCTGTCTCTCTCTGCATTGTTCCTTCTCTCTCTCTGCATTGTTCCTTCTCTCTCTCTCTTTGCCTTTTTCCTTCTCTCTCTCTCTTTGCCTTTTTCCTTCTATCTCTCTGCATTGTTCCCTCCCTCTCTCTCTGCATTGTTCCCTCCCTCTCTCTCTGCATTGTTCCCTCCCTCTCTCTCTGCATTCTTCCCTCCCTCTCTCTCTGCATTCTTCCCTCCCTCTCTCTCTGCATTCTTCCCTCCCTCTCTCTCTTTACATTGTTCCCTCTCTCTCTTTCTCTCATTTGTATTGTTCTTTCTCTCTCTCTCTCTCTAATTTGCATTGTTCCTCCTCTCTCTCTATAATTTGCGTTTTTCCTTCTCACTCTTTGTGTCTTTTTTTTCTCTTGCTCTTTCTTTGCTTCTCTTTTTCTTTGCACTTGTCTTTCTCAATCTCTTCTCCTCCTTTCCCTTTTTCTCTCCCCAGCTCAGTCTTTCTCATAATCCACTTTTCTTTCTTTCTTTCTTTCTTTTTTCTCCTCTACCTTTCTTTCTGTCTTTCACCTCCTTTCCCTTTTTTTCTTTCACCTCCTTCTGCTTTTCTTTCTTTTTCCTATCTCTCACCTCCTCCTCCCATTTTCCTTTCTTTCTATCCTTTACGCTTCCCTGTATTTGTTCTTTTCTTTGATGCTATTGTTTTCACAGAATGTCTTCAGTTCCTAAATGCTACACAGACACTCGTACAACTGCCCTCTCCACACTCACAGCTTACAAAATGGCAAAGAGAAAATCTTCACCCTGCCACCTGTAACTCTGTCATATTAAGAATGATAAAAGCATTCATGTGTAAACTATTGATTTATTGATTCCTTGTCTGCTATTATTGGCCACTCAGTATCTTTTCTGCATATTGTCCTCCATTTCTTTCTCCCGCTCATTATTTATTACTTTATTCTCTTTCAATCACCTCTCTTTCAAATTCCTTCCTATTCTCTTTCTAATTTTCTCATTACTTCTTTTTTCTTCTTGTTTCCTCCTTTTATCCTCTTCCTCTCTCTCTCATTTTCTCCCCATCCTCTTTCTGTCTCTCTCATTTCCTCCCACTATCCTCTACCTCTCTTGTTTCCACCTAGTCCTCTCTCTTTGTGTCTCTCTCTCATTTCCTTCCCCTCTTCTCTCTATCTTTCTGATCTCATCACCCCCTTCCGTCCCCTCTCTCTCTCTCATTTCCTCACCCTGTCCTCTCTCTCTCTTTTGTTTCCTCCCCCTTTCTGTTCTCTCTCATCTCCTCCCTTGTCTTCTTTCTCTCTAGTCTCCTCCCCATTTCTTATCTTCTCCTGGACTCTTGTTTTCTCCCCCATACTCTTTCTCTCTTGTATTCTCTGTCTGTCCCTTTCCTCTTTTGTATCCTCCCCCTGTCCCTTTTCTCTCTCATTTCCTCCCCCTGTCCCTTTTCTCTCTCATTTCCTCCCTCTGTCCCTTTTCTCTCTCATTTCCTCCCCCTGTCCCTTTTCTCTCTCATTTCCTCCCCCTGTCCCTTTTCTCTCTCATTTCCTCCCCCTGTCCCTTTCCTCTCTCATTTCCTCCCCCTGTCCCTTTCCTCTCTCATTTCCTCCCCCTGTCCCTTTTCTCTCTTGTCTCATCTCCCTTCCCAGTCCTCTCTTTCTCTTTCATCTCCTCCTGCTGTCCTTTTTCTTTCTCACCTCCCTCCCCATGTCCTCTCTTTCACACTCATCTCCTCTCCCCATCCTCTCTTTCTCTCTTGTATCCTCCCACTGTCCCCCTTTTTTTTTATCTCTGTTGTAATACCAAAAATCTTCTTATATTTCTCTGATCTGTTTTTTTTTATCTTCATCTCAATTCTTCAAAACTTATGGATTTTCAACTGCCCTTCCTTTACTTTTACTGATGTTTATTTTCTTGTTTGTTTTCTCATCATTTCTTACTCCTCTTCCTTTTACTCCCAATTCTCTTTTCCTTTCCTCCTCTCTTTTTCTCTTAATCTCAATTTTCTTGCCTTTCTTCTCCCTTCGTTTCTTACTTCTCCTCCTCCTTTTACTCCAGATTATTTTTTTCCACTCCTCTTCTCTTTTGCTCTTGATATGTATTTTCTTGGCTTTCTTCTCGTGATTTTTTTTTTTACTCCTCCTCCTTTTACTCCCAATTCTCTTTTCCGGTCCTCCACTCATTTTCTCTTGATATCTATTTTCTTGGTTTTCTTCTCCCTTCGTTTCTTAATTCTCCTCCTTTTACTCTCTTTTCCACTTCCTCTCTCTTTTTCTTTCGATATCTATTTTCTTAGTTTTTTCTCATCATTTCTTACTCCTCCTTCTCTTCCTGGTTCTCTTTTCCACTCCTCCTTTCTTTTTCTCTTGATATCTATTTTCTTAGCTTTCTTCACCCTTTGTTTCTTACTCCTCCTCCTTTTAATCCTTTTCTCTCTTTCTCTCTCTCTCTCGTGTGTTTTCTAACCCTCTTTACTCTGAACTTCAGAAAGAGCGACATTATTAAATGCGAAACAGCAGACGTAAGCATTCAAGGATCTCTTGTCTTTTAAAGAAGTGCTTTTTACTTTTTATTTTTTTTGCCGTGTCATGTGTTTCATTTTTATTCAGTCATTTTCTTATTCTTTTCACTTATCAAATTGGAAATTGCCATTTTTTTAATACTTGATGCTTTTTGGTGATGTCGGCAACAATTTTGAATAAAAAAAAATACATTGGAAAAAAAATAAAGAGAAGAAAAATCAAATGATGAAAAAGTAATTTTTCCATATAAAATAAGATAATGATTTGAATGGTGTGATTATAAATGGTCTGAAAAAATATTATCCATGTATTTCGACAATGTGTTTGTGTACATACACACACATTGCCTACAAACATAATATGTTTGTATGCAAGCATTGATGTATGTTTGTTTTCGTGTAGACAGATACATTTTTACATACATAAGTGGAACATTTTTAGTGTGTGTGTGTTTACAGCAATATATACATATATATATATATATATATATATATATATATATATATGATAAAGTACATATAGGAAACATTTATCAATCTAACGTTTCCCTTTTATTAAAGCATCATCCTTCTGGTATTTTTACTTTTGTGTCGTTTTATCTTCATTAGTTTATTATATTTTACATGACTTGTTAAACAAACAAATTCAAGAAGAGATGATGTGTCCCTTCTAAGTTCCAAAAAATTAATGGATTCCAAGACTGATTGAAAAAAACATAAATATTGCTTTATGTATAAAAGTGTATAATATTTGGATTCAGAATGTCATAAATTATACTAATGTCTGTTTAACAAGTTTGATGCATATAAAATATGATTAACTAATGAAAATCAAACAACATGAAAGTAAAAATACCAGACCGTCCTGGGTAAGATGATAAACTACATCCGGCAGCAAGGCCTCTGATCAGGAGGTTTTGAGGAACATGGAACCACTTCTTAATTGCTGGAGTTCCCAGGTCCACCCTGACCTGAGGTGATAGCACCTGTTAGGGTCCCAGCTATAGGCAAATAGTTAACCCCCAAACTGGTGTCAAAACACTATGAAAGTGTAAAAAAATACCAGCAATACATTTTTGTAAAAAATTATTATCAACAATGAATTTTCAAAGAAAAAATTATTACTGGCAATACATTATTACTGGCAATACATTTTTCAAAAAAAATATTACCAACAAAACATTTTGGGAAAAAATAAAATATTAGCAGCAATACATTTGTGGAAAAAACAAAAAAAATCTTGTCAGCATGAAATAACTCATTCAGGTTGATATGCCGTAAAACAAACCAAACCTAAAAATACCAGAATTTCTTTTTTCTCCATATCTCATTCTCTGATGCTAGCCTGATAAATGTTTTCTATTTGTTCTTTATCTTATCATTCTGCCAAATTCCGATCCATATTTGATCTATATTTGAGTCAAACTAATATATATACATTGTTTTTTAATAGAGTTCACCCTAAATAAGGCAATAAAGCCACTAAGACACAAAGGGGTTACTGAGTGTGGAAGAGTTAGAAACAGGAACATTGCTAGAAAGTGAGAACAGAGGAAGAGTAATCAGGAGGACAGTAGATAGCGATTAAAATTTGCATTTAAATTTTGGCAGATTAAAGTTTACTGGCAAGTATAGAGCTGGAAAAGATGGAAGAGAATTCACAAGTGAGAAAAGAAACTGCTAGCACCGAATTTACAGCTACATCTAGCCAGCTCAACTGTAAATTGGCGAGACTTTGTTGCCAGTCTAGTACAGTGCTTAAATATCTATCAATCTATCAATCTATCTATCTATCTATCTATATATATATATATATATATATATATATATATATATATATATATATTGTGAATTTAGGCGGCAATCCTTCATTTATGCATGTTTCATTAAAAACGACAGACAAGGTACTACGGTTAAGCTTTTTATTTAATTTTTCTTGTGTTCGAACAAGAGCTTTCTTTTGCGGAGACTGAGTGTGTAGAATAGAAACTGTCCAAATATTCTATAGTTCAACGTGCTCTCGACTTCGGCTATACTTTTAGCCATTATCAAGGGTGATTTTATTTTTTCAGTTTGATTGAGTGTGTACTCTATGTATATGATTTTAGTGTGTTATAGAGATGTTTTATTTTCTGATTACATAGACTTGGGGCACTATATGCCACAAGGTCCCCAAACAACCTTCCACAGGTTTTGAATTCAGAGTTGTCCTTCTCCTAGACCACTTGCCATTCAAGGCTATGGAACCAAGTCTGTCTTGCTATTTAATCATAGCTGGAGGGAGAAGAAGAGGATTCATTCCTTTCCCAAGGGTATTAGCATGTAAGTTAATGTAATGGATCCGAATGGAATTCTAACTCAGCTCTCTGAGCCCTCAGTCTGAGCCACTACCCACTACTCCACCATGCCATCCTATATATATATATATATAGGTGTGTGTGTGTATGTATAAGTGCATGTATATTTTTATACTCAAATATATTATATATTTCTGGGCTTCTGCTGTATACAACTGCTTTCTTGAATCAATAGTTCAAAATAGCTTTGAACAAGTGAAGGCTTCTTCAAACCTTGTGGAATGCTACAAGAGAATCCCAAAGAAAGAATTGTCTCAACAGTAACAACTAAAGTGATCACATGTAACATGAAGAGAAAATAATATCATAATCAAGATGTTGACACTCAACACTACTTCAAACAAAGGGCTAGGAAGTAAAGCTTGCATCAGTAGCTATTATAATGGAGAAAACTATTTTCCTGAAGAATTGTTTGAAGAGAAAGATGTTATAAATTTCAACTGAAAATACAAGAGAGCACTGGCTGCTCGGTCAATTAATGGTTCACCACTACTTCCTATCCTTTGCAGCTCTTAGTATGGATTGTCTTTTTGCCATTAACCCCAATCCCTGTTTTGCTATTCATAAACACAAGCTTGTTAGGTAGATTACTCACTGTTTTGCTCTGTTCCCCTGGCCTCTTGTTAGTGTCAATTTCTCCAAGCTCTCTTTCTTCATTGTTTCATAGAAATTTCAACTGTTTCTTTCTGATTCTAAATAGATGTGTCCTTTCTGTTTTCATTTTCATTAAAACCTCTTTGTTAATCATATTTTAAGTCCATGGTATTCCCAGCATCCATCTGTAGAAATGCATCTCTGTTGCCTCAAGTCTCTTCTCATTCTTTGAGGAGATTGTCCAGCATTTATTGCCATATAGAAAGAGTGATATTATATAAGTTTAGCACTCTTTTCATTGTTTCTAACAACATTTTTCTGTTTCTTAATACTTTGCTTAGCTTTTGGAAGGCATCTTTTGCTATTCAAATACACCTTCAGATGTTGGTGTGACATTTTCTATCATTATTATTCATTAGTATGTAACTCAAAGTGAGAATAATAACATAATAAAGATGTTTATGTTCCACACTACTTGAAACAAAAAGTATGAGGCCATCCATCGGTACAACCAGTTCCAAATGAAGCAATACATACAAATTGAGGTAAGTCATATTAAGAACAAATGTCAAACTGAAGAATTAAGTTTACCAAAGTCTAACAATTCAGAGTACAATGAGAGACCATGTTCTAGTCTGAAAGTATCTGTGATAACCTGGAATAAAAATAAGTTTTAGCAACAAACAAATATGGCAGCTTCAGAACATCTGCTGATGACAAACTTAATTTGGCTCCAAGGATTTAACTTAATGATGGAAACAGCATAATTGAAAATGTGAGATCACAACCAAAAATATATATATATATATATATATATATATATATACATAATTAACAGAAACCACATCACTTGAGGACTATCAGCAGCAGAAACGATTAAAACGGATAGCATATGTAACTCAAAGAGACAATAGTGGCACAATGAAGATGTTAACATTTTTCTCCACTTCAAATAGAAAGTTAGTAAAGAAATCTTCCATCAATACTGAAAAAAGTTATGACAATTACTGGACTTAAAAAATTTGTTTTCCTGTAAAATTGTTTAAAGAGAAAGATTTTATAAAACTCGGCTGAAAGTACAAGACCACTGGCTGCACAGTCAATGAATGGTAAATGTTTCCAAATAAGGAAATGGCTGATATTACCATTAGTCTCTATTTGCATAATTTTCAGTGCCTAATAGACGTGGAAAGAGGCATGTATTTTTGGATTGATTGATTAGTTTACTACAGCTTACCAACCTTTTGCTGGTTATTTAAAGCCAGAAAATATTTTTAGATTGTAAGAAACTTTTTTTTGATAATAATAATTTAGTGATACAAGTCTTGCTAATTAACACATAGCTAGGTTGAGAAGAGGTGGATTCATACAATTTCCAAAGGTATTTGGGTATAAGTGGATATACCGAACCCAATTCGGTTTTCTAATGAACATTTCCGAGTAATTACCTGTTATACCACCCACACATCCTAGCTTACAGCACCTGGTATTCCCAAGCGGTCAACCTTCTTGGTACGGACCAGTCTTGATGTTACTTCACTTCAGTCATCATACAGAAAGCAATTTTTCAAGGTTATTAAAACAACCTGTTCATTAATTTGCACTTTTTGACCCCTGTTTTTATTAAGACCTGTCTGTTTAGTGAATATTGAGAAAAGTCAGTGCAGATATTTCCACAAACATTAAAAAAATGAGAAAGCCCAGGAGAAGTTAGAAGTGCATAAATGGAGTTTATATTTTATAGAAAGAGAACTGCTAACAAAGTGTAGAAATGTGTTACATGCCTTCTCTCCAATCCTGAAAAGGAAAGCTAGTGACTGTTTTATAACATCCACTGCTTTTATAAGCAGTCTTTACTTAGAAGTGTGGTACATGAAGTTACAAGTGGCTGTGTTTTATCTACTTGCCAGGAAAGAAGCTTCGATTCACAGTATCAACTCCAAAACTGTTCTCTAGACAGACCAGGCTGGTCATTAAGTGTGCAAGTTGTGCAAGGCTAGAGAGTTCAATCTACTCTGCTATTTAATTTAAAGCTAGCAGTGGATCATCCTGCATTCATTGATGAGTAACCACTGAATTTTGTTTAATTTGATGCATTAATTTCCTTGAAGATCTTGAAGAAATCTTCTATGGAGCACCTGTTCTTTACTGGTTTTCAACAGTTTTGAGTTTTTTTATGCCTTGTAGTGAATGAACTAATTGTAGTAAATGGAATATTTGGGTTGTCTGAGATTTTCCTGTAACTTTTACCTTCTTTCCAGAGCTTAAAAATCAGTTCTTTTTGCGAATTTGTCAATTGTTTAAAATCTGAAATTTACATTGGATGAATAATTTTTTACCTATTAAAATGAATAAATGGCATTTATTTCTATTAAATCAATTTTTTTTCTGTTTTCTATGCATATTTAATTATGCATCTGTGTACAGTTTATTATATGAAAAGTATGTTTATTCCTGGGTTGGGAATACAATAAATTAAAAAATTTGTGCACGAATAGTTGTTCTCCCGCTATATATATATATATATATATATATATATATATATATATATATAATAAAAAGACTTAAACACTAATATTCCATGGTCATAATTTATTCCATTGTAATCATGAAAACGATCCAATTCATCAGACCTACAAATTCAAAAAGAAAACAGAAAAAACAACTCTGTGAAAAAAAAAAAAAAAAAATTTAGTGAGAGTGTATGTATGAGATTGTGGGACAAACACTAGAGCAAATGAGATCTATAGAGAGGGGTAACAGACGAGAGAAGAACAGGAAGGTCTAAAGATGAAGGGGGATTAAGATTTAACAGAGAAATTTTAAAGAGGAGGTGAAAGACGGTTTAAGTGAGAAAAATATGTATATTTTCAAATGTCCAAAGATACACTGGAAAAGTGTATACATTTCTTGGTGACATACACACACAATAGAAGTATATTTTCCACTAATATTATCTATCTATCTATCTATCTATATATATATATATATATATATATATATATATATATATATATATATATATATACCGGGTGTAACAGCTGAATTGTCCAAATCATCTAATAGCACTAAAACTAATTCAGTTTCTTTTTTTCCAGGTTTTCAGATAAAACATTTAGCTATCTTGACACCATTTTTTGTAAGAATCACTGAAAAACCACTTTGAGTTATTCAGCTAGAAAGAGAACAGGTTAAAATCATTTTGTGTCAGCCCCACCCTCTTCCCAACTGAGCAGTGGTGTGAGGAAAAAGATCATTGAGACATTCAGAAATGGTACTAACATTCATATACTGGCTTCCGTCTTCAAAGTCTATTCAAGAATCATCAAGAGAAATGGTAAATAAGTTTAAAAAAAGAGGGAAAACTGGATCAGGAGGTCACAACAGGAAGAGGGATAATCACCTCAACTTAGAGCTAAAGAGATCAATTAGAAAAGATCAAACTCAATCCACAAGATGTTTGGCACTTGAGACAGTTGAAAGAGCAGTGAAAAAAGACTTGAAAATGAAAACCTTGAGGCACCTTGTTACTCTTGGACAGAAAGTTAAAAGGTTAGAGAAGATGAAGATCATCTTGAATAAGTTGGAAAATGATCCTGGAATAATATATATTTGAACTTTATTTCAATCCTTCATGAACTTCTGATCCTTAGCTATGATTAATTAATGATGAACATGCCATTTTCGTTTATGATCAATTTCATCACAATTCTTATGTTAAGCTTGGAGATTACTTATACATTCTTATTACTCAAGGTAGAGTCCAGTAGTGTTAGAAAAACCTTGAAGAATTTCAGTAAGATATCTTTGATCATTTCTAAGATACAACAGTTCAAAGCTAAAAAATGGACAATTTTACTTTTATCCAATTTGAACAATTTTGCTGTTACATCCCAGATATATATATATATATATATATATATATATATATATATATATATATAGAGAGAGAGAGAGAGAGAGAGTGAGAGTTTAAGGTTTGATGTGTTCATGGGTGAAATATTCTCAGTATTGGGGATAAAGCATTTATGGATAGTATGACCATAGTAATCAATATTGCTTGATGACTGTCAGTTTTTCAGCTCAGACAAACTTCAGACCATGTGTCACTACTCTTTTAGCAGAATCTATATGACAAAAATAGGAAACTGGCCATTCCCAGTTCTTTGTTGCTGGTTAATGCTTTTAGGTGACCTATGATCATGAGCTTTAGTTTGCATATTTTAATTATAAATTTATTATTTCAGTCACTTGTTTATTTTTCATTGCTTGTAAAATACACTATTTGAAATGGGATTTTATTTAGTCTTTTTAGTCTTGATGTGGTTGCAAGAATTTGTTCATCCCTGCATTTGGAAATGAGTTCAAATATTTCATTTAGGAGTTTATTTTGTTCTGGAAAATTAATTATCACTATTTTCACCTCGAGAAAACACTTTATTTGTTTTGAGACACTGTTGGAAACTGGATCTGTTTCTCTTATTTTCCATGTTATATAAATGCATTTTGGTTTCTATAGGCGCCTTCTCTTAAATGTTTCATGTGAATAGATTCTTTGTTTCCATAGACCTTCTGTTTTCCAATATATATTTTTCTAGATTTCCTTTGAACCATATATTGGTATATTATATTATTTTTTAGGGAGATGCTATTTAGTGGACATGTACTCATTGTTCTGCAGTTACAGGTGAGGATTACAGGTGATTGTGGTGATTTTTATATTGTGTTGATTTATATAATTTGCATAAGTTTTTTTTTCACTGCAGGTATAACTAAGGTTTAAAGTGTCTCTGTTGAATGTTTTATACAGTTTGATTTTGGGAAGTATTTATTGAAGAGTTTGAGTATGAATAATTTGGGCAAAACAAAGATGAACATGGATGGTAAAGAATCAAAAGTTACAATAAAACAAAGTTACAAGTTAAAAAAAAATGAGTTGTGCTTAGTCATGATAGCTCATATCCTGAAAAGACAGCACATAAATGAATAATTTCTTTGATATTTGGATCTGTGGAATTGGAAACTGGCAAAAGGTTTCTGGAATAAAAGGAAAAAACTAAAGAATATTATTCAAAGCATGTTAAAGATAACCAAATACCTGTGGATGGCTAGAGAACCAGCTGGCCAAAATATAGTGCCTGAGTCAACTAAGTTAAAGATATTATTACAAAGAATTCTTAATGTAATCACAACTTTTGTTTTAATAAAAATTTGCGTTAGCAGTTTTCTTTTTCTTTTATATCACTGATTGTTTGCCAAAACTAATATTTATATATCAGCTTACCAAAACTATTACAGTTCTGAGAAAAGTCTGTTGTACAAGTATGTAGAAAATTTCATCTTAATTTTCAAAGAAGCTCCAGTTGCTAATACTCTAACTATAAATAAGAAGACATGGCCCTATTTTGTTCATAGCAGCAGGGTGGGGTTGGGTCAGTCCTTTTCATCAGATTTTTGATAACATCTAATCATGGACAGTGTCCAGTTTTTGGAACCAGGCATCTTTGGTGATAATTTCCTGTGTGGCACTCAATCATTTCAATATTACAGTGCCTATGTCCTGTTTATCCTGATGCAACAAAAAACGCATTTGGATTGTGTTATTTTAGAGGCATACCACAGTGTAAATTTGTGTGTACACGCACACATATATATGTATATTGATGTGTGGATACCCACACATAAATATCTATATCTATAATTCTCAAAATATATGTATGTATGTATGTATGTGTGATCGGATGTTGTTTATGCATTTCCACAGTTTTCATCTGATTTCGATGAATTTTTTTTGTTTCATAGATGATCCTTCAGTGCCGGTTTTCAGTCCAGATTTTTGGTAGCAATGGCTCTCCACTACTTCCTGTCCATTATAACTCTCAGTTTTACTATTTACTGTCTGTTCTTGGATATATATCTTTCATAAAAGCTTTAATAAAAAAAAATAGTTTAAATTATTACAATAATATTATTTATTATTATACAGTTCCCTTTTCAGGGCCACACCCTCCCATTCAAATTGTTACCCCCCCCCGCCCCATTTGGGGATGTGCCTCAGCTGCATCCAAATGTTGTTACTAATATTGATTTTTGGGTGGGCTGACTTTCAACTTAAACTGCTCCAACTGAACGGCAGAAATTCATAGTAAAGAAAGACCCAGTCATAGACGGGTTATACTGCTAGTATTATATACACATGCATACATACATGTATATGTATCTGGTATTAATAACTTTAAAAAGGCAGGATAGAATGCACTAAGCTAAAACCGACTGCATGCTACATGGAGAATGTAAGCGTCTTTCCAGGAAAAGGTACTAAAGACTCCCACTCCTCACCTGTGCAGAATGTGGGTGTTCTCTTTCCTTTGACATCCTCAAATTTTCAAAAGTATTTTAAACTAATTTAATATACCTCTATATGGGTACCATTAGTTGCACAATGCACATCAAGACGGTACTCGATTTCTTGTCATGTTCGCTGTAACATTGCCTTACCACTGCTGTCAATGGCATCAGTGATCTTTTGCTTTGGATCATTGATGTTCTGTATCTGTGTTTGTTACACAATATCTTTAACATGACCCCATAGAAAGAAGTCCAGAGGTGTGATATCTAGCGAATGAGGTGGCCAGGGAATTGGGTCATCCCTTCCATTCTACTCGTCTGGAGACGTTAGGAATTCATTTAACAGTATCTCTTTCATCAACAAGGTACCTGAAATATACAGATCCAATGTGATTAAAAACTTTAGTAACTACTGAGTTTATAGGACAAATCTGATTAAGACATCTCATCGATCGCCTTTGTAATATATTTTTTAAATTGTAAAGAGACTTTATGGACACACCCTGTATATTTTCATTTTTATTTTCTCTCCTCCATCTTTTAAAATTGGCCCCTATGCCTAACTCACACTCCAGCTCATTGTCTCGTTCTTTTAACATGCCATCTTATTATTTTTTTTTTTTAATATATTTTTTTAATCATTTCACTCCAAGCAAGGTGATATAATGCCACTAGGATGCAAGGGGTTGCTGGGGGTGAAAAGAGAATGAAATGACTTTAGTGAGGAGACAGGACAAAGGAACATAATTCAGGAAGACAGAAGATGGCAGCTGGCATTGTATTTAAATTTTTTGAAGATTGTAGGTGGCAGGGAAGCAAAAAATTGGGAGGGAGTTCTACAGGTGATAAATTCTGTCTTTTCATGATTTCTAAACCCTGTTCCAACATCCATTTTTTTTTCAAGCTCATCAAGTATGTCATGCGTTGTTTTCTTCTGTCCCTCTTGCATTCAATCCATCCTGTGAGTAACAGATTTTCCAAGCCCTCTTTCCTCATTATGTGCTCCAGAAATTTGTTTCTTCCTGATGTTAAGTATAAGTTTCCTTTTTAATACTCTGCTTAATTTTTGGAACGCACCTTTCTCTGAAAATGTTGCTAGGTGATTCTTAAACGGAAGGCAGTTTGGTAATAAAGGAGTTTTCAAATTTAATGGTTGAAATTTTAGTCAAGGGAATAATTGCGGAGGAATTTCATTCATATCTGTAAGCCCTAATTATAAAGGTAAAAGAAATGACTCAATGGCAATTCAAAATTGGAGGAGGAACTGAGGAAAGAGTTCTACAGGTGTTAAATGTGAGAAAACAAACTTAAAATAGAAAATATGGTTGCCTCTGTAGCTAGGTCAAAAGGTAAAAGAGTGAGATTTAGTTGGCAATCTAGTCTCTCTCTTTATATACTGTATCTTTTAGGTGATCATGGCTCTCCACAATTTTCTGTCCATTGCAACTCTAAATAAATTTTGTCTTTTCGTTATTTCTAAATCCTGTTCCGCCATCCGTTTTCTCAAACTCATCAAGCATGTTAGGCATTGTTTTCCTCTATCAACACTTGCACTCAATCCATCCTGTAAGTAACAGATTTTCCAAGCCTTCCTTCCTCATTATTTCAATTACCTCTTCCTGATGTTAAGTACAAGTTTCCTTTTTGTATCCATTTTCTCTAAAAACCTTGTTGTTCAGTCCATGGTATCCTCAGCATCTCCCTCTCTTTATTAATGATTTCTTTTAATAATACTATTAGATTAATTCTGGTTTAGTTTTGGGAATCTTATACACCAGGTCTTGATAAACACATGCTCTTATTTTGATTTGCTTACAGCCATATCACATTGAAACACTTGTTCCATTAAAATCACCAAAGTTAAGCAATGTCAAACTTGGCCAATAGCTTAATGGGTGACCGCTTTGGAACACCAGGTGCTGTAAATTTGAATGTGGTGTAATGTATAATGGCTTGGAATTGTTAATCAGAGGACCAAATTCCAATTCCCATGGTATTCGTTATATCCCCTTACATGGAAATACCCTTGGGAAAGGTATGAATCCCCCTCTTCCCCCAGCTATGGGTTAATTAGTAAGACTGGTATCACTAAACCATTATTATTTACCCCTTGTTTTGCTTCATTTAATTTTTTTAAATCCTGCTATTTTTATTTTTGTTTCCTATTTATAAACAGCTACCTTATTATGGCAATAGTAATATTAGCTGTTTCTTTTGAGTGAGTAACTAGTACTGTTGTCAGTTTAAATTTCTAAAATTTTTTCCTTAAAAAAATTTTTCAGCAAAATATCTTCTTTGAGTCCAGTAGCTGTTATTGCTCTTTCCAGTATTGATGGGACTTTCTCTCCTAACCTTTTGTTTGAAGTAGTATGGAATGTCAGCATCTCCATTATGTCTTTATTTTCTTTTTGAGTTACATGTGATATCCATTTTAGTTATTGCTGCTGTTAAAAGTGGTTTTAGTTATTTGATAAAATTCTTTGTTTGTGATTCTCTAACACCCGTCAATAAGAAGTGTGGTCATTATCAAGACCCACAGGCTTCACTCGATCAAAGCCATTTTTAACCATTGATTTTAGAAAGTGATTGTATACAGCTGGTAATTTAAATAT
>OZ038498.1:33135501-33245501 GCA_964036315.1 Acanthosepion esculentum
ACACCCTGTATATATATATATATATATACATACACCCTGTATATATATAGAGAGAGAGAAAGAGAGAGAAAGGAAAGAATGTAAAAGAGAAAGAGATAACGAGATAGATACAGGAAGATGAAAGGAAGTACATTGTGATGGAGATAGAGGGAGAAACAATAATAGAAATATATAGAAAAGCCAAAAGATGAACATTAGAAAAGGAAAGATGAAGTGAGAAAAATTATATTGTCTATAATCCACCCCTCCCAGCAATCCCTATGAAAGGCTGATAATAATCTTGTATTTTCCGAGTCCTCATTTATCTGATAAACGTAACATGGAAGATATCTGTATCAGACAACAATAATGCTTTTGGCACAGTTATGCGCAGTCAGTTCACTGAACACTGCAACTTGTAAAGTACAGAAAAACTTTGCATTTCACTGGGGTGGTGGTAAGACATGGCCTGTCATTCACCTTGCTGTCAGCATCTTGTACTATGCAGATTATACATGATGTTGTGGTAGCCTATTGAAAGCTTTTGTGAGATATCTGTTAAGGAGGCTTTATCTGTACAAAGAAACCCAGATAAGTGTTTCTGTGTCCAGTATTTACCTATTAGACTCTTTTTGACATCATTATTATTTATAGAAAGGAGGCACAGTGGAGTAAAGGGTAGTGGCTTGGGTTAAGGAATTGGAGAGCTGAGTTTGAATCCATTACATTCACTTATGTACTAATGCCCTTGGAAAAGGTATGAATCTTCTTTTCCTCCTCCTACGTATGGGTAAATAGCAGATCAGACTGGGTTTTATAGCCTTGGATAGCCACTGGTCTACTACAGAAAGAAATGGCAATCTACTGCAGCAAAAATAATCTGCCTTGTCAGTCATGTATCAAAAGATACATAATTGCCTAAGCATGTATCACACATGACACATAGCTGACTAATTATTTATAGGGCCTTTATCAATACAAAGACCGTACAGAATTATGTTTGTATATCAGTCCTATGTATATTTCTATACAAGCTGTTTTTTTAAGTACTCTTCTGAGGCCTTATTCTTATTCATGAATCTCTTCATACAAAGGACTTCAGAAATAGTTTCAGCTCACAGAGAATGTATACGATTGGAAAATAGTTCATGGAAAAAGCATGTTGTTGGAAAACTATGCAAATATTTTGCTATTTGTTTGCAGAAAAGCCTATTTGGACTTACATGTTTTAACCTGTCTGAACTGAAAGTATTTTAAGGTAATAGATTGGACTTTATACCAGTTTAAAAAACGGCAGTCTTTAGAGCATCATGAATCCTGTCAAAATTGAAGCAAGAATTAACATCAAATTTATGGTAAAACTTGGTGAGAAGACTGGCATTATTAGTGCTTTAAGTAAAGTTTATAGAGATAACTGCATGACAAAGAAATCAGGCGTTTACAAATAAATAACTCATTTCAAAGAAGTTGAAGATGATGAACAAATTGACAGACCAAAAACATCATTAGAGTTCAAGTTTTAACTGAGGTCGACCAACGATTAACAGCAAAAGTAATAGCTAACACCCTAGACATTTAATTTGGGTCAGCTTTGATTGAATGAAACTTCTGCTCATTGGATACAAAAACTTTTGCATCTGAATCAGCAACAGATGAGAAGGTATTTCAATGGAAATTTTAAATAAATGGGATCAAAACCCTCTAGGTTGTCTGCTGTTAATTTTATCTGGAAATGAAATTTGGTTTTATCAATACAATCATGAAGATAAATCTCAGATAAAGCAATGGATACCCAAAAATCCAAGGGTCACTGAAAGCAAAACCAAGCCAGTCAAGAAGAAAGATTAAGGTGACAGTTTTCTGAGAAGAAGAATCTGTAATGTTATTGGTCCTGACCTGGCATCTCAGCTTCAGTCACTTTCCCACAAACATAATGTAGCTTCCCTGTGCCTTTCTATAAATACTGATGAACATTCCTCTATGGTACCTAGACTTTATGAATTTATGTGCAGAACTAGATTAGCAACAAGGTCTCATCATTTTACAGGTGAAATGGCTAGATGTAACTCTAAGTTCTATGCTAACAGTTTCTCCTATCACACTTCTTGCTTGTGGAACTCTCTTCCAGCTTCTTGTTGCACAGTCAACTTTGATCTTCAAGAATTTAAATGCAAAGTCAATTGTTATCTTCTGTCATATTCTTTTATTGTCCTCTCTCCTTAATAATAGTTTTTCTTATATTCTCAAACACCCAGTAACCTTTTGCGTCCTAGTGGCTTTATTTCCTTGCTTGGAGTAAAATGGTAAAAACTTTAGAGAGGGAAAAGCACTTATTACAAAAGTGTTTTTGAGAAAATTAGCTACAGATTTATAAAAAAAAAAAAAAACCCTACTTCATCAAACCTCATGGCTTTATGCTACAGAGTAACAAAAAAAAAGAACTGTACCAGATGGCAGAAACCAAATCACTTGAAGACAGCAACAACTAAAATGGATATTAACTGTAACTTGAAGAGAAAATAATGCTACAATCAAGATGTTGATAAGGCACACTACTTCAAATAAAGGGCTAGGAAGGAAACTCCCAATAATACTGGAAAGAGCAATAACAGTGGACATGGGAAAACTATTTTCCTGGTAAATTGTCTTAATGAAAAAATTTAGAAATTTCAACCAAAAGTAGTACTAGCTGCTCAATTAATGCTCAATGCTTCCTTATAAGGAAATGGATAATATTACTATTGCCATGTAGGCAAGTTGTTTATCTATCTGGTTAAGCTTCAGGAAATTTTCAAACAAAACCCTTTATTTAAGATTTTAGATACAGGGTTAGAGTGTGCTCATTCCACTGTACATGTCTAGAGTTATCTTTTCTTGTTCTGTTTTAGTACTACGAAGATATTGCTAGCTAATCTTCTAGGCTATTTCATGGGACAATCCTGAAGTTAGAAGAATCTTAAACCTAATTTACTACCTGCTGCTGTTGTGCTGTCACACTTGCTCTCCTTTGCTGTCACGTCTCTTTCTTACTGCTGCTGCTGAAGTCTTACTGTCAGACTTGGCTTTTGCCACTGTCATTTCTCTTTTCTTATTAGTGGATTTTTATTATAGTCTTTATATATATATATATATATAATTTATTCTTATAGTCTTTTCATATATATATAGCTTCATGTCTCGCACATCTCGCCTATGGAACTCCCTTCCCTATTACTGTTTTCCTGACATCTTCCATTCCTATCTGCTCTCGCTCTATATCTCCCGTAACCTCCCTACCTCGATCGGCCCTCCGTCCTCCTCTTTCTCCACATCCCTTCCTTTACCACTCCTATCTGCTCTTCCTCCAACCCTTCTGTAACCCCTTGCGTGATAGTGGCCACCGGCCTTGCTCGGGGTGATATGCTTAAAAAAAAAAAAAAAAAAATATATATATATAATTTATTCTTATAGTCTTTTCATATATATATATATATATATATATATAATTTATTCTTATAGTCTTTTCATATATATATATATATATATAATTTATTATTATAGTCTTTTCATATATATATATATATATATAATTTATTATTATAGTCTTTTCATATATATATATATATATAATTTATTATTATAGTCTTTTCATATATATATATATATATATATATATAATTTATTATTATAGTTTTTTCATATATATATATATATATATATATATATATATATATATATGTGTGTGTTCTAGTT
Source organism: Acanthosepion esculentum (assembly GCA_964036315.1). NCBI lineage: Eukaryota > Metazoa > Mollusca > Cephalopoda > Sepiida > Sepiidae > Acanthosepion > Acanthosepion esculentum. Next base: position 33,139,213 of record OZ038498.1, read on the forward strand.
CTACTGAAAAAGATGGAATATCTCTGGATATGGACAGCAAATGAAAACACACTCCTCCTGTAGATTAAATAAAGTGTTCAGTTTCGAAATTTCCAGAAGGTTACTTAAATCAACTGACACCAAAGAAAGGCTGGAGAGCAAAACAACCAAAACATTTGTGATAATAAGAAAAATGAGGACATTACTCTGAGAGTCAATAATAAAAACTCTTCGTACCAGAAATTCCGCCAGAAATTATTAAGTTGGTATGGACTTGATTTGATATCAGTTTTTATCTCTGTACCACAAAGATGCAGAGTGTTGTTTTCATGATTCCTGTTCATAATAATTAATACATTTAGGTGCACTTGTTTCAAATTTAGGGCAAAAGATACCGATACATCCTCCTCTCCCTTATGTATCAACTGACCTAAAATGGATGTTTCCTTACTTTTCTTGTATACATGAATACAATTATATATTGAACTAATCTTAATTCAGTGCATGGCAAGATACATGCAAAGGATGGTGAGGAATGAACTGACTGACATATCCTTGCATGACGTGCATTGTAATTGCTACTTTACACTTTGTACCATGAACCAAAGAAAGCATATCACCAGAATCATAGTGATAAACAAACTAAAGTTTAAGAATGACACATATACACAGGCACACACATATGATTTGTATATTCATTTTCTTATATACAGAAGAATGATCTATTTTAAGTACTTTCAAAAAAGCTTTTTAATGCATATAGGAATAACATTTTTTTTTGTTTATTTGCCCATGTTTCATGCAGTATGATTTTAAAAATGGGTGTTTGTTTTTCTTGGATATTGGAGGAGAAACTAAAAATCATAGCATTAAAGAAAATGAATAGATTAATAAAGAAAAGGAATTGATAATTTAAAACTGACTTGTTAATTTTGAAAAAGAACCATACATGTTGGGACATCAAATGCAAACAAATGCCCATTTTGAAAATCACACTGCATGAAACAGACTGTTAATGATCAGGTTATATGTAGTATATAAAAGGTTAAGGGTCAGAGTTGAATCAGACCAGAAAACATTAGTATTAAAAGTCCTCAATGCACGCGTGAAAAAATAAAATAACATGTAAAGATTTTAACTTAAAAAATCTGGAGGTCAGTTGAATCCGCTACCTTGGTTTCAACCTTACGGTATCCTCAGGTGATTTTTATCAAAAGAGCTCTTAATGCTTTTTTTTCTTAAAAAACAATAATGAACGCTATATTATTATTTTAAAAAAATAAATAAAAAACACACAATGTTGGGTGTAATTGAAAGGGGGGAGGAGGATGTGAAAAAAGAAGAAGAAAAGGATGGCTATTGTAAATGTACTGATGGGGGGAGGTAACTGAAATGTACTTGTTTTATATCCTACTCATATGTGCTTAAGAGGAATTTTCTAATATGTAAGTAAGGACTTAAGACTTCAGAAAATGTCAAAATTGCTAATTTTTCCTGTTGGCAGAGGTGGCAAATATTGTTGTGGTTGTTATAAGGATTTGCCTTTTTTAAAAATTTTCCACCTTACAATCGGATCCCTGTTGTTTTTTATCTTTTAAATTCCACACATGTAAGTGTATATATATATATATATATATACACACACACACACACACTTTTATGTATTATACACACATATATAAACAATGAATGCTATATTATTATTTTCAAAAAAATAAATAAACAAACACATGTCATTGGATGTAATAGAAAAGGAAGAGGAGGAGGTGAAGGAGGAAGGAGAAAAAGAAGTGGGAAGAGATGAAAGGCAAGGGTATTATAAAATTATCGGTGTGGGATTAATTGAAATGTTCATTACTTCCTTTTTTTTTTTGACCAGCCTCATATGTAAGTAAGGACTAAAGACTTAGAATTTCTTGTTTTAAAAGATTATTTGGATCCGGAAATATCATAATTGCTAATTTTTCCTGTTGGCAGAGGTTGCAAATATTGTTGTGGTTGTTATAAGGATTTGCCTTTTTTTTTAATTTTCCACCTTACAATCGGATCCCTGTTGTTTTCTCTTTTAAATTCTACACAGCTAGCTAACCTTGTGTAGAATTTAAAAGAAAAAAACACACAACCACAACACACAACAATGTTTGCAAGCTCTGCCAACAGGAAAAATTAGCAATCATGACATTTCCGGATCCAAATAAGCTTTTAAACCAGGAATCCAAAGTCTTAAGTCCTTACATATGAGGAAATTCCTCTTAAGCACATATGAGGCTGGATGAAAAAAAAAAGTAAAAAAAGCAATGTACATTTCAATTAACCTCCCCACTGATACATTTACAATACCCCCTTGCTTTTCTTCTTCTCCTTTCATCATATCCTCCCTTCCTATTTTCACCCAACGTCATGCGTTTTTTTATTTATTTTTGAAAATAATAATATAGTGTTCATTATTTTTTTAAATAAAATAAAATGTTAAGAGGTAATTTGATGAAAAATCGCCTGAGGATACCGAAAGGTTGAAACCAAGGTAGCAGATTCAAATGACATCCTGAGTGTGTGTGTGTTTTTGTAATATATATATATATATATATATATATATATATATTACTTCAAATCTTCTCTGTATTTTTGATGAAGCTGCCTTACATTCATTTCTGTAAAAGTGATTAGAAATTAAATAGAAGTTTTTAGGAAAAAAAGATTAGACAAGTCCAGTAGCTGTTATAACTCTTTCCAGTATTGATGGAGGATTTCTTTGTAATCTTTTATTTGAAATTGTGTGGAATGTCAACATCTTGATTATATCATGATTTTCTCTTTGAGTTGGATGCAATGGCGGCATCCTACCAATTCAATTCTTACAATTATAAAAGTTCAGCAAACTGGTTGTTGGATTCTTGGAATATGGAAGAAGCTCTAGTTTCCAGAAAAAATTCTAAATAGAAGTTACTGGACTTTTGTAAAATATTTCATCAGGAGATCTCAGTTAATGACTTCCATGATTACATTGAAAATGTAACGAGAAATTACCATAAACATATTCTACCCAAAACTATCCAAAGCGCTAAAAATATAATTAATACCATTGTTGTAAATTCTGCGGAGGCTGAATGAAGGTCTTCTGTGATGAACATGATTTATTCTGACAAAAGAAAAGTTAAAATCTAGTCATAAATTTGATAGGTCTTCCATTGGATCTTTGGCACTGCACTGATTCAGTTCAAATGTGGCCAAGAAACCATAACACAGCTGATGAGACTAGAGTCAAAATGCATCGTACTTCTGAACAAAAATATGATGAGAACAAAATTTCAATTAGGAAATATCTTAACAAATAAATGTTTTCTATTAAATTATCAAAATGGCTTAATTCTTTTTTATACGATAAAGTGATTTTTTTCCATTCTCAGATTGAAAAGAAGATAAGCAGAATAGTTTCCTAAAAATTACCTGCCTTTATAGAACCAGTTCCTGGAAATTTTGGATAGCATTATTGGTTAAATGTGCTATCCATTTTAGAGGTTGCTGCTGTTGAAAGTTCTCAAGTGATGTGGCTTCTTTTATCTGGTACAGTTCTTTGTGATTCTATACCAGTTCACAAGTTTCAAAGAAAGATCATCTTCACCAAGATCCACAGTTTTCACATACTCAGAGCCATTTTTAACCATTGATCTTAGAAAGCAGTTGTATACAGCTAAGAGTTTAGATATTTTTGAATGGGGTCTGACACCATGCAGAACATTCATATGAATATCTCTCTCTGATGAGCCTATTTAAGAGCATGAATCAAGTTTTCAGATTAATGTTTTTGGTTTTGTAGCAGTGTTAGGTGAAACTTCGTCTAACATAGCTTATTCGGTGTTCAATTTCCTGTACTAAAATTTCTTCCTTACCTACAAATTTTTTCTATTGTAATATCAGTATTCATTGGTAGAATCACATCTCTGTTACTTCAAGTCTCTTCTTCACCTGTGAAGAAATTGTCTAGCATTCACTACCATACATAACATTTTAGTACTCTTTCCTTTCTTTTTAACAAAATTTTCCTGTGTTTTAATACTTTGCTGAGTTTCCAGAATAGATCTTTCATTATTACTGTGCATCTTCAGATTTCTGTATCAGTTTTCTGTTAGAATGTTACATAATTAGTTAAATTTTTGCATCTACTTGATTTTAACATCATTATTACATAACTCACACTTTGGACTCTTTCTTTTGCTAATAACTATGTGTTCTGTGATTTTACAGTTAATAGTCCTTTCTTCTTGCTTTCTTTTACTACCTAAGAGTATAAACATTTTTCTATTCAATTTTCCTTTTGAGTCTACCATCAATACAGTTTATCATTGTAGTGCATAAATATGTTATAAACTTGTGTATGGTAGCCAAGAGAACAAATGAAACAAGTACTGCTAGTGAGGTGAAAGGAAAAGAAGACAATAATTGTTAATATAAATTTCTTTGTATTGCCAATACAGAGGATGTGAATGGAATGTCTCTTTGTGGGCAAGGGAAATGACTTGGAGAAAGGGTAGAATTGGTAGGACCTAGAGTTAATCTGTGTGTTGGGCCGGTTGACTGAGGTCATGGTGTTGACATTAAGAGCAGCTGGTTGTGGATAAGTTGAAGTTTGCTCATTCACCACAATTCTGTGTTATTATGAGTAGCCTTCTTTAAAGTAAATATCATGCCTCTTAAACTCATGTTTTTCTTTGGTTTTAATGTTCATGATTGTTTTATTTGATGTTGAGTTTTATATTATTTGAGGGGATTTGTTTTGTTGATCAGGTTTGATGCTCAGAGCCCCTGCACAGGGAAACAACTTTTTAATTTTGTTTTTGCTTTCTTAGCATTCATATCTGGCCAACATGTAGAGTGAATCAGAAAGAGATCTATTTTGAAATAGATTATGACAAATATATTTCTAGTATAAATTTAATATCCACTGTCTTCTTCAGGTCCTCTTTATTGATTATGTGTCCTTTGTAGTTCCTATTATCCTTAAAACTTCCTCATTGATCACATGTTCAATCTATGTTATTCTTAGCACATGTTAATAGAACCACATCTCTATCTCTTCAAATCTCTTCTCCATCTGTGGAGAGATTGTCCAGCATTGGCTGCCATGTAAATATTACACTGCAGCTTGGTACTCTTTTCTTTGTTTCTAATATAATTTTCCTAATTTTGCTTAAGTTCTGGGAGGTGTCTTTCAGACTTCTGTGTCACATTTTCTATTATACTAACAAAGATGCATTCTATCTTAAGTTTAATAGTTAGCCCTTTCTTCTTGCTTTCTTTTACTATCTAAGAGATTTTTCTTCAAGTTTCCTTTTGAGTCTGCCATGAACACAGTTTGTCTTTGCTGTGTGTCAATGTATTTGTAGTATAAAATTAATATATACAGTCTTTAACATACAAAATTAATTTGCTTACTTGTTTCTTGAATTGATTGCCTATGTTCAGGTGCCTGAAATGTTTACACTTTAGATTGAAGCAAATACCAAATACTGGAAATTAAATTTGGGACCCTTTCATTTACTTTTCATTCCACTGAGCAATTTTAGTATTTTTAGTAATTTAGTAATTTTAGTATATGTACAGAGATATTTACTGATGATGATAATTATATTTGTATATCGGATCATTGTCCTTTTTTTTTGTTTGTTTGTTTGATGTCTTGTATAAATGGTTATGCATTCCTCTGATCTCTGTCTTGGATATTTTGGGTTCAGAAGTAATTGGTTTGTATGCGCTAAGCCCCAATTGGACAAATAACGAAATGTTTATAATATGTGTTACTGTTAGATACGTAGATAAACCTGGAATAACGTGGAATGTACAAGATCAAAGCTGATTGAACAACAAACTGAACTGAAACCCCCACATGTGCCCACCTTTCATTGGTTATTCTTGTGCTATACCAACAATAATAGACTTGCTGCGAACAAAGGTCCTGAAGGGCATTGGTTTCTAAATTGAGTGCATGGACACAGAGAGAGAGAGAGAGGTGGGAAAAACACATAACCGTTCCCCCTGCTCTTTTAACCTCAGGGTGATCGTATTGCCTATAAGTACATTACTTACAAGCATTCCAAGATAGGAACACGATTTGCTTACAGTCTCTTTTAGATTGTACTTTAACTGAAAATCTCTGTTCAGTGTTTGTTATTCTCTTTTGTCGATATGCATTTAAACAACTTTATTCCTTCACTTAGGAAATGGTCTGAAGTCTGACCAGTCCCTCATTTGGCTGTTGTCTTGTGGATTAATAGTGAGTAAGCTTGTCTTTGCCGACTGGGACATAGATGTGTGGATGGTATATTGACTAGGGGTATGGAATGAGAAATGATATAGCCGAGTTCAAATTCCAGTTATGTATGTTAAATTCACTTACATGCAAATACCCATGGGAAAGGTATGAATGCATCTCCTCCCCACAGCTATGGGTTAGATAGTAGAATATGTATGTGGAAATATCATTGATATTCTTAAAAAATTGTTAATGCAAAATTCATTCACAAAAAGAATAGTTCTTACAATGAAAAGTATATTTTGGCTTTAAATAACTCACAAAGGGTTGATAAGCCATAAAAAAACAAATCAATCAGTCAGTTAAAACTTACTGTGACTACTATAGTGAGTTCAGCTCTTAGTGAGTACTTCTGTAGTTATGACCTTGTTTTATAACACCCTGGGTGCGGTGGAAGACTCTAGTTGGTTGGTGAGAAAAAAGGGGACAGTTAGAAAAAATGAGGTGGCTTTAAAATTATAATGTCTTTTTTTTTGTTTTGATTTTTTAAAAAAATCTTTTTTTTTTATTTACAATCATTCATCTAATACAAGGCCCAAGAACCACTCAAGGTAGGGTTACTATATGAGGTTGTTGCTCAGGAATCAAAACAGCAGAACTCCTTGAGATGCAAACATCACTGCCTGAGCAGACATCCCAGATACCAAGACAAGGTCACTTGTTTGGGAGGACAAAAGAACTCACAAAAACAAAGGAAAGACTTTGCTCACACAATGTTGGGAATCATTGCTAGTATAATAATAATTATAGAAGGAAGCGAGTTCTAATCAGACAGCTTCTTCTCCAGAACTGTTGATATGTGAAACACTCTCTCCCAAGAGGATGCTTTCTTGACAATTACACCCTTGGACTTTTTAAGCCCAGGGTCAACCAATATCTACCTACAAGTCCTCATACTATGCACTTCTTACTTCATTCTTGCCCCTTCCTTACAATAATCTCATTAAGTAACCCTCTTCATTGAGAGGCCTTGAGCATTGTATTGGATGAACTGACATAAAATAATAAAAACATTTTTTTTCAGAGAGATTTTAAAAATGTCTGAAGGTAGTTGGTAATTTTAACTTAATACACCATAATGCTACATTGGTCAAAATAATAAAACAGGAAGTTTGTGTTGCACCAATCATACAACTGACAACTGAGAAATCATTCCAAATTATGCTTTTATATAGGCTTTAACAGGATTCCTGGTGCCAGTGTAAAATATACAACTATTTCAGCCACATTACATGCCCTTTTGAGATTTCTGTACATGTATAAAGGGGCAGAGATAATCTTACTCTTCACTCTTTTTGTTATTATTATTATTATTATTATTATGAAGTAAATTATTATATTTAGTGAATATGAAAAAATATACAGCAAATAATAGTCTTAAAAAATATGGTGATATGTTTTTGAAATTATCTTCATTTTTTTTGGAGGTGAAAATCTCAGAACTGAAAAAAAGGTTTTATCTAAAATATTTTTTCCATTGTTTAAAGGTTGATTAAACCTATTTGTTTTCGCCTTTTTACGGTTTCAGTTTGTCTTTGTGTAAAAATCTTTCTTATTTTTTTTTTAAATTAAAAGATGATTTGTTGGCATTTTATTCTGATGTGCTTTTCTGTTCTTTCAATGATTTTACTTTTTCTTACTTCATTCATAAACATGGCTGAGAAATTTATAGAATTATTTAATTTTTTTTTCCCCTCTTGATAATTTCAATGGAGAAATGTACAGCGAATATATCTGTATTACTTCTGTTTCTTTTTTTTTTTTTTTAATCAAGAAGATAAAAATTGTTTATCTGAATAATTGCTTAATTAGATTCCATTATAATTAATACAACAGATTTAGCCAAGTCTGTAATTATATGTATGTATTAATATATTCAAGGAGGCACGGTGAAGTAATGGATAGCGGCTTGGATTGAGGAATCGGAGAGCCAACTTCAAATTCCATTTGAATCCATTACATTCACTTATGTGCTAATACCCTTTGGTAAGTTATGAATATTCTTCTTCTCCCTCCTGCTATGGAAAAATAGCAGGACAGACCGGGTTCTATAGAATTGGATGGCAATTGGTCTGCTGCAGAAAGAAATGGCAACCTACTGTGGGAAAAAAAAACCTGCCTCGTCAGTCATGTATTGAAAGATACATGATTGCCTAAGCATGTATCATGCATGGCCGATAACTGACTGATTAATATATTCATATTAACCCACCCATATCTACATTTCATATATATATATGTGTGTGTGTGTGTTAATTAGTACAAATACGTGTACCTACATTTTTGACATGTGACTATAGTTTCACTGAGTAGTGTTCCCAGTTCGTCATGCTCAATGAACTGGGAACACCACCCAACAAAACTATAGTCGCACACCAAAAACATAGGTACACATGTATGTACCAATTAATACGTATCTTTGCTCTGTATAACCGCAATAAGCACTATTGCGTTTACATCTTATGCATAAATTTAACGATTATTAATTACTTGCCTGCGTATATGCACCAGCACGCTTATATTTGACCATTTAATTATATACACACTACAACTATATATATATATATATATATATATATATATATATATAAAATATAAAAAAATTGCTAGATTTAACCATAAGTTCTTTGCTAATGGTTTCTTATTTCACATTTCTCACTATTCCAGCTTCTTGCTTTCCTGTCAGCTAAAATGTCCAATTGTCATACTTTCAATATATTTCCTCATTTGTTTTTTAATCATAATTGCATTCTTTAAGTCAAATGCATCACAACACAGTTTTCATTTTTGTTGTTTGTATACTCACTATACTTCAGATATACATTTTTATATCATACAATTGATATTCACAATACTTATCAGAGGTCCACTCAGAGTTTCATGATTCCTCACTTCTCAGGACTCAGATAAGAATGATTGTATTAATTCCAGAATGTCTATTGTGTTATTTTATGGAAGTTTTTGTGTATCACGTTTTTTGTCTTTTAGGACTTCATTAATCGCTAGATCATCCACAGTAAATTTGCATCCAGATTCTTACAATGATTTATCATTCTTGACAGATCTTCTATTATCACAATATGGGATATTTAATAAGAAAAGTGATGGAAACATAACCAGACATAAATTAAGTGACGGCAGAATTATTGTTGAACTTTTAAAAGGTAAGCTTAATTATTAATGCAATATTTAAATGCAGCAATGTTGTGATCTTCTGTAGTTTATTGTTGCCTATCACATCTACTATCTATCTATCGTGATGAATGCCCAGTCAAGAGCCCTCCGCAGGAGCTAGCTTAAATACTACCTGATAGGGCAGCTTTTAAGCTAGTATATATATATATATATATATATATATATACATACATACATATAATTATTTATTTAAATATTATAACATAAATATATTATAAAATCACTACAAAAATAGCCATTTTGTTTCAACACTTCTGGTGTCTTATCAAGTGATGATGTTGAATGTAGAATAAAAAAAAAGGTTTTTTTTTTAAAAATTCTACATTCAACATCATCACTTGATAAGACACCAGAAGTGTTGAAACAAAATGGCTATTTTTGTAGTGATTTTATAACATATTTATGTTATAATATTTAAATAAATAATTATATCTGCTCTACTCTGTATTGAGCACTCTTTTAAGAATAATAATTGTTGGTTATTGGAATTTATTCCGTATATACCAATCCTATACTTTGGATACATACATACATATATATATATATATATATATATATATATATATATATATATATATATATATACTGTGTGTGTGTGTATCAGACAGATACATATTTGTATTGATGTGTGTTCCTATACATATATGTAGATATAGATCTCTAGATCAGTATGTCTGTGTTCATGTACACACATATATATATATATATATATATATATATATATATATATATATGTATGTATGTATGTATGTATGTATGTATGTGTGTGTGTGTGTGCATATAATCATGAGTCAGAAAACTTGACTGTAGAAATAAATTTCTCATGTCCCCCCCCCCCCGATCAAAATCTTTCCGCCTCAAATTAAACTTTGGTTATTTAAAGCTCATTGTGATATTGCCTGAAAGCATGATGGCATGCTGAAAAGTCTACTTTCTCCCCGCCCCCCCAAAAAAGAATAGACAAAAGAAATCCCATGTGTTGGTCATTTGGTCAGATTTTGGGAAGTAGGTCAAGCCAGGAACTCTTTTAACACACACACTCTCTCTCTCTCTGGTAAATAAGAATGCTTCTCTCATCATTTTTTTGTCTTTTTATACCCCCCACCTATATTGAGTCATATCAAAAGAGAAAGCATATTGGTCCTAATGAAAATTAGCTGCCATAAATTCCCATGAACCACTTTTGCAGTTAAGTATATATATATATATATATATATATATATATATATACCTACCTACCTATCTAGAACCTGTTTTGTAGTGTTTAAATAGATATGTTAAGTAAATAAATAAATAGTATAATGGACCTTGGTGGGTATGTTGTTGAGGAGGCTGGTGAGCTTGGGGTGGGGGAGGTTGAAGAAATACCCAAGTGACCAGTATTTTAACCAATCACAAACAACAATTCAGTGTATCAAATGTAAATAAAAGATTAAAGAGGACTTAATAATTATTGTCAGTTTTGTAATTGTATTTTTTTTCTGTTTATTTTAGTGTTTGTTTATTCCAGTTTTTTTTTCTGAGTTGTTTTCAGATGTCCTATTTTTCTGCTGTTTATTTTTTATTTTTTTACTTACTAAAAGTGTTTTGTGTGAGAATAGTCAGGTTCTCTTTGAATTCATTGTCTATTTGGATAAGACATTGTATACCTTTTCTCATGTTTACTAAAAAAGGATAGAGGAAAAATTTAAATGTACATTTTTTTTAAATTTAGCATTTTTTAAAATCTTTTTTAATTATTTAAAATGCCTTGATATTGAATTTAATTACATATTGATTTATATTCATACATGCACACACACACACACACACACATAAATATATATGAGATAATGATATATACATTGAAATGTATCAAGAACAATATTGGTAGAAAATGTATGATGCTGTATCCTTTGGGATTTCATCAGACTAAATTTTTTATATTGGTGTTTCTACACATGTGCACAAATGAAGGATGCTGGGAATTTTAAAGTTTAATTTTTTTTTAGTTATATAATGTAGCTGATTTTTCTTTTTGTTATTAGATATCCCACACTGTGATAATAGATTTGCCAATGGTGAAATTACAAAAGCCAGGGCAAAAATTTACTGTAGATGATCTTGCAATCAGAGCACTTTCTAAGCATTTTTGTCATAGTGAATTTTTCTTTCTTTTGATCAGAGTAGCATTTTATATGTCAAAATTTATGGTGAGCAACTAATGCATTTAATGCATTGTTTTGCAAAATGTCACTTTTGTGTTCATATAATCTTTTATTTAGATTTTTTGAGGTTTCTCCTATGTATTTTTTGTGACAATTATGACAGGCAATCAAATAATTTCCTCCTTCAAGTTTTAGCTTATTGTTTTGTTTAGTAATGACTAAGTCTTTTATTGTTTTAGATATGATAGTAACAAATTTTATGTTGAGTTTAGATAAGTTCTTTTAGGTTGTAGTTCTGATAGTTTTGGTAGGATAATATATTTTTTGATACACAGGGTTTGTCAGGAGTGGGTGTTTTTCTATTTCAGAATATTTTATGAGCCTTTTGTTACACATTGAATATAAAATAAAGAGGATTGAATTTCTCTTCTTCATGTAAATATTCAGGGCTGCAAAATCTGAGTGCTCTTAAGTAGAATAACATGAAAACTTTTTTCTACTTTGTTAAATTTTTCCCCCAACATATATATATATGCATATATGTATATGAATTTGGGAATCAAATATTGATCAAATATGGATTGGAATCCAAAAGAATGATCTGATAAAGAATAAAGAGGAAACATTTAACAATCTAACATGTTTCGCTTTTATTAAAGCTTCATCAGAGAATCAGACATAGAGAAAAAATTCTGGTAGTTTTATTTTTGTATTGTTTGATTTTCATTTGTTAAACAGGCTTCTTGTGCATTTGTCATGTCAAACATGTCAATGAAAATTTCACGGTTTTCTATTTTAATTTTTTGATGAATTTTAATTCTTCAGTTAATGATCGAATTATCTCATGGCGAGTTCTGCAACAGTAAGATATCTGTAGAAATTCCCCTATCAGATCGTTAAATACTTGAGCTTAACAACTTTAACAAAATATTGCAATAACGATTGTAAATATGAATGCTGAAATTGACAACTTTTTCCATTTCACCGAAACATCTTCCCTTTCTTTCATTCATTTTTTCACTGAAACCAAGTAGTGTATGTCTTTTGTTTTTCTATGCAATCAAAATGGAATAGTCCATTATTTATGAGGGATTGGCAAGAGACTTTAAACATGTCTATTTTCCTTTTCTTTCATTCTAGCAAAATCCCCATCTTATGAAAATTTCTCTTATTAATAGTTTTAAAATAATTCAGCAGGTAATGTTATTTTATTTGTTCAATACTTTGTGTCTAAAAAATGGTGAATTTATTGCTGTCATCTTTGATGTAGAGCTGTCTACAGTTGACAGTTGGCTTGCTGCGACCTGTTCCAGCAAGACGGTTGAACTCTCTGCCTCTGAGCAGAGAGGAACCCGGACGAGGCTCCGCCAAAGGGCAGAGTCTCGTTCAGGGAGGTTGACCAACCCGATTCTGTTTTTACAGTTTCTACGGGCATTTTTCGGAATACCCACATGAAACACAGCCTTGTGCCACATCTTTCCCTCGTTTGGCAAGTAAATATCACTGTCATCTTCGATCTTGGTCTATTAGTTAAGATCAAAGTGTAGTATCTTTTCTCATCAACTTTATCAGACTCTCTCCCTCCCTCTCTCTCTCTCCACTTCTATTTTCCCTTCTTTCTTTCTTTCGTTTTCTCACTGAAACCAAGTCATATCTTTACCTTCTTTCCACGTGATCAAAACTGAATAATCCGTTATTTATGAGGTATTGGCAGGGAGTAACGGTCGTGCAAACTAACAAAGGGAGGGATAAATGCAATTATAATAGAATATTTAGTTGATTTGTTTGTTCCTTTATTTTCTGTTTGCAGGACATTGCTGATTTCATTCATTAAGAATTTTGTAACATTTAAAACTTGAAAAATATCAAACAATATTTAAAGGTTTGAAAACCATAGTTACTTTTAGTGGATACCCATATTTGAGTAGATGCTTCATTTATTTATATGTGATGAAATCTATCAGATTACCATATAAAAAATCCATTATTTCTTTAGAAATTGCTTTGTTTATGATAGGATACAAAACTGATCAGATATGAATGTTTCAAGAATCTATGAAGAAATTTGTGCCTAAGGGCAATATTCAGGAACTTTTTTTTGTAGAGATAGTTCAAGGATAATTCCTGAAAAAAAGTGCAAGTTCAAGGAATGTTCTTAAGAGAGTCTCTGTAAAAAATGAAGAAATAGTTGAACTTTCTCTGTCGGTGAGTTTATAGGATGTAAAATCTGATATTTTATGGCCAATAAGTGAGGCACAAATAAGTAAGAAATACCTACAAATAAATCTTACTAAATTCAGTACATCCAAAACCTTTTACAATCTTGTACAAAGAGAGCTACAAGTTAAATAATTGGTTTCTGGAACCTGATTGGATAGGACAAGACACATGATGTGCTTTCAGAGATGTTCACACAGTTGAACTCCAAATGACCTGGAAAAGGGTTGAGGCTTGTGTTACTGAGTACATTCCCATGCAAAACTCAGATAGTGATTCAGAGCCAAGCACCGACTAGCCATAAGAGATAAAAAAGGTTCACCAGCACAGACAAACAAGGCCTTGCCTCAACACATATTACCATGACAACACATCAGTCAGTGATGATTTTTATACAGTGAAAAGCATCCAAAGCTGTGACAAAAGTAAGTCCTATCTCCTCTCTTTTTGTTCACCATATTTAACATTACTGCTATCGCATGCAATAAGTCAGCAGTCACACACATTTCATTAGCATGTGTTTCATACACAGACACATACACATTGGCATACATATCACTTTGAACTTTGCAGACTCAGTTTAAAATTAATTTCAAACAATTGAATTATTGGTCTCTTCATGTAATTATATGAATCTGTCTGTATAAATGTTATTGTTATATTTAGCTTGGTCTTCTTTTTCTGCAATGATCATTTCTTTGCGTGGTTTATAATCTTATGTTGTATTTGTGGGCATGACATTTGGATTTTATTTTTCCACCTGAAATCTGTGCTGACTGACCCCACAAGTTAAAGAGTCTATGACACGTGCATTTTTACCAGAGCACTATTCTTTACCCCCTATCTTGATCTCAGCACAGTGCAAAAGAGGGCTAACCTCTTGGGATTTGCACTATGCATGTTCTCAGTTTTTTTTACACATGTCCAAAAGCTGAAAAGAGTTTTCAATGTATGCATTTCTTGCAAATTGTTGTAACATCTGTTATAGTTTCCAGACGGATCCACTCTTCAAAAATCAGTCTTTCAGTGACCAGACATCAGAATAGTGATTTTGTGACCAAAAACACAGACAATCAGTCTATTTCTTATAGCAGGTTGTCTCTTGTTTTCAACTATAAACTCAATTCATTATGAATTGATGGCATAAAGATAACAGCGTTTACAGCGGACACAGAAAGGAAACTGCAGGACTTCCTAGACAAGGTAACAAGGAAAGAGAGAAGAAAGGACTAACCATCAATTGAAGGAAGACAAAATGTTGTATCATTGTCAGCAAGAGGAACATTCCAAGATGTGAACTACAAATTAGAGATGTCAAAATCAAGAGATTACAAAAATTTAAATATTTGTGAAGTGTTTTAACAGAGGATGGGAAATGTGACAGTGAAAGCCAAAGAAGCATTAGAATAGGGAAAGGTGCCTTCTAAAAGTGAAGCAAAGTATTAAGAAATAGGAAAATTTCAATTGAAACAAAGAAAACAGTGCTCCACCAATATGGCAACAGAGATGTGGTTCTACAGAAGGATACTGAGAATACCATGGACTGAACATGTGAGCAGTAAGGAAGTTTTAAGGAAAACAGAAACAGCAAGGATGCTCATAGTTTGAATCAGAGAGTTGAAATTCCTACACCACATAATGAGGAAAGAGGGCTTGGATAATTTGACACTCACAGAACATATTGAAGGCAACAGTGAAACAGGAAGTAATCAATATAACAACTTTTGTAAATGGATAACAAAACAGGGATTGGGAGGATGATGAAAAGTCAAAACTTACAAAAAGCTACAAAAAATAGGAAGTTGTGGAAAGCCATGATTGCCTACATCCTGAAGGGACATAGCACAGAAAAGAAGAAGAATTTGCATTAAGTGGGAGATTTTCCCCATCAATTCCTGTGGATATTTGATAGTTGTTTGACACAGAAAGTATCGGATACACATATTTTGTTTCATGCCTTCCTCATTTGCTGATTACCAGGAACCAGAATTGAGACTATTTTCATTGGATCATTTTAATACTGTGCTCTTACTGGTAAAATCTGTGATTAACAAATTTGCTATTTCAAGGTTACCCTTTCAGCTCCTGACCAGACTCAGTATTGCTTTTCTATGCCTTAATCATTGTTTTCCTTCAAACTCAGTCATCACATTTTGGAAACAAAGAACCTTAATACTAACATTGATAACAAGGCTAGTCAGCATTAAATCAAAGACAATCCTAAAGTTTTTTTGTCTGAATTTCTGTGATAAGGAGCTACCATTATCCACATTATTTACATCCTGATTATTGTCCTCATCTTTGTTGTTGTTGTTATTAGAATATTTCATCCATTTTGTAAGGTGCAACAACAGTCTCAGCAGCAGGCAGATTAGGTTTTAAGTTTCTACACTCATGATTGTCCCAGGGGATAATAGCCTTCTTTTGGTTCATAAATTTGATGATATAGTAATGTGAATCAATCCTTAGGCTGGATAGTGCGGTTGTATGAGTCATTAATTTGTCTTTTTTTATGGCTTATGAATGGTTTGTGGGTTAGTTTCAGTGGAAACAGGGTGAGTGATAACTGAGCAGTATTAAATAAGAACTAGGTGATATATCCCTTGACATCGTCAGCAGAACGAGAAAACCTTAATCCTATAGATTAAAGAAAGGATTTAGTTCAAACTTTTCTGAAATTTATCATGATTAACAAACACCTGATGAAGGTTGGAAGACACAATGGCCAAAATGCTGTCATAATATTAACAAAAATGAAGACAAATCAAAATTCCATGAATTAGATGGCAATGTTTAGTCTTAAAGTTTTATTTGCAAGGATTAAAAATAAATGGTAAATCTTTCAAACAATTTGGGAGCCATTATTTTCAAAACAGGATGTGTAAGTAATGTCAAGTTTATCAGTACAGAAAATGGAATCGGAAAGCTTGAAAGACTTGAACTGTTTTTGTTTCCAGTGCTATATCATAATACATCTTCTTCAATATGAGGCTTTCTAAATTATATGAATTTCTTGGTGCTGCCCCCACCCCCCAAAAAATCATATATCAAAAGAGCACCACTGTTAAACTGTTTTTTGATTCCTTCAGAAATGATTGTTTTAAAAAGCAATGATTAGCATTTTAATAAAACCCAAATATATGAAAGTGGATTTATGCTTTTTCTTTATTCTTGCAAACTGACAATAACAATATTAAACACTATTTATATATTAGATTGCTTATTTACAGGAATTATTTTATATTTACAAGAATATCAAAATATGTGAACCAACTGTAATGAAATATTTATTATTTACCATTTTACAAAGAAATAAATATGTAAATAATTGTTTTTATTGGTAAATTTATGAAAATGTCTGTGAAGGAGAAAATTTAAATAACGACAAATAACTGTAATCATAAATTTTGAAAAAAAAATGTATTTTCTAGGAATTTCTTTCTTTTAATCTTTTTGTCGTTTTTCTTTTGTTTTTTTTCTTCTTCTCAATTGTTTAAGCCACACTGACATCGCTAATGGAGTTGTTAAAGATTTCGGCAAATTTGAGTACAGTTTGTTTATAAATAAGGAATCGTGTATTCACTCTACTGTACCTCTAATTTTATAAGGTTTCATATATTTTATATTGTGAGTATGAATTAGATATTTGTTTTCAAGGATTCTTAAGCTTGTCAGAAATGGATGTTTGATAGAGTATTAACTATTAATTCGGTGACAGTGAGGTTCAAGTAAAATGTTTTTGAAAAGTGGAGCTTTTTGGTTCATATTTTCGTCAAATTTAATCTTTGTTTTTTTTTTAATATTGAATATATATTGCCTGCCTGTCTCTCTCTCCATTTACCTGTCTCTTTCTCTCCCTGCCTATCTACCCCTCTCACTCTATGCCTGCCTACCTGTCTTTCTCTCTCTGTCTGCTTATCTCTCTTTCTCTACCTGCCTGTCTGTCTATCTTTCTATGCCTTTCTTCCTCTCTCTGTCTACCTCTCTCTCTCTCTCTTTCTGCCTGCCTGTCTCCGTTTCTGCCAGCTTCTCTCTCTCTCTGCTTGCCAACTTCTCTCTCTCTGCTTGCCAGCTTCTCTCTCTCTCTCTATCTGCCAGCCTGCCCCTCTCTCTTTCTGCCAACTTCTCTCTCTCTACCTGTTTCTTTTTTCTGCCTGTCTCTCTCTCTCTTTCTGCCAGCCTCTCTCACTCTCAGCTTGTCTGTCTACCTACATATTTCTCTCTTTCTCTCTGCATATGTGTCTCACTCTCTCTACCCTCCTTCCCCTCTCTCTGCTTGTCTGCCTCTCTCTCTGCTTGTCTGCCTCTCTCTCTGCTTGCTTGCCTCTCTCTTTCTGTCTGTCTGCCTACCTCTCTCAATCTCTATCTTTCTCTGCTTGCTTCTCTCTTTCTTTGCCCTCCTTCCTCACTCTCTCTGTCTCACGTCAAGGTGCTTGATAAGAATGGTTTTCTCAGTTTGTTTCTGTGGTTTTGTTCTTGTTTTAATTTATTTATTTTCTTGATTTTTCAAAATGTCCTCCTCCTTCTTTGTCACTGCACTTGATCCAATCATGGATGTTAATCATATGAATATAATGCAGTAAAAATATCAGAAAAAAAATTCAGCTGATATATGTGTACTTGCAAAATCTCTATTGTATCTCTAGTTTACCAAAAGCGTCTCGCTTGAATTAAAGCCCAAATTTTCTTAGGCCATAAGGCTAATTTATCGACACAAATTTCAACAATTTTGTTGACTTGCATCAACAAGAGGATGTCTTATGTCAGCATCCAATTCCAAATAAAAAGCTAGCATTTTGAACACTGATGTTTCAAAGCCAATCTTGAAAACCAGTGCAGTCATCTTTCTCAATACTCTTATGATTCCCATCATGAAAAAGCAGATCTTAAACTTAGCAAGAGCAATCTTGCATGGATTTTTTCCATTCAGAATGAATCTACATGGGAAAGGCATGAGTCCACCTCTTCTCCACTTAAATAGAAAGGCTTGTATCAGAAAATCATTATCTCCAAAAAAATTCTTACACTCCAAAAATATGTTTTGGCCTTAAATAACCTCAAGAAGGTTGATAAGCCATAAAAAAGAAATCAATCACTCCTCAATACAACAAGTGATTTATCCATCATGCAGTTTTTCAGTTGCTTTCACACTTACATTGTAATATAATTTAGTACTCATGGTCACAACTGCTACTAGCAGCTGCAGTATTAGGGCAGGTTGATTTTTCACTTTTTAAAGAAAATCAACATTGCACTTAGTGCAGAAGCTGAGGTTTGATGTGCTAGGTACTGTTACCAAAATGTAGATTAATAGCTTTTACCAATTTTTGAGCATTTAATTTTAAATATGGTCTGAAAAATATACAGAAATAACTAATTTCTGCAGGTTCTTGCTTACAAACTGACTTCAAAGTTTTACTATTTCAAGTATAACCCTAAATAAAAATGATATATTTTGTATTAGATACATTGAATGGAAAATATATTCAAACCAGAATTCTAATTATGAATCACCACAAGCAAAATAAGCAATTTTTTACTGTATTTGATAAGTAAAAACTGTAAAAGAAAATTGTGAAAGATTACAAAAAAGGCTACTCAATGAATAAGATTTGTTAGATCATAATTAATAAAAACAAAAAATAGTTAAAAGTGTATATAACACCATAATACTGCTGGGAATAAATTATAAGACAAAATGTTTTAAATTTGGATTGTTTATTGAAAATCACACTAAAACTGTATAATATATTACATTATAATATAGCTAAATTGTTCAGTTTAATTTCCCTTTGAAGTAAATGAAGGTCTATTTTGATGGCACAATGATTTAGTAATAATGTGCTTGTGCTTTGCTTGTAAAGTTTCAGATTGTGTTGTGCTGTAAGGCTTTCACTGATCACCAGAATGAAATTCTAATCCTACAATTTTGAACCTAAACTTAAACTTGAAACTTGTTTCCTGAAGAATGGTAACGATTTTGGAAAAAAATATTTTGTATCGTTATTTATCATGTCATACCCAAACTTTCAAATTGAGTGCAATATCACAGTTCCAAAATTGGCCTTGCCCTACTGCAGTATTCAGCTCATGTAATTGGCCCTGATCTGGCTTCTCATCTGCAGTCTCTCTCTCTCACAGACGCACCATTGCCTCTCTCTGTCTCTTTTATAAATACTTCCATGGTAAATGATGAGCTGCTATCGCTGGTTCCCAGGCTCCATGAATTCAAGCGTCCTATGAGGCTGGCATCCCGTTCCCACCCTTTCACTGTGGAAACTGTTAAATGTAGACTTCTACTCCAATAGCTTCATATCACGCACCTCACGCCTATGGAACTCCCTTCCTCATTCCTGTTTCCCTGATGACTATGATCTCCAACTATTCAAGTGTAATGTCAATCGACATCTCCAGTTGCCTTGATCCATCCTCTATCCTTCTCCACATCCTTTCCTCTAACACTCCTATCTGCTCTCGCTCCAAATCCTCTGTAACCCCTTGTGTGCTAGTGGCTTCCAGCCTTGCCTGGGGTGAAAAGCTTAAAAAAAAAACTAGAATTAGTTGATCCATGTAGTTGACCATGTTGCTTATCATCAAAAATGAATCACTATATACTAATCCAATGTATTGGTCCTTTAATGCTTACCTGCTACCCACTACTTTCTTTTTTATATTGTCATTGAGGTTTGCTCTACGAGGTAATTTTCTGGTTCCTCCCCATTTAGATGTCTGGACAGGTTGGACCTAGCAGAAGAAAAACTTCTACCAACATTGCTCTCCAGATCATAGGAGTATGTAAGTCTATTCCACCACATCAGGGTTCATAATAGTGGAGTAGTGTCTGCTCTATACACCTATTGAACAGATAAAGACATTCAAGTGCAAGAGGATTTGTTTCTAACATGTGTTGAATAAAAAAGTGATGACAGAATGATGAAAAAAAAAAAAGCCCCCAAAATTAAATGCTTTTACCATCCTTCACATCTACAAATCTAACATTCGTTCATGCATGGAATACTGTTGCCATATATGGTCTGGTGTCCCCGCTGTTCATCTCGAGGTTCTCGACAAAATCCAAAGATGGATATGCAATGTGATAGGTCCTGACATAGGGTTTTGACTCCAGTCACTTTCCCACCAATGTAATGTGGCTTCCCTCTGTCTTTTCTATAAATATTTTCATGGCATCTGCTCTGATGAGCTATTTCTACTGGTGTCCCAACTGCATGAATTTAAGCATCCCAATCCCACCCTTTTACAGTAGAAACAGATAAATGTAACTACCTCTTCTACTCTAACAGCTTCTTCTCTCACACTTCCTGACTGTAGAACTCCCTTCCTCTTACTTGATTCCCAGATAACTATAATCATCAAAAATTTAAATGTAATGTCAATTGACATCTTCTTTTGCCTTAATCCACCATTCTTATTTTTATCATTTTCTCCCCCCCCCCATACCCAATCTTTTCGATTACTTACACTCTCTGTAGCCCCTTGTGTACTAGTGGCACTCCCACCTTGCTTGGGGTGAATTGCTTAAAAACTGTCTCATATGGGCACATGGCCAAGTAGTTACTGCGTTAATGTACTGACAATGTGACACAAGATTGAATATCATCATGATTAATTTGTCAGGGACGACTTCTTGATGATATCATCCTGGAGATATGGTCGCAGCATTTGGCACCTTTGGGAAGCACCTCAACACCATACAACAGGTGACTGAAGCCTTATGAGTGAAGTTGTACAGCTGAAACTGTTCAGAAGCAACGTGCTAGCATAAAGTTACAAGTCCTCACCTAATTGGCAGATAGAAGCACTTTAGCCTTTGTTGGCAATCACTCAAGAGAAGGTGTCTCAAAAAAAAAAGCACCCATCCACCAGCAGCATGGTGACTAAAAGGAATATATTCGCCTAAAAATGTAAAATGATTGAAATTAAAACAAAAAAAAAATTAAGTCATGTCTATGATTCTGCAGTCTGTTTCTGACATAAATAGCACAGCATGATTATCCATCTGCTAAATTTACTTATTTTGTTTTAGCAAGGTGATAATGCCACTAAGACACAAGAGGTTACTGGCAGTGGAAGAGAATAAGACAAGCGAGGAGAAAGGATAATAAAAGAACAGGTTTCAGAAATGCAGAAGATTGCGATTGATGCATTTAAATTTTTTAAGATTGTCAGTGGCAGGGAAACAAGAAATCAGAAGAGAGTTCCACAAACGAGAAGTGCGAGAAAAGAAAATATTAGAATAGAACTCTCCTTAGAAAAGACTCTCAAACCCACATGTATGGCATTGGTGTTTACGTCAAGAACCATCTCCCACTGGCAAGAGAGTTGTCTCTCAAATCACCAGACAATTCGTACTTGTGTCTCTGGCTATCTCTTCTCAATGCTGTAAGCTATCACTTCTACGTTTATCGCTCTTCATCCTATCAAGACTGTGGAATAATTGATAGCATTTCTGACAGCATAGACAAGGCTCTCTCTCTCCATCCGTTTGCTCACATATTAGTGTTTGGCGATTTTAATGCCCATCATACCAAGTGGCTTACGAATGCTACTACTGACCTTTCAGGCATTCAAACACTTAATTTTTCAGTTTCTCAATCCCTCACACAGATGGTTGACTTCCCCATGTGTTTTGCCTACAACTGGGATGGTAAGGCCTCTCTTCTTGATCTGTGTTTTACCTCCATCCCTGAGTCTTGTAGTGTCACGCAGCTCTGCCCTCTTGGTAACTCCGATCACGCTGTAGTGTCAACATTTCCTTCAACTCCACTCCCTGCAAAGAACATCCTACCTCTAGAACCTTGTTCTGCTATCAACGAGCTGACTGGAACTCATTTCGTGATTTCCTCCGTGATGTCCCCTGGGATGTTGTCTTTACGCTCTCTGTTCAAGAATGTGTTTCTGAGGTCTCATCCTGGGTTAAAGCCGGAATCAATGCTTTCATCCCCTCAAGGAAATTTAAGGTCAAATCGTGCTCCTCCCTTTGATTCTCTGTTGCTTGCTCAGCCGCCATTGCCCATAGGAACCACTTCTTCCACCTCTATCGTAGCAACATGTCCGACTGCAATAGACATCTCTTTGCCTCTGCCCGTAAACAGTGTAAGAGTGTCCTCAACGAAGCCACTATTTGCTGCTCAAATGAAGGAACGTATTGCATCTCACAATTTCAGCTCCAAGGATTATTGGCGTCTCTGCAAGAGCATACTTAACAGTAGCAAACCCTCTATACCTCCTTTGTTCAACCAGTTTGAGGTCCTGCCTCCTCTGCCGACAAGGTTGAATGCTTAGCTCGGAAATTTTCATTCAACTCAACGCTTGACTCTTCTGGTATACCCATACCTGATTTCCCTCTTAGAACTGAGGCCCTATTGAGCGGGTTGCACATAACCCCGCCATTGGTATTGGGCATTATCTCTAATTTAGATCCCAACAAGGCTAGTGGTGAAAATGGGATACCAGCCATTGTCTTGATGAAATGTGTGCCTGAACTGGCACATGTCCTCTCCAAATTATATAACTACTGCCTCAAGGAATCTTGTTTTCCAGACTGCTGGAAGTCCGCATCGATTGTTCCTGTCTTTAAGAACTCTGGCGACCCCTCTGACCCTTCTAATTACTGTCCTATCTTCGGCAAAGTCTTCGAAGTTTTAATCAATGCCAAAGTGGTTAACCACCTTACATCCCATGATCCGCTCTCAGACAAGCAATATGGTTTCCACTTTGTCCGATCTACAGCTGATGTGCTTACAGCCATTACTGAAATTGTCTACTAAGCTCTTCAAAATAACGGAGAAGCTCATGCCATGGCCCTAGACATCTCCAAAGCATTTGATAGGGTTTGGCATGCCGGCCTTCTTCGCAAGCTCCAGGGTTATGGTATTACAGGTCAATTGTTTGACTTAATACAATCATTTCTGTCAAACCATGAATTCAAGGTCATTCTCAACGGATTCTCCTCCAGCTCCTATCCCACAAATGCAGGTGTTCCCCAAGGCTCCATCCTAGGCCTGACTCTGTTCCTTATCTTCATCAACGATCTTGCTGATGCCATTGATTCCCAAGTAGGCATCTACGAGGACAACACTACAATTTACTCCTGCCTCAAAAACAAATCTAGTGTCACTGACAAAACTAACCTGGCTGTTCTTCTCGAAAAGGACTTCCAATCAGGACTTCCAATTGCCATGAAAATATTTATAGAAAAGGCAACATTATGGCAATGGGAAAGTTACTGAAGTCGAGATGCCAGGTCAGGACTGATTATATGACAGATCCTACCTTGGATTTTTTTGAGAAGCATGTGATATATAGCTGTAGCACCGGACAAGATACGGCAATGATATTCAAAGCATGGAAGTAATGGTAGATTTATAAATGTGCAAGATGGATTCAGGAGAGAAAAATTGTCTGAGATAATTAGAAACGACTTTGATAGCAGCAGACTTAGCAATTGATTCAACGTAATCACTCCACTTCGTGTCAGTAGAAAATGTGAAACCAAAAAGAGTCACAAAGAGTTGCTCTTCTGAAGATTAGCATCAGTCATGCTGGTGAAAGGCAAAAAAAAAAAAGATTCCCTGTGGTGATTAAAAGATTTATAAGACATTCTTTATCCCAATTGTCAACTGATTGAAGATCATATTTGAGAGCAGCTGCCAGTTTTAATTTGTTGAACCTTTCAGTGGGAAACATTTTCTTTTTTGAATTATCTATTGGTGGTGAAAGGGATAAAATCTTATTTGGGGTTTAAAAACAGATTTTACAAGTGTATATGAATATATAAAAATTATAAAACAATTGGAGGAGCAAGGATAAGAAAAAACCCAAAAAGAATGACAAAAAAGCACTAATTGGTTATTGCTCCTCGCTCTTTAGAGCCAAATGAGGACAAAAACATAAATATGTGCACAATTCTCTTGTATATATTTTTTTCAACCCTTTTTATTTTGTTGTGCACATATTTATGTTTTTTTCCTTGATTGGCTCCGAAGAGTAAGGAGCAATAACCAGTTATCCTCTTTTTTGTTATTTCTTTTTTGCTGATATATTTTTTTCAATCCATCACCTTACGGTGAGTAATTCTTTTTTTTATCCTTGCTTTTCTTCACCTTTGTTTTAAATACCTTTGTATATATTTATATATACTTTTAAAATGTCTTTTACCTTTATCAAGCTGTACAGATCAAGTAAATTTAAATCATGCAATAAACTTAGCATAAAAAGCAGATTGCATAACAATGTATACAAAAATAGGAGGGAAAGCAAGGACGAGAAAAATGAAGGAAAAAATTACTTCCTGTAAAGTGGAGGATTGAAAAAATATATAGCAAAATGAGCTAACCAGTTCATTGCTCCTTACTCTTCAGAGCTCAATCAAAGACAAAAACAAAAAATATGTACATGGTGGCTAAAAACATTTTCTTTTCACACAAGAGACAGATTTTTGTTATGAAGTAGACGATAATATTATTTGCAAAAATAAAATACGTTCAAGAAATTGTGTGGTTCATTGGACACAATTAAAAGCGTGTGGTACTGAAATGATTACTTTCTACAAAATTAATTTCATCTGAATTCAAACTAAAGTTGCATAGTGATACAATTACATTACTAATATCAAGAAATCTATATATAGAACTAGGAAGAGTTTATTTTGTCTGTCCCCTATACACAGCTAAATCATTTAATGTAGAGATTTTAAATTTAGTGCATTTAGTTACACAACCCAGGGGAAGGTTTTAGCCTAAAAAAACTTTTTAAAAAATTGTTCCACATATGAGTGTGAGATTGTCATTGACAGGGAATCTCTAACAATAAAGAAATGGTTGGCAGCCATGTTGCTTCATGTGACTAATCATACAGAATTTAAATTTCCAAACTTTGAAAAAAAAAAAAAATTGTTTTACTAAAATATTCACATTTATGGTTCCAGCTTGTTTACAAGCTGCAGATGTAAAATAATTACATATTATTATTTAATTAGAATTATCAATACGGGCAAAAAATGTTTAAATAGTTTCAAATAAGTTTGCAATTATATACTTGTACAAATATTCATATTTACCCACTCATATCAATATTTCATAGATATAGACATATATGCATATATATGTATACACAAGACTTACTTTGACTCACACTGTATACACAGACACACACATATACATCTTGTTTAAAATTTGCTATATTCATATCGGAAAAGTGTTTGGTATGAGATAGTATTTATGGATATAGAGTCTGGACATAAAAACAATATAGTGATTATCAATTGCATGCTTTAATGCAATCTGAAGATTGCATTGAAACATGAAACTGACAGTCACCATAAAGTGTTGATTCCTACATCTCTGCCCCTTTCTCTCTTGCATTATAGCAAAAAGATATATATATATATATATATATATATACCTACATTTGATGTGTGACTCAAATTTTGTTGGTTACCCAATTCAACAGGCACAAGATATCGCTTAAAACTATAAGTTATATCTTGTGCCCGATGAATTGGGTAAGCAACAAAACTAGAGTCACACATCAAATGTAGGCATATGTGTATTTATTAACATATATTTCTAAGCTCTGTCTTATCCCACTGAGCACTATTATCTACACCTCTTGACTAAATTTGGTAATTATTTATTTGCTTACGAGTGTAAGCATGCCAGCACTAACATATATAGTCGCTAATATCTAGTTATCTCATTTACCTCACCCTATACATGTATACATACATACATATATATATATATATATATATATATATATATATATACACACACTGGATTCTACAGTTTTGTTCTACATATGAGGGTCAATCGGTTCAGTTCATAGAACCAACAGCCAGACTATCCACACATATCATTTGATTCTAGTGGTGATGTCTTGTGCAGAACCAACCCCACACTTTTTGTAAGAGCTGAATACAGAGAACTGCTGTACTGTATGCCACAAGGCCCCCAAACAGCCCTCTGCAGGTTTTGAATTCATAGTTGTCCTTCTCCTAGACCGGTTGCCACCCAAGGCTATCGGACTCAGTTTGTCCTGCTATTTACCCATGGCTGGAACTAGAAGAGGTTGATTCATACCTTTCCGAAGGGTATTAGCATATAAGAGAATGTAATGGACTTGACTGAAATTCAAATTTGGCTCTCTGATTATTCAATCCAAGCCACTATTCATTACTCTACTGTACCTCCATATATATGTGTGTGTGTGTGTAATATATATATATATATATATATATATATATATATATATAGCATAGCCACCGAAACCGTGATATCACCCCTGGTTGGCGGCTGATGAAGACAGAGTATCGCACATGTTAATACACGTTGTATGTTAAAAAAAAATATATATATGGCATCTGCAATGCACTGGATTCTCCAGTTGTCTTCGATATGTGAAGGTCAAGCAGTTTAGCTCATAGAACAGCCAGACTACCCACATGTATCATTTGATTCTAGTGATGATGGCTTGTGCAGAACCAATCACACTTTTTGGGAGAGTTAAATACAGGGAACTGCTGTACTGTATGCCACAAGGTCCCCAAACAGCCCTCTCCAGATTTTGAATTCAGAGTTGTCCTTCTCCAATTCCACAATCCAAGCCACTATTCATTACTCCACTGTACCTCCATGTATGTGTGCATATTATATATATATATATATATATATATATATATATGTATAATAGCTAGGAAAAGACAAAATTTATAAGGCAAACATTTTCCTAGCTATTATTAAATTCTGTACAACAAAAAACTTATTTAAATATATATATATATATATAAAATATATATATATATATATATATATATATATATATATATATATATATGGCATCAGACAGTCTTGAGTGACTATGGATCTGCACTCAAAGAGTTATGCCTCAGCTGCTGATGGCAGTGCAGAATCTGTTGTGTCTGTACAGGCCCACATAGGAATGAGTCTTGGTTGCAACAAATGCATGTGAAAACTCTCTCTCCTGATGTCACCATGTTGTATTCTCCCTGATGGCAAGCCTCCATTTCTGCAGTTCTTGGTTTAAATTATGTCTCCAGCATGAGCAAACGTTGATGTCTTCACACATTTCAATGTCCATGTCACTTTTGCAGATGTCCTTGAAGTGAAAATGTGTTAGCCCTCATACTAGTGGCCAGTTCCCCATAAAGAAGGCCCTTTGGAATCCGCCTATCTGGTATATGGTGTACATATCCATGCCAGTGGAGCCAGCACTGTTGGAGAAGGGCATATGGGCTAGGTAACTAGCACCAGTGTAAACTACAACATTGATGACCCAGTCAGATCAATTGAGGCCCAGAATACATCTCATACAGTGAAAATGAAAAGCACTGAGGTATCTCTCTTGTCTGGAGTCGAGGCTCAAAGTCTCACTGCCGTAGAGCAGTATGCTGATGGTGCATGCCCTAGATTGCAATTTTGGTGTTTATAGTAAACTTTCTGTTCTCCTGGAGTCTCAAGGTCAGCCTGGCAAATGAGATGACAGCTTGTCTGATCTGTCTGCTGACCTCAATGTCTATGGAGAGAGTGTCTGAAACATGTGGGGAGCTGAGGTATGTGAATTCATGAACCACTGCTCGGTCATTGTTGTTGATTTTGATGGTTGGAATATGTTGAACACCTTGGCCCATCATGTTGGTCTTATTTAGACTAATGGTCAGATTAAACACTTGATAGGCTTTCGAAAAACTGTCCATTAGTCGCTGCAGTTGGTCTTCAGAGTGTGCTTCCAGTGTTGCATTATCTGCAAACAGCATGTCTTTAATGAGCACATTCTCTCTCAGACAAGACAAACTGAACATACAGATGTTTTACTTTTAGTGGATACACTGATTGGAGTTACTATCCCTGATTTCTATTTTTTAAACAATGAAATAAATAACAATCTTTCTAAAGTGTGTGTGTATGTATATATATATATATATATATATATATATATATATATATATATATATATATATATATATATATAGTGTAACCCGGATATAAGAGAGTTGTCGGGACCGGAGAAGAAGTATCTTATATCCGAGTTTCTCTTATATCCGGGTTTGGTCTATTATATATACATTAACACAGGGTCTAATTTGGGACCAGAGAAACTCTCTCTTATATCCGGGTTTCTCTTATATCCGGGTTACACTATATATATATATATATATATATATATATATATATATATATATATATATATAACCTAGTGAGCCAGAACCTACCTACTAAGGTATCACCTTATATATAATAATGCATAATACAACCTCATGTTTCTGAAGCTAACAACTGGGAACAAATTATATCCTTGAGTATAATACAACCTCATGTTTCTGAAGCTAACAACTGGGAACAAATTGTATCCTTGAGTATAATACAACCTCATGTTTCTGAAGCTAACAACTGGGAACAAATTATATCCTTGAGTATAATACAACCTCTTGTTTCTGAAGCTAACAACTGGGAACAAATTATATCCTTGAGTATAATACAACCTCATGTTTCTGAAGCTAACAACTGGGAACAAATTATATCCTTGAGTATAATACAACCTCATGTTTCTGAAGCTAACAACTGGGAACAAATTATATCCTTGAGTATAATACAACCTTGTAGTACAGACATCCTTATGTAAATTCTTTTGTAAAGTTACCATTTTATCCATTCAAATCTGTATGCCATACATATATTTCACTAAAATATTTAATTTTTCAAAGTAGAAATGTTTAGTCATTGTTTGTTTCTTTTAATTTCCATTCCAGAACTTTTCAGAGAAAGGTACTAAATAGATTTACCCTGGTAAAACATTTTAAGGTGTTAATTGATCTATCATACTTTTCTCTTTGATATGACTTTATTATATCTCTAAATATTAATAAACTATGAAAATAAAAATTATTGTCTTTTATTAAGAATGAAGAGAGAAACAAATATGGCCAACATATCAAATACCTTTTGTAAACAATTGGTATCAACACCTGTTTACTTTGTGTTTTATTATCTATTGTGCTGATTGAGTGTATTTGCAAGCTTGCTGTTTCAAATAAGTGATTTTTAAACAGTAAACATTTCTGAAAATGTGTACTTGTGTATAATACATTCCACCCATTTTGGCTTTAATTTTCATTCAAAATTTCTTCTATTATGCACAAGAAAATACAATAAAAATAATCCAGGTTACATGACATGGCACTCTGCTGGGATACTCCAGATATCCTCTATGAATGTTGCAAGGCATTTGGAAACACTTGGATAATTTATTAATTATTTCAAAACTAAAAGAAATTCAAGTTGAATATTTTAGTTATTATATTGGATATTAATCCATTAGGAGGAGGTACTTGCAAAGTCCTCAACACGAACAAGAAGTGATTAAAATATAATTCTGATAATTAGTTATTTAGTCAGATTTTTAAAAATTAGTAAGGCAGACAGCTTTTCAGCAGCCCCTCATAATTTTAACCATAAAATATTTTGCCAAAAAATCTTTCTTGCTCAAGTGACCATTTTTTTCTTTGTATGTTTTTTTTTCATTTTTTTTCTTTTTGCATTTATTCAAATACATCACTTGGTTGCAATAAATTTTTGTAAGAAAAATTTCGTTTTTTCTTAAATCTTTTAAGAAGTTAATAAGTTTTCCTTTTGGCATAAACAAACAAATTTATAAATTGTGTCTGTCTGTTTTTTTTTGTTTGTTTTTTTTAAAGACAAAAATAAATCCAAAATTAAAACAAAAAAGTGAAAAAGTTTTTTTATTTTTTCATTTTTCTTCTCAAAGATCTGATTAATTCTTTTTATCACTGATTATATTTTTTCTTATGTGTAATATTTTTCCATTTTTCTTCCCATCTTCCATTTTTATTTTTTTTTTCAAAATGAAATTCTTGTTTTATCGATAATATAGCTTATAGATTATAATTTTAAAATTATTTGATGGAAAGTTACCAGACTTTATTTACATGATTTTTTTTTACACACAGTAATCGTATTCTTCATTGACAAAATTTGGACTTCAAAATTATCCCCACAAAATAAATATAAACCCTTAAAATGCATATGCCTCTTTGCTCGTGCACTTTATTCCTGTTCTTAGAGGTAGAAATAAACAAAAAATGATAGCCTCCTTCTATTATTACCATCTGCATTAATTCCTGCACATTGACAATACTTTCTTCATGAATTACAATGATTTTTCAATGCTTTCCATAATATTAAACAGAATCCTTTGTCTGTTTTTTTTTCACTCTCTATTTTTATAATTGCTATACTTAGAAGAGAAGAGTGCTCAAAATTGGAGATGGAGAATTTATAGATATAGAAAGTGTTGACATAGGAATCAACACTGCATGTTGAATGTCTATTTCAAATTCACCCTGCAGTGTTGATTCTTATGTCCACATATACACACACACAATCTCTCTCTCTCTCTCTCTCATACATATATATATATACCATCATCCACAGACAGACTGTTTCTCTGTATCCCAGCTCATCAGTGTGGCTAGACCTCCAATCACTACAATCTGGGACTGAAACCTGACCAATTTGGCATCAGCAGGAGATTCTAACCCCCAGCTATTGGCGCCCGACAGAGAGCAAATTGAATTTTTGTGTATTCAATTTTTTTATAAACATCACAGTGACCTAGAGGACCTAGTCTTGCAGTATTAGCGGTAATAGTCACTGTTTACAAATTTGCACTTTCTCCCCACAGTGCTCGACTGAATTAATTTTTTTCTTTCCGGGGGCTAATATTGTCTTATGTA
Source organism: Acanthosepion esculentum (assembly GCA_964036315.1). Lineage (NCBI taxonomy): Eukaryota > Metazoa > Mollusca > Cephalopoda > Sepiida > Sepiidae > Acanthosepion > Acanthosepion esculentum. The sequence goes on from OZ038498.1 coordinate 33,170,852, forward strand.
ACCCAAATAAGCCAAACTATTATTAAAGCATCATAAACAACCCAAGGAATACTAAATCTGTGAAAAGGAACAACTCAAGGACTCCTATCCAAATTGATGAGGTCATCAGACAATTCAGAGTTATGATTTGGTTCAGTCCCCAATGTCAGCTTTAATAAAGCAAAAATCTCCTTTAATAAGTGACCAATAAATATTCTTTTCTAACTGTTTATCAGTACTCTAACTAGAGTCGTCCTGGGTATGATGATAAACTACATCCACAGTAAGACGATTAACAACATCCAACAGCAAGGCCTCTGATCAGGAGGTTTTGAGGAGTGTGGAACCACCTCTTAATTGCTGGTGTTCCCATATCCACCCTGACTCAGGGTGGTAGCACCTGTTAGGGTCCCAGCTATGGGAAAACAGCTAACCCCAATACTATGAAAGTGTAAAAATAGGTTTTAATACGAGCAATACATTTTTGTAAAGATTATTAGCAGCAATAAATTTTCAAAGACAAAATTATTAGCAGCAATACATTATTACAAATAGTACTTGTTTTTTAAAATATTGCCAGCTATACATTTTTGGGGAAAATATTAGCAGAAATACTTTTTGAAAAGAAATATTATCAGCAATAAAAATCTTGTTAGCATTAAATAACCCATCGAGGTCAATATGCCATAAAACAAAACAAACAATTTGTCAAAAATAAATTTTAAATCAAATGTGAATAGTTTGATTTTTAATGCATCAGATACCACTTTTAAGACTTCATGTGACTCTGGTCAGTGATTTTTAGTTTGAATGGTTCTTGTCACCTTGTACAAACACCAACATTGACCGAAAGGGGAACAATTATAAATTATACACTGACTGGAGTAAGGGAAATGTGCATTTTGACTGGGCATGACACTCAATTTAATATTTTCCACAAGTTTTTTAGCAGAAGATATATTAAATGTTTCTTTTATGTCCTGTGTCCTGAAGAAAAAAGGATGGTCATGGTTCTCCATAACTTCTTATATGTTATAATTCTAAGCAATGTTTGTCTCATTACTATCACTCTCAATTCCTTGTTCTACCATCTATTTTTACAAGCTTGTTAGGTAGGTTACTCACTGTTTAATTTTTTTTCATTACCTTTTTACGCTTCTGTACTTTAAAATTGGATTTGCAGCTATTGTAATGATTATTGTCATAAAAAATAGAGTCAGCAAGCTTGGGTTCAAATTCATGCCTTGTCTGTTGGATTCACTTTCATACAAATGCCCTGATAAAAGGCATGACTCCATCTTTTCTCCCTCTATCTATGGATTAAATAGTAGAGTTGACTGGGTACTCTGGCAGCCAGTCTACATTATTTTTCCCAAAGTCATGGCAATGCAAGATAATAAAGAAAAGGAATCTTTGGAGAGTCATGAGCCAAAAGTGGTATGGCATCAGCCAGTCAGTTAAGTGCCATATCGGATACACTCTTGGGGGATCATGCCTCTTTAGAAGATTTTCTTGCAGTAGGTTACCATTTCTTTCAGGTTGACAACCAAGCCTATAGGACCATAGCTGGGGGAAATAGAAATGGATTCATACCTTTCCCAATTGTATTTGTGCATAAGTGATTGCAGTGAACATACCTGGAATTCAAATTTGGCTTTCCGATTTCCTTATTTCGAGCCATTTATCCACTACACAGCACCCACACACATCCTGTGTATGGTGTAAAAATAATTTTAAAAAAAGCATTGATGGAAGTTAGTTTTTGGTGGGGAGGAAAAATAAAAGATGCTTAGCTGAACACATTAATGAAATTAATTTAACTTAATGAGAATCAAACAAAAACTATTTTAACTCAGTGATTTAGTATGTTATTAAATTTTACCTTGTCTTTAGTATGTTAGTCTTTACCTTGTCTTTTACCTTTAGTCTTTAGAACATTAATTATTAAATTTTTACCTTGTCTTTTCTGTCTTAATTTTTAAAATGAGAAGTTGTTATTTACACACTGACTATTGTCCTCATCTCTCAGCTGTCATGCCTTTTGTGCTTCCTTAAGTGTATAATGATCTGGGTAACCTTCAGGGAATTTCAGCCTGAACCCGTTATTTAATCTATGGCAGTGGGTAGACTGTTCTCATTCTGCTGACCATTGCTTGGGATATTACATCTGGTTTTTACTTAATACTGTAATGTTATTGCTCACCCTGTTTCCACTTAGTCTCAAATACACACACTGCCCAGCCCATGAATTGAACTTGGAATTACTGTCACCGAATTGACAAATCAAAGCTTTTATCTATGTCGAAGTGGAAAACTTGGAGCTTTAAACCTAACCTGCCTGCTGATAATACTGCTGCTACTGCTGCTTATCTTGCTTGACTACACTCACAGAGGCTTCTCTTTTCTATTACTGTTGCTCTTGTTAAAGCTTTACTGTCATTTTTCTGGCTTCATTAATGGCTACTGAATTGTACTAATTACTCTGCTAACCCTACTAAGGAGGTCCTTATAGCCTAGCATCCGCACTGATTCTTTCATTAATTCCCAATAATTAAAGTATCTTTGATCTTCAAATGACAGGCCAGGATTTTCTTCTTTTTTTTTTTTTTTTTGAGAAAAAATAAATCCACCGGTGTCATCTTTATTCCAACCACTGCTTTTATTAAATATTCAGGAAATTTAATTCAGGTTTATTTTGTTGTTTTATTTTCTTTTCTTTTTTAAAAAAAATTCCAAGCAATTACCTTTTATTCTAACCTTCCTGTCTATTTGAAACTCTAGTATAAGTAGCATGAATTAGAAATAAATATGTGTCCTGTTTTGGGAACTCATCTTCGAATGGATGTTGTCTTCACCAATAAAACCATGGAAGCTGATAGGATAGGCAGAACATAAATCTGAAGTCAAATTGAATAATTCATAGAATAAAGGTCTCATTACAAGACTTCAATAATCATTTGTTTTGTTTATTTCTTTAATGCTTCTTTTTCAGAAAATAATATAACTTTTGTTATTAATTCCAACTCTAGTCTGGTTTCTTTCTTTTCCTCAGAGGTAAAAAAAGAAAGTGAAAAAAAAAAATGTTATCTGTTAGCCTGAGGGGTGATTGTAAGAATTATGTTGGGTAAGAACAGTACGTTACTTGTGTTTGTGACTCTGTACACATGCGAAATGCAAGAGTAACTTAATCAATAGACTGAATTGATGACATTGGTCGGTTTATTGAAACGTCTAATATATATTAAGGCCAGTATTTCTGCTTTTCTTATAACTGCCATGCTGTCAATAACAGTGGAAACAGATATAATGGATAGGGGTATTTACATGATGATATAAAGAATAAAAAAGAACAGGTGATAACTTGTGCTTTTCTTTCTTTTTCTTTTCTCTAAAACAGATGCCGACACATTTGCACACATTTCAACTAAAGCTCGTACTGGCATGTCACGTACTAACATTTTAAATACACACACATACTAAACACGCATTTATTTACATGTGCAAAACTTTTGTGCATCTGCATTCAGTGCAGCTCTCATGCACTTCTTTCTCACTTTAAACAACTATATACATACACAGGGGGATAAATCAATAAGTCTGTAGCCTGACACTATTAAAGGGTGTTCCAATAACTTGGACAGATTTTAAATGTGAATAAAGTTTAAGGGTCTAATGTTTTATTTTTTATTTTTCTTTCAGATTTAACAACTTAAGTCTTTGGCATTTTCCACCATGGAAAGATCAACAATCAAACAACGTGTTGAAGTTATCAAAGCCTATTACAAAAATGGACGTTCAAACAGAAATGTATTTTTCACACTTCATGATTTTTTTGATCAACATAATCAACCAACCAAGAGTGCAATTGGAAATTATGTAATGTCATTATGGAGAGGTTCAATCCCTGCACTTGATGATGAATAGAGGTGTCTAGATTTTCGGCTACATTCCCATGTACTACAGTAATGTTTTCAGCTGAATGGCGTAAATGAGCACACAATGGTATTTTCGCATCTGTCACCGACCCAGTTTATTTGAATTTACAAACAATTTTTCCAATTGCACTCTTGAAACTTTGACATGTTGTTTGCTTGTTAATCTTTCCATGGTTGAAATGTTCAAAGACTTAAGTTGTTAAATCTGAAAGAAAAAGAAAAAAAAGTCATTAGACGCTTAGAACTTAATTCACATTTAAAATCAGTCCAAGTTATTGGAACACCCTTTATTATTTGATATTTGATCTGAAATTTTCAGGCTTATGGCCACATCACATTGAAACACCAATTCCTGTATGATCACCAAAGTTAAGCAATGTCGAGCATGGTCAGTACCTAGATGAGTGACCATTTGTGAATACCAGGTTCTATAAGCTTGAATGTGGTGGGGCGACGTAATAGAGAATGGCTCAGAATTGTTAATCACAGAACTGGGATCCAATTCCATTTGGGTTCATTATATTCACTGATATGAAAATCACCTTCGTAATGGTATAAATTCACTCTTCTCCCCCCAGCTATAGGTTAATTAATTAAACTTGTATCACAAAATCATTATTATCTCAACAAAAAATTTCTTACAGCCTAAAAATATATTCTGGCTTTAAATAACCTGCAAAGTGTTGATAAGTCATAGAAAATTAATCAATCAAATTTTCAGTGTATAATGTTTGATATATGTGGTTTTTTGTGTAAAGGTCATTGACCAGGAACAATGTATTGGAACATAAATATTGCATATAATTAGTTTATTCATTGTGTCTGAGGGTTTCAGTGTACAGGCCTTCTTCAGTCTGTTGATCATACCAGATTATGCACTATCACCAAGAAACTGTAACTAAGTCCTCTCAGGATAGTGACAGTATAAACTACAGATGGGCTCTGTGGGTGTTGAACAAACACAAAATATGCCTTAGCACCAGGGATGGAATAGCGGTCGTAGTAGACAAGTCTGCTCGGAAATGAGTAGCTGGCCATTATGGCATTCCAACACTCAATAATATCAATTATGAACATGGTCACAAGATGCTGATCATGTTTGGAAAAAAACATAAACATTCCCATCATTATAGATATGCATATATGAAATTCAACATATTCAGTTAAAAATAATAAAAACAAATCTGTGATAACGGCTAATAGGACAGCAAAAAGTGGTCAGATATGTAAAACATTTGGACAGTTTTACATACTTTATGTCCTAAAAGTAAACACTTGTACAAATGCAAGAAAAGATTAATAAAAAGCTTAATCACAGTAATTTGTCAGTTATCTTAAAATGAAACTTGTATAAAAATGGGATTGGTGCCCAAATACACACACACACACACACACACACACACCCATCCTGGGTATGACGATAAACTACTTCCATTTACTGGGTAAGATGATAAACTACGTCCAACAGCAAGGCCTCTGATCAGGAGGTTTTGAGGAGCGTGGAACCACCTCTTAATTGCTGGTGTTCCCAGGTCCACCCTGACCCGGGGTGGTAGTACCTGTTAGGGTCCTAGCTATGGGCAAGAGGTTAGCCCCCAAACTGGGGTCAAAACACCATTAAAGTGTAAAGATGGATTTTAATACCATAAATATTTTTGTAAAAACATTATTGCCAGCAATACATTTTTGAAGAAAAAAAATATTACCAAAAATAGATTTACGAAGGAAAAATATTACCAGCAACAAAAATTTTGTTGGCATTAAGGTTGATATGCCATAAAACAAAACAAACCAAACCAAACTATCACTATGAATCTATTTCAAAATTTTGTTGGCATTAAATGACCTACTGAGGTTTTGATATGCCATAAAACAAAACAACCAACCAACCAACCAATCAACCAACCAGAAATAGATGTTTGGAAAAAAATATTACCAACAATGAAAATTTTGTCAGTATTAAATAACCCATTGAGGTTGATATAACATAAAACAAAATAAGCCAAACCAATCTAAACCAAAGAATACATATTCTATTCATACGAATCTATCCTAAAAATGTTGTCAGCATTGAAAAAACCCATTGAGGTTGATATGCTGTAAAACAAAATAAGCCAAACCAATCTAAACCAAAGAATACATATTCTATTCATACGAATCTATCCTAAAAATGTTGTCAGCATTGAAAAAACCCATTGATGTTGATATGCTGTAAAACAAAATAAGCCAAACCAATCTAAACCAAAGAATACATATTCTATTCATACGAATCTATCCTAAAAATGTTGTCAGCATTGAAAAAACCCATTGAGGTTGATATGCTGTAAAACAAAATAAGCCAAACCAATCTAAACCAAAGAATACATATTCTATTCATACGAATCTATCCTAAAAATGTTGTCAGCATTGAAAAAACCCATTGAGGTTGATATGCTGTAAAACAAAATAAGCCAAACCAATCTAAACCAAAGAATACATATTCTATTCATACGAATCTATCCTAAAAATGTTGTCAGCATTGAAAAAACCCATTGAGGTTGATATGCTGTAAAACAAAATAAGCCAAACCAATCTAAACCAAAGAATACATATTCTATTCATACGAATCTATCCTAAAAATGTTGTCAGCATTGAAAAAACCCATTGAGGTTGATATGCTGTAAAACAAAATAAGCCAAACCAATCTAAACCAAAGAATACATATTCTATTCATACGAATCTATCCTAAAAATGTTGTCAGCATTGAAAAAACCCATTGAGGTTGATATGCTGTAAAACAAAATAAGCCAAACCAATCTAAACCAAAGAATACATATTCTATTCATACGAATCTATCCTAAAAATGTTGTCAGCATTGAAAAAACCCATTGAGGTTGATATGCTGTAAAACAAAATAAGCCAAACCAATCTAAACCAAAGAATACATATTCTATTCATACGAATCTATCCTAAAAATGTTGTCAGCATTGAAAAAACCCATTGAGGTTGATATGCTGTAAAACAAAATAAGCCAAACCAATCTAAACCAAAGAATACATATTCTATTCATACGAATCTATCCTAAAAATGTTGTCAGCATTGAAAAAACCCATTGAGGTTGATATGCTGTAAAACAAAATAAGCCAAACCAATCTAAACCAAAGAATACATATTCTATTCATACGAATCTATCCTAAAAATGTTGTCAGCATTGAAAAAACCCATTGAGGTTGATATGCTGTAAAACAAAATAAGCCAAACCAATCTAAACCAAAGAATACATATTCTATTCATACGAATCTATCCTAAAAATGTTGTCAGCATTGAAAAAACCCATTGAGGTTGATATGCTGTAAAACAAAATAAGCCAAACCAATCTAAACCAAAGAATACATATTCTATTCATACGAATCTATCCTAAAAATGTTGTCAGCATTGAAAAAACCCATTGAGGTTGATATGCTGTAAAACAAAATAAGCCAAACCAATCTAAACCAAAGAATACATATTCTATTCATACGAATCTATCCTAAAAATGTTGTCAGCATTGAAAAAACCCATTGAGGTTGATATGCTGTAAAACAAAATAAGCCAAACCAATCTAAACCAAAGAATACATATTCTATTCATACGAATCTATCCTAAAAATGTTGTCAGCATTGAAAAAACCCATTGAGGTTGATATGCTGTAAAACAAAATAAGCCAAACCAATCTAAACCAAAGAATACATATTCTATTCATACGAATCTATCCTAAAAATGTTGTCAGCATTGAAAAAACCCATTGAGGTTGATATGCTGTAAAACAAAATAAGCCAAACCAATCTAAACCAAAGAATACATATTCTATTCATACGAATCAATCCTAAAAATGTTGTCAGCATTGAAAAAACCCATTGAGGTTGATATGCTGTAAAACAAAATAAGCCAAACCAATCTAAACCAAAGAATACATATTCTATTCATACGAATCTATCCTAAAAATGTTGTCAGCATTGAAAAAACCCATTGAGGTTGATATGCTGTAAAACAAAATAAGCCAAACCAATCTAAACCAAAGAATACATATTCTATTCATACGAATCTATCCTAAAAATGTTGTCAGCATTGAAAAAACCCATTGAGGTTGATATGCTGTAAAACAAAATAAGCCAAACCAATCTAAACCAAAGAATACATATTCTATTCATACGAATCTATCCTAAAAATGTTGTCAGCATTGAAAAAACCCATTGAGGTTGATATGCTGTAAAACAAAATAAGCCAAACCAATCTAAACCAAAGAATACATATTCTATTCATACGAATCTATCCTAAAAATGTTGTCAGCATTGAAAAAACCCATTGAGGTTGATATGCTGTAAAACAAAATAAGCCAAACCAATCTAAACCAAAGAATACATATTCTATTCATACGAATCTATCCTAAAAATGTTGTCAGCATTGAAAAAACCCATTGAGGTTGATATGCTGTAAAACAAAATAAGCCAAACCAATCTAAACCAAAGAATACATATTCTATTCATACGAATCTATCCTAAAAATGTTGTCAGCATTGAAAAAACCCATTGAGGTTGATATGCTGTAAAACAAAATAAGCCAAACCAATCTAAACCAAAGAATACATATTCTATTCATACGAATCTATCCTAAAAATGTTGTCAGCATTGAAAAAACCCATTGAGGTTGATATGCTGTAAAACAAAATAAGCCAAACCAATCTAAACCAAAGAATACATATTCTATTCATACGAATCTATCCTAAAAATGTTGTCAGCATTGAAAAAACCCATTGAGGTTGATATGCTGTAAAACAAAATAAGCCAAACCAATCTAAACCAAAGAATACATATTCTATTCATACGAATCTATCCTAAAAATGTTGTCAGCATTGAAAAAACCCATTGAGGTTGATATGCTGTAAAACAAAATAAGCCAAACCAATCTAAACCAAAGAATACATATTCTATTCATACGAATCTATCCTAAAAATGTTGTCAGCATTGAAAAAACCCATTGAGGTTGATATGCTGTAAAACAAAATAAGCCAAACCAATCTAAACCAAAGAATACATATTCTATTCATACGAATCTATCCTAAAAATGTTGTCAGCATTGAAAAAACCCATTGAGGTTGATATGCTGTAAAACAAAATAAGCCAAACCAATCTAAACCAAAGAATACATATTCTATTCATACGAATCTATCCTAAAAATGTTGTCAGCATTGAAAAAACCCATTGAGGTTGATATGCTGTAAAACAAAATAAGCCAAACCAATCTAAACCAAAGAATACATATTCTATTCATACGAATCTATCCTAAAAATGTTGTCAGCATTGAAAAAACCCATTGAGGTTGATATGCTGTAAAACAAAATAAGCCAAACCAATCTAAACCAAAGAATACATATTCTATTCATACGAATCTATCCTAAAAATGTTGTCAGCATTGAAAAAACCCATTGAGGTTGATATGCTGTAAAACAAAATAAGCCAAACCAATCTAAACCAAAGAATACATATTCTATTCATACGAATCTATCCTAAAAATGTTGTCAGCATTGAAAAAACCCATTGAGGTTGATATGCTGTAAAACAAAATAAGCCAAACCAATCTAAACCAAAGAATACATATTCTATTCATACGAATCTATCCTAAAAATGTTGTCAGCATTGAAAAAACCCATTGAGGTTGATATGCTGTAAAACAAAATAAGCCAAACCAATCTAAACCAAAGAATACATATTCTATTCATACGAATCTATCCTAAAAATGTTGTCAGCATTGAAAAAACCCATTGAGGTTGATATGCTGTAAAACAAAATAAGCCAAACCAAACTAAACCAAAGAATACATATTCTATTCATACGAATCTATCCTAAAAATGTTGTCAGCATTGAAAAAACCCATTGAGGTTGATATGCTGTAAAACAAAATAAGCCAAACCAATCTAAACCAAAGAATACATATTCTATTCATACGAATCTATCCTAAAAATGTTGTCAGCATTGAAAAAACCCATTGAGGTTGATATGCTGTAAAACAAAATAAGCCAAACCAAACCCCACACAGAGACAAACTGTTTCATATCGCAGTTCATCAGTGTGGCTAGATATCCGATTGCTTCAAGCCGGGATCGAAACTCAACTGATTTGGCGTCAGTCAGAGACTTTACCCCTGAGCTATCATCATATGGCAGAGAAAGGCAATCTTTTAACATATTATATATATGATATATATAAATGCCAAATCAGCATCCAGAGCGCTCACTTCATAATTGAAGAGCGATACTTTATAAGCAGAATCAGACACTGTTTTTAAAAAACCATATATATATATATATATATATATAAATAAAAAGGAAATGTAACTATTAACTGATACAACGAAAATTAAAAATTGAACCCTCTACCACCCCTTGTCTAGATGAATGGATTTATCGGTAACCTTGGAAACCCTCAAACTATGAATCTTTCCTGTGCCGTTAACAACCGTAAATTTTAAAAAGTAAGTTACTCCAAAATTCGCTTGATGAGGAAATGGAACTAATGTCTTTGGTTTAATAACAAAATTAAATTCAGGGGCTTTAGCTTCCATTTCTGAAACATGGTTATCACTGTGCAGCGGTAAAACCATATTTTAAATCTATTAATTTATAATATATATATATATATATATGTGTGTGTGTCAGCCAGAGTGCTCATTTCGTAACTGTTAATCGCAGCCACTGTTAAAAATTCTCTTCTTCCATAGTGTTCAATCCGCAAATGAGAGTAAGTCATCCACAGACAGACTGTTTTGCTGTATCACAGCTCATCAAGTGTTGCAAGACATCTGATTGCTTCAAGCCGGGATCAAAACTTGACTGATTTGGCATCTGTCAGAGAATCTACCCCTAAGCTACACATACCTACATACACAAACAAACATATCTAAATATATATTATGCATACATACATTAAAATAAAAAAACTTGTAAGCTAAATATGATCTCAGTTTGACCATTGAGATTTTGAATGCATTTAAAAACTGAGAGATACACTTAGTCCAGTGACGAATTTCATTTAGACATCACCTTGTTTGTTACATTATCATAGCATGTAAATGCTGTGTGTTCTTGAGACGTTCTTTGCCCAACATCCATGCTGACTGCAATGCTTCTCATCAGCATAGAGCACATGCAAAACTCAATAGGGAAGACAGTGATGAAAGCACAGATGCAAAAACCAGACTTGACCTGTATGAAGTGGGAAGTAGAGTATCCTTGCAGAATAAGATTCAGCAACATATCACAGCAAAACAGACATCTGAGGAAGGCTGAATGGTATATGACTGAAACATTGTGAAAGATACAAACAATGAAGACAAGAAAATTAATTCAATCAAAACTGCATACATTGATTCAGGCAACAAAATTCAGGTAAAATTTTGCTTTCTCTTGTTAATGGACAGAAATATGATTGAAAGACAATATTTGCATTCATTGGAATAAGATGTGCAATCTCTCGTAGGTAAACAAGAAAAGTAAAGTAAAATTTTTTTTTTTTTATTCTTCCTTTGCAGTTTCTAATCAAACATGTATAAATGAAGAATTGCTACCAAAATACATGGATTGTGGATAGCATAATGATTATCCATACAGAAAGAGAAATTGGCAAACTTAGTTCAAGTTCCAGCCAAATCTTTTGTTTACTTTTGTACTAATGACATTAGGAAAGGCATGAATCCTAGCATTGAGTTAAATAGCAGGGTAGACTTGCTTTGCTAGCCTCAACTGGTAGCCAGTCTAGAAGTACAATGCTGAATTGAAATCTATAGAGAAACCAAATGAAAACAACTCCACTATCTTTCTCAAAAACTCATTCACAAATAATAAAGAAGAGTCTAGGAGAGCCATAACTGACTACGTTCTGAAAGAGCTTGGCATAAATAAGAGAATAAGCACGCTTGTAGATACATGAACACACAAGCTGTTGGTGCAGAATTAAATCATAAAGCTAGTTTTGTTTGAAAAAGGCATTCTTCTAATCCAGGGTTCCCCAACCTGGATGATATCGCCTGCCAGAGGGCGATTTCAACAGTTGGATGGGTGATGAGCTACTGAACAGAAAATGGTGGGTGACTGGAAATTTTGGTTGGCAATTTAGGATTTTGAGTATTTTTTTTTTTTTTTTTTTAAGCATTTCACCCCAAGCAAGGCGGGAAGCCACTAGCATGCAAGGGGTTACAGAGAGTTGGAGCGAGAGCAAATAGGAGTGATAGAGGAAAGGATGAAGAGAAAGGTAGGGGATAGATCAGGGCATCTGTAGACATTGATTGACATTTCATTTGAATAGTTGAAGATTATAGCTATCAGGGAAACAGGAAGAGGGGAGGGAGTTCCACAGGTGAGAGGTGCAAGACATGGAGCTATTGGAGATGGATACATTTAACAGTTTCAACAGTGAAAGGGTGTGAGCGAGATGCCAGCTTAGTAGAACGCTTAAATTCATGAAGTTTGGGAGCCAGCGAAAGCAGCTTCTGTGAGCAGTTACCATGAAAGTATTTGTAAAAAAGACAGAGGGAGGCAACGTCTGTGAGAGAGCAACTGCAGACAAGATGCCAGATCAGGGCCAATTATGTTGCATATCCATCTATGGATCTTATCAAGAATCTTGAGACAAACATAAGAGTTACCAGACCATATATGGCAGCAATACTCCATGCAAGGGCGAATGGTTGATTTGTAGATTTGAAGGATCAACTCTGATGCGAAAAATTTCCTGACACGGCACAGGGAGCCAACTTTCCTTGTGGTGGATGAAGCTATTGATTGAATATATTTGTTCCATCTCAGGTCAGCAGTCAATGTGAGGCTACCCCAAAAAATATTCAAAGGAGACACATAAAAAACAAAAAAAATGAAAAAACAAAAAGAAAATCCTAAAAACAGGAGCCTAAATGAGAATTACTGGATGACATTCCTAAATAAGATATAAATATCCCCACAAAAAAGGAATGTTTTGGTATTTTTGATATAGTTTTCAATGGTCAAGTTTGCTTACATCTGTTCTTTAATATGGTAGTAGCAGCAACAGCCACTGCCACATAAGTCAGCATTATCTGTTACCTTCCTTTGGTATTTTTTACTACATCATAAAGTCAGTTTACAAACCAGTAACAAACTCTTACCAAAAAATTTTGGTATTTGTCTATATTTCTGAGATGAGGTGTTATGTACACTATTTACATTATTCAGACTATTGTCCTCATCTTTGTCGCCATATTTATTACAAAGTTTTGGCCATTGTATGCTCCGGCCTTCTTCAGGTGGTTAGAATGTCAAACTGAACCCTTTATTTCGCTCACTGGGGTAGATTGTTCTAGTTCCACATACCATGATAAGGACACACGGCACAGTAGATAAAGGCGTTAGTTAGATCCAGTGACAGGATCCAAAGAGTGTGAGTTCAATACCCAGTTAAGGCAGTGGAGAATTTGCTGCGGAGAATTAACAGGAGATAACTGATAACTGACATCCATTAAACATGGCACGTGGAACTAGAACAATCTACTCCAGTGAGCGAAATAAAGGGTTCAGTTCGACATTCCAACCACCTGAAGAAGGCCGGAGCATACAATGGCCAAAACATTGTAATAAATATGGCGACAAAGATGAGGACAATAGTCTGAATAATGTAAATAGTGTAAGTTTGGTATTCTTTTGAATATTTGCTATACGGGTGAGCAGTGGAAAATTTTTCCATGTTAAAGTGAGTGATGATGCAAAAACAGTTGGGAATTCCTGATCTAATTCTTCCTGTGATCTGTCCTGTTGCAGAGAAGAAAGAATAAGTCTGTTTTTCTTTTCTTTCATTCATGATTGGATATTGCAGCTGCTCTATTTATTGCTAGTCTTGGCAGTTTTTGACTAAGACAACCCATGCACACATATATGTTGTATATTCAGGCAGTCATTCTTTTATGCAGATTTTGTTGATTATGACAGACGAGGAATGTTTCCAAATTTTTTTATTCACTTTTTGTGTCATTAAAATTTTAGAGGCAAGAAAAATTTGTTAGAAATAAAGAAACGAGTAATGTTATGTGAGGTGATTCTGAGGGAAGTACATGTCCTACCAGGATTCATTACTGAGAGCCACAATCTTAACTACATAAGATATGCAGATGACACACTGTTGATAGAAGAAAGAGAAAGAAAACTACAAGAACTCCTGGAGAAGGTAAGCAAGAAGAAAAGATCAAAAATCAATTGCAAGATGACAGAATCATGGTTGTTATCAAAAGCCCAACATGCAAATTATAAACTGAAAATACCAAAATCAAATATAAATCTCTTGGCAGAGGCTGGAAAGTGTGATACTGAAACTCAAAGGTGCATTGGGATAGTGAAAGATGCCTTTCAAAAGCTAAGCAAAGCATTAAGAATTAGGAAAGTTTTATTAGAAACAAAGAAAAGAGTACTGAACTGCTATGTAATAGCAGCCTTCCTATTTGGCTGTGAATACTGGACAATCTCCTCACAGATGACGAAGAAACTTGAAGCAACAGAGATATGGTTTCTACAGAAGGATACTGAGAATAACATGGACTGAATATGGGAGCAATGACAAAGTTTTAAAGAAAATGGAAACAAAAAGGAAACTTATTCTCAACATCAGGAAGAGATAGTTGAAATTTCTATAATGAGGAAAGAGGACTTAGAAAATTTGCTACTCACAGGGCAGCTTGAAAGCAAGAGGAACAGAGGTAAACAATGCATGACCTACATAGTGAGCATAAGTAAATGGATGGTGGAACAAGGTTTAGGAGGGATATCAAAAGGACAAAATTTATTAAGAGCTACAAAGGACTGGAAATTGTGGAGTGCCATGATCGCAAACTTACTGAAGAGACATTGCACATAGATGAAATGTGTAGAGGAATTGTCTATGGTTTTCATTTTTCTAAATTCTTTTGACCAATTCTTTAATTCTTTGATTCATTAACAATTACATGACAGAATATGAAAAAAATACAAAGAAACTAACAATCTTTGTTATCACAAAAACAAAAAAGAAATATTGAAAATAGCTAAAAACTTAGCCAAGAGCACTTGGGACAATGGAATCTACGGACAATTCCTCAGTATACTTTAGCCTCCAGAAAAGGAAAATTGTGATGACACAAAAAAATAAATAAAACATAGAAAATATTCCTTATCCATCATATTCAATGAAGCACACACACAGAAAAATATGTTTAATCAATTCACTCCAATCAAGGTGATAATGCCACTAAGATACAAGGGGATTACTGGAAGTGGAATAGAATGAGAAGAGTTTAGAAGGAACCAGAAACCCAGTCTTAAACAGGGAATAAGGGATAAACCTCTGCTCCCGTTCAAAAAGGGGAGGGTGTGAATTGGACGATAGGCGAACCTATTTATTTCTATTAAGGAGAAAAAATAATAAATACAATTTCAGAATTTAGACAGACGTTAGGAAGTATAGAGTTGAAGTCAGCAGCATGCAGAAGTGGGTGGGAGGTAGTGGGCGTGACAGCCACGGACACCCATATCAGTAGTGCATCCAGCTTGTATTTAATTTGAATAAAGTGTTTATTTCATGTTTCATCTGTTTTACGTATTGAAAATGTCTTCCATTCTCATATTCCTCAGTATGAGGCCATATAGGTTCTATTGCTTGGGTCTTCGGGGCATACATTGAAGGAGTAAACTCCAGGCATCATGTCACTGGTTGAAGTAGATTTTAGAATGAACTGGAAACGCAATCCTAAACAGGAAACAAGCAATAAACCTCTACTCCTGTTCAAAGAGACCAGGAAGGAGACTAAACCAGAGAACAGGCAAAAATATCTACTACTACCTTCATTTTCTGCCTATCCTTCCTTCACATTCTGCCTTTGCTTCCTTCACATTTTGCCTTTCCTTCCTTTACTCTCTTCTTGTCATTCTTTCATTTTGCACCTTTCCATCCTTTACATTTTACCTTTCCTTCCTTTACATTTTACCTTTCCTTCTTTCACATTCTGACTTCCTTCCTTTACTCTATGCCTGTCCCCCTTTCATTTTCCACCGTTCTTTCCTTCCTTCACATTCTGCCTTTCATTCCTTCACATTCTGCCTTTCCTTCCTTGACATTTTGCCTTTCCTTCCTTCATATTCTGTTTTTCCTTCCTTGACATTTTGCCTTTCCTTCCTTGACATTTTGCCTTTCCTTCCTTGACATTTTGCCTTTCCTTCCTTCACATTTTGCCTTTCCTTCCTTCACATTTTGCCTTTCCTTCTTTTACATTCTGCCTTTCCCTCCTTCACATTCTGTCTTTCCTTCCTTCACATTCTGCCTTTCCCTCCTTCACATTCTGTCTTTCCTTCCTTCACATTCTGCCTTTTCTTCCTTTACTCTGTTCTTGTCGTTCTTTCATTTTCCACCTTCCCTTCCTTTACATTTTGTCTTTCCTTCCTACACATTTTGCCTTTTCTTCCTTCACATCTTGCTTTTCCTTCCTTTACATTCTCCCTTTCCTTCCTTCACATTCTCCCTTTCCTTCCTTCACATTCTCCCTTTCCTTCCTTCACATTCTCCCTTTCCTTCCTTCACATTCTCCCTTTCCTTCCTTCACATTTTGCCTTTCCTTCCTTCACATTCTCCCTTTCCTTCCTTCACATTTTGCCTTTCCTTCCTTCACATTCTCCCTTTCCTTCCTTCACATTCTCCCTTTCCTTCCTTCACATTCTCCCTTTCCTTCCTTCACATTCTCCCTTTCCTTCCTTCACATTTTGCCTTTCCTTCCTTCACATTCTGGTTTTACTTTTTTCCCCTTTCTGCTTTTCCATCATTTGCCTTCAGCCTGTCCTTTCTTTATGTTCTGACTTTACTTCTTTCCCTTTCAGACTCTCTCTGTCCTTTCATTCACATTCTGCGTTTTTCTCTCTCTTTTGTCTCTATCTCTCTCACTCATATTTCTGCTCTCTCTCTCTCTCTGTCTCTTGCCTTCACACTGTCTTTCCCACTCACATTTCTTTCTCTCTACTTTCTCTCATTCCCTGTACTTCATCCTCCTGTCTTCGTTGAATCTTACAATAGTCGGCACATTTAGACAAAATGTAAGCTTAAGATATTCCTGTTTTCAAACCTCTCCATCTCAATCACTATCATTTTCTTTTTACACATTTGAATTTTATGATGCATGTCCAAAGACATTCCCATAAACAGTCACAAATTCGTTGCCCTCTCCACCACCTACTGCACTACTCTCCCTCCTCAGGCCAACACATCTTCTCTTTCATCTCATACTTGTCCTCTCTCTCTCTCTCATATATATATATATATATATGTATATATATATATATATATATGTATATATATATATATATATATATATATATATATATATATATAATGTTTATTTATTTCCAGTACTGGGTTAATCACTTGCTTTTTTTCTTTCCACTCACACAAATATTCAAGCAAATATTCATTTGTGCATCCTATTCCTGCCTAAATGAAAAAATACTGAAAAATATGATGTAGAATTGAAGGGGGGGATTAACCAAGCCCAAACGCTACCACCAACCTCCCAAAAAAAATGAAATCCTTTATCACTGTTGAGAAGTGTGATTGATATTTTGGTGCACCTGCCCATGTTGATATATGAACAGAGGGAATTCCTTCAGCCATAGTGAGTTTTAAGGATTTTTATGAGAAGGGAATTCTCTCAAACCATGACCCAAACAGATATGAATTCTCTCTTGAAAGGCTTTTGCCATTTCTTTTTCTTTTCTACCCTTTCTTTTTTTTTTCTCGTTCTTATTTTTTAAACTGTACCCTCAGTTTTTTTTTTTTACTTTTTTTATTTTATGCATTTGAGAAAAACCCAGAGTACATCAATGGCAAAGAAGTTGTGATTTGTTTTTTTTTAGGGAGTCATTTTTTGTGCGCGGGGATTTAGTCAGAATTTAACTTTTCTCAGTTTTTTTTTTTATGCCTAACTTGAGTTTGTTCTCACTTGTTATTTTATTACCTGGTCTCATATTTTTATTTGTTTTCATTTTTTAATGTTGGGGGCCATGTTCCAAAAGATTGAGGGGTGCCTTTGTTGCTTCTTTTGTAGCTTCTCTAAAACAAGAATTCTTGGTAGTGCCCATGTGATGAAAGTAACTTGAAACAGATCTTACTGTTTTATACTGTATAAGTAGCAGGAAAAGATATATATCTTGACTTTTGTCTGTCAACCTATTATAACATCCCAGTGATGAGATCATTGTCAAGACAACAAAAAAGATTATTTATATTTTTTACAGTTAGACTAATATGGTCACCTTTGTTGTTATGATCATATTTTGGATATTAGTCTGATTGTAAATAATGACAACTCTTCATGCCAGACATTATCAAATTGATATGAACCCAATATGATATAGTAATGGGATAATAACCACAAAGACGAGGATATTAGTCCGACTATAAATAATGACAACTCCTTGTGCCAGACATTATCATATTGATATGAACCCAATATGATATAGTAATGAGATAATAACCACAAAGATGAGGATATTAGTCTGACTGTAAATAATACAAATAACAATAACACTTCATACCAATAATTCAGAAAGAAATTATCTAAGGAGATCCATGATATTCCATATTAGGTACTTGATAGCATTTTACGTCAGGGAAAATTTTTGCTTGGCCATACCCCTTTTCTCTAAAACAAACTGTTATTGTTTGCATGGCACCAATAGCAGAGAAGAATCTTTAACTTATCTCTTCTGTCAGAGATTGTGACATGCCAGTGACAAAACTTCTTTTTAAGATATCTAGCAATAGAACAGAACCATGAGAGTTTGTTTAGCAGTATATTAACTCCCTATAGGTCATTTAATTTTGAAAATTAAATTTCTTGGGAGCATTAGTAATTTTTTTTCCAAAAAATATATTGCTGATATCATTTTTTTTTTTTCAAAAAATGTATTACTCATATTTTTACTATAAAAATATATTACTGGTATTTTTACTATAAATTTTTTTTTTATACTTTCGCAGAGTTTTGACACAGTTTGGGAGTTAACTATTTTGCCCATAGATAGGACCCTAACAGGTGATAGCATAGTAGACCTAGGAACAACAGCAATTAAGAGGTGGTTTCATGCTCCTCAAAACCTCATGATCAGAGGCCTTGCTGCTGGATGTAGTTTATCATCATACCCAGGACAGGTGAGTGTTTGACTGGAATTTTTGCTCAGTTCACAAATTCAGTTTTTTTCCCATTTGCATTGATTTAAAACATTTGGCAAAACAAAAAAGAAAATTAAAAAACCTCCAGGAAATGACTCATTGCACCTTCTCAGGCTAACGTTCTCAGGCGACATAAAATGCAAAGACTATATTGAATCCATTGTTAGGTCAGTTGCTAAAAACAGTTGGCTCACTGTGTTGTGCAAGACAGTTTTTCATTCCAGAATCTATCAAACATATCTGTAAGTCTACCATTTATCCATGCTTGGAATATAGCTGCCACATCTGGTCCAGTGCCCCTACTATTTACCTTACGCACCTTGATAAAATCCAAAGAAGAATCAGTAATATTATAGGTCCTGATCTGGCATCTTGGCTTTAGTCACTTTCCCACCACCGTAAGGTTGCCTCCCTGTGCATTTTCTATAAATACTTTCATGGTAAGCGTTTGGATGAGCCCTTCCCCATGGTACCAAGACTTTTTTAATTTAAGCGCAGTACTAGACTAATGTCAAAGTATCATCAATTTAAATTTGAGCTTGCTAGATAAAGCTGTAAATTCAATGCTTGTGGAACCCCCTTCTTGCTCCATGCTTTCCAGCCAACTTTAATCTGGAAAAAATTTAAATGCAATATCAATCACTATCTACTATCAACAAAATTCAACACAAAATATGTCATTGATACTTTCTTACTGATTATTTACATTGTTTGGGTTTTTGTTCTCCTCTCATTTCTTATTGACCTTGAAGAATGAGATTATATTTTTTCTTTTCTTTAAGCATTCCACCCCAAGTAAGGTGGGAAGCCACTAGCATGCAAGGGGTTACAGAGAGTTGGAGTGAGAGCAAAGAGGAGTGATAGCGGAAAGGATGAAGAGAAGGTTAGGGGATAGATCAGGGCATCTGGAGACGTCGATTGGCATTACATTTGGATAGTTGGAGATTATAGCTATCAGGAAAACAAAAAATGGGGAGGGAGTTCCACAGGCAAGAAGTGCGAGACTTGAAGCTATTGGAGTAGAAGAGATGGCTACATTTAACAGTTTTGACAGTGAAAGGGTGAGAGCGAGATGTCAGCGTAGTTGAACGCTTAAATTCATGCAGTCTGGGAACCAGCAAAAGCAGCTCAGCGGAGCAGTTAGTGTGAAAGTATTTGTAAAAAAGACAGAGGGAGGCAACGGCACGTCTGTGAGAGAGCGGCTGCAGACAAGATGCCAGATCAGGGCCAATTACATTGCATATCCATCTTTGGATTTTATCAAGGACCTTGAGACAAACAGAAGGGGCTCCAGAATATATATTGCAGCAATACTCCATGCGAATGGTTGATTTGTAGATTTGAATGATTGACTCTGGCGAGAAAAATTTGCTGGCGCAGCACAGGGAGCCGACTTTCCTTGCGGTGGACACAGCTATTGATTCAATGTATTCGTTCCATCTCAGGTCAGCACACAATGTGAGACTGAGCAGTCGCAAAGAGGTGCTCATATGGAGTTGAGCGTCAGACATTCTAATGGGAGGCAGGGATGGTTCTCTCTGGTGAGTATGGTAAAACTTCATCTTGGGACAACAGACAGCTCGATGAAGGTTGGAATATTCACTAGTCAGATCATAATGATAAAGTGAGAAACCAAGTCCAAATTATTGAATAATGATAATATTTCATTATGTAACTAAAGAGCTTAAATAAAGCCTGCTAGTTCATTGGGTCAAGTTGAGGATGTTTGTTGAATCAGGGAATAAGGACAAGATCCTGTCCCTGAAGTTGAGACAGCGTCAGAAAGCCAAGAGAATGCACTAAGTTGAAAATAAGTGAATAATTTGATTGCTTTCTTTGTAAATGGGTGTTGATAATAATAGAATGGTGAACATAAAAAAACTTGGAGCAATGGGTTCGTGCTTTTAATTAGCCAGTTCATAAAACATTTTGAAATATATCTCAAATCAAATTGAATTTCTGTCTATATTTCTGAGATGAGGTATTATGTACAGTATTTACATTAGTCGGTCTATTGTCCTCATCTTTGTCGCCATTTTTGTCACAACGTTTCGCCCGTTGTATGCTCCGGCCTTCTTCAGGTGGTAACTGATAACTGACATCCATCAAACATGGCTCGTGGAACTAGAACAGTCTACCCCAGTGATCGAAATAAAGGGTTCGGTTTGAAATTCCAACCACCTGAAGAAGGCCGGAGCGTACAACGGCCGAAACGTTGTGACAAAAATGGTGACAGAGATGAGGACAATAGTCCGACTAATGTAAATACTGCAAATTGAATTTTCTTGATGAAATCTTTCCCTCAAATCTTTCAAAAGAAATGTGAACCAAACGAGAGTCTATTTACTGCAGATGTTTATACTTTCCAACAGCACCCCCCCCCTCATGTTTCTATCTGCATTTAGAAAATTGTCTTCGTTGTGAATGATGAAATGTAAGAATGAAGTATTGCTGCTATGTCTGGGCTGGCACTGCCCAATCCTCACCAAGTTGAAAAGTGTTGACACAGCCTTGTGGGTGATTAATTATTCTTCACCCTGCAACTTTTATCCCACAGTTGAAACATCTCCTTCCTCTTACTACACATTATTACAATGGCAGATGTTCTGATGAGTTACACTCCTTAGTTCCACCAGTTCAGACTTTCACATCTACGGTAAACTATGCCATGTTCAGGGTAGCAAACCATCCCAGTTCCCCTCATATTTCTTTGATAAAAAGCCAGTTCCACCCAGACAGCTTCTTCCCCAGAATTTTTACTATGTGGTACAATCTCGCTAACAACTACACTTTTGGTCACTTCAAGTCCAGGGTCAGCTGATATGTACCTTAAATGTCCTTATTATGTGCACTTCTTACTACCTCCTTCCCTCTCCCTTACAGCAGTCTCACTCAGTAACCCTCTATCTTGTGGACCATGGGCCTTTTATTAGATGAAGTAAAGGTAAAAAAAAAAAATGGCCATCTTCATTTGTTGCAGTTTTCAGATTAACTTTCACTGGATCATAGAACATTCGAAGAATGCATTGGCCAAAGTGATATGTTAAAAACAATAAAGATGAAGACAACAGTTAGGAAAGAAAACAAAATTTCAGAGACTGAAAGTATAATATGATTTGCTGAATAAGTACTTACATAGTTGAGGGGTTTGAACATTCGTTTTCTAACCATGAGACCCAGCTTCAATCCTCACCATGGCTACATTGTTAGAGAGGTAACTTTTTGATAATACCATCCTGGAGAGATGATCCTAGTGTGTGATACCATCAGGAAATGCTTGAAAACCATACCACAGGCTCACAGTGAAATGAAGTAGATGAAACTGTTTGTAAGCCATCAATGTTTGTGAGTGCATGATGCCTACAGCCATATCGTATTGAAACATTGGTTCTTGTACATTTACTGAAGTTAAGCAAGGCTGAGGCTGGTCAGTGTCCTAGATGGTTGACCAGATGGAAATACCAGGTGATGTAAGCTTAGATGTGTTGGGGCATGATGGATAATGGTATGGAATTGTTAATCAGAGATCTGAGTTCCAATTTCAGTCATGTTTGTTATATTCACTTTTGTGCAAATACTATTATGAAAAGTATGAATCAGTCTCTCTATGGATTAATTAGTAGGAATTGTAGCTGTAAATCATTATTATTTCCCCAAAAATATTACACTCTAAAAAATATTTTCTGGCTTTAAATAACCTGCTAGTGGTTGATAAGCTGTAAAAAAAAAACAATCAATGAAATTTGTAAAATAGAATGACCCTACAATGGGTTAATTAGTAGAAATTGTATTACTAAACTATTATTATTTTTTAAAAAAAAGAAAAAAAAAAGAAAATTTTTGTAATGTAAAAATATTTTCTGGCTTTAAATAACCTGCAAATAGTCGACAAGCTATAAAAAAAAACAATCAATCAATGTGATTGTATAAAGTCAGAAATAATTATTAGTAGGAATTGTATCATTAAACTATTATTATTTAAAAAAAAAAAAAAAAAAAAAGAAAATTTTTGTAATCTAAAAATATTTTCTGGCTTTAAATAACCTGCTAATGGTTGATAAGCTGTAAAAAAAAACAATCAATGAAATTTGTAAAATAGAATGACCCTACAAT
This sequence comes from Acanthosepion esculentum, assembly GCA_964036315.1. Lineage (NCBI taxonomy): Eukaryota > Metazoa > Mollusca > Cephalopoda > Sepiida > Sepiidae > Acanthosepion > Acanthosepion esculentum. Next base: position 33,194,103 of record OZ038498.1, read on the forward strand.
GGGTTAATTAGTAGGAATTGTATCATTAAACTATTATTATTTAAAAAAAAAAAAAAAAAAAGAAAATTTTTGTAATCTAAAAATATTTTCTGGCTTTAAATAACCTGCTAATGGTTGATAAGCTGTAAAAAAAAACAATCAATGAAATTTGTAAAATAGAATGACCCTACAATGGGTTAATTAGTAGAAATTGTATCATTAAACTATTATTATTTTAAAAAAAAAAAAAGAAAATTTTTGTAATCTAAAAATATTTTCTGGCTTTAAATAACCTGCAAATAGTTGACAAGCTATAAAAAAAAAACAATCAATCAATGTGATTGTATAAAGTCAGAAATAATTATGACATTTTTCAAACTGATCATGCAAAATTATTCACTCTCTCCCCAAGATTTTTAAGTTAGCTCGGTATTGTAAATGGTGCAGCGACTCAAACCCGAGGATGTCAGTCTGCTAGGGCAGCTAGCTAATCCCCACTGTAGACGCAGCAAACACAAAGCTCACTTGTGATTTACACTGCAACTATGCTGAGTGGACCATAGAGTTTCTGAAAGAGAGCACATTATCTAATGTCATCAACATTCTGAACAAGGCTAGCACATTCGAACCTTCAAGCACTTTACAAAGATGCCACACCCTGGAATTGTCTCCTCCAGACTAATAACATCAAGAAGTCACATTCCTGATAAATTGACCCTGGTGAGATTCGAACCCGGGTCTCATGGTCAGAAAGCGAATGTTCTAACCACTCGACCACATGCCCATTAGGTTTGCTCAGTATTACTGCAGTATAAATTGCAGGTTGACTTTGTGGGTGTTGAAGAAAGGCAGAAGTGCCAGAGCAGGCACCTGCAGCATTGATTAGTTAACCACTGGAGTGAGCAGATAGGCACACTGAGAAACAATCATCTAGCCATATTTGGTAAAACCATAAGAGAAGACAATTATGAAGTTACTTTTTTCAAATTTTTGATGCTAGTAATATTGGATACTTTAATGGCCAAAATAAATTCTAAACTTAGACAGTTATTCTTATGGAGAATTACACTACATTGTTTACTATCAAATTCAGGCTTCTTGATAATGATTGTAAATCCAGTATAACACAAGTAGAACATAGAGATAACAACAATAGCAACTATATATTGGTTGCCATGGTGATATTTTGAAATTATCATCAATTTTTATCTTTACAAGCAGAAGACAAAACATCATGAAAACAGCCAGAAAGAGTGTAACAAAAAGTTCTTTAAAACATTAATGGAACGATTCTGTCCATAGAATGACACCGTATTAAACCATTACCAATACAAACTAACCTTTTGTTTGTGTTTTTTAATCAAGAAAAATAAAGCCCAAAAATAAACTAAAAATATGTGATTGAAACATGTCTGCAAATAACATTATGGATTACGTATGAAAATTTAAATATCTGAGTATTGTTTTAAAAGAGGACAGAGAATATATATCACCAAAATCTGGAGGCATATTGGAATAGTAGAAAAGTTTTGCTAGAAACAAGGAAAAGAGTACTAAACTATTCCGTGATATCTGTCCTCCTGTATGGCAATGAGTGCTAGACAATCTCCTTGAAGATGAAAAGAGACTTGAAGCATCAGAAATGTGGTTCTACAGAAGGATGCTGAGGATACCATGGACCGAACATGTGAGCAACAACAAAGTTTTAGAGAAAATGGAAACAAAAATGAAACTTGTACTTAACATCAGAAAGAGACAGTTGAGGCTTGTGGCGCACATAATGAGGAAGGAGGGCTTGGTGAATCTGGTACTCACAGGACATATTAAAGGCAAGCGGGAGAGAGAGGAAATCAACACATACTTTGTGAACTTCAGTAAATTGATGGCAAAACAGGGTCTAGGAGAAATATCAGACAAAATTTATTAAGAGCAACAAGGGACAGGAGGTTTTGGAGAGCCATGATAGCCTACATCCCGAGGGGACATGGCACATAAAGAAAAAGAAAGATGCTTTCCAAAAGCTTCTTCTTTAATATGCCATATCCCTTCAGGGTGTAGATGAGCATGATTCTCCAGGACTTCATATCCTTTATAAATTTTGTCTTTTTACTCTCTCTCCTAAACCTTGTTCCGCCATCAGTTTACTCAAGCCTGCTAGGTGTTTTCCTCTATCCCTCTTGCCTTCAATTTTCCCTTTAAGTATTAGATTTTCTGAGAATATTTCCACATTTCTGTTTCTTCAAGTCTCTTCATCATCTGGGAAGAGATTGTTCAGCATTCACTGTTTTACAGGAAGACTGGAAGACATCTTAAGCCATCCCAATGCCCCTTCAGATTTCAGTTTCACCCTTTCCATCCTTTGTCAAAAGACTTTCCAGATATTTAAATTGTTTATTTGTTGCTTTTTTGTAATTTGTATTTTGGGCTGTTCTTTTGCTAACAACCATGCATTTCACAATTGATATTGCGTGCTTTTCTCTCATTTTCCTTCACTAGAAGTTCTTGTAGTTAAGATTGTGGCCACCATTCGTGAATTATGGTAGGACTTTTAATTATCTCAGAATTGCCTCACTGTATATGTTGAATAAGTCTGGTGAGAAGGTGCACCCTTGTCTTACACACAAAGTATTAAAAAACTGGAAATCCATTAGAAACAAAGAAAAATGTGCTAAACTGTTGTGTAATGTCAGTCCTCCTTCACGATAATGAATGCTAGACAATCTCTTCACAGATTTGCGGCAACAGTAATGTAGCTAAACAGAAAGGTGCTGAAAATACCATGGACTGAACATGTAACAAGGAAGTTTTAAGGAAAATGCAAACAAAAGGGCACTTAGAATCAGAAAGTGAGAATTGAACTTTCTAGAGTACATAATGAGAAAATAGGACTTAGAAAATTTGATATTCACAGGATATATTGAAGGCAAGAGAAATGGAGGAAAGCAGTGAATAACCTATTTAATGAGCTTCTGTAAATGATTGGGAGAAGAGGGGGACTAGGAGGGATAGCAAAAAGACAAATCATTGGAGTCCATCGAGAATCAATGATGCCCCAAACTAGCACAAATTGATTTGACATGGCCGTGATATTGATTCATTTGGACAAATGTGTCCTACTGTGACCTCTAAGGCTAAAATTTGAAGCACAAATTTTGCCACAGATGGGGCAATGCTACTTTGGGAGGTTGATGAAGCATCATGTTTCTGTGTTGCTCTCTTATTTTTTACACCCAGTCATTTTTAAATTGGTTCACACCATCATAGATTGAACTATGCCACTGTTTCCTGTTGGATGCTTATGATTCCAATGTGTTGGTTGGGGATCTTGCAGGCATTTAAGCCTTTCTTTAAGAGTGTCCATGTAGCATAGGTTTTGAGGGGAATGACCTCTTAATTGCTGTTGTTTCCAAATCTTATTAAAAGAGGTTGTGGTGATATGGCAAATAGAAAGAGGAGGAAAAGAACTGTTAGTCTGTACCACATAGAAGAAATTTCCTCAGTTTATTATGGTACAAGGCCAAAAATATTAAGCACTTTGTGAGAATTAAATTCACATAATGATTTGTGAGATGAGCTTTCTAACTCTATTTGCATGGCAAATCCTCTGTTCTTCAGATGAAGAAAAAAACCTTAGTAAGCACTGCAAGTATACATCACCGATTGGGGATTGAAATCACTCTAGTTATACTAGATTATAGACAACGTTGATGACCATTACATCAGAGTAATGCTCTTATTATTATTTATTATTTATCTTAATAGTCACACTAACACTCATGCATATTTATGGCTTCTGTAAAGGTTGACAATAATTGTAACAGCATTTTACTGCTTCTGCCTGAACTCGTAATCTAAAGCTGGCAGAGTAGGGCAGGTCAGTTTTGGAACTGTGGTTGGTATTGTACTCAATTTGAAAGTTGGGGTTTGACATAATAAATAATGACACAAAATATTTCTTTTCAAATCCTTACCATTTTTTGAGTTTGAAGATTAAGTTTAGGTTCAAAATTGTAGCATTGGAATTTCATTATGGTGATCAGTGACAGTCTTATAGCATTTATAATCTACTGAGCCTTCACAAATTGTTAATGGACAAGATGCATAGCATAAACAATATTACTAAATCATTGTGCCATTAAATAAGACCTTCATTGACTTCAAAGGGAAATTATACTATTATAAAAACAATTTAGCTACATTATGATGATATACAGTGCAGTAGTTTTAGCACAATTTTCAATCATGTAAATTTAAAACATTTTTTCATATAATTTGTAATCAGTAATATTCTTATATTCTATACACTTTTATCTATTTTTTAAATTTTTATTAATATGACTGAACAAATGGTGTAAGATCTTTTTCATTGAGTAGATTTTTAGTAATCTTCTACAATTTCTTTACACAGTTTTTACTTATTGAATACAGGAAAAAAATTTCATATTTTGCTTGTGGTGATTCATGATTAGAATTCTGGTTTGAATATATTTTCCATTCAATGGATCTAATACAAAAGCTATCAACTTTATTTGTAATTATTCTTGAAATAGTAAGATCTTGAAATCAGTTTGGAAGCAAAAACCTTCAAAAATTAGGTATTTCTGTACATTTTTTCAGACAATCTTTAAACCTAAATGCTCAAATATTGGTAAAAGCAATGAATCTAATCTTTGTTGTCAGTACTTATCATATCAAAGCCCAGCTTTTGCACTAAGTGCAATTTTGATTTTCTAAAAAAAAATTAAAAATTCACCTGTCCTAATGGCAGAGTGGCTTGCAATTATTAATAACAAGATTTGACTATATAAACAATAGATTTGTTCCACAATTATTCTATGGAGGTAATGCTGAGGTTATTTTCAAGAATGTCATGGTTTATGAATGAAACAATGTTGTATTTAATCTAAATACTCATGGAATTTTTTTTCAATAGATGACTATATAGTGAGTATTTTATTCTCAATACTTGATACTATATATAATGTTATTTGCAAGTCTTTCCTATATTAGAAATGTAGATATGATTCTTATGACTTTACTACAGTAATAATATTGAAGCAGTCCTCATGACTTACAAATCCTTTCTTTGAAGAACTTTACATATGCCAGTCAGTCAAGAAATTTACTGATTTTTGAGAACTTTCAGAGATCGGACATCATGATGAGAATATAAATTCAAAAGAATAAAAATCCCTTTATTACCTCCACAATTCTCCTATCTCCCTTTTTATCCCCATCAGCAGTGCTTCTTAATTTAAACTGGTCTGGGGTATTGTCAGGTAGAGGGGAAATATTTTGACACCATGCCATTGGCTATAATTAACATTCTAAGTGTTAACCTTTGAGTTTTTCAAAGGTGCCAATTTTTCCTCTCAAGTCTCTATACTGGTGTATTTGTTTGTTTGTACCAAAATATAACTTCCAGCAACATTCTATTATTTCTGATATCGGGATAAATGCTGATATGCTTTACACAAAGGTACAAGTGGCTTTTTAAAAGAAGAACTTGCTCTATTGAGACAAAATCTTTCAATTTGAAACATGAACTATGCTCCTTTCCTTTGTATTCCGTTGGTCAGATATAAGTTCCACTCTAGCAGCTTCTTGCCACAAACAACTGCTTTGTAGAATCGACTCCCAAGCAGATGCTTCCCCAAACACTACAATCTTAACCTGTTGAAGTCCAGGGTTAACCACTATCATACCCACATATTCCCATAAATTGTGCCTCTTACTTTTTATCGCCCTCTACCTCGAGTGGCTCTTGGGTCTTGTACAGGTTGAACATCTTTATAAAAAAAAAAAATGAACTTATAGTCATTATGAACTTCTATATGGTTGTACTAAGTTTTTTTGTATCAGACTATATAGCAGATACAATTTAAAATATAAACAAATACATATGCCCTAAAGGCTTCTCTCTATTTTTGCAATTTTGAATTAAGGATTTTCCAGAATTGGTTTTTAGTCTGTAGACATTTCCGAACATTGGCATCAGAAAATTTGTAATATTCATATTGTAGTAGAGTGCACCATTTAGATGACTTCAGAAGTTCGGTAATTAGAGGTTCAGGATGACATCCCTACAAGTGTCTCAGGCTGTCAAGGCTTGGGTGTTTTTTATTGTGTCAACTTCACTAGACTGATTGCCAACCAAGGCTAGAGAGTGAAGTATGTCCTGCTATTTAACCTATAGCTTGTGGGGAGAAAGATGTATCATCGCTTTTCCCAATAATGGTATTTGTTTGAAAGTGAATCTAACAACATCATCTGGAATTTGAACATGGCTTCCTTATTTCTCATCCCAAGTGGCTAACCATTACATATCTATACATCTAACCATTACATATCTATACATCTAAGCATTACATATCTATACATCTAACCATTACATATCTATACATCTAACCATTACATATTCATATCCATTTATCTAACCATTAAATATCCATTCATCTAACCATCATGGTGTGTATTAACTGCAAAGGTCTGAACTAGTGAAGTTAAAGAATCAAGCTCATCTAAACATTGCTATGGAAATAGCAATAGAATAATAATAGGCTTGCAATATTGCATCTGTGATGGAGCAGCTGAAGTATAGAGAATAAGTCATCCCTTTAATGTAAATAATTGTGAACTCTATTAACGATGGAAAGTAAGGATCCAGCAGCTCCAACTCAGAGATATCAGCAATGCATCATTTTTGGTCTAATCTGACTCTAGTAAAGATAAAGCAGGGCAGGAGGAGTCAGATACTTTCTGGTGTATTACAAAGAGCTGACCATTTGTCTAGCAACTTTAGCAATGGATTGTATATATGAGTATTTGATTAATTAAATGCAGCTAAGGAAAATATCAACTAATACTGAGTTGAAGTTTCTTTTGTACCCCTCACTGCTAATAGACATTTTCTGGAGTCTTCAATGAGGCTTCTTTTCAGCATCTTCTTTTTATTAAAGTCCATCTAAGGCTCGAGAGACACTCAAGGTAGTTATTCAATATTTGTAGCAGTTCTGAAGAAAAAAAAACTGAATGGAACTTTCTCCTTACGGTTGGAATATGGAGGAAATGAAGGTGATTCGACAATGTGTAAGTAGCACGGTGTGTATTAACTGCAAAAGTCTGAACTAGTGAAGTTAAAGAATCAAGCTCATCTAAACATTGCTATGGAAATAGCAATAGAATAATAATAGGCTTGTAATATTGCATCTGTTGGGGAGAGGCTGAAGTGTAGAGAATGTCATCCCTTTAACATAAATGATTGTGAACTTTATTAAGGATAGTGTAAATGCTGCTTGTGTTATGCATTGAGGATATCAAATGTGATTGCGTGTTGTAAGGGCATTTAACTATTATACATTTATGATTCAAGAAAAAAACGACAAGACTCCAATTTGCATCAACAATAAAATATATATATTAAAACAACAAGTACAAAACAATTGTGCAATGATGTGTGGAGATTAAGGGAGAAAAAGTAGTTTTCCTTTAACTGTATCCTGAATAAGATAAAAATGTTCTTAAGAATATTTCATTGATAAGAATGTTCAATGTTGAAAATAGAATGTCTGATGAAGAAAGGAATACAGTAAATTTAGATATGTGTTGGTTGTGTGGTTAACTGAGTGCTGGTTTGTAAATTTGGCTTAGTCGCAGAAGAAGCATAGTGTAATGTAATACAAATTTCTGTGTCTCTGTGTGCGTTGTGAGTAGAATCGTGGATTTGTGTAGACAAGCGTAAGTTGCTGGACTCTACTGAAAATTGTGGAACAAACTACTATTTATATAACTGCTGCTAGGCTCCAGGCAACAACGCGGGAAAGTTCAATCAACACAAAAATGTATGATTGGATAAAATTCGACCAATCACTGACTTTCTACCAAAGACATATTTGAGCAAATTCACGGCAGAAAAATTCAAGGTAGTGACTGTGATTACTAAATTGTCCTGTGGTAAAACAGTATCTATTTATTAACCAATAACAGGCGAGTAAATTGTAGGCGTTGGAAAGCGTAGCAGTCGCTACAATAGAAAGTAAGGATTCAGCAGCTCCAACCCAGAGATATCAGCACTATTCCATGTTTGGTCTAATCTGACTCTTGTAATGATAAAGCAGGGTAGGAGGAGTCAGATTCTGGATTTGTTCAAGGAGCTGACCATTTGTCTAGCATCAATGGATCATATACATGAGTTTCACTTGCGGCATGGAGTGTCCTTGGGAGTGTCCTTGGGAATGTTCTTAAGCCAAACATTAATAAAAAATATAAGAGGATTGGAGAGAGGAGAGAGGTTTTGGAGATGCCAGTGTAGGAAATTCAGTCATCTATTTTTTTTTATATTAAAAATCCCGTAGTCTGAATTCCAAACAATAATAAAATAAAAATAAAGAAGACATGGCCTCATGCCTGTTAAATAAATCATTTGTATTTACAAACGTATGTACATGAAGTCAAAAATGATAAAAAATAGTCTTTATTTGAAGTGAAGTCTTTGGGTTGTTGGTTAAAAAACTGTAGGTAAGAAAAGACTATTAAATAGTTGGTCCACTGAAGAAAAAAAACACTTGTGCTTGAGAAAATACTTTTTTTTTTATTAAGGATCCACTGCCCATCGTTGTTGTTGGAGATGATTCATTGGAAATTGCCAACTGGCCGGCCATATTGTTGTCATTGTAGCTGATTTGTTTGAAGTCACCGACACATGTTTATTTCAGCACATGCTCAGGGAGTAGGCGGGGTGTGGGGGTTGGCAGTTGCACCTCCTTCCGCCTAAAAAATCAAAATCTATGGGTTTTATAAGAAATTTTTCTCTAAAAGTAGGCTTGAGAAAAATAGGGTTTTAGTTTTCTTTGATTGGTCAAATATTTCACTTGGTGATGTTTCATTTCTAACCAAATCAATTTCTAAAGAACTAATGCATTTATTTTTAATCTGACATTTTTATTACTTCATACATTATTATAATGGATACTTCATATTTGAAATAGATGCCCCATTTTTTAACTAGTGTGTATCAAAACTAACAACAAATGGTGGTTTCTCCTACAAAGGTTCAATTTCTGTTCTCTGCTGAAGATGAAATACAAACTGTTTAATAAATAAAAATGGGGTGTCTATTTCAAATTTAAAGTGTCCACTATAATAATGTTTGAATTAACACAGTTGTGTGTGTGTATGTGTGTATATATATATATATATATATAAAGATATGGATAAATATTTGTGTAATTCCTATGCATGATTATGAAAATATTGTATTAGTGAGACAATGGCTGTTTGTATATGTAATAGTTTGATGAATGGATATGCCTTGGTTAGATGAATAGATATGTAATGGTTAGATGAAGGGATATGTAATGGTTAGATGAAGGGATATGTAATGGTTAGATGAAGGGATATGTAATGGTTAGAGGAAAAGATATGTCTTGGTTAAATGAATGGATATGTAATGGTTAGATGAAGGGATATGTAATGGTTAGAGGAAAAGATATGTCTTGGTTAAATGAATGGATATGTAATGGTTAGATGAAGGGATATGTAATGGTTAGAGGAAAAGATATGTCTTGGTTAAATGAATGGATATGTAATGGTTAGATGAAGGGATATGTAATGGTTAGAGGAAAAGATATGTCTTGGTTAAATGAATGGATATGTAATGGTTAGATGAAGGGATATGTAATGGTTAGAGGAAAAGATATGTCTTGGTTAAATGAATGGATATGTAATGGTTAGATGAAGGGATATGTAATGGTTAGAGGAAAAGATATATCGTGGTTAAATGAATGGATATGTAATGGTTAGATGAAGGGATATGTAATGGTTAAATGAATGGATATGTAATGGTTAGATGAACAGATATGTAATGGTTAGAGGAAAAGATATGTCTTGGTTAAATGAACGGATATGTAATGGTTAGCCACTTGGGATGAGAAATAAGGAAGCTGTGTTCAAATTCTATATGAGGTTGTTACATTCGCTTGGTGATATTAATTTCTAACCAATAAACACTTCGAATTAAATGGTGTGTGTTGTATTGTGAAATCTTCTTGGGATGTTTGTATTACTGTCTGCTATCAGTTGGAAAATAATGTTTGGGAATGTTTTAATATGGTATATATGTGGGTATATAATTGTGTTGGAAATAGTGTTTCTTTCCTGTACCTGCATTGATCTCATGAACTTGAGAAGCCAGAGAACTCACAACTTCATGGATCTACCTGAAAGAAAGGACTTGATGACTGCGTAAACACTTCCAGAGATGTCATAGCTGGTGAGTTTTTGTGGCATTTCCCTTGACTACAGCTTACCAAAAAGCTTTGATGTATCTCAGGCAATCAGTCTAGTGAGGAAGCTATCACTAAGCATTTCACTGATTTCATGGGTAAAGAAAATTAAAACATCAGCAGTGAACCTAGAGGAATAAAACCCATATTATTTGTTACTCGGGAGGTTGTTTCTGGTGTGGTGGTCAACTCTCTTCTTGAAACAAAGAGTTTGCTCATGACACTCTCTCAAGCAGCAGTTAAACATGATCAGAGATAACTTAGGGCTAAGTTTCTTAAGTACAACAACAGGGATTTTATCTGAATTAATAGCCTTTGATGATTCTGGAAACTTCCTGGGCTGAGATAGTGATGTCATAAATTTTGTGCTTTGTGAGTGGTAGAAAGTCAGGTTGAGGGTGACCCTAGTTGTCTTGTGGGGAGTTTGAAGCAAATTTAATTGTGAAGAGCTTAGCATTGTCTGATTTGCAAGAACTGGCAGGAACCATGTCTTTCTTTGTCAATTTTAGCTTGAACTGATTGTGCATTCCTGAAATTAGCATTTTCCAGATTTTTTTTGCAATGGTTGCAGTCAGTTTGGAATATGGCATGAGTTTTAATACATTGTTTACTGTAATAAATACTGAAGTTACAGTGAGCTATGGTGACAAAATATTCAGGTGTGTATATAGAATATTTTTGGCTGTTCTATGATGTAAAAAATTGTTCTGAATTATTGAGATTCAATGTCTTCCATCTATGAAAACATTACATATCACAAATATTCAGTTATAGTTAATTTGTAAAATAAATATATATCAGCCTGCTGAGTAATGTTGAGGCTATAAAAATGACTCAGTTTCACCTATTGTTACAATTTAATTTACAACCAGAATTTTTTTTTTTACTGGGTTTTGAATACTTTGGCAAATGTTATTGCTAAATGTATAAATAAAATAATATTACTTCTGGTATTTATTATCAGTTCATGTGCTGCATAGTTTCAAATTGAGAAGATGGATGTCATCACATTAAATTCAACAAACCAGTGTTATCTATGCATTTGTGCACTAGGAAAATATCTCTATAATAATTCTAATAGCACATATATTGGTGGCACTATCACTACATTATCACAACAGTTAACTTAACATTTATCTAATAATAATCCAAACTACATGTAACCATCTAACAGAAAATATTTGACAAATACTTATGAATAATAGAAAAAAAATCTACTATATAAGATGTAAAAATGATTACAAATTCTGGAAGCCTTAACAATAAAGAACAAAATTGGCATCAATAACATTTCATTCAGTCTAGCAGGAAACAGACTAAATATTTTTTTAAATTAGAAAAAAAACAAACAATATAACACCACAAACTAACATGTAAAGATGTGATATTTAAAGCAAATCAACATGACACCAACTTATATGTGAAGATGTTATACTTGAAAACAACCAAAGAAAAACATACCTTTAGATACAAATCTATCAACCCACTGAAAATTCTTTCATGATTGTTTATGAAATCCAAAAGCACTCGAAAGAAATTGGACAATTTTATGTTCAAAATCTGCATAGGAAAAGGACAATGGTCCAAGACATAGAAAAGTGAATAAAAAAGTTTTATTAGGTTTCAACCAAACCTGCATTAATGAGAAATTGCTGCCCAAATACACCTTATATATAATAAGGTATATATAATATAGGTAGCAATTATTCATCCAAACAAGTTTAACCAAAAAGGACCAATAAGGTATGTTTAATATTTTTATCATATTTTCCATTTTTCGAATATACTAAGTGTTATGGTCCAAGTTCCTTGTACCACGGTGATGGTCCAAGGTAGAACCAATGAAGAAATAACTTGAACACAGGTATGGAATAACACAGGTATATTACAAACAGAAATATGTACAAAGAAGTAGAAAGTATTAGTAATGACTATCAGATTTGGTTAGAGTGAACTATGTTGTCTCGACAAGTATCACTATTCCAATGTCTTACAGTAATCGTCTGACTCGACTCTTTCTCTGACTCTGACTGCTGCTCCCTCTTGAGGCGTAGTATTTATGATGTCTGGAATAGTCCATTATTATTATGGGTAAGTTCCCATAATAGTAACAATATCAAAGCCATGCATAAATCGTCTGAAGTTCATGTTTGTGCTGTTGTTTGTTCAATTACTTTCGACCATCTCAGTCATTTTAAAGAACCAATATGGTAAGCAAAATTCCATTGACTATATCCTGGTTTTTGTTGGACAGCTGAAAGTTTGAAATACGCTATGGTGACATCATATGTAAAAGTTATTGGCTGTGAGGTCACATCAAAAAGCATACATTTTTCACATATATAAAGTTAGTTCACTGTGTTGTGCTAGACAATTTTTCTCTTCTACATATCTATAAGTCTACCATTTGTACATGCTTTGAATATTGCTGCCACATAGAGTCCACTGCTCCTGCTGTTTGTTTAGAGATTCTTGATAAAATCCCCAAAAGTATCAGCAATATTATTGGTCCTGATCTGGTGTTTCTGCTTTAGTCACTTACCCACCACTTTAAACTTACTTCCCTGTGCCTTTTCTATAAATACTTTCATGGTAATTATTTGGATGAGCTCTTCATTATGGTACCTAGACTTTATGAATTGAAGCTCAGTACTAGATTGGCTGCAAGGTCTCATCAGTTTACAGTTGAAATGGCTAAAAATAACCATACGCTGTATTTGTTGCTTGTTGTATTCTCTTCTATTTCCGTGCTTTCCAGTTAACTTTAATCTTCAAAAATGTAAATGCATTGTCAATCATTATTTACTGTCTTCCTGAATTCACTTTTATTGCTATCATTCCTTAGTAAGGTTTCTGCATTCTAATTCTTTCCTACCCAGTAACCTCCTTGTGTCTTAGTGGCTTTAATGCCTTGCTTGGGTTTTGGGGTAAGTGTGATTTAATAAAATATATATTTAAGAAAAGGCTAAAATGCCAACCAACCTTACAACCTGGGTTTCGATCATAAGGTCTCCTCAGGCAGGTGGAAGGATCCTTCCACTTGCCTGAGGAGACCTTATGGTTGAAACCTGGGCTGCCAGGTTGGTTGTCATTTTAGCATTTTCTTAAATATCTTAACTCTACATATTTGATTTTGAATTTTGTATTGAGCACTTTTTTGTTGTTTATACATTTTAGGCATGGCTGATTGCAGTCTTCCTTTTACATTTCTATCCCTATATATATATATATATATATATATATATAATTATACGTTTTACCAGTTTGTGACTGGAAGGGATAATTCCGAGGAGGATATAAATCCAGGGAGAGCTCAATGTAGACTACAGAGCATTATAATGATAAGAAGTTGGAGACTTTAATTATCCATTTCGTTTATAATTTTTATTTCATGAACTACGTATATAGTCTTCTTTTTACATATATATATATATATATATATATATATATATATATATATATATATATAGTCTTCATTTTACATTTCTATCCCTATATATATAGAGTGAGAGAGAGAAAAAGAGGGAGAGAAACAGGATTTACATTTGTGTTGCTAGTGTGTATTACTATGAAGTCCGGGCAATTACACCTCCATAGGCACAACTGTTTATCTTTATATAGCAGAGGCAAACACACACACACTGCATGTTTGTCTTTAATAATTCAAGATCAAAACAAGAAGATAATGAAACAAAATAATCTCCTCTCAATGGAAATATTTAATGTTATTTTTCCACCATTTTTCTTTGCTATTTTTCACTGCAGCTGAGAAATGCTTAGCAAAGCAACAAACTGTGTTATTTTGAGCAATGATTTGATCTGTTTCATTGGTCCTCTTGTATTTGTGATGCATGACACACAAGTGAATCCCCTTGAAATAAAATAACCCCCTTTTTTTTTTTTTTGGTATTATTTTATTATTTCTTTATTCCTTGCCAATTTTCAATGCAATTGTTGTCTCATTTTTTGTTTATTTTTTCAGGGTTATACTTCATTGATCTTTTTATTTGTTTTCTTTGGACAGTGTTTTCATTTTGGTTGTTCCATCAATTTTATTTTCACCTGCAACATTTTTTTCTTTCAACACTTTTTGTCCAGAAATTTGCCCTCCAAAACTTTGCCCATCATTTGTTTTTTTACTTGCATGTTTGTCAACATTCTCTCCTTCCAACATTGTTCCCTTTACCCTGTCCTTTCAACAGTGTTCTTTTTATCTTTCTACCTTCCAACATTGTTCTCTTTACCCTGTCCTTTCAACAGTTTTCTTTTTATCTTTGTACCTTCCAACATTTTCTCCTCCCCTTGTCCTTTCAACAGTGTTCTTTTTATCGTTTTACCTTCCAACATTGTTACCTTTACCATGTCCTTTCAACAGTGTTCTTTTTATCGTTTTACCTTCCAACATTGTTACCTTTACCATGTCCTTTCAACAGTTTTGTTTTTATCGTTTTACCTTCCAACATTGTTACCTTTACCATGTCCTTTCAACAGTTTTGTTTTTATCGTTTTACCTTCCAACATTGTTACCTTTACCATGTCCTTTCAACAGTTTTCTTTTTATCTTTTTACCTTACAACATTGTTACCTTTACCATGTCCTTTCAACAGTTTTCTTTTTATCGTTTTACCTTCCAACATTGTTACCTTTACCATGTCCTTTCAACAGTTTTGTTTTTATCGTTTTACCTTCCAACATTTTCTACTTCCAACATTGTTCCTTTTATTCTGTCCTTTCAAAATTGTTCTTTTTATCTTTTTATATTGCAACATTTTCTCATTCCAACATTGTTCCATTTACCCTGTCTTTTCAACAGTATTCTTTTTATCTTTTTACCTTCCAACATTTTCTCCTTCCACTTTCCTTTTAACAGTGTTCCTTTTATCTTTTTTCTTCCAACATTTTCTCATTCCAACATTATTCCCGTTGCCCTGTCCTTTCAACAGTGTTCTTTTTATCTTTTACCTTCCAACAATTTCTCCTTCCAACATTGTTCCCTTTACCCTATCCTTCAAACAGTGTTCTTTTTATCTCCCAACATTGTTCCCTTTACCCTGTCCTTTCAACAGTGTTGTTGTTATCTTTTTACCTTCCAACATTGTTCCCTTTACCCTGTCCTCTCAACAGTGTCCTTTCTATCTTTTTACCTTCCAAAATCTTTTCTTTCCAACATTGCTCCCTATACCCTGTCCTTTCAATGTTTTTTTATCTTTTTACATTCCAACATTTTCTCCCCCAAAACATTGTTCCCTTTTTACTTTTTACCTTCCAACATTTTTTCCTTCCCCTGTCCTATCAACAATTTTCTTTTTATCTTTTTATATTGCAACATTTTCTCCTTCCAACATTGTTCCCTTTACCCTGTCCTTTCAACAGTGTTCTTTTTATCTTTTTACCTCCCAACATTTTCTCCTTCCAACTTTCCTTTCAACAGTGTTATTTTTATCTTTTTACCTTCCAACATTTTCTCCTTCCAACAGTGTTCCCTTTACCCTGTCCTTTCAACAGTGTTCTTTTTATCTTTTTACCGTCCAACATTTTCTCCTTCCAACAGTGTTCCCTTTACCCTGTCCTTTCAACAGTGTTCTTTTTATCTTTTTACCTTCCAACATTTTCTCCTTCCAACAGTGTTCCCTTTACCCTGTCCTTTCAACAGTGTTATTTTTATCTTTTTACCGTCCAACATTTTCTCCTTCCAACAGTGTTCCCTTTACCCTGTCCTTTCAACAGTGTTCTTTTTATCTTTTTACCTTCCAACATTTTCTCCTTCCAACAGTGTTCCCTTTACCCTGTCCTTTCAACAGTGTTCTTTTTATCTTTTTACCGTCCAACATTTTCTCCTTCCAACAGTGTTCCCTTTACCCTGTCCTTTCAACAGTGTTCTTTTTATCTTTTTACCGTCCAACATTTTCTCCTTCCAACAGTGTTCCCTTTACCCTGTCCTTTCAACAGTGTTCTTTTTATCTTTTTACCTTCCAACATTTTCTCCTTCCAACAGTGTTCCCTTTACCCTGTCCTTTCAACAGTGTTATTTTTATCTTTTTACCTTCCAACATTTTCTCCTTCCAACAGTGTTCCCTTTACCCTGTCCTTTCAACAGTGTTATTTTTATCTTTTTACCTTCCAACATTTTCTCCTTCCAACAGTGTTCCCTTTACCCTGTCCTTTCAACAGTGTTCTTTTTATCTTTTTACCGTCCAACATTTTCTACTTCCCCTGTCCTTTCAACAGTGTTCTTTTTACCTTCCAACATTTTCTCCTTCCAACATTGTTCCCTTTACCCTGTCCTTTCAACAATGTTCTTTATATCTTTTTACCTTCTAACATTGTTTCCTTTACCCTGAGAAGAGGTGGACTCATACCTTTCCTAAGGGTATTTGTAGGTAAGTGAATATAACAAACCCGATTGGAATTGAAACTATGCTTTCCAATTTCTTAATCTGATCCATTACCCATTAGCACCTGGTATGCTGAAGCAGTCACCCATCTAGGTACTGACTATACTTGATGCTGCTTAACTTATGTGATCATATGAGAACTGGTGTTTCAAAGTGATAAGGCCATAAGCCTGTATTTTGGAAAGTCCTAGGTAAGAAATGATATATTAAAGAATTTCTATCTACGCTTGAGTCATAATAGAAATTGATATACTCAGATATTCACCCGTTTAAAAAGATTCTTTTATTCCTTACTAATGATCCCCCATTACAAAGCTCAAGAGCTCCTGAAGGTAGAGAGTTACTGAATGCACTATGAATGTAAATGTAGAAAGAGAAGATTTATAAAGAAATGGACGTGGAGTAACAGTTGACCATTGACTTCAAGAGGTTAAGATTGTAATATTAGGGGAAGCATTCATGTAGTATCCTGTTTAACAAAGTAACGGGTCTTGGGAAGCATCCATGTAGTTGCCTCTTTGGCAAAGTAACGATTCTTTGGAAGCATACATGTAGTCGCCTCTTTGGCAAAGTAACGATTCTTGGGAAGCATTCATGTAATAGCCAGTTTGACAAAGTAACGGTTCTTGGGAAGCATTCATGTAATAGCCAGTTTGACAAAGTAACGGTTCTTGGTAAGCATTCATCTATTAGCCTGTTTGACAAAGTAATGTTTCTTTGGAAGCATTCATGTAATAGCCTGTTTGACAAAGTAACGGTTCTTGGGAAGCATTCATGTAATAGCCAGTTTCAAAAAGTAACGGTTCTTGGGAAGCATTCATGTAATAGCCAGTTTGAAAAAGTAACGGTTCTTGGTAAGCCTTCATGTAATAGCCAGTTTGACAAAGTAACGGTTCTTGGTAAGCATTCATCTATTAGCCTGTTTGACAAAGTAATGTTTCTTTGGAAGCATTCATGTAATAGCCTGTTTGACAAAGTAACGGTTCTTGGGAAGTATTCATGTAATAGCCTGTTTAACAAAGTAACGGTTCTTGGGAAGCATTCATCTAGTAGCCTGTTTGACAAAGTAACGGTTCTTGGAAAGCATTCATGTAATAGCCAGTTTGAAAAAGTAACGGTTCTTGGTAAGCCTTCATGTAATAGCCTGTTTGACAAAGTAACGGTTCTTGGGAAGTATTCATGTAATAGCCTGTTTAACAAAGTAACGGTTCTTGGGAAGCATTCATCTAGTAGCCTGTTTGACAAAGTAACGGGTCTTGGGAAGCATTCATGTAATAGCCTGTTTGACAAATAATGCTTCTTGGGAAGAAAAGTCATTTGAATGGAACATCCTCCTTCCAATTGGAGTACAGTGGGAATTAAGGTGATTGGACTCTGTGGACATAGCAAGGTGAGTCTTAGCTGTAAAGGTCTGAACTGGGGAAACTGAAGAAGGGAGCTCAGCTGAACATTTGCCATGGAAATAGTGATAGACAATCTAGCAGCAGGAAAATGACTTCAGGATGGAAAATCATTCCCCTCACAAAACCGCATAAATGACTTTGAACTCTATCAAGACTGGAAAGTGTGGGTTGGACAGCTCCAGCCTAGATATAACAACCATACTCCATTTTTGTTCTAATAAAACTCTTGTTAAAAAATAGTGCCTGACAGAAAGAGTCAGCTATTTTCTGGAGGGGGACAATGAGCTGATGATTTTTGTAACTTCTTTAGTAATGGATTGGTATGTATGTTTCACTTGATGTCTGGAGTGAACTTGAATCCCTTGAGACATTTAAAGCCAGGGTCCTTTTTGAGATATCAGCCATTCTTCAAGGCTAGAGAAAAATTAGAATTTGATTGGTGATTATGAAATTATTCTAATTTGGTTTTTAAGGTCCTAAAAGTTACAAACAAGTTTTTTCTCCATTGAACTGTTTGTTTGAAGTAACTTAAAATGAGAGATAATCTGAAGGTAGACTTGGGTTTCTTGATCTTGAAAGGTTTTATACTGCTTGTGATATAGCATTAATTTTAATTGTGTATTGCTATAAATATTCTTGTTGAAACCATGGTAGTATTGGCAGCGGGATTGATGAACTTTACTCACAGTGGTAATTTTTTTTTTCTTTGTCTGTTAAGATATCAATGAAGAAACCCAAACTTGAATATGATGTCTGAAGCCATAGTAGTAGAGAGAAACTGATATGAGACTGTACACAATTTGAAGTGTGTGGGGTTAAAGGTTATTCATGAAATAGACAGATTATCTTGATTTGAGATGGAAAACACAAAAAGCCCCCCCAAAAAGAATGGATAAATTGAAAATGGAAATTTCTGGCGAGACATGTTTTCAAACATTGTCTGTGCAAAGATATTTACCTTCCTCATCCAATTCTCTTGATTGTGTTAGCATTCAGATTTTATGATTCTGAATAAATATTGGTCTGCTTTGAAAAGGAATTAAGATTGTGATAAACAAGTGTGGGTGAGTGTTTGTGTGCATACACAACTGTGATTGAGGGGATATATTGTAGGAGGCTATGTATGGCTTATAAGTTGTATGTTGCTAATAAATAATGCATTTCTACCTTGTTTATTATGCTCTTTGTGAAGGGAATTTTCTCCTAATGACATGTGTTGTTTGTGTGTATATATAGATATATATATATATATATAATAAGCACAAACAAACACACCTTAGATATATATGGGTTTGTAAATACAAAATTTGGTTTTATATATGCATATGTGTATTTAACTATACATTCATATAAATGCATAGGTATCTGCCTGTTCATATACATACATATATAAATATATGCGCACAAAGGGGTGGTGAAAAATTCTTGGTTGAACTCAGTTCTAAAAATCTGATAAAATGACCAAAATATATATATAAATATATAAAAATATATATAAATATTTTTTTGTAATAGAAGATCCTTTAGGTCAAGCTGACGTCTTTTCACCCTCTATCCCCTGTACACACGCAAACACACACATATATGTTATCACTTTAAACATTGTTTTTAGTGGATACCCATACTTGAGTAGACACTCTGTTTATTTTTTAAACAGTACATTTATTTATTTTCCTCTACTGGCCTGGATATCTTAATAATGAAAAATATATGCTCTCTGGCAGGTCTCGAACCTGCATTTGACTTTACATAAGAACCCATTATTAGATCTAACATGCTTTAGACCATCTCACCCATGTGAGGAAGAGGCAGTTTCTCCTGCAAAGGGAGATGCAGGTTCGAGTTCTACCAGAGAGCACATTTTTCTTTAATAAGATTTCTTGTATATATAATATATATATATATATATATATATATATATATATATATATATATATATACACATATATAAGTGTCTTCTTTGCTGGGCTTATTGAATGTATAAACTGTTAGGCATTTTCAAAGGTTCTTTTTTTGGTTTGACATCATGTATTATAATAGTTTAAGTTTTGTTGTAGATTGTATAAAATTTGGTTTAAGAGCTTCCATTTTTTCCAAAAAGCTTTTAAAATTGATGGATGCTTTCACTATAAAAAACAAGAAACAAATCTTTAATAACTTTCATTATGAACACGGTCACAATGTACTGGTCATATTTGGAAACTAAGGCTATATCTACTTTCATTAACTTTTATGCCATCCACAACAAAACTTACGTACAATTTATTATTGTAGTGTAATAAAATTAAACCCAAGACAATAGCTCACAATTTCGCCCAAATTACATCCTATATAAGTTCTGTCTTTACAATAGTAAATATGAATAAAAACTTCAATAAATATAATTATATAAAATTAAAAAAAAGATAAATTTAAAACAAAAAGGTGGAACAAAATGTATTCAATACCCAACACAAAATGTATTCAATACCCAACACAAAATGTATTCAATACCCAACACAAAGCCAAATTAATCAGTGCCTTATTGATTAGCTCTTGTTTGCTATAACAGCCTCCATTCGCTCACTGTGATTAGCCATTACCTTCAAACTTAATTCTGCTGGTATTTTGGACCTGTCTTTTTGCAGACCTTATTCATTTCATTCAAACTATTTGGCTGATGTGTTTAGATACTGATTTATTTTCAACCTTCACAATAAACTTTGTCAGAATCAGGTCAGAGGTTAATTTTTAAAAATTTTCAAACTGCTGTTTTGTTGCATTGGCACTATGTTTAGGTATTGTTGTCATGCTGAAATGCCCAATTGTGCTTCATTTTTAAGGCCTTGACTAATGTAAGTAGATTCTTGTTTAATACATCTTAATAGATTGCTACATTCTTTCTTCTTTTAATTATGCAAAGCTCGTATACCATTACTTAGCGCTCTCTTGCAACTGGTATAATGTTCCTGAGTTTGAATCCTTCATTCTTCTCCCCTCAGGCTTGATGGTATGAATAACTCCATCATGGTCATCAGATCAATGGATATTCTTCCAGCAAGTATCTGACTTAAATAAATGCTCTATGGCAAACTGCAGACATGTCTCCATATATGGTTTCTTCAAAGACAGTGTATTTCATGCTATACAAGATTGCAAGTTCTGTTTGCGGTGTGTTGCTGATGGATAACTATTGTCCCAGGGTTGTATTATGACCTTTACAGGCCCCTAGGCTAATGAAATTATGCCCCTTCTATCAGATGGAGTAACTATCTAAATTGCCTGCACCTGCCTTGAAAGATTTTTTTACTTATGATATATTTTAACAACATTTATATAGCTTGAAGTAAACTTTACACTATTTACATTATTCAGACTATTGTCCTTATCTTTGTTGCCATATTTATTACAACGTTTCGGTCGTTGTATGCTCCGGCCTTCTTCAGGTGGTTGGAATGTCGAACTGACCCCTTTTTTTCGCTCACTGGGGTAGATTATTCTAGTTCCATGTGCCATGTTTTAATGGATGTCAGTAATCTCCTGTTAATTCCCCTATCCAAGTTCTCCACTGCCTTAACTGGCAAGGAGGACACATGGCACAGTGTATAAAGGCATTGGTTAGATCCAGTGACAGGACCCAAAGAGTGTGAGTTCAATACCCGGTTAAGGCAGTGGAGAACTTGGAGAGGGGAATTAACTGATAACTGACATCCATTAAAAAACATGGCACGTGGAACTAGAACAGTCTACCCCAGTGAGCGAAATAAATGGTTCAGTTTGACATTCCAACCACCTGAAGAAGGCCGGAGTGTACAACGGCCAAAATGTTGTAATAAATACGGCAACAAAGATGAGGACAATTGTCTGAATAATGTAAATAGCGTACATAATACCTCATCTCAGAAATATAGACAGATACTTGAAGTAAACTTATTGAAAATTCTTCAAAAAAACTAGAATAGGTATCTTTTGTTTATCAATAAAAATATTCTTTAAGAAATGCTACTATTTTATGATTTATTGCAAACCAAATTGGCATGTATATCAGTACAACTGTAGTAAAAAGAAAAATTTAACCTGCATCATAAGAATAAAAATATGAACAAATATAAGTTTGTCATCTTGATATCATTTCAGTTTTTGAAACTATTTAGAAGTTATAACCTCTAGAAAATTAAAATCACTGCTTTATAAAAATGTATAAGATTTAAACATTCTGAACAAAAATCAAACATGTTATCTACTTGAAACAGAATGACACAAACTAAAACTTTTCCTTGCCTTGCTTCCTGCAAAGTCAAATATGAGTTTGTCATCTTGATATCATTTCAGTTTATGAAACTGTATATTTAGAAGTCATAATATCTCGAAAATTAAAATGATTTCTTCATAAAAGTTTGAGCAGCCGAAAGGATAATCAGGTCCTAATTGTCCCAGATGCTTGGAGATCGTCTACCAATTATCTCTATGTAATCCTTAATTTCTTTTTTTTACCATTCTTGCATTCCTGCTTGCAGCATGGCTTTAAAGTGGCACCAGACCAAGAGCACTTCAATGTTGTACCATGATCTTCTACTCAAAAAATATTGAACCAATGGTGCACGGATTAAGTAGTAGCTCTTTACTGACAGCTTTGTAACCATTACCTTACTGTTAAAAAAAAAACTATGGTATCTCTGAGATATGTAGAATATTACTTATTTTTCAGCATTGTGGTTGTTACTCTGACAAGGTTTAGCAGTCAACTGATATTCCATTACATCATTCCAGGGTATTACCTATTACTTAGAATACCATACAGTTATCTAGAACCAAACACCATGAAATTCACATTTTCCAGAGATGTCAGTTTACTTCTTTTTAGAATGGTCATCAAATACGTTTTGGTAATTATATCTTTCATAATTTTACATAAATGTATTTGTTGAAATTTTTGTTCATATTTACTCTTGTAAAGATGAAACCTATATATGCACTCTCCAGCAGGAATTGAACCTGCGTGCCTCTGGGAAGAGGGAGGTACCATTTAGCCTGGCATCTCTTACCAATTTAGCCACGAAGAGCAGTCAAGCCAAATTTAGTGCTTTCAAGTGAAATTTCTCCTGTCATAGATCTCTCAAAGTTTTTCATATCTGCACAGTTTTGTTTCCAAACATAAACAAAGAGAATTTTAGAATGGATTTTTTTATTAATTCGACAGATTTTTATAACTTTATTTTTAGTGGATGGATACTCGTATTTACACTATTTACATTGTTTGAACTGTTATCCTCATCTTTATTGTCATATCCATATGAAGGCATGGCAGGTAGAACTAGAACAATCTACCCCCATGGACTAAATAAATGGTTCAGTTTAAAATTCCAACGTATATCACCTGAAGAAGGCTGGAGCATATAACTGACAAAACGTTGTGGATATGACAATAAAGATGGGAACAATGTAAATAATGTAAATAATGACAACCTTGTGAGATAAACATTCATCAATTGAAAATAATTTTTATCACTTAAAATGTTATTATAGTAGATACTTATATTTGAGTAGGCGCTCGGTTTATTTATTAAAAAGTATATTTATTTATTTATTTATTTTTGTCTACCAGCTTGAATGTTTGAGAAATCATATTAAAGAAAAATTTGCACTCTCCAGCAGGAATTGAACCTGCATCGCTCAGAGCAGAGGGAGCTGGTATGGCCTCAGAGAACAATTGGTAATATGAGGCCAAATTTCATGCTTTCAAGCCAAATTTCTCTTGTAATAGATATCTTGAAGTTTTTTTTATATCTACACAGTTTCATATCCAAACATAAAGAGTATTTTAGAATGGATTTTTTTTATTAATCTGACATATTTTTATCACTTAAAACATTATTTTTAGTTGATAAGATTTGAGCAGGTGCTTCATTTATTTATTAAACAGTCGAGTGGAGAGTGCAAATTTTTCTCTAATAAGATTTCTCAAACATTTAGGCTAGTAGACAAAAATAAATAAACAGAGCACCTACTCAAATAAAAGCATTCACTAAAAATAATATTTGTGATAAATATATATATATATATATATATATATATATGCTCTTTGAATCTAACTGCAAAGGGGACACAAATTCAAATACTGCCAGAGGTTGTATTTTTTTTCTTTAATAAGATTTTTCAAATATGCAGGCTGGTAGATGAAAATAAATATTGTTCAAAAAATTTGAAGAATATTGTTATGGTAATTTACCCACGCATGCATGGACTCTTCCAGCTATAAATAGGAGCAGGTACTGCCTTTTGGAGAGGGAAGTTTCCAGCAGTCAGCTCTGACAGATCAAACGTTCTTGCTGTAACACTCTCATTTGTATATGTTTGTATTACTGTTTCTGTTAATATGTTTGTTTAACTCAGTTACTCTCTTGTGTCTTTATTTCTGACCCTAACAAAGCCACAACAAATATCTTAGTCAGATTTGTTTTCTTCATTGGAGTAACAGCCATTGGTAGGTAAAAATGCTATATTCACACTTTGATTGAAAAAGTAACATTCAGTTATGTGCCATGTGTGATACATGCTTAGGCAATCATGTATCTTTCTATACATGACTGACGAGGCAGATTTTTTTTCCCACAGTAGGTTGCCATTTCTTTCTGCAGCAGACCAATTGCCATTCAAGGCTATAAAATCTGGTTTGTCCTGCTATTTACCCATAGCTGAGAGGAGAAGATGAGTATTCATACCTTTCTCAAGGGTATTAGCACGTAAGTGAATGTAATAGATTTGACTAGAATTCAAACTCAGTTTTCCGATTCCTCAATCCGATATGCTATCCATTACTCCACTGTGCCTCCCATTAGTAACATTAGGTAGTAGTATTGCCAGTATTAGTTGTATTCAATGGTATATCAGAACACCTTCCTATTTACATTTAATATTACAGTATATTAGCATGGATGAATCACACTCATTCCCTCCATATTCCATTAGTAAGAAGGAAGTTTCAATCAGACATCTTTTTCCCAAGAACCACTACTCTGTGGAACAGACTACTGCACGGATGCCTTCCCAAATACTATAAGCTTAACCTCTTCAAGTCAAGGGTCAGTTGTTAACTGTCCTCTATATCACTTCTGACTTGATCCACTTATGTTCATATAACACACCTCAGATAGCAACTCTCTACTCTGAGTGGCTCTTCAGTTGAATATTAGAAAAGAAAGGGAGGCAGAATACAAATACCTGTAGCCTATGGCATCTGAGTAAAACAAAAATACAGAGTGTAAATGTAAGGGTTCACTTACATTAGCACATCTTAATTTTCAATCAATATTTTTATTTCAGCTTTTTAAGTCGTTATAATTCTTTTAATAAAGGTTTCTCAATTAATATATAGTTTAATCTAAATTTGTTGATTATCTGGAAAAAAGAGAAAAGTTATTTAATATTATCTAAAGATTTCACTTACTTTTGTCCAGCACTATATATATATATATATATATATATATATATATATATATATATATATATATATATATAATTTTTACTGTCGCTGCACACTTCAACCAACCATTCCATAGCAATGATGACATCAGTGTCTTCATTTAAAAGCTGATGAGAAAGATGCAGATCAGAGTTAAAATACATTTTCAAAACAATAACACAATTTAAAGGATTAAACAGGGATTTGGGTTTACTCAGAGAATATAGTTTCCACGTGGAGCCCTCTAACCAGCAGCAACATTTCCCAGAAGAGTGAATCCTACTTCTTCGTTTATTTCTCATTGAAAAAAGACACAGGCCTGTCCGAAAATTCTGACTTTAAAATCTTGCTTCAAGTTCGTCAAAAGGCATACTAATATGTATCATTAATCTTATTGCCAATATTGCTATAATTTTGTTGTTTTTTTATTCCTCAGATTTCATTAGCAGGCCAATTAAATCTCTCTCTCTCTCCATATATATATATATATAGTCTTATTGTATATATGAGGCATAATAGTATATTTTTCTCACGTTCTCTAACATTCAGCGACCTCTTGCATCATAGTGTCTTTATCAGCTTACTTGAGGTGAAATGATTAATATGACAAAGTGAGAAAAAGTTTTTGCGTGACATGTTTCATCCTTTCTGACTTCATCAGATGAGGTTTGTTGAAGTCCTAAAGGATGAAACACATTGCACAAAAACTTTTCCTCCAAAATTGTTCTTGACAGAAAAATTCATATATTGTTATCCCATATATATATATATATATATATATATATATATATATATATATATATATATCATGGTTTTTACTATTGAAAAGCATTGAAAAATCAGGAAGGATTGTCATAGGTGATGATTTTTTTTTTTTTAAGCGTATCACCCCAAGCAAGGCTGGAGGCCACTATCACGCAAGGGGTTATAGAAGGGTTGGAGGAAGAGCAGATAGGAGTGGTAAAGGAGAGGATGTGGAGAAAGAGAAAGAGAGTGGGTCGGTCAAGGCAAGGGGGTTACAGAAGATTTGGAGCAAGAGCAGATAGGAATGAAAAATGAAAGGATGTAGAGAAGGGAAGTGGATATATCAAGGCAACTGGAGATGTCGATTGACGCTACACTTAAACCGTTGGAGATTGTATTTGTCAGGGAAACAGTAATAGGGAAGGGAGTTCCATAGGCAAGATGTGTGAGACATGAAGCTATTGGAGTAGAAGAGACGTCTACATCTAACGGTTTCAACAGTGTAGGGGTGGGAACGGGATGCCAGCCTCGTAGGATGTTTAAATTCCCGAGGCCTAGGGACAAGTGAAAGCAGCTCCTTGGAGCAATTACCGTGAAAGTACTTGTAAAAAAGGCAGAGCGAGGCAACATCGCGTCTGTGAGAGAGCGACTGCAGACGAGATGACAGATCAGGGCCAATCACATTGCATATCTGTCTCTGGATCTTATCAAGAACCCTGAGGCAAACTGCAGGGACCCCAGACCATATATGGCAGATTTAATATATTGCTAATAATTTTACTGTAAATATGCATTAAAACTCAGGAAAGAAATAACTGTCAGTGGTGTGGAAATTATGTGAGCATTACTGAGAGAATAGTCCTTCATATATATATATATATATATATATATATATATATATATATTAACTGATTTAAAATATGTGTAGCAAAGAAACTGTTTTAAATCAGTTAATTTATAATATTTATGCTCCGTACATTTACATTGAGCACTGTTTTGTAAAAATAAAAAATATCAATAAGAACACCGGATTATATATCTTACTGTTCTTTCTTTTTATTTATATATATATATATATATATATATCATTTAGATTCAGATTGTCCTCATATTTGTTGTTGCTATCACAATGTTTCGGCCATTGTTCCACCCAGCCTTCATCAGGTGTATATCTATCTTGATAACCTACAGAGAATTCTGAACTGAACCTTTTAATTAATCTACAGGAATACCCTGTTCTCGTTCCACTGCCTATATCAAAGGATATCTTGTATAGTTCTTCTTTTTTTTTTTTTTAGTTCTGCTCAGTTTTTTCTTGCCCATTTCCACTGAGTCCAAGTACACACTACCCAGCCCAGGGATTGAACTCACAATTACTATGTCACCAAATTCATGGACTAATGTTTTAATCCACTTATGGTGGACCTGGAGTCTTAAACCTAACTTATCTGCTGATTAATGCTACTGCTGCTACCTGTCATGTTTGACTGCTGCTGCTAAAGACAATGTCATCTGTCTTTTTCATTATAGGCTTCAATACTGTATTTTTTCTATGCTTGGCCTACTCAGGCAGTCCTCATAGCCTAGATGTCTAACTCTCCAATGCTCTTGTTCCACAGGGGCTGGTAACTACACCTTTCCCTCTATATATATGATTAACCATGCTTCATTTCATTGTATAATCACTCACTATGACTTTTCAGTGTTCCTGCAGCCTTACTTTTAGGGGGTGGCTTGTTTCACCTTTAAATTTTCTGCCACAACTACAAGGAACCAAGTAAAACCATTCTTGATCATATTCTTTCCTGTGTTAGGTTTTACTCGGCAGAGATTACTCTGCAGAGTGGAACTGCCTCTGAATATTCTCTTGATGCTGTATGGACCACAGATTTTCTGAACTTTTCTGATAAGCTCTTGACATAAGATAGACAGTGGCAATTTTCTGGTCTTCCTTCTTGACTCTGTGCATCAGTGTTTCCAGGTGGAAAAAGAAGGGTCAAGGAGGAAGACTAGAAAATTTGCTACAGTCTGTCTAACTTATGTGCAATGTGTGTGTGTGTGTGTTTAAATATTACTTTTTTTATCTTACCCATTGTGGTACTTAATATTTCATACTGATAAACTGATCATCAGGTGCTTAAAAATTGTTTGCATGCATTTTATATATATGGAGAGTAACTATGACTCCTCACAGAACTTTTTAAGCACTTGATGCTCACTTAAATGCCATGAAAATTTTAGTAGCACATGTGCTTGGAACATTTTTAGCAAAATCCAAGAAGACATATTTGCAGTTTTTATGGCTGTGTCTAAATCACATTGAGCACAGTATTAAAAAAAATCCAAACATTAGCTTGCATTTATTATTATATATATATATTGTGTGTGTTTGTGTGTGTGTGTGTATATATATATATATATATATATATATATATATATATAGTGTAACCCGGATATAAGAGAGTAGTCAGGACCGGATAAGAAGTATCTTATATCCGGGTTTCTCTTATATCCGGGTTTGGTCTATTTTGTTTTATTAACACAGGCTCTAATTTGGGACCAGAGAAAATCTATCTTATATCCGAGTTTCTCTTATATCCGAGTTTCTCTTATATCCGAGTTTCTCTTATATCCGGGTTTCTCTTATACCCGGGTTTCTCTTATACCCGGGTTTCTCTTATACCCGGGTTTCTCTTATACCCGGGTTTATCTTATATCCGGGTTATACTATATATATATATAGATATGGACTCTCTCATCATTTTCAACCTATGTGGGTCCAGCCACTCAGTTCTTAGAAACAAACAGCCAGACTACCCACACTTTTTGAAAGAGCCAAATACCAAGAATTGGTACATATGCACAATTTGCCACAAGGTCTCCTGACGGCTCTCAAGATTTGAATACATTGACTTACATGCTAATACCTTTAGTAATAGTATGATTCCATCTCTTTTCCCCACCACCCCCAGCTATAGATAAATAGCAGGGCTTGCTGGGTCCTATAGCCTTGAGTGGCAATCAGTCTCGGAGGATGCGTGATTTAAATGAAAATTAGGTGGTAGGAAAAATAAATTTCCACTCGAATCTGTTCCTGCTGACAACTAATGTGGAAACTGGAACAACACTTCAATCGGGACTCTGTTTCCTGCACACTATAAACAACAGTATTATCACTCTTTCTCTGGAACACGGGTATAACCTTCACCAGTCTCAAAGAACAAACTGGCCTGAAACAAAAAGTCAACTTTTTTTATCCTTTGTTGGTCTTGGGCAAGAAACCAAGATCTCTCGCTTGTGTTAGCCTTGTTCTCGCCGATAATGCATGTGCTGTGTCACTTCAGTATTGATTTGCTGGAGTTTGCCTCACACGTCTATGATGTCTACAAGTACATGTACAGATAATTCGCCTTCTGTTACTTTGGCGAGGCATGTCTCCACCACAGAAAAGAACATGAATAAAAAGACAAGAGAAAAACAATAGCCAGCTATAAGACTAAGTATAGTTATCTTGTCTTTTTATTCATTTTGTCTCTTCTACAGATTCACTCCATCTGAGAATATTTCCACACACACACATATATATATTAATAAATATACATATACCTACGTTTATAGTGCAACTTCAAGTTTCATGGTTTTCCCAAGTCATCCGGCATGAACTAGTGGATGAAATACTTATTACAGTTGTTTTTAAAAAATACTGGATCTCATGGGAGGAACACTAAATTAAACATAGATTCAAAGCTCAAAGTTAATATTAATATATTATTGGGGTTTATATTCAAAATGTAGAGTGTAGGTAGGGGCATATTGAAAAAATAAAAGATGCAAGCTTAAAGTATAAATAATATATTCAATAATGTATATATATATATATATATATATATATATATATATATATTTAGATATATTATTTAATCTTTAAGCTTGCATCTTTTTTTAAAATTTATTAATATCTTATTCATATCTATACACACATACAGAGATAGAGAGAGATGGGTACAATACTAATGTTTTACTATAGAAATGAATTGAAAATCAGGTTAAAAAATTGTCAGTGGTCATAAGTTTAGCATTACTGATAAAATAGGGCTACCATGTGCATCAGTGGTGAGGTATTAATGGGAGTGTTACTGAGAGAATAGGGCTATTATACATACAATGTAAATATATTCTTAATAATTTTACTATAGAAATGAATTGAAAATCAATGGGAGGGAATTAATGGAAGTGCTACTGAGAGAATGAAGCTATTATCAATTTAATGCAAATGCTTTGGTAATATACTATATAAATGCATGAGAAATCGGTCTATTATGTGTACCATGTTTTTATAATGTGAGTAAATATCTTTGTCAATATCTGCACACATTTTTTATATATACATATCTGAGTTCATAAATTCTTGTTTATACCTTTAAGTATGTACGTATGTATATATACTATGTGTTATAAATAAATTATGAGTTGTAAGTGAATTTTTGAACTCACGGTGTTAAGTTTTGTCGCAACACCACTTAATGCTGTCAGGTATTTTCCTATCGATTTCATGAGGGGAATCAATCATATTTTTATAGGGTTGTGTCTACGTCTGTAGCTGACAATATTTCAACAACAGTCATAAATTCTCCATTTTAGACACTACAAACAAAAGCATCACCGTTATTATCACCTTTACAACTGCAACATTTTCTGCGTCCCAAAATAACAATTCAGCAATTGTTACCATCCAATACTATCCCCACAATTTATAAAATAATGACATCAAGTCCGTTGTCAACTGGTGCAAAGGATGTCTTGTTAATTTTAACATCTCTAAAACTAAACTTCTCTCCATTAATCATCTGAGAGACCCCTCTCTGGCTTCCATCAGCATGGCCGATGCTAACTTCCGGGAAAGTGACTCGTTGCACCTTCTCAGGCTAACGTTCTCAGCTGACATGAAGTGGAAAGACTATATTGAATTCATTGTTAGGTCAGCTGTTAAGAAGTCAGTTCACTGTGTCAGGCAAGACAATTTTTTCTTTCTAGAATCTATCTTGCATATCTATATGTCTACCATTCATCCATACTTGGAAAATTGCTGCCACATATGGTCTGGTGCTTCTGCTATTTACCTTGAGCTCCTTGATAAGATCGAAAGAAGAATCAGCAATATTATTGGTCCTGATCTGGCAGTTTGGTTCCAGTCACTTTCCCACCACCATAAGGTTGCCTTTCTATGTCGTTTCTATAAATACTTTCATGCTAATTGTTCAGATGAGCTCTTCATTATCGTACCTAGCCTTTTTTAATTTAAGCCCAGCACTAGACTGGTGTCAATATCTCATTAATCTACAGTTTAGCTGACTATATAAATAAATTTTATGCTAACAGTTTCTTCTCGCTTGTGGAACTCCCT
The DNA here is from genome assembly GCA_964036315.1 of Acanthosepion esculentum. Lineage (NCBI taxonomy): Eukaryota > Metazoa > Mollusca > Cephalopoda > Sepiida > Sepiidae > Acanthosepion > Acanthosepion esculentum. Next base: position 33,225,752 of record OZ038498.1, read on the forward strand.
TCCAGCTCCATGCTTTCCCTCCAACTTTAATCTGCAAAAATTTAAATGCAGTGTCAATTGCTATCTACTGTTCTCTTGATTACTCTTGTCTCTTTCTGTTCATCATTATTGTTTCTGTTCCTAATTCTTACCACGTCTAATGGATGCCAGTTATCTCCTGTTAATTCCCCTCTTCAAGTTCTCTACTGCCTTAACCAAGTATCGAACTCACACTCTTTGGGTCCTGTCACTGGATTTAACTAACACCTTTATCCACTGTGCCATGTGCCCTTGAGGACACATGGCACAGTGAATTTAACAGGAGATAACTGACATCCATTAGACATGGCACGTGGAACTAGAACAGTCTACCCGAGTGAACGAAATAAATGTTCAGTTTGACATTCCAACCACCTGAAGAAGGCCGGAGCATATAATGGCCAAAGCGTTGTGATAAATATGTCAACAAAGCTGAGGACAATAGTCCAAATAATGTAAATAGTGTACATAATACCTCATCTCGGAAATATAGACAGATACTCAACTCATGTATTTAAATAGCCTAGTCAGCTCTAGACTCTCATATAAATATTGTGCCTGGCATCTAACTCATTTAGAAATGCCTAAGCTCTCAGCTGTATACAACCGTTTTCACAGATTAATAATTAAGAATGGATCCAAGTGAATGAAACCTGTAAGTCTTGAAGAGGACTGTTCTTTGTCAGATCTCATAGACATGAACCACTGAATCACAAAGAACTTTATCACATCACTTGAAGACTTCCAACAGCAACAACAACTAAAATTGACAGCACATGCAATTTGGATAGAAAATAATGACACAATCAAAACGTTAACTTTCCACATTACAATCAAAAATAAGGAAGGACCCCCATCTTCCCTCAAACTAGAAAAAATGATAACAGTTGACTTGAGAAATCCATTTTCCTAAAAAAAAACATTTTTAGAGAAAGTGGGAAGGAAGGAGAAGTGGGGAGAGGGGATATGAAGAGAAAAGAGAGAAGGTAAGAAAAATCTGGGAAAATTAAAAGGAAGTTGAAAGGAAAAAATCTATGCATATATAGAGAGGAGAAAGGAGTGGAGATGAAAGAAAGAAAGAGAGAGTGGATTGTGAAATAGACATGAGGGGAAGATGGAAAAAATTAAGATATATTAAAATACCTTAGGGAGACAGAGAGCAAGAGAAAAGAGAAGAGGCTGCAGAAAAAATATATGTATTCTTCATTCCTTTGAAACTAACCCATATTTATATCACATTTAGACAAAAGCAGGGACAAGCGACAAAGACCGATAAGGGTAAAGAAGAAAATAAAAAAGATCCAGACAAAAAGCAAGATAAGCGTCGAGGGATGAGATAATGGATAGTTTTCATTCTCAACACCTGTGGAATTTGCACCAGTCCAGCTTGTTATTTCGATGAATTACCTCTCCTTTGTTTTTTTTAAAATTCCCTGACATTGGTAAGATGTCAAATTGAAGAAATGTTTAGTCAGTGTTTCAAATACCATAGTATATGGACTATATTAACAATTTTTCAGCTGATCCAATAACCAGTCTTTTTCAGGTTTAAATGAAAGTGGAGATGTCTTTTTGTTCTTTTTCTTTCCAGATATTAGAATAAAAAAACTCAAAATCTAGTATATATTTCTGTATTTCTGGCATTTTTTTTTTCATTTCTTTCACTGTTCTTAACAGTAAAAAGAGGGGATGGGTAGATGCTGCAAGGAAAAAAGAGACATCTCTTTTTAAATGTATCAAAAAAACTTAAACCAGTTGTTTAAATCTTACATTTCCAGCACTTTGGAATATCCCAGCCAAAGGTAATTTTAGCAACATTTCCAATAATGAATGGTATTTTGGATGAGCCATTGTATAATCAAACATTATTTAGTCAGTAAGTTCATCCATATCAAAAGAAATTTATAAATACGCTGTTTACATACTTTATATATATATATATATATATATATTAATTATTTTTGAAAAATATGATTCCTTCGCTACATAAGAGTTTTCAGGTTTCAAAAACAAGAGCTGAAAACTTCAGTATAATTACTACAATTAAATTGAACTAAAGTATCAGGCTCTGTTTTATCTTCAAGCGACTCCCAAAATTTCACTTGAAGATGAAACAGAGCTTGATACTTTAATTCAATTTAATTCTAATAATTACATTGAAGTTTTCAGCTCTTGTTTTTGAAACATGAGAACTCTTATGTAGCGAAGGAATCATATTTTAAAAAAATAATTTTAATTTAGGCTCTCCTTTTGTGTCAAGCACTGTTTTTCAAAAATAAAAACAAAAATACTACAGAACTTTGGATTATTTACCTAACGAGTTCTTTCCTATTTTCTACATATTTGCACACACACACACACACACACACACACACAGCATATTTGTTCATATATATATATATATATATATATATATATATATATATATATATATATGTGTGTACATACCCAAGGATAGGATTGGTGTATATGGAATAAATTCCAATAACCAATAAATACTATTCTTAAAAGAGTGCTCAATACAGAGTAGAGCAAATATAATTATTTATTTGAAAATTATAACATAAATATGTTATAAAATCACTACAAAAATAGCCATTTTGATTCAACACTTCTAGTGTCTTATCAAGTGATGATATTGAATGCAGAATAAAGGGTTTTAAAAGGTTCAAATCAATCAGACACGCCTTGTTTATGGAAACGCTATTATATATATATATATATATATATATATATGTGTGTGCAATACATATATATATATATATGTGCAATACATATATATATATGCAATACAATTACATATATGTATATATATATATATATATATATGTGTGTGTGTGTGTGTGCAATACATATATATATATATATATGTGCAATACAATTACATATATGTATATATATATATATATATATATATATATATATATATATGCAATACAATTACATTTATATATATATATATATATATATATATGCAATACAATTACATTTATATATATATATATATATATATATATATATATATATATATGCAATACAAGTTGAATTCAGTGGACAAGGTCTGTCTAATTTTTTTATTGTATTTTTACACTCAATAACCTCTTGTGCCTTTATCATCTTCCTTCAGGTGAAATGATGAAAAGAAATAATGATACATATCAAATGTATAAGTGAATCTGGGTTACTCCACTTAGCTTTGACAGAAATGCCCATTAGGATGGCACTGTTTAAGTCTCTAAAAAGTCAAACATTTCCTTCATTTTTTTTTTCCTCTTGCTTCCAAATGTAGTAGAATGTAGATAAAGAATGCTCCTACTGGGGCACATTCACTTCCTTGGTCCTCTGTTAACTGGACTCTCACACACACACACACATGCAATAGTTTCATCGATACTAACAAGAAGCACATTCTTACAGTTAGCCTCAATATCTTTTCTTTTTCTTTCAGTTGTGTACACATATCATTACTTTTGTTAATACCTGCATATAATTGCCATTTGTTTTAAATACATTGTTTTGTATTAAATTATTTCTGCGCAGACTAACATGAGTCCGCCAATAATATTTGCAGGATAATTGTTCCAGAAGCCCATAAATATCAAACTATAAAATATCAACAACCTTGCAACCGTGATGTCATGTATAGAAAGGTTTCACAAAGTTTAAAACACTGGAAACTAAGTATATTAAATATACTCTTAATACTTCGCTAAGATACTGAATGTGTTCAGTTCATAAGGACTGAAATGGTCAAAAGTGGCAGAACAGAAACATGAACTTTGAATGAAAAACACTGTCTATACATTTTTATACACCTGTACTTTTTTTTTTAAGCATTTCACCCCAAGCAAGGCAGGAAGCCTCTAGCACACAAGGGGTTACAGAAAGTTGGAGCTAGATCAAATAGGAATGACAGAAGAAAGGATGAAAAGAAGGATAGGGGATAGATCAGGGCATCTGGAGATGTCGATTGACATTACATTTGAATAGTTGGAGATTATAGCTATCAGGGAAACAGGAAGAGGGCAGGGAGTTCCACAGGGGAGAGGTGCAAGACATGAAACTGTTGGAGTAGAAGAGATGGCTACATTTAACAGTTTCGACAGTGAAAGGGTGTGAGCGAAATGACAGCCTAGTAGAACGCTTAAATTCATGAAGTTTGGGAACCAGTGAAAGCAGCTCCTCGGAACAGTTACCATGAAAATATTTGTAAAGAAGACAGAGGGAGGCGACGACACGTCTGTGAGAGAGCAACTGCAGATGAGATGCTAGATCAGGGCCAATTACATTGCATTTCCGTCTCTGGATCTTATCAAGAACCTTGAGACAAACATAAGGGGAACCAGACCATATATGACAGCAATACTCCATGCAAGGGCGAATGGCTATTTTTTCTTTTCTCTTCTTTCTTTTTTCTTTATATTTTTTTTTTCTGAGGTTGGGGGAATATTAGCATATTTTGAACTGGACAAGTCATAATTCAAAATGTCAGATTTTCACCCTGTAAATAGTTAGACCCTTGGATTTCTATATTGTTCATATTGAGAGATTATCCATATATGGTAATATAATTTACTTATAAGGAAACCTTTGGTATTCATTGAGCTGCAGACAGTGCTGTTATTGGTTCAAATTTATGAAATCTTTAAAAAATTTTAAAACAATTTTTCAGGAAAATAGGTTTCTCAAGTCCAGTAGCTGTTATAATTCTTTCCAGTATTGATGCCAGTTTCCTTTCTAATCTTTTATTTGAAGCTGTGTGTAACATCAGACTCTTGATTATATCATATTATTCTCTCTTTAAGTTACAGATGCTATCCATTTTAGTTGTTACTGCTGCTGAAAGTCGTCTATTTTTGCGGTATAGTTCTTATATAATCATACATCAAGACATGCCAAAATATCCTTGACTTGATCTTCTTCCCAAAATCTGACCAAATGAGTGATCATTAGAATTAGAACATCAGAATCTCTACATGAATATGTGAAATAGCAATTTTTAAAGAACCGGGTATTAAACTCACACTCTTTTTGGGTCCTGTCACTGGATCACCAGTAAGCTGTAACATGAGGGGAAGTGGAAAAATCAGCCGTGGCTGACCACATATGGAGACAGAAGGGAGATACCACCCTCTGTGGGATCAGGTTGAGATCATAGACAAGAAACACCATTGGAAAATTTGTAAACTTAAGGAATCAGCACATATGCTAAGCCACAAAAATCTCCTGAGCCAACCAAGCATAGAAATAAATACGATATGGAAACAATTAAAATGGAGTACCAGAAAAAAGCGAAAATAACAACAAAGTTGCAATATGAGCTCTGGTAAAAACATGCATTGATAACAGCAAAAATTGCAATATGAGCACTGGTAAAAATGGTTGCTGAAATCATTAGGTCTATAATACCCAGAAATTCATAAACAGATGTCCTCAAGGACACATGGCACAGTGGATAAAGGCGTTGGTTAGATCCAGTGACAGGACCCAAAAAGATTGTGAGTTCACTACCCGGTTATGGCAGTGGAGAACTTTCAGAGGGAAAATTAACAGGAGATAACTGACATCCATTAAACATGGCAGGTGGAACTAGAACAGTCTACTCCAGTGAGCAAAATAAAGGGTTCAGTTTGACATTTCAACCACCTGAAGAAGGCCGGAGCATACAAAGGCTGAAACATTGTAATAAATATGGCGACAAAGATGAGGACAATTGTCCGAATAATGTAAATAATGTACATAATACCTCATCTCAGATATTGAAGAGCGTCTAAATATACATATTATTCTGCATAAAAGTTCAGTGTCTGATGTATTGATTCTCAGATTTTTTTTAATGCTTTAAAAAATTGTAATCTTTAGTTATTGTAATACTGAACTTGGGAACTTCTCTGCAGAGATATAAAAATAACTATTCTCTCAGTGACATACTCTTAGTTCCTTATTTTCAGTAGATTTCTATAGAAAAATCTTTAAGAATTTATAATAATTAGCATTTAGATTCTATTGTCAATAATGTATGCATTAATTCCAGACCAATTTGTTTATTCTTGCTTTTCAGTAGAATCATTAGCCAATCTAATCTGTAAGTAATATTTGTTTTAATTCTTAATAATCAAAGTTTTTTTCCTCTAAATGCTGATATGTCACCTAACCCATTATGGTCATAGCAGTCCCATATGTACTGCATCCATAACAGCAGTGGGTTTAGAGACATCCTGATATTGTCCACATGTATATGGTGGACTCTCCCATTGTATTCAATGTATGATACCACACGTATGATTTGATTATAGTGGTGAAGTCGTTGTTCAGAACCAACCACACTTTTTGAAGGGCCGAATACAGAGATCTGGTGCACTAGGTGCCATAAGGTCCCCAAATGACGCAGGTTTTGAATTCAGAGTTGTCCTTCTCCTAGACCATTTACCCATAATGGGAGGGAGAAGAAGAGGATTAATACCTTTCCCAAAGTTATTAGCATGTAAATGAATGCAATGGATTCTGCTGTAATTCGAACTCCGCTCTCCGATTCCTCAGTCTGAGCCACTATCCATTACTCCACCGTGCCTCATTTTTATATATATTTTATATATATATATATATATATATATATATATATATATATATATGTATATATATATATATGAAGAAATATAGTCTTAAAGTGTGCTATATTTATGGGATAAAGTGCTCAATATCAGAGATAGAGCGTGTGTAAATATAAAAGTGAACATAGAAGTCAACACTTAGTGGCGACAGTCTGTTTCATGCTAGTGCAATCGTCAGGCAACTCGAGTTGCCTGATGATTACACTAGCATGAAACAGACTGTCGCCTCTAAGTGTTGACTTCTATGTTCACTTTTATATATATATATATATATATATAAACAACAACTGATGGTTGTAATTAGTGAGAAACTAAGAGTAAAACTTAGAGATCGGTATCTCCAGATGAATTTGTTTGTTTTTTATTATTATTGCTCTGTCTTTGTTTACTTTGCCATTTGGGTTTTCTTTATTCTCTAGACATTGAGCACAGTTGTTTTTTGTTAAGATGGGTGTCTCTTTTTTGCTGGTTTTGTATTGTTAAGGTTTGTCTATCATACTTTCCATTCACCTCATTGTTAGTTTATATATATATATATATATGTGTGTGTGTGTGTATGTTAGAAGAAAGATGTATGATAAAGTGTAAAAAGTCTTGATGTGACATGCTTCATCCTTTAGAACTTCATAGAACTAAGTTCATGCCTACATGGATGAAACTACACATGTGCACAAACAAGCAATGTTGAGAATTTTAAATGTAAAGATGATTTTTTTTTATATATGTGTTCTGGGTATAAAATCTAGCTGATTTCATTTAGATTTTTTTCTTTTTCTTTGTGTTGCTATCACTTATGTTATTAAAGAATGAAAACACGTCACACAAAAACTTTTTCTACTCTGTTATACATCTTTCCCCTAAAATACTTCTTAATATATAAAAATTTATATATTGCCATTCCATATATATATATATATATATATATATAAATAAATGAACATTGAAAACACTCAGATGTGACAAACTGATTCATGCTAGATGCAGTCAGGTGGCCTGATGATTGCGTCTAGTATGAAACAGTCTGTTGCCTCATATATATATATATATATATATATATATATATATATATATATATATATATATATATATTTCAAAATTTTGAGGCCACAATCTTGGCCTTCTCACTGACTTGGAGCATGTACATGTAAATTTTGTTGCAAATCTGTCGAAAAATGCGGCCGTGCATTCGTTACACACACAAACACACACATCCTGCTTTTTACAGATAGAGAAGATCAGTCCACTCATCAGGAGTGAACAGTAAATGCTGATGGTAATAATAAAACAGTGCTCAATATAAAATAAGGACTAAAATATACATTTGTTCCTCACCATTCAATGCAACTCTGAGTTTCATGTATGTAACAATTGTCAGGCACAAATTAAAAACTTATTTTATTTATGTCTAACAAAACATTTGTTCCTCATAATTACTATATACATGAAACTCAGAGATGCATCAAATGGTAAGAAACAAATGTGTGTGTGTGTGTATATATATATATATATATATATATATATATATATATATATATATATAAAAAAGTGAGCATAGAAGTCAACACTTAGAGGCGACAGTCTGTATCAAGCTAGATACAATCATCAGGCCTCATGGTCTGACGATTACATCTAGCATGAAACAGTCTGTCGCCTCTAAGTGTTGACTTCTATGTTCACTTTTATATTTACACACGCTCTATCTCTGATATTGAGCACTTTATCCTATAAATATAGCACACTTTAAGACTATATTTCTTCATATATATATATATATATATATATACACATATATATATATAAATAAAAAGAAAGAACAGTAAGATATATAATCTGGTGTTCTTATAGATATTTTTATTTTTACACAATAGTGCTCAATGTAAATTTACAGAGCATTAATATTATAAATTAACTGATTTAAAATATGTTTTTTTCGCTACACAGTAATAACCATGTTTCCAAAATGGAAGCTAAAAGCTTCAAATTTAATTTTGTAATTAAATTAAAAACATTAGTTCCATTTCATCCTCAAGCGAATTCTGGAGTAACTTATTTTTAGATTTACTGAGTTTTAAAGGCATGGCAAAAATACATAATTTGCTGTTTCCAAGGATACAGAGAAATCTCCTCATCCAGACAAGGGGTGGTAGTGTGTTCATTTTCTTTAATTTTTGTTGTATCAGTTATTAGTTACGTTCGAAAAAGGGGTTATGTTTAGGGATGGGTAGGAATGTATTTTTCAACGAATTCTGACATCCGCCAAATGCATGTTGTCTAGTTTTTTTTTTAATTTTATTGTTAACGGCAAATAATTCTTACAGCATTTTTTCTATTTGTATATTTAAAGATTTTTTGGGATGTTTAGGTTAGAATACATTTTATTTAACTACAATTTTTAAAAAATTTCACTTTTAATTTTTAATAGACTATATTTCTTTTTAAAAACAAATAAATGTATTAGAATTACTTACAGTATGTAAAATTTTTTTTTTTTTTCATATCAAGTATAAGTATGTATATTACCAGGTCACATTTTTTTAAATTTTATATATAAATATTATTTAAGTAAAATTTATGACAATGATGGCAGAAATATGAAAAGCTGGAATATGCTGGCCATTAAATGACCCATGTCCTTTGTACATACATGAGAAACTATATATGTCCTTTGTACATACATGAGAAACTATATATGTCTTTTGTACATACATGAGAAACTATATATTACTAAATTTATAAAAATAAAAGTTTACTGAATCAGAGAAATATTAAAAGCTTGGAAAATCTACTCTCATAACCTTTGGAATGCTTCATCAGGCTTTTGGCAAACATTCGGTAAGTCTAACACCTGTCTCTGAGTGGCATGCATGTGTGGAAGGTTGGTTGAGTGACTGTTCCAAATGCTGAGAGTTCTACATGCCCAATCTCTAATGGAATGCCCAAAAATATAGAAGAAATTTGTGGATACATTAAAGATAGCCACTGCCAAAATGCCCATCAACACTTTCGCAACATATTAACTGGACTGGGAATTGCTTAATGTGGGAAACTGACAATCAACATGAAGTGTTAATTTCTGTGTCCACACGCTTATATTCATCCTTTTCTCCAGACTCACACTTTTCATTTTGAAATTTAAATCCATGACAGTAAAAAGATAAATTCTTCTTTATGTGCTGTGTCCCCTTAGGACGTAAGTGATGATGGCTCTCCACAATTTCCTGTTCTTTGTAGCTCTTAATAAGTTTTCTTTTTTTGTTAGATCTATAAAACCCTGTTCCACTATCAATTTACTCAAGCTCACCAGATAGGTTATGCATTGTTTTCCTCTGTCATTCTTACCCTCAATCTGTCCTGTGAGCATTAAATTTTTCAAGCCCTCCTTCCTCATTAAGTGCACTAGAAATTTCAACTGTCTCTTCCTGATGTTAATTATAAGTTTCTATTTGTTTCCATTTTCTCTAAAACCATGTCCAGTCTATAGTATCCTCAGCATCTTTCTGTAGAACCACATTTTTGTTGCTTCGTCTTTTCTTCATCTTTGAAAATATTGTCCAGCATTCACTTCCATATAAGAAGACAGATAGCATGTAACAATTCAGTACACTTTTCTTTGTTGCTAACAAAATTTTTCTGTCTCTTAATACTTTGCTTAGCTTTTAAAATGCTTCTTTGTCCATCCCACCTCATTTCAGTGTCACACTTTCTGTCCTCTGTTAAAACACTTCACAGATATTTAAATTTTTGTACTTGTTTGATTTTGGTATCTCAGATTTGTAATTTGCATTTTGGGCGCATCCTTTTGCTAACGACAATGCATTCTGTCTTCTTGCAATTGATGTTTAATCCTTTCTTCTCAATTAAAAGCTCCAAATTTTCTGCGATTTGAGTTTTATCATTTTACATGAGAAATTTGTATGTGTATCTTAATCAGGGATGATGTTAACTTTGTTAAGTGACTCATAACTTTTTACATGCATTATTTGCCGTATAATGATGTGTTCAGGTTTGTATCTCCCCTTGTATCATGTTCACATGAAGGTAACGATTTGTTTTACACATTTGAATGATCACAGATACTACTCTTAAAAGTACAATGTCGAATACTTTCTACTTCTTAGTAAAAATTAAGCAAATTTATTTTTATGTGGTTGGCTTATTTCCTTTGCTCAACACTATCTATCTATCTATCTATATATATATATATATATATATATATATATATATATATATAAAATATTAAAGAATATCAAACACTTAAAACCCCATAGGTAATAATTTTAATTTCATGAGAGCTCTAAAAATCAGCAGCTCTCAATCTTCAAGCAAATCCTATTTGTTTGTTGCTATTGAAGATCGAGAGCTGCTTTTTTAGAGCTCTCATGAAATGAACATTATTACCTATGGGATTTTAAATGTTTGATATTCTTTAGTTAATATTAATTTTGTTCTGTCTTTTGATGTAGAGCTCTCCCTGGGTCTATATCCTCCTGGAAATTCCATCTGGATTACCATATTGTATCATTACCTTATATATATATATATATATATATATATATATATATGTACAGTGTGGTTATACAAATCAACACTGCATGGTTTCATAGATTAAGAGATCAGAGCAGACACAGGTGTGAAACTTCCAGTCTCTGTGAAGCATATATATATATATATATATATATATATATATATATATAATTTTCAGATAGTGTATCTGTAAAGGAACAAAATGAATAAAGACAAGAGAAAAAACTATTCTTAGCCGACACATTTCAGCATCTGTGGATGAAACACACCAGCTAAGAATAATTTTCCCCCTTGCCTTTTTATTCATATATGAGGTGTAACAGTAAAATTGTCCATCCCACAAAATGTTTAATATCTAAAAAAAACACTGAACTAAATGAGTTTGTTTTTTACCAGTTTTTCAGATGTTTCGCCATATTAACACTAATTTTGTAAAAATCACTGAAAAACCCTTTGAGCTATTCAGCTAGAAATAGAACAGGTTAAAATCCTTTTGTGTCTGCCCCACTATCTTCCCAACTGAGCAATGGTGAGAGGAAAAAATCATTCAGAGCTTCAATAATGGTACCAACATTCATACCCTGGCTTCCATCTTTTAAGTCCATTCAAGAACCATTAAGAGAGATGGTGAATAAGCTTAAAAAAGAAGGAACAATAGAGAGGAAAACTGGATGAAGAGGTCACAATCGCAAGAGGGATCATCATTTCCACTTAGAGCTAAAGAGATCAATTAGAAAAGATCAAAGACGTTTGGCATGTGAAAGATGAGTTTCAGCTATGACAGTTCAAAGAGCAGTGAGCAAAAGACTTGAAAATGTAATCGTACGTGAAACCTGTGAGGCACCTTGTTACTCCGGGACAGAAGGTTAGAGGGCAAAGATCATCTTGAATAAGTTGGAAAATGATCCTGGAATAAAATATATATATTTGAACATTATTTCAATCCTTCATGAGCTTCTGATTCTTAGCTATGATTAATTAATGATGAACATGTCATTTTCGTTTATGATTGATTTCATCATGATTCTTCTGTTAAGCTTGGAAAGTAATTATACATTCTTATTGCTCAAAGTAGAGTCCAATAGTGTTAAAAAAACCTTGGTGAATTCCAGTAAGATATCTTTAATCATTTCTAAGATACTACAGTTCAAAGCTTAATCTAACAATTGAACATGATTTGGACAATTTTGCTGGTATACCCTGTTTGTTTATATATATGTATATATATATATATATATATATATATATGGTCGACTGTCCCATCGTATTCAATGTATGAGGGTCCGACAGCTCAGACACCAGCACATATGATTTGATTATAGTGGTGAAGGCTTTGTGCAGAACCAACCACATGTTTTGAAGGGCTGAATGCAGAGACCTGGTGTACTACATGCCACAAGGTCCCCAAACGACCCTCTGCTGGTTTTGAATTCAGAGTTGTCTTTCTCCTAGACTAGTTGCCATCCAAGACTATGGAACCCAGCTTGTCCTACTAGTTACCCATAGCTGGAGGGAGAAGAAGAGGATTAATACCTTTCCCAAGGCTGTTAGCATGTAAGTGAATATAATGGATTCTACTGTAATTCGAACTTGGCTCTCCGATTCCTCAATCCATGCCTCTTTATATATATATATATATATATATATATATATATATAACAGCATTATAGTATTCAAGGAAGTCAAAGAATATATTGACAAAAATGTGGTAATAGAAACACAAGGATGAAGATAATTATTTTGTTTTATAATCTATAGAATAATCCCAATGTATTGTGCCAATTAAATCTCACCCCTTTATCTCCTTTTTTAGTTACTGCTATTTTCCCCAATATCTGTGATTTAATCTCCACTATTCACTGCCCATATGGTATCTTTGAGAAAGACATCACCAGCTGACCAATAGTAGACATCATTTTCTTCAAATAGTCAGTAACCCCAACCTCAAAAGCAGTCATCCAAAATACGAATTAAATCATGACTGTTCCAAGTTGGTGGACCATTCCTGACATTCAACATGATTTCTTCTGTTGAAAACAATCACAGTACCATTAATTCATATACCATTGTATTCCTTTCCATGAATGCCATTCTGTATTAAATTAAAACAATACTAACCGCTCAAGCAAATTTGAAACTATTTTCACTACCGGAACTTTTGTCAAAAGCATTATCCCCCCTCCATCAACTAAATTAGTACCCCAACCCCATCTGAAAAATACCATCACCCTTTCATATTTTATAAACCTTGTACGACTTGCTCCATTGTACACGGTCTTTGTGTTACCCTAATCACCTGGCTGGTGATCATCTTTACTATACAGGCTACCATCTATATATAAATATGTAAAGCAATTCTACACTAACTGCCACCAGTCCTACCATAATCCACCTACCCACCCAGCTACCTTCAACAATAATGACTTTTAAATTTTAAAAAATTTTTATTTTTGTTTTCTTTCATATTACTTTTTAATTTTTCTCCAGGAATAATATCTATCTATCTATCTATCTATCTATCTATCTATCTATCTATCTATCTATCTATCTATATATATATATATATATATATATATATATATATATATATATATCATTAAGAAAAGTAGTTTAATGATGATAGACAAAGTACTAATAATAATAGCATAATCAACCATCGTTGTCAATAACAACAACATCCCTCACTACCAACCTCCTCTCCACTTGCACTGTCGGCTCCATCTTCATCTTTCCCAAACTCCTCCTTCATTGAAGCCAGCTACATAACAACAACAAGTTTGTCATTTTCCTCTCTTTTTCTTCTTCTTTGTTTTCCTTTTTTCACCTTCTTTTTCATTTTCACCTTCTTAGCTTTTACTTCTTCCTTCTTTCCTTCCTTCGTCTTCTTCACCTTTTCTTCTCTTTCTTCTTCTTCGTCATCTTCTTCCCTTTGTTCACTCTCTTCTTAAAACCCGTAGTTTCTTCCTTCGGCATCAACAACAACAATATTCAGGTCAGTCATCTAGAAAACAAGTTTTGTTGTCAGCACCCGCCACCTCCCCAACCTTCTTTCTTCTTCTTCTTTTTTTCTTCCACTTCTTCCTCTTCCTCACTTGGTTGTCGTTGTCAACAACACAACCAGGTCAACTAGACAAAACAACAATAACAACAATATTACTGCAACAACAACAGCAACAACAAAAAAGCACTTCCACCAAGACATCATCATCATGGCTATATAAGTGAAAGAAGTAGTGAAAACTGCAGTAACATTAAAAACAACAACAAGTACAATAGTAATCTATAGCAACCATTTTTGTAAACAACAACTTCACCTCCTTCCCCAGTCTATCACCACACCAACCTTCACCATCAACAGATTTGATAAACAGTTTCAGTTTAACTGTTTATTGTAGCAGCAGTGGTAAGAGTGTTACTAATAATGATAATGATGATAATGAAATTAATAAGGATGATTGATAATAAATAATGACATTTACTATGTGTAGCAGTATTAGCAATAATAAATAATAAGTGTAAAAAGAAGATACCATTTATAGCAGAAAGAATAAAAGCAATAATTCCAATAGCATTAAATGAAAGCCATTTGTACATGGTATTATTAGCAATAACATTAGATAAGAGTAATAATAATAATAGATTTTGAACATTTCTTTTTGCAACCTTCACAAAATGCTCACTTATGTTAGAACTCTACAAAAACCTGGTGTCTCAGAGTCACTGCTTGAGACTTGGGAGGAACCCATACAAAATGATGATGATGATGATGATGATTACTACTACTACTACTACTACTATTACTACTATTACTACTATTACTACTTCTATGTGCAGAATCCCTTCAGGTCATGGTTCTCTAAAGCTTCCTATCCCTTGTGACCCGTAGAACTTTTTTCTCACTTTACTAAGGCTCCTGCCCCTGTTCTGTTATCCGTCCATAAATACAAGCTCATCAGGTAGGTGATTCACTGCCATCCCATATCTTTCTTGACTCAATTATTACTACTACTACTACTACTACTACTAAAAAAAGGGTACCAGGAATGAAAGCTCATTATACAGATCCAGAACCCTCTCACTCTTTGGAGGAACCCCTCCCTGATTAACCATGTCTTCAGGGTTGTAGCTGTATTCAAACACATTTGGCTAATAGCAGGTTAGTGAGACTATTTTAACACAGAGCTGGAGGTTTTGAATTCAGAGTTTTCCTTCTCCTAGACTGGTTGCCATCAAAGGCTATTTTAATCCAGTCTGTACTCCTATTTATCCACAGCTGGAGGGAGAAGAGATGGTTACATACCTTTCCCAAGTGTATTTGCATGTAAGTGAATGTTACAAACTCAGTTGGAATTTGAACTCAGCTCTCCGATTCCTCAATCTGAGTCACTATCCGTTACTCTACCATGCCGCCTTCTTCGAAGCTGCTATCCATTACACCACTATACCTCCACTATTACTGCTGCTGCTGCTGATTATAATAATTATTATAAAAAAACTATAAGGATAAGGATACTAGTCTAACCAATACTTCCTCTCAGAATTTCATGCTACTTAGGGAAAGAAAATATATTGACTGAAACAACAAAGATGAGGAAACTAGTCTGAGTAATTCATGGCACAATGTCAGTATTTCATCCAATGAACTCGGACATTATTCAGAAAGCAAGAGAATATAGTTGTTGAAATGTAGCATTGATAATAAATAACAACAACAATATTAATAATAAATGCCCAAACATGGGCATTATAGCTTCTGATCTTATTTGATTAGTGATGTTATAATGAATATGTTTTTTTTGGGGGGGGATATTTAGATAGGTTACAGTAAATTTCCCATTTAGTACCACAAATTTGCTTTTCTGTTGCCTGACCATCACCAGTTGAGCATGTCCGCTAAAGCCTGATGCACTGTGCATATCTGTTCATGAGTGGGAGTAGTGGAAAAGCACCCTAATATTTCTGACTGTGCCTCACCTGTAAGATTATGAGCTGTCAATATATCACATAGATTCGGCTGTGATGTATGTGCCTTGTAAGCCATTACGAGACTGTGTGTGACATGGTGGGGGGTATAAGGTTTTGGATATTTGTACCTCAGAATCACTTTGTTGGGGTGCTTGCAATGTGACACAGTATTGTTGGCCTGGGGTCCACTCCTAGTTGCAGCGTGAAGCTGTGATATTTCTCCTACAAGCGCTTTGGGGTTGATTCTTAGCTGCTGCCACCAACACATGAACCAGTCGATCGTCGGTTGTAACTACTCAGCAGGATCCTTTGATCAGGGTACCGAATGGGATGGTTGGTCGATTCTAATGGCTTCACACCAGATGCAACCGGTTCGTCACTAGCTCCGTCATTCTCAACTCCCTTCCAATGACTGGTTACCGAAGTAACTACTTCGATCTCAAGTCTAACATACCTACGTTGTGATTTGATTTTAGGTAGACGAGATCAATCAGGCATTGGTCCGTAGTGCAAGATGAGTCTAAACTGGAGGTGATGTCGCACAAGTGTAAAAAGAAATAAATAAAAACCAGAAAAAGGTTCAGGTATGTTGAAAGAAAGCAAATCAACTTTTGTCAGTCTGTTCTATACAGGAGCATGTGTTTTTCCCAACACGTTCCTTCTGAGAGTGACACTATTATACTTCTCGACAAGTTCTGGTCTTCTAATCTAACTGTTTTAGGTGCTGGCTAAGCTTTGTTCATCAATATGACTTGCTGTTTTGTAGAAAAGCGAGAGGTCAGAGGCTGGAATCGTGGAATCTCTCTGTCAGCGTGAACTTCTGTAACTTCAACTGCTACTGGAACTCTCTCTCACTCTGTCTGTTTCTGTCTGGAAAACTGCCCAAGGGCACTCGCTTACATGGACATCAACCAAAAACTGGTATGGGGTTAGACACAGCCTGGGGTTCTTGGTAATTCCTGATTTCTGACAAGGGACCCCTTTGTTGTCTGGCTAGGAAAATTGATTACTTCCCATTTTGGAAAATGAATTACTTTCCATTTTTGGGGGGGGATCCCTTCATCCATGAGGAGAATTTGCAGGATAGCCATCCTCCTAAATCTCCCTCCTTCTCACATTGGTACCTCATACCAAATCCTTTCAGTGGGTGTTAGTAATTTCCCTGTCTTTCTTACCACCTATCACCATTGCTACCATCTGACCAACAGCGTCTTGGTCGTGCAGGTGTGGCTAAGCTTGCTTCATTAATTAACGCGTTCACATCCCTGTTTATTCAGGATTTCTGAGTTCAGAATTATCAACTTTGTTTATGAAATTCCCTTTTCCATCTTACAAATAACACATGGCCCTGTCGCTTGGCCAACTCCTAAAATCTTTGCGATTTCGAATGATGTCTTCGACGCTTTCTGGTTATTTTGCGTTTTCTTAACCACTACTTTTACAATCATCATTGATCAATTGTCAAAAGCTCGCCACGTGGTCTTTTTGTGATTTTACCATTTACACAAATCCTTTGGTTCTTGAGAAAAGTAAAAATAAAATCTTTCCATATTGAACGGCATATCTCTTGGAACATCTTCCTATTCTAAAAATTCTTACTATTAACACATGGCTTTGTCACTTGGTCGACTCCTAAAATCCTTGCGATCTCGAATGTTATCTTCGACGCTTTCTGTTTCTCGTGCTGTTTTAACCAGTACTTTTACAATCATCATTAATCGTCAAAAGCTTGCCACATTTCCCTTCTGTGAATTTATCGTTGATGCAAAATCCCTGGTTTCTTGAGAAAAGTAACTTTTTTTTAAAGTAAAAATAAAATCTCGGGATATCTTCTTTTATGTTCTCAGGATTTTCTTGTTTAATTTTTATGGCAAATTAGTTAATTACCATAGCTAAATAGTGTCACAGCAATAATAATATACCAAAGATAGTTCTTGTGCAATATAATCTTTATTGATTGGAGTGTAACATTTTTAAAGGAAAAAAACTGTGACAAAATAGAGAAAGGTTTTGTGAGATGCATTTTCTTATTTAAAACCCCGTTGGACTAAACGGATGTTTACCTTGATAAGACTACACATGCATATCACTTTAATTAGATGAAATCTGAAAGGATGTATCATATCACATGATAAGCTTTTCCATATTGTCAGAATTTTTACCCCAAAATTTGTTCTTGATATATAAAAGTTTACCTTTCATTTTTCCAGGGATTAACATCTTTTGCTTTGATGAATTAAATATCCTGTTAAGTACCACTGATTTGCTCTGTCAATTGCCAAACCATAACCAGTTGATTATGTCTCCTGGGTAATAAGATACTGTGCATCTGTGAGTCAGAGTAATGAAAAAATGCACGAGTCAAAGCACCTTGGGAGTTACATCTATGTACTTGGAAAGATCCTCAGTTGTGCACCATCTGAACAGAGTTAGGATTGCCTCACCTGACAGTATTTTTAATTCACCCCATCTGTTAGTTTATGCAGTGTATCTATCAAAACCTGTCACCATATCACATACATTTGGCTGTGATACATATGTCTAGTGTACCCTTATCAGACTGGGTGGCATGCTGTGTTGGGTGTTTTATGTTTAGCAGCATATCAATCTTGATGGGTTACTGTTGTAGCGTCCCTACGGACAGTAATGGGTATGTCTCCATTCACATAAATACATTAGTAAATACTGTATGTTGCTCTGCAGTTGGAGATTCGTTGTGGAATTCACTTGACTCACTTCTAGCAGTTGACATCTACTTCTATGCACCGCTGGCAAATCTTATATGTGTTGTTCTTGTGCTCAGTATTATCATTCATTACCAATGTTTGTGTAATTATTCTATTCAGTAACCTCCCCTAGGTTACAACAATATATGAGTGAAAATTGAGGATATTTGTTTGCATATTATACAGTATAAATTTCAGATCTATATTTGATTAGGATATCATCAGATAATCTTGTTGAAACATCCTCATGTTTGTTTGTTTATTTATGTGTGTGCATACACACACACACACACACACACACACACATATATATATATATGTAGTAGCATACCTACGGACGATAATGGGTAAGTCCCCATTTACATAAATACAGTAGTAAATACTGTATGTCAATCTGCAGTTGAAGATTCATTATGGAATTCAGTTGACTACTACTTCTGTGAACCGCTGGCAAATCTTATATATGTTGTTCTTGTCCTAAGTATTATCATTCATTACCAACCTTTGTTTGGTTATTCTATTCAATAACCTTCCCTAGGTTATAACATTTTGGTGACGAGGATTAGCCAAAATTACAACAGTTACTTCATGCCAAAATCTAAATATTTTGTATGCAATTTTAATTTATTTTATTTTTGGGAGATAATAATGGTTTTACTAATTGACCAATAGCTTGAGTGAAAAGAGGGGGATTCATACCTCACCCCAAAACACAACCATCATTACTCTCGCTCACAGATGCACAGTATCTTATCACCTCGGACACATAATCAACTAGTCATGGTCAGACATCTGACATGGTAATGGATAATGGCTCAGAATCATTCATTGAAGAGTTCCAATTCCAGTTGGGATCATTATATTCTGAGCCATTATCCATTACACTACCTGCACATCCAAGCTTAC
>OZ038498.1:33253001-33273001 GCA_964036315.1 Acanthosepion esculentum
TAGGACCGATAATATTGCTAATCCTTCTTTCTATTTTATCAAGAATCTCTAAATATATAGCAGAAGTAGCAGACAATTATGGCAGCAATATTCAAAGCATCGATGAATGGTAAAATTATAAAATGTAACATAAATCCTGAAGAGAAAAATTGTCTAGTATGACACAGTGAACTATTTTCTTAGCCGCACAACAGACCTAGCAATTGATTCAGTATAATATTTCCACTTCATGTCAGCCAAGGATGTTAGCATGAGAAAGTGCAACGAGTCACTCTCCTTGGAGGTTAGCATCAGCCATATTTTATAAGATGGTTGCTTATTTTCAAACACAACATACAATGGAGCAAGTGAATTCAGAAACAACTTGGATCTTATATAGGGAATTTGATTTTTAGGTTGTTTTTGACAACTATGTTTAGACCTTTAAACATTTTTGTAAAAGATATGTGGTAAGTCTGCAGCATAATGATGGAAAAAAAAGTTTATTTTTCAACCTAATCCCCTTCTTTTTCACTTCATTTAATTCTCAGATGAATATTAATAACAAAGATGAGGCATCTTGTCTGAGCATATCCATCTGCTTGGTCAGGCACATCTATGTTTTTTCAGCAACCATAGGGACCACCTGTGATTTATGCTACAAATATGCTGTGCAGACATTAGTTACAGTTTCTCAGAAAAAGTGCATCATCTGGCATCATACCAGTATGCTAAAACCCTCAGTCACAATGACTTGTGACTTAGAGCTAGCACAGTCATTGATGATTTCCAAACAGATCCATCGACCCAATTTCAATTTCAAGTTTTGGGTCAACCCATAGTATCATTTTGAGGTACTTTCCAAGGGTGCCACATAGTGGGATCACCTCCCCAGATTGATAGCATCACGAAGTCACCTTCTGGAGAAATCAACCATGGTGTGATTTGAACCCAGATTTCATGGTCAGAAATGAATATTTTAACCACTTGGCCATGCATCCATGCAAACTTACCTTCCCTTGAAGATAGAAATTTGTTAACTTTCTGACCAGGAGACATGGATTCAAATATCACCATAGTCAATTGGTCAGGGAAGTGACTTTCTGATGCTATCATTCTGGGGATGCATAGACAATGTGTGGCTACTTTGTAGGTAGTAATGCTCTCATTTGTTTAACATTTGCTTAAGTGAAATAGAAAACCTTGTCAGTTTGAATCGTTTTATTTGTACCCTCTTACTTCTTTAAATAATGTATTGCATTATTTTATTATTTATTTTGTTAAAATATTATTATTGCAATATTTTCTTGGAGTTGTTAATATTTAATCCTTTGAGCCCTGACAGACGATTTACCAGTGGTAGAGAAAAATGACATAATGCCCAGTCAGTGGTTGAACAGTGATAGAGAAAAATGACTTAATACCTAGTCAATGGTTGAATGGTGGGTAAACACTTGTAACTATTTTTATATCTACCGTTAAACATTACATATGAATTATTTGCGAATTTTAACTCTGGAGCTCAGGCAGAAGGGTTAAAATTATTCAGGAAAGCAGGGCTCAAAGGGTTACTAATACAATATGGGAATTTTCTTGGCTAGTTGTGGAACTTGCACAGAGCTTCGTCAATCATTAAATTAGGAATTATGATTCATCCGAAAATTCAACTAGGAAAATAGTGAAATTTCACTCCATCATGTGGGTGACTGCTCGTAGAAATAATGGTACTAAAATAGTGATAAGAAATGTACTATAATGATAAGTAGTTGGGGAATTTTTTTCCTTTTTTTTTTTCTAAAGGATTATAAAGATAAGGAAAGATGATTGATGGATCAACAGAAACATTGTGGTAACAACACCAGGAGTTTAACACGTTGACTGCCAGAGGTCAATTACCAAATCTGACTTCAAATATATAAATACTTTCATGGTAATTGTTCAGATGAGCTCTTCGCTATGGTAGCATTTATGAATTTATGCACGGTACGAGATTGGCGACAAGGTTTCATCAATTTACAGTTGAAATGGCTAGATGTAAGCATGTTCTATGCTGACAGTACTTTTCTCACACTTCTCCCTCTCTTCTGGACCCATGTTTTCCAATCAACTTTAATCTTCAAAAATTTAAATGCAATGTCAATCAATATCTGCTGTCCTCCTGATTACTTCTACTTTGTTTCTGCTCCTTAGTTTCTGTTTTCTAATTCTACGCCCAGTAATCCTTTGTTTCTCAGTGGCTTTACTGGGGTGAACTTGCTTTAAAAGAAAAAAAGAAAAGAAAAAAAGAAGTTAATGCAAGGAAATATCAAATTGCAACAAGCCAGGATTTCAAATGCTAGTGTTCAACACAGACACTCCCCATTTGAAAGGTGGATGCAGTACAGCATCATTCTTATTTCTTTTGCTTCTTTTTAACTTTGTTATGAATTAAGTGAAACTTAGTTAAGCTCACTGGACTATCACATGGTGGAAAAATTTCCTAATTAACCACCAGTGCCAATGTTTGAACTCAGGTAAAAGCCAAAATTTTAAATGTAGATTTTTTATAAAGCAGACATGTTTTCACCACCTGAAAAGATTGGTGCAACACAGTCTTCGTACCAGAATTCCCTATAATTGATTTGACTTCAAGCCAAAATTAGTTGCTGAAAATGATTTACCACTTATGTTTGAGCAGAGATATAAAGCAGGACTTCCACTTTGTATTTCCTAGGCTCTTCTTCAGACTCTTTACGTGTAGATGATTGGTGCTTCATAATCTTTCTCACTGGTCTTATGTTTACTCAGTGTCTCACTAATATCACCTGTGTGCTCAGATGTAATGTATAATGACTTGGAATGAAAAATTGGAGAGCTGAGTTTGAATTCCAATTGAGTTCGTTATATTCACTTACACAGAAATACTCTTTGGAAAGGTATCAATCCATCTCTTCTCCAATCCCTAGCGATTGGTTAAATAGTAGGACAGACCGGGTTCTTTAGCCTTAGTTGGCAACCAGTCTACCACAGAAGGAAATGGCAACCTCCTGCAGGGAAAAACTTCTGCCAAGTCAGTCATGTATCAAAAGAGTCATGATCATCCAAGTGTATATCATGTATGGCACTTAACTGACAGACTGTCAAGCCTGTGCTTAATAAATAAGAGTCTGATTCATACCTGAAATTATTGTTTATTTCTCACAGGCAAGTGTATTTGATGCTTAAAGTCAGGTAATAAGTACAGGTCTTCAAGTCAAGGAGACATTTCTCCAATTTGTAAAGATAATTCTGTATAATCTTTCCATCACCTTCTCTTTCTTTTAATCAGGCTTTGTGAAATATTAACATCACCTTTTTATATATCAGTATTGAAGTTACCATTAGAGAATCAGTGTCATCAATTTTCAATCTTATTTTAATGAGTATGATTGGTCTCAAGACAGCAGATTTTTTAGTGAATTGTCTTCTTTGTCATGTCAAGTGATTTAATAATCTATGTCAGCCTGTTAGTCACTACTTAGTCCAATTTGTTAATATCTCTTGACCAAATGATCAATGACAGCCTGTATCTGATGACCTATTACAGTCAGTTTGAATCAATTGACTTATCTCAGTCTATACATATGTGTTGAATAAATTATCTATGTCAACCCTTATCCTAATCTGTTAAAAATCTATTGACTGAATTATGTATGACAGCCTTTTAACCACTGCTTATCCTAATCTGTTTAAATCTATTGACTGAATTACCTATATCACCCCTAATCCTAATCCATTCAACTCTATTGACTGGATTATATATCAGCCTCTTTGTCACCACTTATCTCAATCTGTTCAACTCTATTGAACTATCTGTAAGAGTCTTTTTGGCACCACTTATCCCAATCTAGTCAAATCTGTTGACGGAATTATGTATGTCAGCCAATTTGGCACTGCTTATCCTAATCTGTTCAAAACTATTGACCAAATTATCTTTGAGATCCTCTTTAGCACCATTTATCCCAATATATTCATATATATTGACTAAATTATCTATGTCAACCCCTCTATCACCCTTAATCCTAATCAGTTCAAATCTGTTGACTAAATTATCTGAGAGCCTCTTTGTCATCACCACGTATCCTAATCTGTTCAATATTGACTAGATTATCTATGTCAGCCTCGATATCACCACTTTTTCTAGTCTATTCACATGCATTGACTGAATTATCGATGACTGTCTTTGTCACCACGTATCCCATTTTCTTCATATTTACCCTAATCTGTTCGTATCTCTCTCAAACATTTTATTTTTAAATATAACTTGCAAAACAACAGGGTTTTCATTTCATATTCTGTTAATAGGTTTCAATGACTCTGTGCTAAAAAAAACTCTTGCATGCACTGCAAATGAGGTGCTCAAAAAGTTATTCAGTTTAGTATTTGGTTAGGTTCATTTAATAAAGTTATAACACAAAGAACTGCTTGAAAGTAAGCTTGATTTATTTGGGAAAGATGTTAGAATAATCCGGAAACTATACTGGAAGCAAACCACCTGCATATAAATACACACTGGTTTTATTCAACGTTTATAGTGAAAAAATCCTGAAACAATTAGAAGTCCTTCCAGGATTCATTATTGGCAGGCACAGTCTTAAAAACATCAGATATGCAGATAACATGTGGAAACACAGGTTCCCTTTTGTTTACGGAAGTTAAGCAATATCAATCCTGGTCAGTAGCTAGATGGTTAACTGCTTAAGAATACCAGGTGTTTGGATGTGCAAGTGGTTTAATGGACAATGGCTCAGAATTGTTAATTGAAGATCTGAGTTCAAGTTCCTGTTTGGTTGGTTATATTTATTTATGCACAAACGCCCTTGGGAAAGGCATGAGTCCACATGCCAAAGCTACAAATTAATTTGTAAGACTTGTATCACTAAAATATCTATTATTTAAAAAAAAATATTCTTATAATCTAGAAATATTTTCTGACTTTAAATAACCTGGAAAAGTTAGGGAAGGTTACCGAATAGAATAATCAAACGAAGGTTGGTAATGGACGATAATACTTAGGACAAGAACTACACATATAAGATTTGCCAGCGGTGCATAGAAGTAGTCAACTGCGAGAAGTGAGTCAAGTGAATTCCACAATGAATCTCCAACTACAGACCAACATACAGTATTTACTACTGTATTTATGTGAATGGGAACATACCCATTATCATCCGTAGGTATGCTACAACATTACATCTAACCACCATGCAAACATAATAAGCACATCCCTAAAGGAATAGATTCTAGGTTATCCAGAAACTCTTCTAGTAAAGATATAGGTGAATGTTTTGCACTCATAATTACAGTAACTATTTGTTATAACCTAGGGTAGGTTACTGAATAGAATAATCAAACAAAGGTTGTTAATAAATGATAATACTTAGGACAAGAACAACACATATAAGATTTGGCAGAAGTGCATAGAAGAAGTAGTCAACTAGAAGTATGTCAAGTGAATTCCACAATGAATCTCCAACTGCAGACCAACATACAGTATTTACTACTGTATTTATGTGAATGGGGACATACCTATTATCATCTGAAGGTATACTACAACAAAAGGGTTGATAAGCCATAGAAAATGAATCAACCAACACTGTGAAGGGAAACTACAAGAAAGTCATAGAAAAGGAAGTAAAAGGAAAGGGAGAAGAAAAGACTAAACATCAATTGTAAGATGGAATGTAAGGTTATCGGCAAAAGGAACAGCCCAAGATGTGGACTTGAATTGGGGAAACCAAAGTCAAGCAAGTGCAAAAATTTAAATATTTAGTAAGTGTTTTAACAGAGGATGGAAAATGTGACACCAAAATCTGTAAGTGTATTTAAATAGCACAAAATGCTTTCCAAAAACTAAGCAACATATAAAGAAAAAGGAAAATTCCATTAGAAACAAAGAAAAGAGCACTGAACTTTTATGTAACATTGTTCCTCTTAGATATTGCAGTGAATGAAGAAGAGACTTGAGGCAATAGAAATTTGATTCTACAAAAGGATACCAAGAAGACCATGTGAGCGACAAGGGAATTTCAGGGAAAATGGAAACAAAAAAATACATAACATTGGAAAGAGACACTTGTAATTTCTAAAGGACATAATGAGGAAAGAGAGCTTGGAGAATTTAATACTCACAGGACATAGTAGTGAATAACCTACATAACAAACTTATATAAATGGTTGGCAATACAGGGATTAGGAAAGATAGCAAAAAGACAAACCTTATTAAAAGCTACAATGGACAGGAAATTAGGGAGAGCCATGACCACCCACATCTTGAAGAAGAGACATGCCGCATAGATGACGACTGGGTCAGGTTGGGGGGATATGTGTTGGATCAAGATCACTTCAGCTCCTCCTACAGATATTTGTCCATTTTGAGAGTTTTTATACTGGAATTGTGAAGACATAGAATCATCTGCTTCCATTTTCAAGGTTTGCACAAAGAATAAATATTTATTTGTATAAATTATAATATCACTGACTCTTTTTAAAAACAGAACTGTGCATCTGGAAAAGAAATTGTTGTTTTCACACTCTTAATGTGAGTGTCTATCTAACATTGGTTCCTGTACGATCACCAAAGTTAAGCAACATTGAGCCTGGTCAGTACCTAGATTGGTGACCATTTGGGAATACCAGGTTCTGTAAACTTTGATGTGTAGTTGGTGTAATGGATAATGGCTTGGAATTGTTAATCAGAGAGTCAAATTCAAATTTCAGTTGGGTTCACTTACATGCCAATACCCTTAGGAAAGGTATGAATCCACCTCTTCTCCCCCTTGCTATTGGTTAATTAGTAAAAATTGATAAGCTGTAGAAAATTAATCAATCAAATCTATCAAGTTATTTATATAGGTCCATCAGGATGTTTGTCTCTTAATGTTTGATAAGAATTTATTCTTCATAACAAATATTTATTTTTCAGCATAAACTCTTTCCTTACCAATGTATTTAATTCAGTAATGAATATTTTAGCAAAAAGTCACAAGTCATCATGACTGAGTGTTTGAGCATACAGACTTTGTTCAAAAACTGTTCATCACACCAGATTATGTGTGCTCTCTCAGAATCTGTAACTAAGGTCTGCTTAGCATAGTTGCAGTATAAAACATGGGTGGCATCTAGATTGGGCAAGGTTCTGTAATAGGGATTTGCTAGCTGTCCTGGCAGACAGGTGTGCTTGGAAACAATTATTATATATATATGTATGAGAGTGTGTCCAAGTGGGGGGGGGATTGTTTGCATACCTACTATGAAAACTGGGCTCAAATCTCATCATGGTCAATTCGTCAGAAAGGCGACTTAAAATATTATTTATCGGAGGAGGCAATCCCATTGTGCAACACTGCTGGGAAGTGCAAGATAATCGCAGCATAGGATGACCCAAACCATGTGAGTGAAATTGGGTAAACAAAATGATTGAAAAGTCATCATCAGTTATTCTAGCAAGAAATCACAAGTCATTCTGACTGAGTCTTTGAGCATACAGTCCTGATTATGGGCTCTCTCTCCTGTAAATGGTAACTAAAGTTTGCTCAGCGTAGCTGCAATATAAACCACAGGTGGACTCTGGGTTGAGGGGGCATCTGTAATAGGGATAGTATGTGACCTTGATTTTATCTCAGCATACAGCACCTTTTGGAACCATACCATACAACCATACAACAAGCTGACCCAAACCTTGAGAGTGATATTAGGTAGACTGTACTATATGGGAACTGTCAATAGTTATGTTAGCGCAAAGTCACAAGTCATTGTGGCTGAGGGTCTGAGCGTATTGGCCTTGTTCAAACTGTTGATCACATCAGATTATGCACTTTCTCCCAGAAACAGTAACTATGGTCTGCTCAGCATAGTTGCAGTATAAACCACAGATGAAGGTCTGTGAGTGTTAAACAAACATAAATGTGCCTGAGCAGGAGTCTGCAACAGGGATTGGTAAACCACTCTAGTAGATGGGTGTACTCAGAAATGAGTTGCTGGCCATTGTTATTATATATGTATGTATGTGTACTCTGAAAATCTTTTCAATTTGTTTTTTTTTTCATTTGAAGCCCTTTTTAAGGTTCAAACACATATAAGTCATTTACTGAATGAGCCCTAAACCTTACCCTCTTACTGTAGTTACAAGATGCTAAAGTCCATTCAGCATTGTTGCAGTATAAACCACAGGTGGGCTCTGTGGGTGTTGAACAAACACAAATGTGCCTGAGCAGGAGTCTGCAACAGGGACTGGCTAACTGCTAGAGTAGACAGGTGTGCTCGGAAATGAGTTGCCATTATTATTATTATTATTATTATATGTAAGCATATGTACTCTGAAAATCTTTTCAACTTGTTTTTTTTCCATTTGAAGCCTTTCTTAAGGTTCAAACACATACAAGTCATTTACTGAATGAGCCCTAAACCATACCCTCTTATTCTATTTGTAGTTACAATTTGCTAAGGTCCATTCAGCATAGTTGCAGTCTAAAGCACAGTTTGGTTCTGTGGGTATTGAAGAAATGCAAATGTGCCTGAGCAGGCGTCTGCAACAGGGATTAGCTAGCCACCTAGCACATGGACATGCTCAGAAATGAACAGCCAGCCATTGATAATAATAATAATAATAATAATGATAATAATAATAATAATAAAAATCAGGTTGTGAGCAAATCAAGAGAGTAATAATTTTTATATAAAAAAAATAAGAAACCCATCAGTTGTAACATCTTTAAGAAACAGCTGTTGTCATTGATGCCTTTTAGAAGATGAAGAACAGCTTCAACAATATCAACAGCAACGATGTGAATAATATTAATAAACACATAAAAAGCAAAAAGTACAACAATGGCAGAACACGCTCATCCCCGCTTCCCCTTCTCCCTCTCACCTGCACATGCTCAGTTCTTGAAACTTGCATGGAAAATAACAACAAACTATGGCGCTGTGTCAGCAGTGAAGGTACCGAAGATGGTATGGTGGAGGCAGTGAAAGTTGTTGTAGCAGGGTAGGGAGAGATGATGGTATGAGACTGGTGCAGAAAGTGCTATTACATTGCCACTAACAATAATAAGTTCACGTTCAACATCATCATCATCATCAGCAGCAGCAGCAGCCACAGTGACAAGCAAGAAGAAGAAGAAGAAGGAAAAAGATATATTGCCAGTTTGAGAATAGGCCATTCTTAATATATCTTTGTGTTAAGCCAGTCTGACCTCACCCACTCCTTCTGATTTACCCCACTCCCTCATTTCCTAGCTCCCCTTCCCCCCAGTCATTTTTCTTTTTTCCTAATCACCCCACCTCCAAATTCTCCACACATCTCTCTGTTCTTCTCTCTTTATCTTTTAGTCTCACAGGTCACTCTTTCTTTCTATCTCCCAGGCCAGTTTCCTATGAATGACTGACCAGGTCTGTAAATAAAAAATATGTATATCTCTGTTTGTTTGTATCTCAAGATAATCATGGAGAGAAGTAAGAATAAAAAGGAGCCCGATTACTGTGGCCTTATGCCAGGTTAATCTGGTTATAAGTATAAAGATGCCTACAACAGCAGAGTACTTAACTCCCCCCTATAGCCTCCCCCCTCCACAAACGAAGAAATTGAAAGATTTATACCCTCTCCCACTTGCTATGAGCAAACCGCAAGATAAGAAATGTTTACCCTCCTGAGGAGTTATTCACACCCAAAGTAAGAAATTGTAATAAATATTTACTATGCCCTACAGCTATCAGCACCTCCCCAAAGCTAAAAAAATGCATAAAATTTATACCTTAACCCATAGCTATTAGCAACCACCAAGCTAATTATTATTAACCACTGCTCCCCACACAGAAAAAGAAATTTCTACATCTCCGCCCACAGTTGTTAATCTCCCTATTCTAAGAAATTGTACAAAATTTATACCCCCCACACAGAAAAAGAAATTTCTACATCTCCGCCCACAGTTGTTAATCTCCCTATTCTAAGAAATTGTACAAAATTTATACCCTCCACCACAGCTATTAACATCCCAAACTAAGAAATTGCATGAAATTTTTACATCTCTGCCCGCAGTTGTTAATCTCCCTAATCTAAGAAATTGTACAAAATTTATACCCTCCATCACAGCTATTAACATCCCAAACTAAGAAATTGCATGAAATTTCTACATCTCCGCCCACAGTTGTTAATCTCCCTAATCTAAGAAATTGTACAAAATTTATACCCTCCATCACAGCTATTAACATCCCAAACTAAGAAATTGCATGAAATTTCTACATCTTCGCCCACAGTTGTTAATCTCCCTAATCTAAGAAATTGTACAAAATTTATACCCTCCACCACAGCTATTAACATCCCAAACTAAGAAATTGCATGAAATTTCTACATCTCCGCCCACAGTTGTTAATCTCCCTAATCTAAGAAATTGTACAAAATTTATACCCTCCATCACAGCTATTAACATCCCAAACTAAGAAATTGCATGAAATTTCTACATCTTCGCCCACAGTTGTTAATCTCCCTAATCTAAGAAATTGTACAAAATTTATACCCTCCACCACAGCTATTAACATCCCAAACTAAGAAATTGCATGAAATTTCTACATCTTCGCCCACAGTTGTTAATCTCCCTAATCTAAGAAATTGTACAAAATTTATACCCTCCACCACAGCTATTAACATCCCAAACTAAGAAATTGCATGAAATTTCTACATCTCTGCCCATCTTCCTGATGCCATTGATTCCCAAGTCGGCATCTATGCGGATGACACCACAATTTACTCCTGCCTTGGAAACAAATCTAGTGCCACTGACAAAATTAACCTGGCTGTTCTTCTTGAAAAGGACTTTCAATCGGTTGTAAACTGGGGCAGGAATTGGCTGGTTAATTTTAACACCTCCAAGACAAAACTGCTCTCCATTAATCACCACAGGGATCCTTCCCTGCATCCCATTAGAATGTCTGAAGCTCAACTTCTCGAGAGCTCCTTTCTGCGGCTGCTCGGTCTCACGCTATCTGCTGACCTGAGATGGAACAACAACATTGAGTCGATTGCTTCATCCACCGCAAGGAAAGTTGGCTCCCTGTGTCGGGCCAAGAAATTCTTCTCCCATGAATCGATCCTCTAAATTTACAAAGCAACCATCCGCTCTTGCATGGAGTATTGCTGCCATATATGGTCTGGAGCCCTTTCTGTTTGCCTCAAGGTTCTTGATAAGATCCAGAGACGGGTATGCAATGTAATTAGCCCTGATATGGCTTCTCGTCTGCTGTCTCTCTCTCTCGCAGACGCGGCGTCGTCTCTCTCTGTCTCTTTTATAAATACTTCCATGGTAATTGCTCTGATGAGCTGCTATCGCTGGTTCCCAGGTTCCATGAATTCAAGTGTTCTACGAGGCTGGCATCCTATTCCCACCCTTTCACTTTTGAAACTGTTAAATGTAGACGTCTCTTCTACTCCAATAGCTTCATATCTATTGGAAGTTTGGAAGTTTCTACACTGCCCAGTTATTAGCACCCCCTTTTTAGGCATAGGCAAGTAAGAAATAATAATAATAATAATGTAATGTCTTACAGCCGAGATTATTTTTACTACTTAAAATGTGGTCGTTGTTTGAGTCCATGTATAAAATAGGAT
The DNA here is from genome assembly GCA_964036315.1 of Acanthosepion esculentum. NCBI lineage: Eukaryota > Metazoa > Mollusca > Cephalopoda > Sepiida > Sepiidae > Acanthosepion > Acanthosepion esculentum. The sequence goes on from OZ038498.1 coordinate 33,264,604, forward strand.
ATCAAGTAACAAGCTCTCACCTTTGAGGTGATTGGTGCCACACAATCTTGTTTTCTTTCATCTCTTATTAGCCATTTGCTATTCTGTTGTACTGAGCAGTGTCTAGTCAATACCAAAAAGATATTGGTCAGAATATGAGCTCGAGCAAGAGTAAGAAGACTGAAAATTCTATTTGTGATATTAATGCATAAATGAATGCATCACTGCCCAGCAAACTGTTTATATTTGTCTGGAGATAACTGTATGGCAAAAGTAATGATGATGATGATAATGATGGTGATGGTGATAATTGGACAAAGCTGTCAGAATGGGGAGGGACATTGTTTATGTATCTTGTGATAAATATGTGAAGAAAGCCCTAAAAACAATAATTATAAGTAGATGCAGTTGCAAACTGATAGGCGTTGGTAAATAAATATAATATATAAGATAAGAGGAACTTGTTTACTTTCTAGATGGATGTGTCAGGGTCTGTAAGGAAGAAATTTGATGCTGGCTATTATTGAGAAAATGGTGATTATAAACATTAGGCGAATAATCTTATTTGGCAGAATACAGTTTGAGATATTTACAAAAGGATGTTGAAGAGCTTTTATTCTGACCCACTACCCAAAATCTGAACCATTTTTTTTTGTTCAAGAGCTTGGTCTGGCTGAAAACTCTTCATCAACTACTCTTGTGTGTATATATATATATATATATATATACACACATATATATATATACACACATATATATATATACACATACATATATATACATATATGTGTATATATATATATATATATGTATATATATATATATATACACATACACATACATATATATACATATATATATATACATATATATATATATATATATACATATATATATATATACATATATATATATACATATATATATATATATACATATATATATATATACATATATATATATATATACATATATATATACATACATATATATATATATACATATACATATAAATATATATATATATATACATATATATACATATATATATATATATATATATATATATATATGTATATATATATATACATATATATATATATATATATGTATAAATAATAAAGATATCTTCAAGCATTTGTTGTTTCTGTTTTTTACATTCTTGTTGAAGTATACAGGTATTGTCAACTAATATTCTTCTGAAGTTTGAATGTAGGCAGGAATGTTTTTGCACATGTTGTGCAATGGACAATGAATAATTCATGTGTAGAGTGAGCTGTCTTGATGATGTTATTGTAGAATAACCAACATATACATTATCTTTTTTGTTGGAGATGCAATCTCCGAAGGGACATTTAAATTGATATATAGTGTTGGTTTTCTGCAATACATTAATTGGTAGGGAGGAGTTATTGCAAATGATCAAGTTAGTTGTATAAATTTGGTATAGTATATAATTAATTTTATTTTTTTACTGGGATCTGTGGGGGTTATATGAGTATTTATGATTTTTTTAAGGATTTTTTCATCTTGTTTGTATTTAGAATGCATCTGATTATGCTATAAAACATTGTTATGTTTAGGGTTATTTGAGGAAGTGTTATGCTCTATTTGATTTATATTGAAATTTGGAATACATCACCCTATTTGTTCATCAACAATGTAGTTTGGAAAGTCATTATTAATAAGAGTTTATTTAATGTATTTTAGTTCCGTGTTGAAAATCTTTTTTGTGGTTTATTAAATTTTATATAATTGCTATTTTGTAGTCGTTAGGGCATTCACTCTTATAACTAAGAGTGCATGAGTTTATGCTAGTAGGTTTTTTTTATATGAGGAGGTAGTAAATGTATTATTATTGGTGTCTATCAATATACCAAGAATTGTTGTGTTGATATGTGAATTTAAGGTCAGTTTTTTTTAAATTCTTGTTGTAGTTTATGTATTTCATCAATGTTTTTTTACTAAGATGAGGATATGGTCAACATATCTTAGGTAGATGGAGGGTTTTTCAAAATTGCTAAATATTTTATTTTCATGGTTAGCCAAACAAAATTTAGTAAAAGTTGGACCCAGATCTGAAGCGATGGAAACACCACCACGTTGTACATATATATTGTTTTTGTGGTCAAAGAATGGAACTTCGGTAGTACAAGTTAAAAGTAGTTTCCATAATATGTTGGGCCTAATTTTTAATGGAGAGATAGGTGGATTACTGTATATATTGTTTATAATTATGTCGATCATTTCTCTAACTGGGACATTGGGGAATAGATTTCCAACATCAAGTGAGGCTGTGGCTTCATTATCAGGTTTTTGTGTCTTTAGGATTTGGATTAATTTGAGAGTTGATCTGATGCTGTATTTACTGGGGATGTATGGCGTAATAAAACATGTCTAAATTGTTTAATCATACATTTTTAAATATATGTATGACAAATTGGAAAAAGTTTCATCCAATTTGTCATACGTCTTTTTTCTTTCAAAACTGTTATTGATATATAAAATTTTATATGTCAGTATCCCATATATATATATATATATATATATATATATATATATATATATATATATATATTTCGCTCTCCGACAGGAATCGAACCTGTATCCTATACGGAACCAATTTCTATGAAAATTTCTCGGACATTCAGGCCGGTAAATGTTATTTAATACTGTTTATTATAAAACAGAGCATTTGCTTAAATACTTGTATCTATAAAAAAAAAGCTTCATCACAGAATGAGATATGGTAATCTCAGTATCCTTCTGGAGAACCACATTTCTGTTGCTTTAGATTTCTTCTTCATCTGTGAGGGGTTGTCTACATTCCCTTTCACATAGGAGGACTGATATTAGATAACAGTTCAATAATCTTTTCTTTGTTTCTAATGAAATTTTTCTTTTTCTTAATACTTTGCTTAGATTTTGGAAGGCATCTTTTGCTATCCCAATACACCTTCAAGTTACAGTGTTACACTTTCAGACCTCTGCCAAAACGCTTCCCAGTATTTGTATGTTAGGCTGCTCCTTTTATTAACAATTATGCATTGCATCTTCTTGCAATTGATGTTTAATCCTTTCTTCTTGGTTCCCTTATTAAAAAACAAAACAAAAAAAAAACAGCAGGAAAGTGAAAACTATCTCAGCTAAAAAAGCAACCATGTTGTATTGTTATTCTATAAGCATCAGTACTATAATTCCTGTCTCATTGCATCAGTCTTTATGATTTTATGGTATTAATAGCTATATTCTTAACTTGGTAGATCATTCTATTTTCTTTTTTTAATCCATGCCTTATCAACATTTGATGGCATGAAATGAGAAGCAAGAAAATCAGGCTAAAAAATCTGGGGCATTGTGGTTATCAATCATCTTTAGATATTATAGACAAAGTATTGACTTATGCCTTTGAAGATTTACCATTATCCTTGTTATTATTATTGATGTCTCTTTGGAATATGAGTGGGTGGAGGTTGAGAATATAGAAAACTGGAATTTTTTTTTTTTTTTAATTGTGTTCTTATATGAGGAATTAACCTTCAAATGCAGTATTTTCTGAATTGAGTTGACTTTGAGTTTAAATAAAAAGAATTTGCTCAATGTATAAAAGAAAAGAATAAATGTTTATTTTTAATTTACTTTTGCATTGAACTGTAAATATGTTACATTGGTTCCAGGTACAGTGTAACCCGGATATAAGAGACCCGGATATAAGAGAGATTGTCTCTGGTTCCAAATTAGAGCCTGTGTTAATGTATATATAATAGACTACTTAAATATAGTGATATATATATATATATATATATATATATATACACACACACAGTGTAACCCGAATATAAGAGAGATTTTATCTGGTCTCAAATTAGAGCCTGTGTTAATGTATATATAATAGACCAAACCCGGATATAAGAGACTTCTTCTCTGGTCCCGACAACTCTCTTATATCTGGGTTACACTGTATTAATGTCATGATGCTATAGAGCCAAACTACTGTAAATGAGGAAATGATTTGCATAAAAATAAACAAGAAGTCATGTTATATACTGCATAATATAACTTGTTATATATATATATATATATATATATATATATATAACTTTAACAGATAAATACATATAACAAGAAAATTTCGTGGATTTATAACTTTTCAAAATTCTCACTTGATCAATTTGAACAAGAACTCTAGCATCATAACATCGCACACTCCAAAACATATTTTCAACTGTCAATAGATATTATAATTTAAAAAAATAAACATCTTTCAGTCTACACATATTTCATCTTAGTGTTTGCCTATGTATGGGAAGATTGTGCTCTGAAGATGACAATTTGAAATTGTCAAAAGTACTTGGCATGTGTTGTTCATCTGACAACAACTCAAATATAAGCATCTTATTATTTAAGGAATTGATAGTATGTCTCATTAAGGCCTGTTAGCAAAATGATTTCACCATTAATCACATTAACATTGCTATTTAATTCTTCATATAAATTGTTTCTTTATAATATATATATATAAATTTACATAATAGAGAAATCCAAAATTACCTCATGAGTATAGACTATTTCAACTAACATCAACACTGTATCAGCCCACCATTTGAGTTGAAAAATGCTAGCACGTTGATGTTAGTTGAAATAGTCTATACTCATGATTTAATTTGAAATTTCTCTATTATGTAATTTATATGCTCTGTTAATATTTTATATCATTAGGATCCACTTGGATTATATACCAACAAATTTATTACCTGTACTATATATATATATATATATATATATATATATATATATATATATATATATATATATAATATATGGATAAGATAACTGAAAAAAAATTGGGTGTTTTTTTGCGAAAGTATTTATTTATATGTTTTTATATATATTTAATATTTCAGACACCACCTCGGTCCTTCCTCAGAAATTAATTGAATTACTGTATTACTGTATTTGGGAGTTTGTTTACAATTTACAGCGTCCGTCGTTAGACGCGGACATCACGTGAGAGATATATATATATATGTATAAGTTTAATTAAAAAACAAACAAACTTAAGGGTCCATTGATTATATTTTATTTCCCCAGGAAAGGGATTTTTCCTGGTTCCTCAGATCACATTTCCAGGCATAAAAGAAAATGGTTTAAAAATTTACATATTATTTTTATACAAGTTTTTGAGGAGTAGTTTTAAGTTGATGTAAGGTGGTAGAGAGATGGTGAGGAGGAGTATGACAGATATGATCAAAATTAGAGAAGGAAAGGAGAGATAGGAATATGTTTAAATCTATCTTTAATAAGATACTTAAGAGTAAGTGTAGGGTGCCATACATTTAACCTATTTAATAAAATATATATATATATATATATATATATATATATATATATTAAAAAGAAGAGAGAAACCACACACATTTTTGGTTGTAATGTGGATTTTTTTTTTTTTTTAAATATGTTATGCTTTATTTTCCATAATTTTACAACATGTGTTTTGGGTATTGTGACATTCTTCAGGCAAAGAGTGGATATTTCCACATATTATTAAAATGAATTAATTTTCGTTATGTTTTTCGATGTTAAACATTCTCTTTTTTTGTGTGGTAGTGACACAAATGTCTTCCTTGAACGGGCAGTGAGAAAGTTCTTCTGCTTGAAGGGTAATAAGACAATTGAGATTGGTCTGAGAAAGGGTGAGGAAAGATATCTGTATTCTTATCTTTTAATGACCCCTGTGTGTTCTTAGATCTGTTTCCATTTTTGTATTGTGTGTGTTTTTGTTATCATTGGTATGTATATGTATATTCCCTTTTCATACATACATACATACATAATGTCTTATCATAAGGAATTAGCATACACACACACACACACACTTCCTATGTTGTATAGGGTTCCTGTGTACTTGTGAGTGGTCTATTTGTTTTTGCCAGTATGTGTATATATATTCGTGCTCCACAGATTTTTTACAGAATCACATTATTTATTTGAGGATGATTATACAGGGGTTTTGTTAATATTGATCTTCTAAGAAGGATGACAATAAGCATTGAAATGATAGAATATGTATTTGTTAATCAAGTATTTTTACCTAGAAGCATCATAAATAAAGATTAAGTTGGCAGCACACATAGGAGAAAGAAATGATAATCAGATTGAATAAAAGCTTGCCCAATGGTTATCAAATGTAATAGGAAAATACCAGATAGTATATTAAGAAATGAGATAGAGGGTTTTGCAGGTAATACATAACAGGGATTAATTAATATGAAAGAATTTGGTAAGGCCTTTGTCACCTGCTGAACTAAGAACATTGATTCATTTATTGATTCACTGTCTACAACTTATCAACCCTGTGCAGGTTACTTAAAGCCAGAAAATTTTTGAGATAATAATGATTTAGTGATACAAATCTTACTAATTAACCCATAGCTGGGGGGAGAACAAGTGGATTCATACTTTTCCCAAGTGTATTTGCATGTAGTGAATATAATGAACCCAACTGAAATTTGAACTCAGTTCTGTAAAAAAAATTCCAGTCCATTATCCATTACATCACACATGCACACACATCCAATCTTACAGCACCTGGTATTCCTAAGTGGTCACTCATCTAGGTACTGACCAGGCTCCATGTTGCTTAACCTTAATGATTGTATAAGAATCATTATTTCAACATTATATCATTATATAGCCATAAGTCCTAACTAGAAACAGCTGCTTATATATATATATATATATATATATATATATATATATATATATATATATATATATATATATATATATATTACAAAGAAGTAATCATACAATGAATCAATTAGCAATATTAATAATCAACTGAATAACGCGATCTTTATGTATAAAATTGTTGTCAGATGGATCTGGTGTATTTTTAGAGCACCAACTACTTTTAAAAACTTCATGTTCTCATTGTCAGGCTGTAATGTATATATATATATATATATATATATATATATATATATATATATATATATATATATATATATATATATATATGAGAAAGTATTAAAAAGTTCTTAGCCTTATCAACAAGGATTTGCCAAAAAATTGGATATTTCGTTTGATTTTTTTGTAAAGGGCTTTTCAACATACCCTAGTATATGTGTGTGTGTTTGTATGTTCTTACTTGTTCACTGAATATTAATGCCCAAAACGGCTATTTTTAAGAATTACTTTAATTGCCAATTATAGATTATCCAGCTGAAGCTATAAATTTTCTTGCTTGTTGATCAAATGTTTTTTTCAGTGTTTCTGTCAGCCTTTATAACAAATATGTCTGTATAAATTCTTGCTTGTTGAGTTAATATTAATTTATATTTTCATGCTATATTCAAATCAAATATTCTTCAAAGTCAATTTATTTTAAATATGTTTGAGGGACAAGCATTTTGTTAAATATTGTTTATTGGCTAATATTCTGAAGACAATATAAATAAACATTGAAATAACATTGCATTGTTAAATGATGATTTATATATACTAAAAATAAATATACATTGGTTCCTCGCTGTTTGATGCAATTCTGAGTTTCATGCACCTAGGAGTCATCTGGCACAAATTAAAAATTGCCCATTGTATTACTGTAATATTTATAGCCTACTATTTAAGATAGAGCAGTACATTTACATTAGAGAAAAATAAACACATTCTCATTACATTGTATATATTCTTTGATGGTATAATAATAGTTACAAGTTGGATGGTCAGTAGAGCTGAGTTTGCAATATAACTAATAAAAAGGGTGCAGATATCTGTGAGAATTGAACTCTCAATGTCTGTTTTTGACAGTGCAAGGTACAAGTCAAGCGCCACATGGAAATGAGCTTGGTTTTTATCTTTTAGTTTGGTTTGGTTTTGTTTGTTTAATGGCTCATTTAAGGCCAAAATTTATTGCTGGTATTTTTTTTACTATGAAAATGTATTGTCAGTATTTTGATTTCATTTTTTTTTTTAAAATGTAAAATGCTTTCTATTATAATTTATTATAATAAATATATATATATATATATATATATATATATATATATATATATATATATATATATATATATATATATATATATATACACATACAATATATTTAAAAAAATGTAAAATGTTTTCTATTATAATTTATTATAATAAATATATATATATATATATATATATAATATTCTATAATAAAGGCTATTCATCTGTGCATATGTATATATATATGGCTTAAACTGCAATCAAGATTTTGATAATTTTGTTTTCTTTTCTTTATGTAAGCAAAAATATTTGTAAATTAAAACATATGTATTAGTTAACATTAGAAAATGTATAAAAAAAATATGCCCATATTTTTTTTTTTTAAACCAATGTCATTTAATTATTTTTAAAGAAAAAGTGTCAGATTTAATAAATGAGTAATGAA
>OZ038498.1:33278001-33338001 GCA_964036315.1 Acanthosepion esculentum
GTAGATGGTTACTGTATTAGTGTAAGAAAGGACAAATGTTAGGAATATAGAGTTGTAGAAACTGAAAACCCAATCCTAATAAGGAAACAAAGGATAAACCTCTGCCACTGTTGAAAAGAGAGGGAAGAATGAAATTTATAAAATCCTTCTCTTAAAATAGTTTTTCAAGAAAATAATTTTTGTTGTCACTCTTTCTGGCATTAATGTGTATTTCCTTCCTAGCCTTTTCTTTAAGGTAGTGTGGAACGTCAGCGTCATTACATATGCTGCATATTTTAATTGTTGCAAGCCTTCAAGTGATATTCAGTGTCTTTCATGGCTTTATTGTTTTTATCATTATCCCACATTTATTTTGTGAAGAAAGAAGATATGTAGCATGATCCTGGACATAAATTTACTGTAGAACCATAGCATATTCTGAAATTATTGCACTTTCCATACATATTCATTTTAATAAATTACTTTTTCTATTTTTAATCATTTCACCCAAAGCAAGGCAATAAAGCTACTAAGATGCAAGGAATTACTGAGTGTGAAAGAATGTGATAAAAATATAATTATTATTGAGGAGAGAAAACAATAAAAAAAGTATTAAGAAGACAAAAGATAATGATTGATATTGCATTTAAATTTTGAAGATCAAAGTTGACTGGAAAGCAATAAACTGGAAGAGAATTCCACAAGCAAGAAGTGCAAGAGAAGAATCTGTTAACATAGAACTTACGGTTACATCGAGCCATTTCAAATGTAACATGATGAAACCTAGCTACCAATCTTGTACTTAGCTTAAATTCTTAAAATCAAGATAACAAATCTCTAGTTTTGTAAGAAAAACAAAAATTAATTCATGTTTTAACAATAAGAAAATGTTAAATTTAAGGCTGCAAATTCTAACGTCAAGACTGTCCCACAGAACAGTAACCTAGAAGATTAAAGCATTGGTTTGTGAATTTGTTAGCGTCGTAATTGTGGCTTCAATCCCCAAGGCCAAATATTAGCAGAAAAAGGAGTAACATTGATGGAGCTGTACTAAAAACAAACAAGACTGTGGCATTAATAATAAAAATGAAATAAAAATTCAAAAGACTAGTATTATAGGATTCTAAAAAATGCAGTATTAATTATAATTTTATTGAAGTTAATTATACATTTCTAAAAATCTTTCAATTATAAGCTTCTGCCTATGGTCTAGCATGACAATATCTACATTTCCCTTTTCTTCCTTTGCATTTTATATTGACATTTCCTATCATTTCTTTTGAACATTCCTCACAGTTGTTTCAAAATTGCTAAGACTTCTTTTCACATTATCTCCAGCATTTTATGAGGGGCAGCTGAAAAGTTTTCACTCCAACCAATAAGATATTCAAAAGACAAAATTCTTATGTTTAGCCATTTAAGCATCGGCTCAGAACTTTTCTTCACTTCCATCATATTTACATTTTCCTCAGATTTCCTTCTCTATTTTCCTTGCATTTCTTTTTACATTTCCCTGCATTCATGTTACATTTTTTTCTTGCATTTCCTTTACCATTTTCCTTGTATTTCCATTACCATTTCTTTTGCTTTTCCCTTGCCATTTCCCTTGCATTTCCTTTGCTATTTCCATTGACATTTCCATTGCATTTCCTTTACCATTTCCATTGCATTTCCTTTGCTTTCCCCTTGTCAATTTGATTGCATTTCCATTACTATTTCCTTTGCTTTTCCCTTGCCATTTCCATTGCATTTCCTTTAGCATTTCCTATTACATTTGCTTTATCATTTTCCTCACATTTTCATTCATATTTTCATGAGATTGGCTTTAACCTTTCCCAAATTTCTATAAACTTTTTCAAAACGTTTTACATGATTTTTAACATTCCTAAGCTTTTCTCCCATTCTTAAAACTTTCTTTCCCAGTTTTTTAAAATTTCCATTCACATTCATATAACATCGGCGCATGTTCTCAATGTCTATTTGATGTAATCTTTTTGAAAAATGTTCTTTTCTTTCAACTAAATTCACTTGATTTTATTTTATAATTTTATGAATTTACTGAAGTTTTTACACAATTTTAATGATTTTTTTTTCTGCATTCTTTTTTTGCTTCTGGATTTCACGTTCTAGATTCGTTTATTATGCCCCTTTACAGGTTCATGCCTTTCTCTCTGAATTCTTAATTTGTTTATAGATTTCAAGCTTTTCTTTTTATTGATTTAGATCTCTTTGAGTCTCAGCCTTTCTCTCAGCATTTATGCCTTTCTATTTGTTCTTTGATTACATTTCTTTTATGAGTTCATGCCTTTCTCATTATGTTCTTTGATTATATCTCTCTCTTTAAGTTAATCCCTTTCTCTACTTTCATGCTTTTCTTATGTTGTTTAAATCTCATTTTGGAGTTCATGCCTTTCTCCTTGCATTCTTAATATTTTATGTTTCTCAAACTTTTTTCTTAACTTCTAATTTAAGCCATTTCACTAAATGAAATTCTTTCATCTACTTTCATATCTGAAGTGATTTTTTTTCTTATAGAATATTCACGTGTTTTTATCAGAATATCCATTAAGTTATTTTATCTCTGATTAGAAAAAAACAGTCAAATTAAGTCAATACTTTACTCCTATTCATATAAAAAGGTTTTTTCTTTTTTGTTTTTAACTTATTCACACACCTTGGCAATATGATAATAACATTGGTTGTAAAGATAATTTCGAAGAAGAAAAAATTTGCTGTTAATCTCAGAATAACCCCCTACCCAAACCTATTTCTTTCTTTTAAGAAACAACAACAAAAACATATAGATTTCTTTTTTACTTTTTTTTTTTTTTTTTAAATCTAAAAATTTAATGATCAATTTTCTAATCCACTGTCCAATTTTGCTGTCTTGATGCGGTCTACATATACGGGGTGGGGGAATATTGCACAAAATTGCACTTTATTTTTTTCAGGCAATAAATATCATCTGACATTCTCTGTCCAGATTGACATAAGTTGATAAATTCAGTGATTAATGTCTTTGCTTAAAAGAAAAAAAATGAAAATATCCCATACAAAGGTAGTCGGATTTATTTATTTTATTTTTTCACTTTAAGCACTTGTTCACTCATTTCTTGGAATCTGTTATTAGGAAGAATTCCCCTGCCCCTGCAATTTCATTATTCCGCGGAATAGTTAAATGAGTACCCCCTCTCATCGATTGTAATTTTTGCTGAGCTAGTGTACTATTTCAACTTCCTCATAGTTTAAAGTTCTGGACAATAGTAATATCAGTTATGTGTTATGTGTGATACATGCACAGGCGACCATGTATCTTTTGATACATGACTGACGAGGCAGATTTTTTCCTGTAGTAGGTTGCCATTTCTTTCTACGGTAGACCAGTTGCTATCTAAGGCTATAGAACCCAGTCTGTCCTGCTATTTACCCATAGCTGGAGGGAGAAGAAGAGGATTCACACCTTTCCCAAGGGTATTAGCACATAAGTGAATGTAATGGATTTGACTGGAATTTGAACTCGGCTCCCCAATTCCTCAATCTGAGCCGCTATCTATTACTCCACCATGTCTCCCTAATTTTCCCATTTAATAACAGAACTAGTATCCTCATCATTGTGGTTTTGATCACTTGTTCTCGACCAATATGATTACTGTTCTTCCTTATCATTTGAGGTCCGAATTGAAAAATGATCTTTCTATATAATAAGCCAGCATCATTGAGGTTTTGATCACTTTATCATGGCCTCCTATGTGCTCACTGGCCTGTCACATAATTTGAAGTTCTGAAATGAAAGATTTTTCATTATTCCATTTTTTATTTGTTGTTTTTGTTATTTGTTAAAATATTTGCAGTATTTGCCTGTGCCTGTTTGATTGAATTGGTAATTTTTAACCAATAGAAAGAAAGCTATTAAATATTTGTCTATACTTGCTACATAATTTAAAATCATTTTTTTTCTTCCCCCTTTGCTTCTTTAAAAGATCTGCAGTGCTTCTGTGATTTGTAAAATCCATAATACTTTGTGAGTGTGTATATCAATTTTACTGTTACATACATTCACTAAACATGACTAAAGACTGTGGGTGTATGCTCTCCCATGCAGCTGCGGAAAGAAATATAAATGGGAGACAGGTTGCACCCTTAAGGTAAGGCTTCAAGAACACCAGAAAGCTGTAACACGACGGGAAGTGGAAAAATCAGGTGTAGCTGACCACATATGGAGAGAAAAGGGAGATCACTGCCCTCTGTGGGATCAGGTTGAAATCATAGACAAAGAACATTATTGGAAAATTTGTAAACTTAAGTAATCAGCCCATGCTAAGCCACAAAAATCTCCTGAGCTGACCAAGCATAGAAATGAATCCAATATGGGGACCAGTAATAAGGAGTGCCAGAGAAAAGCGATAATAACAACAAAGTTGCAATATGAGCTCTGGTAAATAAATGCAATGATAACAGCAAAATTGCAATCTGAACACTGGTAAAAATGGTTGCTGAAGACATTAGGTTCATAATACCCAGAAATTTATACACAGATGTCCTCAAGGACACATGGCACAGTGGATAAAGGCATTAGTTAGATCCAGTGACAGGACCCAAAAAGAGTATAAGTTCAATACATGGTTAAGGCGGTGGAGAACTTGGAGAGGAGAATTAACAGGAGATAACTGATAACTGACATCCATTAGACATGACACGTGGAACTAGAACAGTCTACCCCAGTGAGCAAAATAATGGATTCAGTTCGACATTCCAACTACCTGAAGAAGGCCGGAGCGTACAACGTAAATATGGCGACAAAGATGAGGATAATAGTTCGAATAATGTAAATAGTGTACATAATACCTCATTTTAGAAATATAAACAGATATCAAATAAGTTATCATGTATATTTCTTAGAGAACAGATATTTAAATCTGAAATTCACATGGTATATTTATCATATAAATATAAGTATTTCCTGAATATTTCATATCAATTGGGAATTGAACGTTTTCTTTCTCCTTGACTGTTTGCCAGTCAAACCGGAAAACACCAGTCTGCTCTTTATTTAACCCATAGCTGGAGGGAGACAATATGGATTGGTACCTTTCCCAAGGGTATTTATGTAAAAGTAAATGTAACAAATATGGCTGGAATTTGAATTCATCTTGCCAGTTTCTCATTTCAGTCCACTAACCCTAACCCTAATTTTAACCCTAACCCATTCATCTCTGGCATTCTTATAGCCAGCTTTTATTTTTGTTATTATCTTGCTAAAGATTTTAATATTTTTTTTTATATTGTCTTATGACTGCCGTTCAACATTTTTCGAACAGTTCCATTCACTCAATAACATTATACTTTTTCTTTTTTAAGGTTTTATAATCCATGTCAGTCATTTTGTATGTAAAAAAAATAAATCAGTTACTGTGCTTTGATATGTATTTATTCTTGATATGATGAACAACCATCAATTCGCACAATAGAATCTTACACAGACAAACAAGTTAATGTTAATATTTATAATGAAGATAGATATGTGTTGAAATTCCTTTGGTATATTTCTCATATAAAGATAAGTATATCCTGAAAATTTAATCATTTCACTCCAAGCAAGGCAATAAAGCCACTAAGATACAAGGCGCTACTAAGAGTGAAAGAATATAAGAAAAACATTAGTGTGAGAGGACAATAAAAAACAGAAATTAAGAAAGCAGAAGGTAACGACTGACATTGCATTTAAATCTTTGAAGATTGAAGTTAATTGGAAGCAAGAAACCAGAAGAACTCCACAGGTGAGAAGTGCAAGAGAAGAAATTGTTAGCATAGAATTTACGGTGAGATCTAGTACTGCTCTTAAATTCGTAAAGTCAAGTTACCAATAAGGAAAGCTCATCAGAACAATTACCATGAAAATATTTATAGAAAAAGTATGGGGAAGTTATGTTATGGCTGTGGGAAAGTGACTGAATCTGAAATGCCAAGTCAGAACCAATAACATTACAGATTCTTCTTTGGATTGTAAATATATATATATATATATATATATATATATATATATATATATATATATATATGAAGAAATATAGTCTTAAGGTGTGCTATATTTATGCGATAAAGTGCTCAATATCAGAGATAGAGCGTGTGTAAATATAAAAGTGAACATAGAAGTCAACACTTAGAGGTGACAGTCTGTTTCATGCTAGTGCAATCGTCAGGCAACTATATATATGTAGATATATTTTAAATAAAAACAGATTACTTTAAGATTCCTTATAATAAATTATTTCCCCACAGCCCTTTTAAAGGACAGTGGATCATCAGATTTATTTCCAAATGTTGAAATGAAAAAATGAAAATAAATTCACACATTTATGACGGGCAATAATAAGGAAACTCACGAAGTGGGGGCAGTGTAGGGAGGTAGAGAGACAGCGTTGAGTTAGATGTAACATTTCTATTGTTTCAAATTTAAATTTTCGCTGAAATCTAGACATTGACACGTTAAATCTGTTAACGGAAGTTATATCTTGATATGTTTTTTATAAGGAGCCTCTCAATCTCTCTTTCTATATATATATATATATATATATATATATATATATATATATATATATATATATATATAGAAAGAGAGAGAGAGAGAGGCATAGTGTAGACATAGGAACCAACACTGCATGGAGACTGTCAATTTCACACTTCAATGCACTCTTGGTCGGAAGGTCACTGTAGGTGTGAAGCTTACAGTAACAATACAGTACTGATTACTATGTCCACGCTCTCCAATATCAAGAATTCTTCCCTTATAAATCTAACAAATTTTAACCATATATATATATATATATATATATATATATATATATATATATGTATTCATGCTACAGACATTTAAAGAGAGAATCTATAGAGTTTAATGCATAATGGCGATTTTTTTTTTCTTTAAGCATAGCTTCGATATGACACATAGAGCTGAAAGTATGGTGTACTCAGTGAGTATTGAACTCACTTCTCATTCATGATTGTTCTCGTGAGACAAGCTTACTAACCATTAAACCGCATCGTAATGCATAGTCATGTCTGTGTACTTGCTTAGAAATCAGATAATATATGTGTATATAAATGCTTTATCTCTGTTTATGGCTGTTTCTCTTGCGTAAAAGAGGTGTGTATACATAGACATATACGTACCCTTTATGTAAATCCTCTTTCATTGATTTATAAACTCTCTCTGATCAGTATGAAAAAGTGGTAAATAGTTGTACATCTATTTACTTACATGTGTAGGTGTGTGCATGCATGTGCTTGCATAGAAAGCATTTGATAAATCTCTTCATATATATATATATATATATATATATATATATATATATCTTTCACAGATCTATGTATTTGTTTGTGTGTGTAATAAAGGGTTTTATTTTTCTTAGCACTTTTCTTGTCCTGAAGCTTAAACTAAGAGTACGATGCGATCAGAAACTGTCTGGAATTATTTGTTTTTTCTTCTTTCTTTTCATAAAAGGCCTTCAACTATCTGACTTATGCATAAATCTACATTGGTGGCCAGACAAGGAATATTTTGGTTTTGCAGTCATTTCTTTCTTTCCTATTTTTTATTATAGACATTCTCTATGCAGATACATTGACCTTATTTGTTTGTCAATCAACATGTCTAGACTTATGACTCTCAGTCTATCTGTCAGTTTTTCTGTCCATACAAGGAAATTTCCATTTTATTTCTTCCTTTTTTGATCAGTTCACCCCAAGCAAGACGATAATGCCACAAAGATGCAAGGGGCTACTGATAGTGAAAGAGAATGAGAAAAATTTACAAGGAACCGGAAACCCAATCCTAAACAGTAAACAAGGGATATCCTCCTACTCCTGTTCAAAAGACCAGGGAGGAATGTGAACCGGAAAATAGATGAACCTATCTACTCTTATTTATCACATATATTTTTTCATATATTTCTTATCTTATTTGATTGTCTGCCCACTTTATTCTCTGTAAATTCATTATTATATGATGGTTTATAAATGTGCAGGATGTATAATGTTTAGTGGCTTGCAATGAGAAATTAGTGAGTCAAGTTCAAATTCCAGCCATGTTACTTTCACTTTTGGACAAATGCCTTTGAGGGAGGTATGGATCCATCTCTTCCCCCCAGTTATGGGTTAAATAGTAGGGCATATTGGGAACTTATATATAATCTATATAATCTCAACTATCTCAACGTATTATTATTATTTTCCTTGTCTTGGTCGTTTTTGTTGGAATATTTCAGCCAATGCACTCTTCAGCCTTCCTCAGATGCCTTTTGCATTCAATTATTAAATAGGAATACTGTTAAGTTACATTCCTGTCAGGTTGTTTTGAAATCTATTTGTTTATATGTGCTTGTCTGTCATTACTTCTTTTTATCTTAATTTCTGTTTGTCTACAAAATTGCCTGTTTGTTAATTTTATGTTTTTGTCAGCCAGTTTTATGAGATTAAATTTCTTTGTCATTCACTGTTTATTTACAAATTTATTTATCATTCCTATTGACTTGTCTATGATTCTGAGTTTGTCTAATTGTCAGGCAGCCAATTCTGTCTGTCAATTTGTTGATTGATTGATTTACATATCAGATTCTCTGCAGGAAAAATACCTGTCTGAACCTAGTAATTGGATTCAAAGGGTTTGCAAAAGTTTACACTGTTTACTAAAATTACAAAAGTTCGTAGAATCATTTCTTAAATTGCCTCAGCCTTTATACGTATCAACAAAAAATTCAGGGTTGTCAAAAACGAAGAGAGAACCAGTTCCTTATTTCATAGAGAAAAACATTGGGATGTAAAAGAACCAATTCCTTATTCCATTAACAAAACCATTAGACTCTAAAAGAGAGAACCCGTTTCTAATTTCATTGACAAAATTCTTTGGAATGTAAAAAAAACATGGAAGAGGTTCCTAATTTCAAAGATAAAAATATTTGTGATATACCAGGTGTAACAGCAAAATTGTTCATATCACGCAACAGCAGAATTGACTATCCCACAAAAATGTTTAATATCTAAAAAGGTGCTAAACTAATTGAGTTTCTTCTTTCTGGGTTTTTAGGTAAGATGTTTAGCTATCTTGACAGCATTTGTTATAAGAATCACTGAAAACCCCTTTGAGTTATTCCTCTCAAAAGAGAGCAGGTTAAAATCATTTTCTGTCAGCCCCACTGTCTTCCCAACTGAGCAATGGTGAGAGGAAAAAGGTCATTCATATTCTGGCTTACATCTTCAAAGCCCATTCAATAACCATCGAGAAAATGGTGAATAAGTTTACAAAAGAGGGAATAGTAGAGAGGAAAGCTGGATCAGGAGGTTACAACAGGAAGAGGGATCCTCATTTCAACTTAGAGCTATAGTGATCAATTAGAAAAGATCCAACTCAATCCATAAGACGTTTGGTACATGAGAGAGGAGTTTCAGCTTTGATAGTCTAAAGAGCAGTGAAAAATCGTACATCGCAGGTAGTATCTCACAAATCACAATGCATGCAACCAGTCTGAAAAATAACTCACTCTCCAACAAACGCAGTAGCCAAAATACCCGAAATTTTCTCTCGATTTGAGAACACCAACTGTTTTTATCGACTGAGCATTTTTTTCATTCATCGACAGCTGGGAGAAGATGTTCAACTTTTGCATATTGAAATACTTTTTTATAACAACTCCTGCAATGGACTTGTTTTTCAATTTAAATATTCCCTCTTCAGCATGTCAAGTGGAATACGTGCCCCTTTTTTATTTGTAAGTAATTTTCTTTTTCACCACATTTTCCATCGTAGTATACATGCAACACTCTGTCGCTTGGTTTGACGAGGTAAGTCGCTGTTTTCTTTGCTATACTGAATTTATAAAACTCATCAAGGTTATTGAATATTCTTGAGTGTGTAATACCCCAACTCATAGCCACTTAATATATATTTCTTTTTGAAATTCCATCCTTACTAATATATTTTTTTCTGGAGAGGGAATTACCATCTTCATACAGATTTCTTAAGAACAAAGTATCTTTTACCTGATTCTTACTGCATATCTGCTTATTATATTTTGAAATAATCCCTTCACTTAATTCAATATCTGTGAATATACTTACTTTACAAGGGTCACATGACCTTGCCTCTCAATTAGTAACTGATGCATAAAGTTGACAGAAGTTTCAATTTAGTTAATTTTGTTGCAAACAGAAGACAAGGTTATATGAGATAAACAGTTTTCATGGACACCTTTTGGTGAATATTTATTAAAAAGTTGCTTTTTTATTTTCATAAAATGGAAAAGAGCTGATAGTTTTGATAATGACTTAGATGGTCAAATGTATTCAACAACTTAAACTTTTAGTAGTTTATCCACACATAAAATTCATATATACAGTCGATTGCTAAAGATACTAAAAAAATGTTTGGCTCATTCTATCACTTCAAGAAGCATTAAGCTTTATGCCAGATTTTATCATAGACCAGAATTCTTAGTCAGTTTAGACCAAAAATGAAGTATTGCTGCAATATCTGGGTTTCAGCTGTTCAGTCCTCAGTTTCTGGCTTTGAGGTTCATTTTTTTTACAGTGCGTTTTTCTCTTTACAAGGCCCAAGAGCTACTCAAGGAATAGGGTTACAGAGTAAGAGGCACAGTTTATGCAGATATGTGAAGAAGATAATGGTTAACTCTATATTTGAACAGTTTAAGATTGTAGTGATTGAAAAAACATCCTCTTGAGAGTTGGTTCTACAAAGCAGTGGTTTGTGGAAAGAAGCTGCCTGAGTGGAACTTACATCTCACCAATGGAATGCACAGGGAATGAGGGTGGTTCACTACAATGTCTTAACCGTGAAGATTAGAACTAGTGGGACTAAGGAATGTAGCTTGTCTGAGCACTTGCCATGGAAGTAGCAATAGAGCAGTGAGAGGTTTGCGACATTTTGTCTCTGAGAGAGATGTTGCTGAGTGTAAAATGATTTATCACCCCCAAGAACAAGGAGACACTTTTGAACTCTATCAAGAGTGGAAAGTGAAGACTGGGCAGCTCCTGCCGATTTTAGGCTTGATCTGACTCTTGTAAAGGTAGAGGATAGCAGAAAGAGTCAGGTATATACTGGAGTGGCACAGGGAATTGACCATTTTTCCTGTGTCTTTTGTGATGGGTGATATGTATGAGTTCTACTTGATATTTGGGTTGAGTTTGAGGCCCAACAGTTGCTCAAGGCATCCATTCATTGTGACTTCAGGCAACAGAAATGTGATTCTACAGAAGGTTACTGAGAATACCATGTACTGAACATGACAAAGTTTTCGAGAAAATACAAGGAAATGAACACTTATACTTAACATCAGAAAGAGTGAATTGAAATTTCTAGGGCATATAATGAGGGGGCTTAGAAAATTTAATACTCACAAGGCATAAAATAAGGCAAGGGGAATAGAGGAAAGTAGTGCATAACATACCTAATGAGTTTGTGTAAATAGCAGAACAGGGATTAATAGTGATAGTGAAAAGACAAATAATATTTATTATTTAGCTACATAGAACAGGAAATTGTGGAGAGCCATGATTGCCAACATCCTGAAGGAACATGGCATTTAGAAGGAATGTTATTAATACAACCAATTAAAAAGCAGAAGGAATGCATAAATAATTTTAATTTATAACATTGTTCTTTTTCTTATTAGCATAAAACTTTTAAGTATGACAAGGTGAAAATTAGTACCAAAATTAAGAAATTAGGATCCAAATTAAGAAATAAGTACTAAAATTAAGTACATTTTTAGCACAAAATGTATCTAATGTTATCCCAGTCCCTAATTTAGAGAAACTAAGTGAAATTTATAACTTTCTTAAGGGCTGTGTATATTACACATAAAAATATTCATGAAGTAAGCCTCAAACTTAAGGCTCATTTAAAATTCACTAATACTAATAAAAAATGTATACAATGTATACAATGTATTTGATCTTTCCTGTTTTTATCATTTTTGGTCTGTTGTATTTGTCTCTCAAAATGGCTGAATTTTTCTAGATTTCTTGATATTCTGACCATCTGTTGACCAGTTCTGTATGTTTTGTCACCAATCTCTCTCTCTCTCTCTTATTCATTTTTTTTTCTTTTTAATCAGTTTCTTCTCATTGGTTTGACCATATTGTTTTTGTAATCATCTGCTAATCAATTTTCTAAACAGGGATATTTAGCTGCTCTTTGTCCAAAATAACAAACAGAAAATGAAATGGATATTTATTCACAAAATCTTTACTCTATTGACAACCCCAGCTGAGCTAGGTGGCTCCATCCAGTTTACATTTATCATCATCAATTCAGGAAGGGGTCAAGCTTGTCAGGCTCAGCCTGAGCAAGTCAACATTCAAGTATATTTATTTCAAAGGCACAAAAGTCTTTTGTAGTGTTTTGTTTTCATTCTTGACTTCAGCTGGATCCATAATTAATTGTTTTAACTCTGTGCCTCAAAATATTGACCGAAATACATTTTGTTGATACTGTTGATAATAAAGAAGAAAGTAAGTAAGTAAAAACAATGGAATAAAATTAATGTGGCTAGTCAGGCTGTGTAGATCTGAGCCCTTTCATGATGGAGACATGCTTAATATGCAATGTATTTCTTGTTTTAATTCTATAAATAATCTTTTAAAAATCTCTAATGACTTGTATGCCCTGTTTTTCAAAAAACATTTTTATTTCAACTTATTGTTTTCAAATGTTCATTTTAAATAATTTATTCCATACAGTATAAGGTTTTTTAGTGGAATGATCAATTGAAAAGTCAGGCAAATGAAATTTAGCCTGACTTTAGTCAGTGAAAATCAAAGAAACTGCCAGCCATATCTCTTCAACTGAAGGGTTACAGTGAGGAGTATGACTTGAGTAGTGTTGAGGGTAAATAATAATAGTCATCAGTACTGATCAAAAACGTACAATAAATTAAACTAAAAATTTAGACAGAGAGATACATAAACACACTGATGCATAGACATATATGCAAACACACACTCAAGATAGATACAGAGGTTTTACACATCTGGAAAATTTTTTTTATAGAATTATTGCAATTAAGATTAAAATACCAAAATGTGTTTTTTCTTTATTTCATACACAAAGATTTTAAAAAATTATATATTTTCATTAGAATAATTGAATCATTTTAGCAACTAAGTCATACCAATAGTATATTTTGTTAAAGATTGTAATCAGCCTGACAAATATTGATGACCTAGAGTTGCCACTGATATATATATATATATATATATATATATATATATATATATTCCCAGTGAACAGTGATCACAACTAAAAGTTTCACGCATTCTTATGCAATCATCAAGGGCAACCACCTGAGAAAGCGTTAAACTTTTAGCTTTGGTCAGCCACTGTTCACAGGGAATTTATTTGGATATATTAAGGTCTGCTAGTTAATATGGCATTGAGCTCTCTTTCTCTTGTGTGCCTCTGTAGAAGATTCTCTCAGGAGTTACTTATTTTATTCAATATATATATATATATATATATATATATATATATATATAAATTATTTTAAAAAAAGATTCCATCGCTACATAGGAATTACCATGTTTCAAAAACAGAAGCTAAAAACTTCCAATTCAATTATAGAAATTAAATTAAATTAAAGTACCTAGTTCTGTTTCATCCTCAAGTGAATTTTGGAATAACTAATTTTCAAATTTACGGACATTTATAAGCATATACATTCATAATATTAGTTTCTATGGATATGAAAAGAACCAATCATTTTAATAAGAGGTGGTAAGGTATTCATTTTCACTGACAACTATTGTATCAACATATTTACTTTCAAAAAGAGGTTAAGTCAAGGTAGGGTCAGAGTGCCTTTTTTCAAACGAATGATGACATCTGTTTAACACATATCGTCTGTTCTTTTTCACTGGCAGAAAGTTTTTGGCACTTTTGTTACGTCATTAAATTTGTATTTGTATATATAAAGATTTTTTTCTGAAAGTGTTGTTTGTATATGAATACGTCATATTGAACTACAATTTGATTTTGTTGACGACTTCTTAAAGGGTTTTTTTTGCTTATGATTGGGTTAAGTTTTTAAACCTATTGCTTTAATTGAACTTGTTTATAGATATTGAAATTTTTTAAGTTAATTATTTAAGGTGAATATTTGTTGGTGTCGGAAAAAAATTGTTATCTGATGTCTTTGATTTAATAAATTTTTGTTTTTTTAAACTTAATGTGTAGTTTTTCATGTAGGCATAAAGGGCATGGGTCATCCCAGGTTTTGCAAGTTCTTGTTCTATTTATTATTTTCCATTTTAATTTTGGTGTTTTATTTGTTTCTTTTAAATGCCAAAAATATTTAGATAGGGATGTCTGATTTCTATTTCTAATATCATTGAAGGAGCTTTTGCGTTGTCTCCACCTTATTTTAAATTCATTCTTCGTGGATCCTATATATATCTTTTCAATGTTTGGATTCTCAATGGATGAGATTGTGCATTGGTATACTACAGATTCTATACGGTATTTATTATCCAACAGGCAATCTTCAGGGTTTCTACAATCACATAATTTTTCATTATTTTTGTCTAATTTTAATTGAGGGTTGTTATTTATTTGATTTTGGTATGCGTGTTTTTTCAGGATTTTATTATTGTTTTTTTATGATTCTTTCTAGATTTTCAGTGCAGCTGTAACTTAATTTTAGGTTGTTTTTATTAAAGATCTTGCTAAGTTTGCTATGAATAGGAAAGTGTTTTTCAATTAAAGCTAGGAATTTTGGTCCTAGTTTACTGCTAGCCATTTGGTTGAACGGTGGGGGGAGTATACCAAATGATTTTTCTTTTCCTGTGTTTCTTCTGGTTTGTACTATTGTTTTTTATATAATTAACGTTAGCGTTTTGGTATACACTATTTTTTAGAGCTATGTTGTAAAGGGGAAAGCTCATCAGAACAATTACCATTATCTTTATAGAAAATAAACGGGAAGGCTATTTTACAGTGGTGTAATAGTGACTGCAGCTGACATGGATTTTATGAAGAATCTCTCTCTATATATAGCAGAAGCAGCAGATCAGATGTGGTAGCAATATTCAATGCATGGATGAATGGTAGACTTATAAATATGTAAGATAGATTCTGGTGAAAAAAATTGTCCAGCACGACACAGTGAACCAACTTTCGTAGCTGCAGACCTAGCAACAATTTTTGATTTTGAAAATATTTTTAATATATATATATGAAGAAATATACTCTTAAGCTGTGCTATATTCATGGGATAAAGTGCTCAATATCAGAGATAGAGTGTGTGTAAATATAAAAGTGAACATTGAAGTCAACACTTAGAGGCGACAAGCTGTTTCATGCTAGATGCAATTGTGAAGCCACTATATATATATATATATATATATATATATATATATATAGCCTAAGGAGTATTTATTTTATATGTTAATTAGCAAACTCAAGGTCAGGACTATACATAAACAAGAACATTAGCCTTAAATCAACTTACTGGGAAAAGCCAGTTTCCCACCTCCCACAGACCCCCCACTGGCATATACATATATAAAACCTCTCTCTGTAAGGCATAGTGACATAATCTGAATATTGCTTTATTTGTGAAACTGACAGTTACCATGCAGTGTTGAAATTCTCTATTCATATTCTTTCTGTGTGTGGGTGTGTGTATATATATATATAAATTATTTTCAGATAGGGTGTATCTGTAAAGGAACGAAATGAATAAAAAGACAAGAGGAAGAACTATTCTTAGCTGACATATTTCATCCTCTGACTGACTTTATCAAGGCAAATATAGCATTTATTTTGTTGCACGTTTATATACAAGAATGAAGTTGTCATTTGTTTGTCAATTCTTTCAAATTTGAGAAAGTTCATGAATATTCATCAGGTGCTTAAAAGGTCAGTCAAAACATGTGGAGGACACAAAGTGCCATAATTCAAAGTCTCTCTTTCTCTGTTTCTCTCTCTCTCTCTTTATATATATATAGAGAGAGATAGAGAGCATTGAACTGTCATCTCTGTGCAAAGTGCTATATAACTTAAACATTATTTTTAGTGGAAAACCATATTTGAGTCGATGCTCCATTTACTTATTAAACAATATATTTATTATTGTCTACCAGCCTGAATATTCGATATAAACATTTAAGGCAAATCCATAGTGCTGCTTCAAACTTACGCCCGACTTTTATCAGTAATACAACAGTATTCTGCCAATCTCACTGCAAAAATGATTAAAAATCTTAAAGGCTTTTCACATCACAGTACAGCAACACACTACTATCAATAAAATTTGATTAAATGTAAGTGCATAAATGTTAAAATGCCTTTGAAACGTAATTCCATTTTAGCAACATGACACTAAAATCTATTCCATCACCAAAGACAGTTAACATAAATGCTCCACTCACTAGATTTCAACTTCTACATACTTTCTTTGAAAAGCATTAATGATGGTCAAAAGTACTCTGAGTATTACACAATTTCAGCAAGTTTTTTTTTTTATACTCAGTTGATGCTTCTGTCCTGTCTTTTAAACAGGAGTAGGGGTTTATTCATTGTTCCTTATTTGTGATCAGGTTTCCATTTCGTTTTAAACTTTTTTACCCTCTTTCTTTCCCAATAGCCCTTTGCGTCTTAGTGGTATTATCACCTTGCTTAGCGTGAACTGATTGAAAAAAAAGACTGCACCTGACATCAAATGTCTTCATTGATATGAGGAGAGACTCACCAAAATTCTTTGTTTTATTCTATTTAATAAAACAGATTTGTATATTTTTTTTATTACTTTTGAATGTATATATTATGTTCCAAATTAAACTATCATAATATTTAGATCAAAATATATTGTATAAATTGTCATTATTTAAAATATCAGTGAAATATCTTATTTAATGATAAAACATGTAAAATCTAACACAGAACCAACTGTGTTGAGATATAAACTCTTCAAAACTTTTATAAGTTTAGTTAAATCATTTGTAAGAATAATTACTTTGAAAATCAAAATCTCACCTTGTCTCTTCTCATGTTTAAACTGTATTAGCATGGAAATGTTTAAATGTTATTGGCTTTAATATGTTACAAGCAATTATATTAATTTGATTCTCTGCCTTTGTGTCATAAATCTTCATCTTAATTTTTTATTTCTTCCCTATTGTAATTTAATTTGTTTCATCATTACTCTCCTTTACTTTTCTTTCTTTCTTCATTTACATTCTCGTAAAACATTTCTTTTTAAAGTTGACTTTTTCATCCTAACTCTATTTTGTACTTTTTCATCTACGCTCTTTAATAATTTTGTTTATTTCATTCTTGCTCTCCATTTTTTGCATGTTTTGCTCTCCTTTCTTTTTTCTATCTCCTTTGCCTCTATTTCTTCTTATACTCATCACTTCCCTTTTCCTTGGTCTTCTTTTCCTCCTTCATTTTTCTCCTTTTCTTTTCCTATTTTCTTGCCCATATTAACTTATTTTTTGCTCTTATTTTCCTTTTAATCTTATTTTCCTTTTCTTTTTGCTCTTTGTCCTCTTTCCGTTACTCTCTTTTTTCTTCTTTCCGTTACTCTCTTTTTTCTTCTTTCTGTTACTCTCTTTTTTCTTCTTTCCATTACTCTCTTTTTTCTTCTTTCTTTGCTCTTCTTTTCCATCTTTTCATTGCCCTTTTTTTTCCTCTCTTCATTGCTTTCTTTTTCCTCTTCTCATTGCTTTCTTTTTTCCTCTTCTCATTGCTTTCTTTTCCCTCTTTTCATTTGCTTTCTTTTTTCCTCTTTCTTTTATTCTCCTTTTCCTCTTTCCTTTCATTCTTTCTTCTAATTTTCATATTTTCTTACTCGTCTTTTCCTCTTGGTTCTCTTTTTCCTTCTTGTTCTCTCTGACTCCTACACCCTGCTTCAATATTATTTTTTATTTTATTTCCTAGTTTTTTAAAATTTTCTGTGGAGATAGTTTTAAATGTTTTTTTTTCTTTTTTTGAGTGAAAGAATTACACCATCTGTCAAATCCTGAAATGGTAATTTGACGAATAAGCAGGAGAAATTAGTTTAATTTCTTTTCTAGTGCATCAGTTATTGTGAAAGTACATTCACTTGCAGATAATGCTAAATTATACAAGATGTCTTTCATATCAACAATTTCTCATTTTCTGTCTGATGTAGAAACAAACTTTGTTCAGAGCATATTGATGAGTTGATTGGAAAGTTAGGCTTTCTGGAGTTGTTGGAATGCCTTTCTGATTATGTCTTTGGATAATCCAGGCTTCAATTTCAGTCATGAAAAATAAAGGAAGATGAAAAGAGACGACTATAATTTGACGTCTTTATTGCCAATGACTCACTGACTTGTCGCTTTGATTTTCTTCTTTCTCTCTATTAATGTCATTGTTAGCAGAGACTTTCGTAAAATTGTAGCCAGAAGCTCTCCAACCATCAACAGGTGTGATGCATTACTAAAAATAACTTCTGTGAAAAAGTTGTGGCCTGTTGGCTCATTTTAAATATTCATTGTTCTTTTTTTTTAAGTGAAGGTTTTGTCTCCATCTTTCATTTCATTAGTGCAAGTGATGCACTTTCATCTTTGACACAAATATTGTTAGTTTCCTCTTTTCTCTCTACATGCATTTCATTATTACTTTCTCTTTCTCTTTACTTTCCTTTCCTGTTTCCTTCTTTTCTCCTTACTTTTCTTCTTTCTCTCTTTCCTCTTACTTCTCCTTCGATATCATTTTTTTTAATCATTTCACCCCAAGCAAGGCAACAATGCCACTAAAGTGCAAAAGGTTACTTCGTTTGAAAAAATATGAGAAAAAGAAAAAATAGTTCTAGTATTTAATGTATATACTTTTGAATGCATTGATTTTGAGGAAATCTGATAAAATATTAACAAAAAAGAAAGAAAAAAAGACAAAAAATAGTAAGATATTAATTGGAATAATCCATAGATTAACACTTAATGTATTTTTTGGTTGTTACTAAGATGTTTGCAGCTAATTTCTTTGAAAAACTAAGCAAAGTATTATGAAACAGGAAAATTTCATTAGAAACAAAGAAAAGAAAAAAAAAAACTGAACTGTGGGTCCTACTATAGCATGAGGTCTACCTCAATATGTCGTGCCTCTCCCCTCACAAGGCTATCAGGTGAGGTGAGGTATAACATGAATATATCTGTCTCACATTTTCTAAACACATGAAACAGGAGGTAGACCTCACACTATAGTAGCACTGAACTGTAATGTCAAGCATCCTTTATGGTAGTGAAAATATATATGTATATAATTCAATTTGCAATAAAATATGAGATATTTTATGAGTATTTCATGATGCCAGAAATTCATTTATTTTTTTTTTAGTATTTTCCCCTTGTGTTTAGGGGCTATTATTTAATTATTTACATAATTTCCTTGTTTTTATAATGTTTTTAACATTTGGCTTCTTTTAATCTGTGTACCCTTCATGGAATTTTAAACTTAACACTTTATTTAATCAATTAGAGGAGATTATTCTTGCTCCTGTGTCTAGGGTAGGTTTATAATTTTTCCTATAGTACAGTGTAACCCGGATATAAGAGAAACCCGGATATAAGAGAGGTTTTTCTCTGGTCCCAAATTAGAGCCATACTTACCTAAACAAAATAGACCAAACCCGGATATAAGAGAAACCCGGATATAAGAGACTTCGTCTCCGGTCCCGACAACTCTCTTATATCCGGGTTACACTGTATTTAATATCCAAATCAAAATTCTGAATAAATTCATGTTTTATTTTGTTTCATTTTTTCTTTCTGATCTCTGATGATGACTCCTTCAACTGGAATATGCTTGCTCCAAATGGAGTTCTCCAGGCATTCAGCAGATTGTTTCATACCAGGACAGACAATCCATTTGCCACAATAAGCAAATTTAAAGGAAAGAACACAACTCTCATGCAAATGTACGTGATATTTGTCAGCTTTTGTGTGATGGAGCACGTCAACATTATTGCTCTCCGTCCCTCTGGCTAACCATTCACAAGTGGGGCAATAACCAGGGGAGGAAATTGGTAACGTAAAGTCATGTTGTTGGAGTTGCCGTCTTTCTCTGAGATCCCAAGATCTGATGGTGTTAACCAAGCCACCAATCCACAATTTTGTACCATTATGTTTTTGGTATCTGTCTATATTTCTGAGATGAGGTATTATGTACACTATTTACATTATTCGGACTATTGTTCTCATCTTTGTCGCCGTATTTATTACAATGTTTCAGCCGTTGTATGCTCCGGCCTTCTTCAGGTGGTTGGAATGTCGAACTGAACCCTTTATTTCGCTCACTGGGGTAGACTGTTCTAGATTCTCAGGGACACTATGCACAGTGGATAAAGGCATTAGTTAGATCCAGTGACAGGACCCATGGAGTGTGAGTTCAATACCCGGTTAAGGCAGTGCAGAACTTGCAGAGGGAAATTAACAGGAGATAACTGATAACTGACATCCATTAAACATGGCATGTGGAACTAGAACAGTCTACCCCAGTAAGCGAAATAAAGGGTTCAGTTCAACATTCCAAACACCTGAAGAAGGCCGGAGTGTACAACGGCCAAAGTGTTGTAATAAATATGGTGACAAAGATGAGGACAATAGTCCAAATAATGTAAATAGTGTACATTATGTTTTTGTTTGAGTATTTTCCACCATCTCAGTCACTAACAAGAACTAAATCTTATCAAAATCATAGACAAAATTTTTATTGGATACATTTTGTTATTTTTTGGAATATAACATTTTAAATTGAAATTTATAGGTATGTTTAAAGGATGTCATGTACAGACGAGTTTCACCAAGCTTGACAACACTGGAAAATGAATATATTATATATTTTTTTTTACTCATATAATTGTTGTAACATACCTACGGACAATAATGGGTATATCTCCATTCATATAAATACAGTAGTAAATACTGTATGTTGATCTGCAGTTGGAGATTCATTGTGGAATTCACTTGACTGACTTCTCGCAGTTGACTACTTTTTCTAACCACTGCTGGTGAATCTATATGTGATGTTCTTCTAAGTATTATCATTCATTACCAACCTTTGTTTGATTATTCATTAACCTTCTCTAAGTTACAACAGTAATGTATTTTATACACAATTTAAAATGCTTTCACCTGTGGCAAAAGATATTTAATGTGGTTTCTTTCTTTTGTATTCAAGTTTTGTGAGTCTTTTTTTTTCAGTTTCTCTTGTGTAGTATTTTGGTATTAGCTACTAACATTTAACTTATTATAAGAGTTCTATTTCGGTTATTTACATTATTTATATCTGGACTATTGTCTTCATTTGTTGTTGCTATCACAATGTTTCGGCTGTTGTGCCCTCTGACACTCCTCAGATATGTATTTATCTGGGTAACCTACAGGGAATTCTGAACTGAACCCTTTATTTAATTTATAGGAGTAGACTGTTCTCATTCCACTGCCTATGTTCTAATTCTTATTTTTAGTATTGCTCAGTTATGGATCACTCATTTCCAGGAATTGAACTCACAATTACTGTCACCAAATTCATGAATCAATGCATTAATCCTCTAGGCTATTGTTCCATCAGATAATTCTCTGGGGAGAACTTGAAGTCTTAAGCCTAACCTGCCTGCTAATTAGTGCTGCTGTCATGCTTGACTGCTGCTCCTGCTGTTGGAAACTTGCTGTCATTTGACTAACTTCCTTTATTAGTGACTCCTATATCATTTATTTCTCTAATAGATCTGTTAAGGAGGTTCTCGTAGCCTAGCATAGTAAATGCCCTGATTGTTTCATATGTTTGTATTTTGGTTGTTTTTGATGATGACTGATAAAAGTACAAATTGAATTATCACTTAAAATCTTACGCACACATTGTTGATTGCATTCAATAAAACCTAAATTAATTTTTGCTGCCTAAATATACATTAAGAGTTGTCATTTTGACATGTGTCTTGATGTGTTTTATATACTAGAATTCACCGAGTTCATTGCTAAAGAGATGGTGACTATTAAACTGGTTATGATGAATGAGGCATGGGATAGGAATGAAAGGGGCTATGAGGGTGATTTGACTCTGTGGAAGTAGCATGCAACTAAAGAATCTCATCTGAACACTTACCATGGAAATAACAATATGGTAGCAGTATAGCACCTGTGATAAAGTGACTACAGAGGGAAGAATAAGTCTACCCCCACAAGACTGCATAAACAATTTTTAACTCTGTCAAGGCTGGAAAGTGAAGTCTGAGCATATATTCTACATGTTTTAATTATTAAATTTCCACTATTATCACAAAAGGTCTTATCCAAATTACATAGTGATTTCTCTATAATTTCTGATGGTAATAAAAAAATTTTTTCATATTTTGATTTTCTTTTAAACATTTTGTCTCAAGTAAGGAAATAAAGTCACTAAGATGTAAAATATTACTGAGTGTTAGGGAATATGGGAAAAAAACACTTTTAAGGAAAGAGAAAATAAAAGAACAGGAATTAAGAAGACAGAAAATAACGATTGACATTGCATGAAAATTTTCGAAGATCAAAGTTGACAGTAAAGCAAAAAGCTGGAACAGTGTTCCACAAACGAGAAGTGTGAGAAAAGAAACTGTTAACAAAGAACTTACTATTACACCTATAGGCATTTCAACTGTAAAAGGATGAGCCCTTGCTGCCAATCTAGTACTGCACTTCACTGTCAACTTTGATCTTCAAAAATTTAAATACAATGTCAATCTTCTGTCTTCTTCATTATTGTTCTTTCATTGTTTTCTCTCTTAAATAGTATATTTTTCTCCTATTCTCTAACACTTAGTAACCCCTTGTGTCTTAGTGGCTTTACTGCCTTGCTTGGAGTAAAATGACTTAAAAGAAAAACAGAAATGTAGTGTAAGTGTCCTTTTGTTTCCGTTTTCTCTAAAACTTTGTTGTTACTCACATATTCAGCCCATAGAATTCTCAGCATCCTTCTGTAGAAACACATTTCTTTTGTTTCAAGTCTCTTCATCTTTGGTGAGATTTTTTAGCGTTCAGGGCCATATAGGAGGACTAATATTACATAACAGTTCAGTATATTTTTCTTTCTGTTTAACAACATTTTCCTATTTCTTAATACTTTGCTTAGCTCTTGGTAGGCATCTTTTGCTATTCCATTGGGCATTCACATTTTAGTATTGCATGTTCCATCCTTTATTTAAACACTTCCCAGATATTTAAATTGTTGTATTTGTTTGATTTTGGTACCTCTGATTTGTCATTTTGCATGTTGAGCTGTTTCTTTTTCTCACAACTATGCATTCTCTTTTTTTGCAATTGAATATTAGTCCTTTCTTCTTGCTTTCCTTCACTACATTTTGTAGGACTTCTTGCAGCCGTCTGTATATCTTATGGTTTTAAGATTATGACCACCAAAAAATGAATCCTGGTAGAACTTCTAATTCTCTCAGAATTGCATCACTGTATAAGTTGAATAAGTCTGGTGAGAAGGTACATCCTTGCCTTACACTCCTTTCTATTTTTGTATATTTACTGAATTCATTTTTTATTCATATAGTTTCTGGATTATTCTAATATTGTTCCTGTTGAATCTTAGGGAAGGTTACTGAATAGAATAATCACATGAAGGTTGGTAATGGTAGGACACGAACAACACATATAAGCTTCGCCAGTGATGTGTAGAAGTAGTAGTCAACCGCTAGAAGGGAGTCAAGTGAATTCCACAATGAATCTCCAACTGCAGATCAACATACAGTATTTACTACTGTATTTATATGAATGGGGATATACCCATTATTGTCCGTTGGTATGCTGCAACAGTTCCCAAAGATATCAAGCTGAGCTAGCAGTTTTAACAGTTCTTTGTGATGTGCTTTATCAGATGCTTTTGCATAATCTATATAGCAGGTATACATGCTTTTGCATTTGCGTTGCTCTTTCTGGTATCCTTTTGAAGATGAACATTGCATTCCTTGTTCCAGTGTTTTCAAGAACCTGTACTGTTCTTGTTCTATTTCCAGTTCGTACATTTTTGCCTTCATGAATTGCTTTGTCATAAAAACTGCACATGCACACACACGCACATGCATTCACAGAGTAAATGTTTGGTTGCTAATTCTTGACTATGTCCATCTGCTCGGGTGGCTAGCTAATCCCTGTTGCAGATACCTGCTCAGGCACATTTGTGTTTCTTCAAAACCTACAGAACCGACTTGTTGTTTATGCTGCAACTATGCTAAATGGATTTTAGTTGGTGTTTGTGAAAGAGAGCACGTAATCTTTTTTAATCTACATTATCCTGAAACCTGCAGTCATGGTGACTTGTGACTTCATGCCAACACAACCATGAAGAGGTTCCAAATGGTTTTGTCTGCCCAATTTCACTTAAAAGATATTGTCAACCCAGGTATGGTTTTCAAGCACTTTCAAACAGTGTTGCATGCATGACTTGATATTATCATAAAGTCAACTCCGTGACGAATGGACCCTGGTGAGATATGAACCCGGGTTTCAGGGTTAGAATACTAATATTATAACAACTCGACCATGCACTCACTTATCTTTCAATATGCAATCTTTTCCACTAAATTACTTATTTAGTGTGCCACTGAACTCTTTTTCAGTTACACATCTCTCATCTCAAGATACAGTGTGAATATACAATGCAAAGATATTTACTGCAAATTGTAGAGTTGAAAAATAAATGACCATCATTTCCTTTTTAATTTTCTTTTTTAAATATTCTAATTGGTTTGCACTTAGTGTTTGGTTTGATAATAACCACACGTTATTTCACTAATGAAACATTGTTTATTTACAAGTATATTTTTTGGTTTTTCCTTCATTTCTTTTTTATTTGCCCTTCCCACATTTGACCGAAAGCAATTTGGAACACATATTTGAAATAATCGTTGTTTAATTAACAAAACAATAGTGCTGTTGTGTTAGTTATTATTTCAGGACTTTTGCATTTTTCTTCTATGTGTCATGTCCCTTCGGGATGTAGGCAATCATGGCTCTCCACAATTTCCTGCCCTTTGTATTTCTTAATAAATCTTTTCTTTTTCTTATCTTTCCGAAACCCTGTTCTACCTTCTATTTTCACAAACTTGCTAGGTAGGTTATGCATTGTTTTCCTCCATCCATCTTGCCATCAATATGTCCTGCGAATATAACATTTTCCAAGTCCTCTTTCCTGATTATGTACTCAAGAAAATTCAATAATCTCTTGTTGTTGCCAAGTGTAAGTCTCCTGTTTGTTTCCATTTTCTTGTTGCTCACATGGTATTCTCAACATCCTTCTGTAGAATCATATTTCTGTTGCTTCAAGTCTCTTCTTCATCTTTGAGAAGATTGCCTAGAATTCACTGCCGTATAGGAGGACTGATATCACATAACAATTCCGTACTCTTTTCTTTGTTTCTGATGAAATTCTCATATTTATTCATATTTTACTTAGCTTTTGGAAAGGATCTTTCATTATGCCAATGCACCTTTCAGAGATTTCAGTGTTTCATACAGGTTTTTAAAGATTTATATAGTTGGTAAAACTATCTCACAAGCTCTGTTTCTTACATATTTTTTTGTATTTATAAACATACACATACATATATACACACACATATATATGTATGGGTGTGTGGCTGAGTGATTAGAATGTTTGCTTTCTGACCATAAGACCTGGGTTCAAGTCTTACTACAATTGATTTGATAGGAAGGAGACTTCATGATGTTATCGGTCTGGAGGGGGATGATACTAGCATGTGGTACCTTTGGAAAGTGCCTGAAAACCATGCCATGTGTTGACCCAGGCCTTGTGAGCGAAATAGGGTAGGCGGACCACTTGGAGGCCATTGATAGCTGTGCTAGCATGAAGTCAGGAGTCATCGTCACCGAGGGTTTGAGTGTGCTAGCATTGTTCATCATAATAGATAACACTCTCTCTCTCAGTAACTGTAACTAAGGTTTGCTCGGTATAGTTGCAGTATAAACCACGGGTGGGCTCTGTAGGTGTTGAACAAAGACAAATGTGCCTGAGCGAGTGTCTGCAATAGGAATTGGCTTGCCTCCATAGTAGATGGGTATCCTTGAATACAAGTGGTTAGCTATTATTATTATTATTATTATATATATATATATATATATATATATATATATATATATATATATAAATATAGGTAACTATACTCGTGTCGAAAAACCTTCGAACTCTTGATTTAACAACAGCCAAATCAATCATGAAGGAAAAGAAGGTTTTAAAAAAAGAAAGAGCCAGGAACATGAAAGTCTGTCGAAAATAATCGCACAGATACAGGTTCAAGGCCCAAAGAAAAAACCCCGATACGAGTAAACAACTAACTAAAGAGCTCAATACAAGCGTAGAGCAAACCTAGTCAAACCTAATGAGCCAGACACACCTACCAAGGTTTCACTTAGGCAGATCGTCAGGGTCGGCTGGCTAAAGAGGCAACAGAAACTGGCATATATATGGAGACGACCACCAAGACAACACCACGTGACCAAGGAAGAGAAAAAAAAAAAAAAAAAAGGGAAAAAAGAAAAAAAGAAAAGCGACAACGGGGGGTGGGTATAGATTTATTCAACTAACTAAAAGGAGAGGGGATAATTAAAAAAAAAAAAACAAAAAAAAAAAACACACAAACAATAATGATAACGCTACAATCGGGAGAGAGAAGCTTATTAGGTTTGACTATATATATATATATATATCATTCGCAGACAGTACTGTTTCGCTGTATCACAGCTCCTCAGTGCAACTAGACAACTGAATGCTTCAAGCTCTGATTGAAATCCAACCGATTTGGTGTCAATCAGAGCTTCTACCACTGAGCCATATTCACTTGACAGAATATATATATATATATATATATATATATATATATATATGACGACTGTATGAAAAGTAACAGGACTTATCTGTCCTTTAATGTGAGAGGCATTGTCTGCAGTGAGTTTTTGCCACAAGGGAGGAAGATGATCAATCAGCAAGTCTACAAAGACATCCTGTAGCATTTGCTTTGCTCTGCTCTGTGCTCGAGAAGAGGAGAATTGTGATAGGACAAATTGTGGCTGCTTCACTACAACAATGTGTCTGCGCCTGGAAGAACATTGCCATACTGGAACAACCTCCTTACTCTGTGTGACTTTTTCTTTTCCTCAAGCTCAATGGGATCATCAAAGGGACCCATTTTGAAGGTGTGGAGGCCATCAAGAGGGCTGTAACGATGAAGCTGAGGTGCATGACAGAGAAGGATGGAAAAGCACATTAGTCACGAGGGGGATTAATTTGAAAGAGAAACTATATAGTTTGTTGTTTGGATTTGAAATAAATTGTTTGTGACACCAGTCCTATTAGTTTTCAGACAGACCTTGTGTGTGTGTGTGTGTGTGTGTGTGTGTGTGTATATATATATTCAAATGTAAAAGA
This sequence comes from Acanthosepion esculentum, assembly GCA_964036315.1. NCBI lineage: Eukaryota > Metazoa > Mollusca > Cephalopoda > Sepiida > Sepiidae > Acanthosepion > Acanthosepion esculentum. The sequence goes on from OZ038498.1 coordinate 33,305,450, forward strand.
ACGAAGAGTAAGATTTCAGGGTTCAAAACATTAATTTAAAATAGGGCTCACTACAAAAGTAGAGCAATAAATATTTGCTTATTATGCAGTGTTACATTAGAACATGCACATACCCACTACAAAACTGTAGATCTTGTTTCAACATTAAAAATTTTTTCTAACATTTCATCAGGTGGGAAATCATGGCTGCACACACTATATATATATATATATATATATGTATATATAGGGTGTAGCAGAAATACCTCCGACATAATGTAAAACATTAACTAGATGTACACACAATTGTCACTCATGTGAAGGTCTTATCTGTCACACACTGTATATAATGAAGAAGGAATTTTTCAAAATGTCAGATTTTGGAAAATGGGTCAGGATGAAAACTTCTGTGCACAACTCATTTATTTATTGCAGAGCTAATACTTTTCAAAGATATCAATGAACCCTAGGATAAAGAAGCTTTGTTAAGCCCTTCAAGTCTGGAAGTGCTCAAATTCGCTTGTAAATTTCATATGCTTTTTTCTTATTTATTTTGTCCCAAGCAAGGCAACAATGCCACTAGAATGCAGGGGTAACCATAAGTGAAAGAGACTGAGAAGATTTAAAATGGGGGTGGATTGAGAAAAAGGCAAAAAAGGAACAGGCTTCAAGAAGACAAAAGATGGCGACTGATGATGCACTTAGTTTTTGAAGATTGTAGTTATCAAGGGAGCAAGAAATTGAAAGAGAGTTCCACAGGTGGGAAGTGTGAGAAAAAAACTGTTAGAGTAGAAGTCTCAATAGCACCTAGCTAGTTCATCAGTAAAACAGTGAGACCTAGTTGCCAATCTAGTAGCATGCTTAAATTCATGTAGTCTTGACACCAGGAAAAAAAGCTCATCTGAGCAGCAGACATGAAAATATTTGTAGACAAGACAGAGGTAAGCCACATGATGTCAGTGAGAAAGTGACTGAATTCAAGATGCCAGGTCATGATCATTTGTATTGCAGACCCTTCTTTGGATTTTGTCAAGAAACATGACATGCACAGTAGTCTCACCAGTCCAGATATGGCAACAGTATTCAATACACTGGCAGATTTAAAAATGTGCAAGATGGATTCTGATGAGAAAATATGGGGGGTGCATGGCATAGTGTACGAACCTTCCTCGTAGCAGACATAACAAGTCACTCAATATAGTCACTCCAATTCATGACTTAAAGCCAGGAAGCATCATAAAGTTGCCCACAATTTGAGTTGCATTGTATTTTAATATCACTTGATCAACTGATAATCAAAACACAGCATTAATACCACTTGTTCAACTAGTGATCAATACACAGCATTAATGCCACTTGTTCAACTGGAGATCAAAACACAGCATTAATATCACTTGTTCAACTGGAGATCAAAACACAGCATTAATACCACTTGTTCAACTAGCGATCAATACACAGCATTAAACCACTTGTTCAACTAGTGATCAATACACAGCATTAATGCCACTTGTTCAACTGGAGATCAAAACACAGCATTAATACCACTTGTTCAACTAGTGATCAATACACAGCATTAATATCACTTGTTCAACTAGTGATCAATACACAGCATTAATACCATTTGTTCAACTAGTGATCAATACACAGCATTAATGCCACTTGTTCAACTGAAGATCAAAACACAGCATTAATACCACTTGTTCAACTAGTGATCAATACACAGCATTAATACCATTTGTTCAACTAGTGATCAATACACAGCATTAATGCCACTTGTTCAACTGGAGATCAAAACACAGCATTAATACCACTTGTTCAACTGGAGATCAAAACACAGCATTAATACCATTTGTTCAACTAGTGATCAATACACAGCATTAATACCATTTGTTCAACTGGAGATCAAAACACAGCATTAATACCACTTGTTCAACTAGTGATCAATACACAGCATTAATACCATTTGTTCAACTAGTGATCAATACACAGCATTAATGCCACTTGTTCAACTGGAGATTAAAACACAGCATTAATACCACTTGTTCAACTAGTGATCAATACACAGCATTAATACCATTTGTTCAACTGGAGATCAAAACACAGCATTAATGCCACTTGTTCAACTAGTGATCAATACACAGCATTAATGCCACTTGTTCAACTGGAGATTAAAACACAGCATTAATACCACTTGTTCAACTCGTGATCAATACACAGCATTAATACCATTTGTTCAACTGGAGATTAAAACACAGCATTAATACCATTTGTTCAACTAGTGATCAATACACAGCATTAATGCCACTTGTTCAACTAGTGATCAAAACACAGCATTAATACCATTTGTTCAACTAGTGATCAATACACAGCATTAATGCCACTTGTTCAACTAGTGATCAATACACAGCATTAATGCCACTTGTTCAACTTGAGATCAAAACACAGCATTAATACCACTTTTTCACCTAGTGATCAATACACAGCATTAATACCATTTGTTCAACTAGTGATCAATACACAGCATTAATCCACTTGTTCAACTGGAGATCAAAACACAGCATTAATACCACTTGTTCAACTAGTGATCAATGCACAGCATTAATGCCACTTGTTCAACTGGAGATCAAAACACAGCATTAATACCACTTGTTCAACTAGTAATCAATACCCAGCATTAATACCATTTGTTCAACTAGTGATCAATACACAGCATTGATGCCACTTGTTCAACTGGAGATCAAAACACAGCATTAATACCATTTGTTCAACTAGTGATCAATACACTGCATTAAAACCACTTGTTCAACTGGAGATCAAAACACAGCATTAATACCACTTGTTCAACTGGAGATCCAAACACAGCATTAATACCACTTGTTCCACTAGTGATCAATACACAGCATTAATACCATTTGTTCAACTAGTGATCAATACACAGCATTAATACCACTTGTTCAACTGGAGATCAAAACACAGCATTAATGCCACTTGTTCAACTGGAGATCAAAACACAGCATTAATACCACTTGTTCAACTAGTGATCAATACACAGCATTAATATCACTTGTTCAACTAGTGATCAATACACAGCATTAATGCCACTTGTTCAACTGAAGATCAAAACACAGCATTAATACCACTTGTTCAACTAGTGATCAATACACAGCATTAATACCATTTGTTCAACTAGTGATCAATACATGGCATTAATGCCACTTGTTCAACTGGAGATCAAAACACAGCATTAATACCACTTGTTCAACTGGAGATCAAAACACAGCATTAATACCACTTGTTCAACTAGTGATCAATACACAGCATTAATACCATTTGTTCAACTGGAGATCAAAACACAGCATTAATACCATTTGTTCAACTGGAGATCAAAACACAGCATTAATGCCACTTGTTCAACTAGTGATCAATACACAGCATTAATACCATTTGTTCAACTAGTGATCAATACACAGCATTAATACCACTTGTTCAACTAGTGATCAATACACAGCATTAATACCATTTGTTCAACTAGTGATCAATACACAGCATTAATACCATTTGTTCAACTAGTGATCAATACACAGCATTAATACCATTTGTTCAACTGGAGATCAAAACACAGCATTAATACCACTTGTTCAACTAGTGATCAATACACAGCATTAATACCATTTGTTCAACTAGTGATCAATACACAGCATTAATGCCACTTGTTCAACTGGAGATTAAAACACAGCATTAATACCACTTGCTCAACTAGTGATCAATACACAGCATTAATACCATTTGTTCAACTGGAGATCAAAACACAGCATTAATGCCACTTGTTCAACTAGTGATCAATACACAGCATTAATGCCACTTGTTCAACTGGAGATTAAAACACAGCATTAATACCACTTGTTCAACTCGTGATCAATACACAGCATTAATACCATTTGTTCAACTGGAGATTAAAACACAGCATTAATACCACTTGTTTAACTAGTGATCAATACACAGCATTAATACCATTTGTTCAACTAGTGGTCAATAAATAGCATCTCAAAATCAACTAGTGACAACAGAAATTTACAACTATTACAAAGTTTATATTTTCAACACTCTATCTTATAATAAGGAGATTTAATTTGATAGCATTTGAAGGAGAAATCAATTTCCTTTTGTATAAAAAATCAACTTGTAAGACTTGATTTTCAACAGCTTTTGAGATATATCAGTTGAATTGTACTAACATCCCATAATCAGTTGTTTCAGCAGGACTCCAGGGATTTAATATTTGAAATCTCTAAAGTCTGATAGGGTTAAGGCAGTTTCTGCATATAACTTTGAAAGAAATGTTTCAGAACTATATTTTGCAAACAAATACGATCACACATACGATCTTCATTAAGCATATTTTTGGATGTTCTTATATTCGTTGTTTGTTGTGGAAAAAAGGGAAAATACACTGAGGATAGTCACCTTATATCTACCATTGCAAGATTTTTAGTAATCTCAATTTTGGACATGCTGCACTTTCACTGCAGTTGGGCCTAATCAGCTATTCCCTCTCTTTCATGCTGAAAGGCACTATCAATATTCAAATATTATTATTATTATCATGATGATAATAATGAAATTGAAATCTCAAAAATGTGGCACATGGGAACATCAACAATCCCTGTTGTAGTTGGAGCCCTCTGATTGATTGGAAAAGATTCCAGTAGACTCATTGAAGGGATTCCTGGAAGCCCATGCCTTAAAGAAATGCAAAAAATAAAGTGCTTTATCTATGTAAAATATGTCTGTTGTTGTAATTCTTTTTTTTTTTTTTAATTGGTCAGTTGAAAATGTCAGGATGCCATTTCTGACCTTAGGTCTCTGGGTGGGACCCAGAAAGAAATGTGTACCCCCAGAAATGAAAGGAAATAAAATAATAATAATAATGATGATGATGATGATGGCAACCAGGTGTTACTCATTTCTGAGCACACCTGTCTGCCAGGGTGGCTAGCCAAACTAGTGGAGGGACATTTACGTCCCAGACAATTGCATACATGGACATTTCTGTCCCTGGATAATTGCGTACCTCTGATAATTTTTTGAACTTACCATACTTTCTTTTCTTAAGAGTTGTTAATTACAAACCAACTTTTAATTATTCTAAACAAGTAAAATTAGTTAACATAAATTTTGAAAGAAAAAAAAAATTTTTTTTAAAAGAGTTGTTTAATATACAAATGTGCACACCAATATCTTTAATTACTCTAAACAAGTAGAAAGATAGTTACCATAAATAAGAAAAAGAGAGAAGAATTTCTTTTTTTAAAGCAAGAGAAAATTAAGTTAGCAGTTTCAGTTCGCTCTAGCAGTGTGTACCACAAACATCTAATAGATTCTAGATTTTATGGATCATATTTTTATTTGGAACCCATGGCTAAGTTCTGAAAACCAAACACTGATGGGAAAATATTTGTGGATGAGGAAAATTACAGCTACCCCTATTATAAGAAAAATGCCGATGAAACAAAACATGGAAATGTGTAGAATGATCTTGCCAGACTGTTAATGTGTAACTGCATTTAAAAAAAAAAAAATTTTATTTTTTTTAATTTAATTCCTTTTTTTCAAAATTTATGGTAATTGCCTTGAAAAACTTGAAAAAATTATCAGAGGTATGCAATTATCTAGAGACACATTTGTCTAGGGATGCAAATGTCCATGGACACAATTGTCTGGGATGCAAATGTCCAGTATGCAACTGTCCTAGCACCAGCCAAACTCTAATAGAGACACCTGTACTGTTGTTTGTACTGGAACTATACTGAGCAGACCTTACCGTTTCTGGGAGAGTGAGTGAATAATCTGGCATTATCAACTTTTAAACAAGGCCAGTATGCTGAAACCCTCAGTGACAAAAACAACCATCGACAACTTCTGTACATATCCATTTATCCAATTTCCCTCAGAAATCTCGGCTCAACCCATAATGTGTTTTTCAGGCACCTTTCCATAGGTACTGTGTGCTGGCTTCACCTCTCCAGGCCAATAACATCAGAAAGTTACCTCTCTGACCAGGGTAAGATTTGAACACAGATATCATGGTTAGAAATTGAACATTATAACCACTCAGCTACATGCTCGTTAATGTTAAACTATATACCTCAGATAAAAGTGAAAGTTTTACCTTTTTTTAAAATGTTATTTTATTGCACTTGACAAGTCATGCACAGGCTATTAAATGATTCTTTTAATGTTGATCAGTAAGCATATTATTTTCAGTTGTGCTGTTGCATTCGTATCCACCATTTTCAGCATTCTCTCAAAACTGGATGAAACAGAAAGCCATATTGTGCCAAATGTTTGTAGATAGATCTGTTCTAAGTGTCACTGTTCAAAGATTTTCTTCATTAAACTTTTCCTCTTGGTTTGTCCAACAAAAGATGCTGAAAATTGTTCATTTTGTACTTATATTCTTTTTAATCCTTTCTTTGCAGGTTGAGGCTTTTGAGATTTTATCATCTTTTGAGCTGTCATTTGCCAAATTGGCTAAATTGATATTCTTTGATCAACACAGTATGTACAAGGTAAGAACAATTTTTTTAAAAATATTTTTGTTTTTACCTTTCAACTTAAAAAAAATTCTTTATTCATTTTACTCAGCCATTTCTATCTCAAAGCCTCATTGACAAAACAACATTGCCAAAACATGCAGGTATATTTTTAAATTTGTAAAGATTTCTTAAAGAAACTTGTGCTTAAAAGTAACTCATGTTCTTGGAGCCACCATGGAAGAATATCTTTTCTGTTTTACTTTAGCTCCAAAATCAAGAACCAAAGAAAATTCTGCTATTTTTAAAAGAAAAATGACTAATAGATGCACACATGCACACACAATTATCATCTAAATACATTATCATCAAAATCCCCCCCAAAACAAAGTAGAATTATGATACCCCTACACACATGAATTTTATGCACAAACACTGCTTGACAAGACATATGTGCATGAGGCCTGCTTAACTACCAAATAACAAAACAATACAAAAATTAAAAATAGTAGAATTTTTTTCTTTTTCTCCACCAAATTTCATTCTCTGAGGAAGCTTTAATAAAAGTGAAATGTTAGATTTATAAACATTCTCGATTTGTTCCTTATCGCATCATTTTGTCAGATTCCAATCCATATTTGATCCCAATTTAATAAAGCAAATGGTTACTTATTTTCAGCTGTAAAAGATTCTCTACTTTCTTGTAAATCTCACTAATACCTACCATTTTATTTTGTTCTGTTTCGTTAGTTGATCCCTTTTTGTAGTGTTCAGCTATGCTTTCAATGTTATATCGCTCTCTCACAGACGCGCTGTTGCCTCGGTCTGTCTTTTTTACAAATACTTTCACGGTAATTGCTCCAATGAGCTGCTTTCGCTGGTTCCCAGGCCTCATGAATTTAAGCGTCCTACGAGGCTAGCATCCCATTCCCACCCCTTCACCGTTGAAACTGTTAGATGTAGACGTCTCTTCTACTCCAATAGCTTCATGTCTCGCACCTCTCGCCTGTGGAACTCCCTTACTTATTCCTGTTTCCCTGACAAATATAATCTCCAACTATTTAAGTGTAACATCAATTGACATCTCCAGTTGCCTTGATCTATCCACTTCCCTTCTCCACATCCTTTCACCTTTCATTCCTATCTGCTCTCGCTCCAAATCTTCTGTAACTCCCTTGCCTTGATCGATCCACTATCTTTCTCCACATCCTCTCCTTTACCACTCCTATCTGCTCTTCCTCCAACCCTTCTATAACCCCTTGCGTGATAGTGGCCTCCAGCCTTGCTTGGGGTGATACGCTTTAAAAAAAGATTTTTTAAAAAGTGTACATTTGTGTAGTAAACCTTCTATTTCATTACTTACCTATGAGTTTGTCTTCCTTATTTATTTCACTCTGTTATCTCAAAAATTTCAAAGTGTTGTCCTGAAGAAGTTTCTGAAGCTTGTCATTTAGGACATAAACGATTGTAATCATCCATTTCGGTAAATAAGAAGAGTTAAGCAGATTTAGCAATTGCTAAGTGTACCTTCATCTAGTTAACGTTCTATCTCATTTACTTACCTATGAGTTTGTCTTGCTTATTTATTTCACTCTGTTATCTTGAAAACATGAGATACAACATAAAATTTCAGAGTTTTGGAAATCAGAGAGCAGAGTTCCAATTCCAGTCAAGTTCGTTATATTCACTTATGCGCAAATAAATTTGGGAAAGATATGGATCCACCTCCTCTCCCTCCAGCTATGGATTAATTAGTAGAACTCGTATCAGTAAATCATTATCATCTCCAAAAAACAAAGTCTTACAATCTAAAAATATTTTCTGGCTTTAAATAACCTGCCAAAGGTTGATAAGTTGTAAAAAAAGAAATCAATCTTTGGAAAGAGAGTGTCATGTTAACAGGAGAATTACAAGAGGGTCTGAAAATGAGAATGGCTTTATATGGCAGACAATTTTCAATTTATTTCTTATTGCTTCTTTAATTTGATCCATGATTAAATTTTTCAAACAGTTTAATCTGATCATTTAAAGCATAATTCATTCATTGTTATATCCAAAGAGTAAAGAATCTTAAACGATATTTATGTTTAAACAAGGAAAATGTTTAGAATTTAAATATTGGGCTGTTTCAATCAGAAATTATTGAGCAGAGATTTCTTTAAGAGAACTCAGTACCAGAATAAAAACAAGGTTAAAGACTTGAAATGTTCTCTCGTCACATATGAGTTGGGATTGGGGTGGTGGAGAAGAAAGAAAGAAAATGCTTCAGAAGTTAAACCGTTGAACATGTGTATAGAAATACACACTTAAATGATATTAATACACACTCTAGCATAGTTGTGGTTCATGGGTGTTCCTTAAAAGAACAAATAAATGTTATTAGATATTTAATACCTGAAAAATAATAGTGCTTTGTTAATTAATTTCATCAAGCAAGATTGATTACTTTTGTTGCAGCAGGAAATGGGCTTGAAATTGAATAAGTTTTAATTGATTTGTTCAATTTATAATTTTTATAAGCGTGTATCTGTGTATATATATATATATATGAAAAATTTCTCGCAGTTAACCTGTAGAAAAAGACAATATTTATAAATGTAAAAGACAATAGGAAAACTGTAATAGTTGCTGACGCATTTCGTCGGATGTGGACAAAACGTGTCGACAACTATTACAATTTTCCTGTTGTCTTTCACATTTATATATATATATATATATATATATATAAAAATAATAAGAAAGAACAGTAAGATTTATAATCCAGTGTTCTTAGCAATTGTTTTTATATAAAAAAAAATAAAGTGCTTGATACAAACAGTCGAGCAAAATATAATTATTTTCTTTTTTTGAAAATGATTGCATTGCTACATAGAAATTTCTATGTTCCAAAACATTTATAAATTTAGTTTTAGTTTTGAAACATAGAAACTTCTGTGTAGCGATGGAATCATATTTTTAAAAAAGAAAATAATTATATTATTATATATATGTATGTATGTATGTGTGTATATAGTATATATATAATTAGTGAATATACATAATACCTCACATCGATAACATGACTTAGAGTTTCATGCAGATATGTTTTTGTCATACCCATATCTATCTCTCTCTCATATATATATATATATATATATATATATATATATATATATATATGGCTTTGAGCAAATGAAGCCTGTGGGTTTTAGCCTGGACATGAGAATTAAACAGCATGTTCCTACCAAAATCAGGAACCACACTTTGCCGTTGAATGGACTCATCCCAAACACCTATGGGTCTGTCATATGTGAGCACCTATTAAAGAGCACATTTTGTGCAGCTAATTTTAGTGTTGACCGGTTCACCGTGTTGTCCCAGTCACACTCGTTATTTCACCTTAAGGTGCTGGAGGCACTTTACATCGCTCCTGCAAGCCTTCCTTGTGCAAACAACGTGAGTGTTTGTAGGGGCTCGCTGTCATTTGCCTCTAGCTCCTTTTGCTCATATTTCTTCCCTCCTCCTCCACATTTCCTTTTCATTGTACATTTTCTGTGTTTTTTAATTTAAATTAAATCTCCCATTGTAAGCCTGATGAGCGGGAGCGAAACTGGTTGCTTCGCCCGTTTTTAATATGTCTAGTAATATCAAACTTCATACGTTTATTGCTGTGATAAAATTTTGTACCTTCAAAAATATTTTTATATATATATATATATATATATATATATGCAAAAATATACACAAAATTATGGTCAAACCTATTATGGTAAACAACTGATGCACTTAGATTTGTTTTGTAAAAGATCTCTTTTGTGTTCATACAATATTTTATTTAAATTCCTTGAGGTTTTTCCTATGTATTCCTTGTAGGAATTATTACATGTAATACAGTAAATTCTTCTTTCAACTTTCAGCTTATTATTTTGTTTTGTATTAATTAAATCTTTTATTGTTTTAGAAGTCATTGTAACATTTTCTGTTGCATTTAGATGAATCCTTTTCAATTATAGTTGTGATAGAATTGGTGGGTCAAACAATATATTTTGATATCATTGTGCTTGTCAGGAAGATCCACTTTTAAATTTAGAAATATTTTAGAAGCCTGTTGTTTTACGGTTAATATGAAATAATTGTATTTTTATTGTATTTTTCCTTTTCATTTAAATATTGAGGACTACAAATTTGGAGCGCTCTTAAATGGAATCCAATGATTATTCCAGATTTTAATTTATTGTTATGGTGAGAATAGAAATTGATGAGATCATTTTTATTAGATGACTTGCAATGGACACTTAGTATTAGGTTATTGTCAATGTGGAGTAACATGATATCTAGGAAAGGTAAAGTATTGTTTGTTTACATTTCAGTCAATTTTATCATATGTTCAACTTTGTTTAGTTTAACTAACAAGGTCATGTAAAGTAGTTTTGTGGGGATATATTAATTTGAGCATCTTAATTTGGAAGGTTTCTTTCGCTATCCCAACACACCTTCTTTCGCTATCCCAACCACACCTTTGGATTTCAGTGTCACGCTTTCTGTTCACTGTTAAAAAACTTCCCAGATATTTAAATTGTTGTACTTGTTCATTTTCAGGTTCTCCAATTTGTATCTTGGTCTTTTCCTTTTTTGGTTTTTGTTTTACGGCATATCAACCACAATGGGTTATTTAATGCTGACAAAATTTTTTATTGCTGGTAATATGTTTTTCTTCGAAAACCTATTTCTGGGAATATTTTTTTCTTGAAGAAAACTATAGCTGGTCACATTTTTTTCAAATAATGTATAACTGTTTGTATTGCTGGTACAGTGTAACCCGGATATAAGAGAGTTGTCGGGACCGGAGACGACATCTCTTATATCCGGGTTTCTCTTATATCAGGGTTTGGTCTATTATATATACATTAACACAGGCTCTAATTTGGGACCAGAGAAAATCTATCTTATATCCGGATTTCTCTTATATCGGGGTTACACTCTATTTTTTTTTAAAGTATTGCTGATAATAATTTTTCCTTCAAAAATTATTGCTGGTAATAATTTTTTATTACAAAGTATTTCTGGTATTAAAACCTATTTTTACACAAGTTTGGGTGTTAACTATTTGCCTATAGCTGGGACCCTAACAGGTGCTACCACCCCGGGTCAGGGTGGACCTGGGAACACCAACAATTAAGAGGTGGTTCCACACTCCTGATCAGAGGCCTTGCTGCTGGACGTAGTTTATCGTCATACCCAGGACGCCTTTTCCTTTTGCTAACAACCATATTACATTGTTGCAATTGATCTTAATTTTTTTTTTCTTGCTTTCCTTTATTAACGTTCTGTCAACGTTGTTGTAGTTTTCTTTCTATGTCTACTATCAACAATGTGACATCTCTGCACATCTTATGTTCTAGAATAGTTTGACTGAATCAGAGGACTGAGTGCTAAGGCTTTGTGTTAGCCATTTTCTGATGAAAGTAAAAAGCTTTCTTTTTTTTCTTATCTAAGGAATGGTACTTTTTTTTTAACTCCTCTTATGTTGAACATTAACAAGTTCAGAATGCTAGAATGATGGGTTTGATTTTGATTTTTTTCATTCAATCAAATTAATTTAGAGCAAATTTTTATTCGAGATTTATATAAACAGATTTAATAATTGGATGCAACATCCACCTGAAGAAGCCTGGAGTTAAATTCTTTGACTTTCAAGTTCGGAAATTTCACATATTATCTACATTTTTAAAAAAAAATTTTTTGTTTTCATTTTCCTTATTTTAGCAGATATATTTTTTTAACTTCTTCAAGTGTGGTTACTTTTGGGTTAGAGCAGAATTAACTATGGTAAAAAAAAAACTCTCTTATCTGAAAAATTTGATGCATTTCAGAATTCTGAATTTGTTTGGATTTCACAATGATAGAATAAACATAACATATATCCTGGAACATGCCAGTCCTAAAAATCAGGTTCTTAAGAGGCTAAGTATTTAATCGTGAGTAAAATGAAACACATTGAGATTATATTTTCTATCAGAATATCATATATCGATATATGGAGGTAGATGCAAGATGTATAATCAAAGTAATTTGCACATTGAAATATAAAAAAGATAAATGCACTTGTAAGATGTATGTTAATGTATGATAATGCTAATTGTTTTTTTATAAGGAAACATTTATTTACTGAACAAGTGGCACTACTTTTGTTTTGAAATTTATAAAATCATTCTGTTGAACAATTTTTCAGGAAAATTGATTTCTCAAGTCTTCTGTTATCACTCTTTCCATTATTGGTGGGGGTTTCCTTCCCAACCTTTTATATAAAGTCATGTGGAACGTCAAAATCTTGATTATCTGATTATTCTCTCTCTGAGTTGAATGTGCTAGCCATTTTAGTTGTTGCTCCTGTTAAAAGTCCACAAGTGATGTGGTTTCTTCTATTTTGCATCAGTCCACAATGTTCATAAAAGGATGGTCCTCACTAAGACCCACAGGCTTCATTTGCTCAAAGCCATTTTTAAACCTTTGATCGGAGAAAGTGTTTGTATACAGCTGACAATTTAGAAATTTATGAATGGATTGGTGATATATCCATATGAAAGTTTTAATCTGACTAGGCTATTTAAGAACATGACTAGAGTTTTTTATGTTAATGTTTTGGTTCAGTAGCATCTTGTGGTATTGTGTGAAACTAATCCTAGTGCAGCCTATTTCATGCTCAATTTCCTTATCTCCTATATTAAATTTGAGTGGTCCACTTGTATTACATTAATATTTAATTACGGATATTTTCTGTCATTGTTATTGGCTTTTATTAATGAATAAAACATTTCTATATTTCAATATAATATTTTTTATCAAAATATATGGTCCTATTGTTTTTAATATAGTATTGTATATACGAAATGGAAGCAGATTTAAGTAATTGATACAGTTATTCTTAAGGAGAAATAAAAAATGAAAGACCTTTTTCTGAAAACCATACCAATATGGGCACATGGCCGAGTGGTTAGAATGTTTGCTTTCTGACCATAAGACCTGGGTTCAAATCTCACCATGGATGATTTGATAGGAAGGAGACTTCCTGATGTTATTGGTCTGGAGGGGGGATCCTAGCATGCGGCACCTTTAAAAAGTACCTGAAAACCATACAATATGTCGACCCAAGCCTTGTAAGTGAAATTGGGTAGATAGAACATTTGGAGCCATTGATAGCTGTGCTAGCATGAAGTCACAAGTTATCATGACCGAGGGTTTGAGTATGCTGGCATTGTTCAGATTGTTCATCATGATAGATAGCATGCTCTTTCCCAGAAACTATAACAAAGGTCTGCTCAGCATAGTTTCAGTATAAACCACAGGTGGGCTCTGTGGGTGTTGAACAAACACAAATATGCCTGAGCAAGAGTCTGCAATAGGGATTGGCTAGATGCTCCAGTAGATGGGTATCCTTGAATACATGTGGCCAGCTATTATTATTATTATTATTATTATTATTATAATATATATATAAATATTGTAATCATGTAAAAGATTCACATTTTTTTTATTAAATACTGAAACATTTCTTTCATTAAAATTTGCAATTAAGATTATGCGTAAAAATTTCAGATAGAATATATTTGTAAAAGGAAAATATGAATAAAAACAAAGAAAACTTATCTTCACCAATGCATTTCGTCCTCTGTGGGACTTTATGGAGACAAATGCAAGGATTTTATTTTCTAATTAGCATTTATATACAAGAGCAAAAATGATGTTGGTTTTTTTTTTCAAAATTTTTAAATTTAGGAATGCTCATAAATATTCATTAGGTTAGATCAAAAGGTTAGGTAAGCTAACAAATGCAAAATGACACAATTTAATGTCAAATAAATGAAAGTAAATGATGTTCTTGAATTTATTTATTTTTAATTCTAATTAGTAATTAAGTTATTTTAGTTTGGGATTAATTCATGTTATGTTTTAAATAAATGAATTTAACTATTTTCTTTTAATTCTTTAGCATTTTTACAGTCATATATGTTGGCTAGATTATGTTAAATCATTAAATTGATAGTTCTGGTCAATTTTACATTTGATTAATGACATTGTTCAGCATAAAGTTTATTAAACAAATATTTAAGAAATTTCGTAGATATGGAGACACCAAAACAAATGCAAGTTTCAACCTGGCAAAGCTATTTAAGAATATAATTGGAGTTTTCACATTAATGTTTTCGTTTTATACTATTTTGTGGTGTTTTGTACAATTTTCTTACCTCAGCCTATATTATGTTCAATTTCATTATATCCGACATTAATTCTTTAGAACTCATCCAACGTAATTAAAGTGTTTAATATTAACTAATTCCATATCCTGAATTTTATGATGTATTCAGGGTGGATGCCATCACTGCTTTTATTCCAATTCCAGATCATAGTTTCTGTTTTAGAAAGGTTTTATCTTTAGTCCTATTTCTTGGAACACTTGATAAAGAATGATAATTTTTTTTTCATTCATTAGGCATAACTATATCTAAGTTAAGTATAAATCTTCTTCCTGGACACTTAGTAAAGGATGTTGATTTTTTGTTCATGGCCAACAAACAACCCAATGTTAAATATTAAAAACAAACAACCCAATATTAATAAACCTGAAAAAATACAAACTGACACGTGAAGATGCTATACTTTAAGAAACCAACATGACATGTGCAGATATTTGAAAAACAAAAAATAATGAGATTGATATAACATTAAAAACATAATGCATTCATTGTCACATTATCAAAAACATTATTTAATAATGACTTACGAAAACTAAAATTACTCAGACATCAAATAATTTATATACAAATTATCACTGGGAACCAAGAAAATGATCTGAAATATAGAAAAAAAAATGCTTAACAAAGGACTCTGATTGGCCTGAAACAAAATTTATATGTATAAAAAGAACATCTTGTGCTGAAGACATGCTTTAAAAGCTAATCTTGCATCCATTATTAGTGTAATGAGTTAAGGCCACACTAAGCACTTTAAACTTGTGTCAGTTTTTTCTTTTTTTTTCTTTCTTTTTTCTTTCTTTTTTCTTTCTTTTTTCTTTCTTTTCTTCTTTCTTTTCTTCTTTTTTTCTTCTTTTTTTTCTTCTTTTTTTTCTTCTTTTTTCTTTTTTTCTTTTTTTTCCTTCTTTTTTCTTTCTTTTTTTCCTTCTTTTTTCTTTCTTTTTTTTCTTCTTTTTTCTTCTTTTTTCTTTCTTCTTTTTTCTTTGTTTTTTTTTCTTCTTTTTTTCTTCTTTTTTTTTCTTCTTTTTTCTTCTTTTTTTTTCTTCTTTTTTCTTCTTTTTTTTTCTTCTTTTTTTTCTTTTTTTTCTTTTTTTTTTCTTTTTTCTTTTTTAATCGTGTTCATCCTGTGCAAAGTAGTAAAGCCACTAAGTCATTATGGTTTACTAGTTATGGAAGAATTAGAATCAAGAACATGCATAAGAAGAGTAATCAGGAGGACAGTAGATGGCAGCTGACATTGCATTTAAATTTTTGAAGATTAAAGTAGGCTCGAAATGATGGAGCCAAAATGCCACAAGCGAGAAGTATGTGAAAAGAAACTGTTAGCATAGCACCTACATCTAGCCAACTCAACTATAAATTGATGAGATCTCGATGGTAGTCTCGTACTGTGCCCGAATCAAAAGAAGTTTATGTACTATAGCGAAGAGTTCAGAGAAACAATTCCCATGAAGTATTTATAGAGAAAGGCACACACCTTATGGCAATAGGAAAATGACTGAATCTGAGTTGCCAGAACAGGGCCAGTTATACGGGTGATTCTTCTTTGTATTTTATCAAATAGCTCTAGATATATAGCAGGAGCACCTGACCATATTTGGCAACAATATTCCAAGCATTGATGAACGTAGGATAGATTCTGGAGAAGAGAAATTGTCTTGCACGACACAGAGAACCAACTTACTTATCAGCTGATTTTTCTAAATTTAAATGCACACACACACACACACACACACACACACACACACACACACACACACAAATATATATATATATATATATATATAAATTAATGTATTTTTATATATCTATATCTATCTATCTATCTATCTATCTATATATATATATATATATATATATATTAATTAATGTATTTATATATATATATATATATATTAATTAATGTATTTATATATATATATATATATATATATATATTAATGTATTTATATATATATATATATTAATGTATTTATATATATATATATATATATTAATGTATTTATATATATATATATATATATTAATGTATTTATATATATATATATTAATGTATTTATATATATATATATTAATGTATTTATATATATATATATATATATATATATATATATTAATATATATATATATATATATATATATTAATGTATTTATATATATATATATATATATATTTGTAAATAAATGACAATAAGAAAACAGTAATTGCTGACGCGTTTCGTCCTAATGCGGACTTTTTCAAAGCAAGTAACGAAATGATTTTAATCAAACAAAGAAAATTAATAAAAACAAAAAAAAGAGTGTTCTTAGCAACGGGAATGTAGGAAACGCTATTTTCGTATTTTTAACTGAAAATGACGTCAGTTAATGTCACGTGTGGAGAATATTTCATTAATCTTTGTTGATGGATTCAACCATTTTCTTTTGATTTTAATATGTTTTTGTGTACATTTGTTTGTGAGAGCAGTAATTTTGATAGAAAAGGTGAAATAGGGAAAAAACCTGGGCGTAGATTAATATTTGGGTATTGGTCGATTGCGGCACTCTCTAGGATTTTCCTTCTGAGTGAGTTATTTTCTTTTTTTATAAGTATAGAGTTTTTAAAATAAAAATTATGGTTGAATTTATTCCTATGTATTACTAAGGCATTATTTAAGTTGTTTATTCTAATGTCTCTTTTGTGTTCATTGATACGTTTTTTTATGTTTCTGCTTGTTTCTCCAATATATTGGGAGGAACAGTTTTGGCAATTTATTGTATAAATGCCTGCTTCAGAAATGTTATTGCTATTGTTGTTTGGAGATCTTATTATATCTATAATTGTTTTCGAGGTGTTTGTGACTATTTTAAGATTATATATTATATATTGTATTTATATATATATATATATATATATATATATATATATATATATATTAATGTATTTATATATATATATATATATATATATATATTAATGTATTTATATATATATATATATATATATTAATGTATTTATATATATATATATATATATATTAATGTATTTATATATATATATATATATTAATGTATTTATATATATATATATATATATATATTAATGTATTTATATATATATATATATATATATATTAATGTATTTATATATATATATATATATATATATTAATGTATTTATATATATATATATATATATATATATTAATGTATTTATATATATATATATATATATATATATTAATGTATTTATATATATATATATATATATATATATTAATGTATTTATATATATATATATATATATATATATATATATATATTAATGTATTTATATATATATATATATATATATATATATATATATATTAATGTATTTATATATATATATATATATATATATATATATATATTAATGTATTTATATATATATATTAATGTATTTATATATATATATATATATATATATATATATATTAATGTATTTATATATATATATTAATGTATTTATTTATATATATATATAAATATAAATTAATGTATTTATTTATTTATTTATATATATATATATATATATAAATAAA
This sequence comes from Acanthosepion esculentum, assembly GCA_964036315.1. Classification (NCBI taxonomy): domain Eukaryota; kingdom Metazoa; phylum Mollusca; class Cephalopoda; order Sepiida; family Sepiidae; genus Acanthosepion; species Acanthosepion esculentum. Next base: position 33,323,756 of record OZ038498.1, read on the forward strand.
ATTAATGTATTTATATATATATATATATGAAATAATGGATATTTACTTCAATGTCCACTTTTATTTATATATATATATATATATATATATATATATATATATATATAATGATTTCCGAAAATTTTTTACTCAACTGAATTTTACAATTAAACCATACATTATTAAACTAATTGATGACTGAAAAAGATAAAAAAACTTTCTTAATGCCAATGTATATACACTTTTTAGCACAGCTCTCTCCCTTTGTCTCTCTCTCTCTATCTCTTTATATATATATATATATATATATATATATATATATATATATATATAATACTTCATCTTATTGCTCAAATAGTATAGATAATCTGTATTAATAATATAATTTTATGTACATTCCAAAAATATTTTGATACATGAACAGAGTTCTCATGAAATTTACATATGTATTTAATTCTGAATCACTGGTAAGTCCAGGCACAGAAATCGTAAATACACTTGGAGTGCCTTGTTACTGAATTCATTTCAAATACCATTTCAATCGAAGTCTCCTTTGTTTAAAACTGGTTTCATCTACTTGCATTGTTAAATAAAACACATTACCAACATATTGACTTTAAGATACCTTTTATATATATATATATATATATATATATACATATATACCTACACACACACATACATATATATATATATATATATATATATATATATACACATATATACCTACACACACACACACACACACATACATATATATATATATATATATGAGCACACACATATATATATATATATACACATACATATATATGCACACACACACACACACACACATATATACATATTCACATTGTCTCAGTACAGGTAGCTGACCACTCTTGTAGTTTGTCTCTTTGTCTGTACTTCACCACATCATCTCTTTGTCACTGTACAAAATGAAAATATTCTTGACATGCTGACCCGAGCATAACAAGTGCATTGTTGAAGGTGGTTTAAAATGGAATCAATATGCTAGATACCCAGGTGGGAATGAAATGCAAAAGGATGTTCATAATTGTTTTTGCCTTTTTTTATTTTAGAAATCTAATATTAAATAACCTTCAGATAACATGGTCATTTTCCAGGCCATGTTCGTTCTTTCTCAGAACTAAAATCTCTTACTTGTTTAATGGAAAATCTATCAAAAACTATCTTTTGGGAGATGTTATGTGCATTTTGCATTGAAATTTGAATGTTTTAAGAATAAACAGGAGGAAAATAGCTAACAAACAATATTGAATCATTTTATATTAAAAGTGAATTTCTTATTTCGGTATATTTTCTTCATTTCACTTGCTTTTTGTAAGACATTCTGTTGAGTAAGTGACCGCATTTAATAGAAAGTTGTTTTTTACAGGACAATTGCATGTTTAATCTTCCATTTTTATCTGGATTTGAGATTTTTTTCTTTCTGTCACAGTCCTTTTTTTTCTATGTGCCATGTCCCTTCAGAATGTGTGGGTTCATGGCTCTCCGCAACCTCCTATCCTATGTAGCTCTTAATAACATATATCTTTTTACCATCCCTCCTACTCCCCCCCTTCTACAATCCATTCATCAGGTAGGGTAACCCACTACCTCCCCCTGTTAGTGTCATATCCTTCAAACCCTCTTGCATCATGTGTCCCCCAAAATTCAGCTCTTTTTCTGATTCTGAGTACAAGGTTTTCTTTTTTTCCATTTTCCTTCTTCATTGGTTACATTATCTGCCCATGGTATTCTCAACATCCTTCTGTAGAACAATATCTCTGTTGTTTCAAGTCTCCTCCGGCAGATAAGAGGATTGATATTACATAGCCAGTAAGCAAGCTTTTCTTTGTTTCTAAATTCAGTCTAATTTGTTTTTTTTGCAATTCCATTGGATTTCGGTATCATATTTTCCATCCCCTGTTAAAACACTTCATTGATATTTAGATTGTTGGATTTTGACATCTTCAATTCTTAGGTCACATCTTTTTATCTTCTTGGCAGCCATAAAGGCAACCCAAATAGGAGAATGTATGTCAAAATGACCTTCCTTTTTTTTTTAGTAATGCCCATTTGTAGGAGAGACTTTGTAAATCGCAAATATAACAATAGTAATGCCTTCGAACAATACTTGGTCAGACGCTGCTAATTCCCATATATATATATAATTCCTTTACCCGTCACATGATCTAATTATTTCAAGATGAGGTCGACTGTGCTTGCTCTCTGGCAATCTGTGTTCAAACCCAAGTCTCAGCAGCAACAATTTATTCCTATATGACTCCTTTGGACTACCTTTACTTGACTAAAGAGTTCCGATTGCTTTACTGATAAGAAAAAGTGGATTAATGCCTTCTCTAACGGCATTAATATAAATAAATGTTGCACCCCTTTATATCACCTTCACTTTTAATTAGTCAACAAGATAGATACAATTGGTAATGACAGTTGAATTATTGAGTCTCAATGTTAGCAAAGTGCTTGTTTGAAATGTAACAGCTAACCGAACCAATTGTTTATTGCTGAATAAATTGTTAGAATATAAATAAATTGTTTCTATACTAAAACACAAGGAAAACAAAAACTTTAACAGAATGTTGCTTATATATGGCAATTTTTAAAGTTAGGCTTAAAAATAAATAATGCTTCTGTTGTAAATGCCATTTAATGATGCGAAGTGGGGCAGCCGAGATGACGATTTGGAGTTGAGTTTCAAGCCACTGCTAGGCTTACTGCACACTTGTCGATCTCTCTGCCTTTGGGCAGATAGGAACCCAGATGAGGCTATGCCAAAGGGCAGAGTCTCATCTGTTGGTGGGGGGTCTCTAGACAAACCCAACCCCATGTGTCTATGGGGAATTTCTGCCTGAGCCTCCGGGCTTGGATTTGCTCCACTTAAAAACCGGCCTGGTGCCACATCCTGCCTTAGTAGGGAGGTTAGTAAATACCAGATGATGATTTGAAAAATATGAACGGAAGAAAGCTTGTGATGTGAACGTTATTCTCATCAGGAACTAATCCAATTTTTTGAGCATCAGCTCAGGATGAAGATTAGAACTGAGTTTTTGTATCGACAGATTTCAGCGAAAGGTGGGTAACTATGGCAAGCCTAGTTTTCATGAATGGAACTAGCCTTGATTTTCTTTTTTAAGTCTCCCTGAGTTGCAATGGGGTGGTTTCCTGTGGAGCCCACCCCTGGTTAGGATAGACCCTTCTCGTGTACTTAGTTAATGTAAGTATCGTTCCTGGACTGTTCCTGGATTCTTCTTTGGTTATGATCCAAGCCGAGATTCCCTACAACCCTAGTTTTTTTTTTTGCACCCCTTTTTTTCATCTTGACTGGGTCAGTTCCTTTTTTTCTCATTGCTGTACTTATTTTCTCCTTCCCTCTCCCTTAGCAAGAGACAAAATACAGTGGCCTCTCTTATTTCTTATTGAAGGTTGGACGGGTCCTACTGACATCAGTTATTTTTAGTTAGTGCGTTTTGCTATATTTTAGTTTGTTTTCAGACTCAAACCCTACTCCAACCCATATCATGTGGTGTTTTGAAGGTTACCTTTTTGTGTGTAGCATTGTGGGATTGAATGCAATGGATGAGTTTTTGTGCTGGATGTGCAAATTGTAATGAATAAATGGGTCATGAATCTAATTAGCTCGATATATAGTGTTAACCAGCCACAAACCATTTCCTTCCTTTCAGGCTTTGTGCCACAAGGGTTTGTATTTTTATATGCAATAAATCTAAGATACTCTTTTAAATCTAAGATATTCTTGTAGTATCTGTTCTGGCAGATCATGACCAGCTAAGACAAGTTGGTGCCTGATCCTGCACAATTTGGGTATTGACAAAAATAGACCAATATTTGACCAGTGGCCTGAGTGTATGTATTCGGGTTCCCCATGTTAAATAACTGACCTTATGTTGCATCCTGACTTGGTGGGAAGTCTGGTAAATACTTGTAGTATCTGTTCCAATAGTTGACCAGTGGTCCGAGTATATGTGCTTGGGTTCCCAACATTAAAATGACCTTGTGTCACATCCCACCCCAGTGGGGAGGGGGGGGCACCAGGTAAATACCTGTAGTATCTGATCCATGGCGGCCCTCCCCAATACTTGGACACGATCCTAGGATCTGTTCTGTAGCGTGGCTTTGACTGACTATGACCATCTAAGACAAGAGATAAAAATTGAGCCTTACATAAACGTGTAAAACATTATTTCTGTTGATTTTTTTTTTTTTGAGAGAGAAATAATTTTGGAACAGGTCAAATGAGATCTGGAGTCTATAATTTCAGAAAAAGTCAGACATTGAAGAAACGGTCAAGACGTTTGAACTTCTTTAAGGCAGTCAAAAATCTTGAATACAACTCATTGATCTGTTCTACTCTGATCACCAAAGTTAAGCAATGTCAAACCTGGCCAGTACCTGGATTAGTGACCACTTGAGAATACCAGTTGCTCTAAGCTTGGATGTGTGACTTGTGTAATGGATAATGGCGGGTATTCTGAAATTGGAGAGCCATGTTCCAATTCCAGTCAGGTTTGTTTTATTCACTTAGATGCAAATACTTCCGAGAAAACTATGAATCCACCTCTTCTCCTCCAGCTATAAGTTAAATAGTTGGACTTGTATCAAAAATTCATTATTATCATTTAAAAAATTCTTAGACTATAAAAATATTTGCTACCTTTAAGTAACCTACAAAAAGTTGATGAGCCATATAAAATGAATCAATCAATTCATCTTGAACAGGGTGGGGTTCTTGGATCTCCACAGCCTTCTGTTTATCTCATTAATTCATAACTTAACCTCCATATGTCAAGGTATATATTCAGTGGCTTTGAAAGGACAAATAAAAATGTCTACAATGAGATGCAAATATATGCAAAGAAAAATTGGTTTGCATAACTAAATTTAATATGTGCTGATTAGCTTTTGTAGCCTAACATATAAGATAATATTAAAACCAGACAAGTTCCAAGGTTAAGGGTAATTGTTCAGATTTTGCTGGAAGCTTATTCCTCATACACACACACACACACACACACACAAAGGGACATATATATAAATACCAGGTGATGATTTGAACAAAGTAGTCAAGGTTGAGAACTGTTCAATCCTCTCTCTCTCTCTCTCATTTTATATATATGTATATAAAATAGAAAGGTTGGTTAATAAAACAAGGGCAAACAAAAGGGTACCAATGTGATCATTACAAAAAATATTTATTAAATATTAATTATTAACCACAAGACAAAAATGAAGCACAGAAATTAAAGTTTTAAGTCTAGAACTTTTGGGCATGCCTGTGTCCTTCATCAGCGGTGTGAGAAATAAACAGAGAAAAAGAGAATACTCACCAACTGTTGTCCTTGTGGCCGGTCGTAACTGCTTGTATAGTTTAAAATTTATTACACTTATTGGAGCTGCCGAGTCTTCACTTTCCAGTCTTGACAGAGTCCAAAAGCATCTACACAGCCTTGTGGGTGATGAATTATTTTACACTCTACAGCCCCCTTCCCACAAATGAAAAATTTCAAGCCTCTTGATACTCTATCACTATAGCCATGGAAAATGCTCAGGCATGCTACATTCCTTAATTCCACCCAATCTAACCCTCACAGCTAAGTGCTGCCATGCTATATACACTGAGGTGAACCACTTTCATTCCCTTTGTATTCCATTAGTTTAGAAGGAAGTTCCACTTGAATAGCATTCTTCTCATAAACTGCTACTTTGTAGAAATTAATCCCAAGGTAATGCTTCCCCAGCCACCATAATTTTAACCTGTTCAAGTTTAAAGTTAACTTTTATATTTCCCCTATATCCTCATAAACTGCACCTCTTACTGCTAATACAACAAACTTCTTCAGTAAACCTCTACCTGGGATGGCTCTCAGGCCTTGTATAGGGTGAACATTATTGTAAGAAAAAAAAGATAACTAGATTACTGTCAACAGTCATATATATCAATCTATATGAACAGAAGTAGCAAAATAATTAGTCTCTATAGTAACGTACTATATATCCTCTGAGAGCATTAACACACGTCCCCTTCGTCCTGACATATATACTCTATCCCTTTTGCATCTGTTGATGTTATGCACCAAAAGATTTAAGTTGACTAACAATATGATTTGGGCCACATGCCTCATCATGTCTTATACATGTTTAATGGTGGAGACAAGTTTAGCTATTATACTGACCAGGGAAGTTGAACATTTGTCCGCAGAGCATGTTGCGTAGCATTGGCATCAGGATTGGATTAGTAAAATATGCCTTCCAAAAGCTAAGCAAAGTATGAAGAAACAGGAAAAATGTCATTAGAAATGAAGAAAAACATGCTGAATTGCTGTGCTATCAATCCTCTTGTATGGCAGTAAATACTGGACAATCTTTGCACAGATGAAGAGAAAACTGGAGATAACAGAAATGTGGTTCTGCAGAAGGATACTGAGAATTCTATGGATGGAGCATAGACAATGAGAAATTCTTAAATAACAAAAATAATCTTATACTCAGTATCAGAAAGAAGTAGACACAAAAGGAAGGAGAGCTTGGAAAACTTAACACTCACAAGGCATATCAAGGACGAGAGATAGAGGAAGGCAGTAAACCCCCTACCTGACATGTTTGTGTGAATGGATAGTAAAAATAGAGGTAGGAGACTTAGTAAAGGAAGAAATGTTGCTGAGGGCCATAAGGTGATAGAAATTTGTGGAGAGCCATGATTGCCTATGTTCTGAAGAAACATAGCACACAGAAGAAGATAAAGATTTTTGTTACCATGAATATGTCATCTGTCTATCAAACATATATGGTAAATTTGGCAAAATTATTATAAAATGTCTGCATATAAAGTACTAAAACTTAAAGAAATATTTGAGAATAACACTGTTCTACAATTTACTTATGAACATTTTAGCTGTTAAGTCATAATTTTACTACTTTACTAAAAAGAACCCACAAGCAAAAATTTGTCTTTATTATAAAAGTGAATTTTCTCACAAATTAATTATCATGAAAAACGTAATGAACTAAACTAAAATTTCTTCCTTGAACACGTTATTTTAAAAAGAAGCAAGCAATATAAAACAAACACTTATCAACAATAATTTCTCCAACCATGTCATCAACAAATAGAATTAGCATTAAAGAATTTTAGAAAAAAATAACACAAGCAATCATCCTGATATAAACAAAAGTAAAACAGACCATTAACTTACTCATAACTAAATGCATCCAAGCACTATAGACAAAATGAAAAAGCCATTAAAATAGCATAGCACTTCACTTAGTTTTTCATCATTTCTATAGAAAAGTAAAAAAATTCTTATATTGGCCACACGCGTACCACACACTCTTGTAGGTTGACTTGTCACTTGTCGACATTGAGCACAATTTCTGCACATATCAATCATCACATCACCAACAACCAACATATAATTATCAATATGAGACAAATTTTAGTACATAATAACAAAATACTATACAGCACTCATTGAATGGAAAAACTCAGAATTTCATAATTCATTATACAAAATAAACAACAAACTCAAATACAATATATTTCACCACAGATGTTATCTTAAAGTACGTATGAAATATGTATGTATACAATATCATAACAATTATATGTATAAGTATTTGATACATTGTTTTCTGGTATGGTCTCACTCCATATAAATGGTTTACACATGACATCACTTTGGATTAATTCAAATTCCACATACGAGGATGTAGTCAATAAATCTTGTCTAATCACATGGTCAACATTAAGTTCTTATAATGACTGAGATGGTGGAACATTTCTGAACAGAAAATAAAACCTGAAAAATAAAACATTTAACAGATAGACCTTTTCGGTTAAATTTAAGTAAACTTATTTGGAGATTATATATATATATATATATATATAAATAAAGAGAGAGAGAGTTAATACAAATATAAGGTTTGTCACTTAACTGATTCAAACTACCTTCAATATCCTGACTCCAGAGTTTCATAGATAGACCTTCTAGCAATCACTCCTTCCACTGATCAGGGGATATCAGCAATTGACTGTTATATTTCTCATTTTTTCTTTGATATATGCACTTTTCATTGGTGCAAGTACAATTTTATTTTCATAGTGTGTATCTTTGTGCATGAACATATGTGCCTACATGTAGAATGGCATAGGTACTTCTCCTTGCCTTCATTTTTCTTATGACTTTCTACTCTCTCATTATTGTTCATATATATATATATATATATATATATATATATATATATAAAGAGTGGGAGAGAGATATATAAAATCTCAGTTTGACAAATTTAAGTGCAGCACTAAATTGGCAGTGAGATCACATAATTTTACAGTTGAATTGGCTAGATGCAACTGTAAGTTCTCTCCTAGCAACTTCTTCTTTTAACTTCTATAATCTTAGTGGCTTTATTCTCTTGCTTTGTGTGAGATGATTAATATATATATATATATATATATATATATATATATATATATATATATGCGCACACTTGTGTGTGGCATCTGTCAGTCTTGAGAAACCTTGGATCTGCACCCAAAGAGTTATGCCTCAGCTGCTGATGGGAGTGCAGCATCTGTTATAGCTTGACAGGCCCACATGGAAGTGACAGTCTCAATTGCAACTAATGCTTGTGAAGGCTCTCTCTGCCAATGCCACCTTGTTTTCTTTTCATCAAGCATGCTTCTCCTCAGTGCAATCCTTCGTTTATCCTCTCCTCTCTCCAGCCCTTGATGTAAACCATGTCTCCAGCATGAGTGATTGTTGGTGACATCTTCCACATCCCTTATGCCCCTTTCGCAGATGTCCTTGAAGTGAAGATAAGGTCACTCTTGTGCCCTCTTGCCAATGGCCAGTTCCCCATACAGAAGGATCTTCATCTATCATATTGTGTACATGTCCAAGCCAGCCCTGTTGGAGAAGGGCATATAGACTGGGTATAAGTATATATATATATATATATATATATATATATATATATATATATATATATATATATATATATAATGTACATGCACACCCATATTGCAAACTGAAATTATTGGCTTGGTGTTGGTTCCTTTAGTTTATAGTGAAAAACATTTGAATTATTCTTGCAGACAAGTCTTCTTTTTAAGTAGGATCATTTGTAAGTGTTGGGAAGGTGTGTATATAAGAATAACATTCATTAATATATTTAACAACTCACAACAACAAAAGACATCATGTCCAAAATTAATTGTACAAAAATGTAGAAACAGGAAAATTATAACTTTTTCTTCTAGAAGTGATAAATAATTAATATTAATACTTATTTCCCAAAGAATGTTGTGAATTTCAATTAGGCTATAATTAATTACATAATCTATAGAGATTTTTGGTAATAGAAACTCATTCATGGTGAAAATGCAATACTTCCAAGTAGTTTAAGTGTTGATTTAAATTGAATTTGCTATAAATTCTGTTTCCCTGTGAGCAATACACATTGGCTTGCTGGTAGATCCTTGCTGTTGGATGTTATTTTAACATTTTTGGAAATTGTGAAAATTCCAATACACATTCTTATATTATATAATGTTAACTGCCTAACATTGTTTAGACATTATAACCAAAGATAATTTGGGCCAAAAAATCAGGTAGTGAATTCATTGTTATTTCTAAAGGATTTACTATCTCTAAATCAACTGTTACAAACATATTCATTCATATATATATATATATATATATATATACACACACACATTCATTCATATATATATATATACATACATATACATACATACATATATATATATATATATATATATATATATATATATATATATATATATATATATATATCTATTAATACATGTTTCATTAAATAATATAGATAAGTGTTGTATACATACATTCGTTCATATATATATATATATATATATATATATATATACACATTCGTTCATATATATATATATATATATATATATATATATATATATATAATTATTTATTTGAATATTACAACATAAATATGTTATAAAATCACGACAAAAGTAGCCATTTTGTTTCAACACTTCTTGTGTCTTGTCAAGTGATGATATAGAATATAGAATAAATGGTTTTAAAAGTTTAAAATTAATCAACGATCCTTAGCTAGGAGTAAACGCTGTTACATAAGCTAGAGTAGCCAATCAAGATACAAGTATAGGGTGATTCGAAAAATTTGACAACTAAGCAATGTTATCATAGATATTAAAAGATTTATAAAATTTGAAATTAAAATTAAAAGTAAAAAATTAAAATTACCTATTTAGAAATCTAAATCAAATCTCTATTAAGTTTTAAATTGTAGAATTACCAAGGAGAAAAAATATAAAAATAAAAATAAAAGATATATATGCTATTTAATTTGTATTTTCATTGAAATTATGTTGAAAGGGATGTTCAGAATCCCAGACAGAAATGTATACACTTTAGTTTAATTTCAACATGTTAGTCGCCTCTCCTGCGAAATCATTCGAACACATGCATGTTAAGCGCTCAGACGTATTTAGATATATACACACACATACAAAAAATCAAACCACACATAGGCAAATGCACTTTACTTACACATACACATCGATGCACACAGGCACATACATCTACATTCAATATGATCTAGACGGTCAGATGTCGAAGCTATTCGTGGCTTAATATGTTATTAAACGAATTTTAACTTGAAATATAGCTAAACCAGTCAAATATACATAGATAAAATTTAAACAAATAAATAAATATATATATATATATATATATATATATATATACATTTTTAAAAACATATAGTTTTCGACACATTACAGACAAAAGTAAATAACCAGCTCCACATATAATTGTACACTCCCACATCCGCATATAAATCAATACATGCACCCGCATACATACATGTATGCATAACAGACCTACGCACATAAACATACACATAGATAAGCACATATAAATATATTGACCCATACGTCGACACAGAAAAGTAAATAAAGCAAGTGAAGAAATATATATAAAGATGCAACTATATACAAGCACACACATACATACACATCTAGATGTACATACATAAGCACGTATACATATATGCATATAAACTAAATATATACATAGACATTTACAAATACAAGTGTATACATGAAAAATTAAACAAACGTAAATTAAAACGATATGAATATAAAAATGCATATACACATCCGCTAGTACATATATATACACACATACATACGCAACTACACATAGATATACACACATACATACATATATATACACACATATATATCTACACACATACATATACATACATACATACACACATACAAACATACATATTCACAAATATATATACGTATATATATATATATATATATATATATATATATATATATATATATATATATATACGCATACACACATACATATACAAACACATATACATATATACATAAACATGTAGACACATGCATAAAAAAGGAAAAAGAAATAAGCATACATAGACCAACTTATATTCTAATAATATTCCAACAACATTATGATAAAATATATTAAAAGTTTATCATAATTTAAGAAAAGAACAACAGTCTGTAAGCAATTAAAGGTTCCTTATCAACAAAAGTAGATTTTAGTTTGTATCTATGATACACTCCAAGACACTAAAGCATACATACAAATACACATACAATGACACACAAACATATATACATAAATATCTAATCATATATAAATACCCATATCGACACATCCAGATATGCAGTACACAAACAGTCGAGCGCACACATATAAATACCCACACATACATATAAATGTACACCCATATACATACACATATACACATACATATACATATTTAAACATACATATATATACATATATATGCATATATAAACATATACATACACATAGAAACATACATACTACATATACACACATATATGCACAGTCACACATACATATACATACATATGCATATGCATACACATATCTACACATACACAAGTACACATATATATCTCTATATACCCAAACATATACTTACGCATTTAGTGGTAGACACTTACCAGAATTTACACCCTTACTCGTACACATAAACAGGTTAACCTATGATAGATGCCAATATACACAACCATATACCTTCATAAAAAAAACGAAAAAAAACACATATATATACCCCTATATACACATATACATATCCAACAGTAGAAATAACTCTACATAACATACAAATATATACATCCAAATACAGACACGTATGATACTTTGTAAGTACCCAGTACACATTCATATCGATAGGGCGACTATCATGCTAAAAAGGTAATAGTCTATTAAGTTTAATTTATCATTATCATAGAAAGTATATGATTTCTATACTAAGTTAAATTTAAAACGGTGTTTACAGTTAACTGTTAGTTCATATCTTTGATTTAAAAGATCAGTCTTATCTATGATAACATTGCTTAGTTGATACTTGTATCTTGATTGGCTACTCTAGCTTATGTAACAGTGTTTACTCCTAGCTAAGGATCGTTGATTAATTTGAAACTTTTAAAACCATTTATTCTATATTCTATATCATCACTTGACAAGACACAAGAAGTGTTGAAACAAAATGGCTACTTTTGTCGTGATTTTATAACATATTTATGTTGTAATATTCAAATAAATAATTATATCTGCTCTACTCTGTATTGAGCACTCTTTAAAGAATATTAATTGTTGGTTATTGGATTTGACTCCGTATATACCAATCCTAAACTTGGGTATATATATATATATATACATATATATTTATATATACACATTCGTTCATATATATATATATACACACACACATTCATTCATTCATTCATATATATATATATATATACACACACATTCGTTCATATATATATATATATATATATATATATACACACATTCGTTCATATATATATATATATATATATATATACATACATATATATATATATATACACATTCGTTCATATATATATATATATATATATATATATATATATACACACACACATTTGTTCATATATATATATATATATACACACTCATTCATATATATATATATATACACATTCATTCATATATATATATATATATACACTCTCATTCATATATATATATATATATATACACTCTCATTCATATATATATATATACACATTCATTCATATATATATATATATATATATATACACATTCATTCATATCCGTATTCATTCATATATATAGAAAAAATCCTATATCTGGACAGAACAGATTGTAAACTTATAAAAACTGAGACAATAGCTTCATGAATTAAAGTCTTGGTTCATGAATTTGGTGATAGAGCAATTGTGAGTTTAATCCCTGTGCTTAAACTCAGTGGCAACCGAGTGAGCAATAACTGAGCAGTACTAAATTAAACTATACAAGATGTCACTAGATATGGACAATGGAACGAGAACAAGTTGAGCAATAGCTGAGCAGTAGTACATACTAGACAAGATGTCTTTCGACATGGACAGTGGAAGAAGAACAATCTACCTCTATAATGTAATAAAGTATTCAGTTCAAAGAGACCAAATGATGTGATAACAAGGACAAAGATGAGGACAGATAATAAATAATAATAACTCCTCATCACAAAAATCCAGACAGTAACTCAGAAGAATTGTTGAAAATAACCAAAATATTTCAACCCATGATCTTGGAATTAATTTGAAAGCTACTGGACTGAAAATAAAAAGAAATACCATTGCTTGAGCTCGGCAGAGAACGTGCCCATATGATGACTTTGTAAGACCTCTTTTCTAAAGGCTGGTTATCTGAAATCTAATTTAGCATTCATAAATAGGCATAATGATAAGCCTATCTTGTTCTGTAATATATGAAGGTCATGTGAGACAAAATTAAAACTTTTTTTGGCATAATGATGAAAAAAATCTGTTTCGAGATGACAAGATGAGGCTTTCAATCCAAAGAATACCACTCTAACCAAGCATGGAGGAAGAAATATCATACTTTGGAGGTGTTTCTCTGCCAAAAGACCAGGAAGCTTGGTAAAAGTTAATGGCATAATGAAACAAGAATATTATTGTGAAATATTGGAAGCCAAATTGAAAGTGTATCTTAGAAATTTGAAACTCAAGTGTGGTTGGATCTTTATCGATGACAGTGATTCAGAACATACTTTGAAATCAGTGTAGAAATATCTTCAGGATAAGAATAGGACATTTTTTACTTTTGGCCTTC
>OZ038498.1:33345501-33355501 GCA_964036315.1 Acanthosepion esculentum
CGTTTGAATAAATCCTTAACCCCCCGGTGTTGTGTTGACTTTTCTTTTTATCTTTGGTCATGTGGTGTTGTCTTGGTTGTCGCCTATAAATATGCCGTTTTCTTTTGCCTCTTTAGCCAGCTTTCCCTGACAATCCGCTTAGGTGAAACCTTGGTAGGTTTGCCTGGCTCACTAGGTTTGACTATATATATGGTCATGTGGCCAAGTGGTTAGAACGTTCGCTTTCTGACCATGAGACCTGGGTTTGAATCTCACTATCGTTGATTTGTTAGGAAAGGGACATCCTGATTTTATCAGTCTGGAGAGGGCGATCCTAGCATGCGGAACCTTTGGAAAGTGCCTGAAAACCACACCAAGCCTTGTGAGTAAAATTGGGTAGATGGAACATTTGGGGACCGTCGATAGCTCTGCTAGTACAAAGTCACAAGTCATTGTGACCAAGGGTTTTGAGCATGCTGGCCTTGTTCAGATTGTTGATCACGCTAGATAAGATGCTCTCTCCCAGAAACTATAACTAAGGTCTGCTCAGCATAGTTGCAGTATAAACCACAGGTGGGCTTTGTGGGTGTTGAACAAACACAAATGTGCCAGAGTGAGTGTCAGCAATAGGGATTTGCTAGCTGCCCTAGTAGCTGCCTATTCTTGAATATGAGTGGCCAGCTATTATATATATATATATATATATATATATATATATATATATATATATATATATATGTGTGTGTGTGTGTGTATGTGTGCGTGTATGTATATGTGTGTACATATATATATATATATATATATATATATATATATATATATGTGTGTGTGTGTGTGTGCAAATACATAGAAAAATAGGAAAGAACCATTAGGTTAATAATTCAAAGTTCTTTAGTATTTTTGTTTTTATTTTTAAAAAACAGTGCTTGATACACAAGTAGAACCTATATTATAATTATTTTTTTAAAATATGATTCCATCACTACATAAGAGTTCTCATGTTTCAAAAACTTTTTTTGAAACTTGAGAACTCTTATGTAGCGATGGAATCATATTTTTTTAAAATTATTATTATATATATATAATATATATAATATATATATATATATATATTACTAATTTCACCTCAAGCATGGTGGTAATACCATTAGGATGCAAGGGGTAGTAAAGGTGAATGAGATGGTTTTAGTAGGAAAAGGCCAATAAATGAACAGGGTCAGGTAGGCAGAAGATGGTGATTGATGTTGCATTTAAATTTTTGAGGATTGTAGGTGGTGTGGAAGCAAGAAATTGGAAGGCAGTTCCACTGGTGAGAAGTGCAAAAATAAGAGAATGCTAGAATAGGAATCACAATTGCATCTCACTAGTTCAAGAGTAAAATGCTGAGACCTAGTTGCCAATCTGGTAGCACACTTAAATTGATGCAGTTAAGTTACCAAAGAAAAAATGCTTATCTGAATATTTGCCATGGAAATATTTGTAGAGGAGACAGAGGGAAGTTGCGGCACACGAGTGAGAAAGTGACTGGTTGAGATGCCAGGATCGATTACATTGCAGACCCTTCTTTGAATTTTGTCAAGAATCTCGAGAATATACAGTAGGAGCACCAGACCAGATATGGCAGCAGTAGATTTTTTTAATTTTAATCATTTCACGCTAAGCAAGGTGAAAATGCTACGAGTACACAGAGGGATACAGGGAGTGAAACAGAAGACTGAGAATAGGGAGGACTGGAGAAAGGACAAAAGATGAACAGGATTCAAAAAAACAAAAGATGGCACTTGACATTGCATTTAAATTTTTGAAAATTGTAGTTATCTGGGAAGCAAGGAAACAGAAGGGTTTTCTTGTTGTGGTTGAGAGTGGAGCAGTTTCTGCACATTTTCTGACACACTCTACATGTTAGCAATAATTAGTTTTAGAAAGCAAAATAAACTGTTAAATAAGAAAACTGAAATAATGGGTAAATGTAAGCATATAAATAAATTCTTATTTTGCTATCTAAGTACTAATTAAAAAAATAAATAAATATAATATAAACTTTAAAAAAATAAATTAAGAAATATAATATAAACTTAAATAAATAAATATGAAAACAAAATAATGGCCAAGTGAAGACATATAAATTTTCATCTTATAAAATGGATCTCCAACATGTTTTGGATCAGATGATGCTCCTGAGGTGTGACTAAATTTTGATTGAGGTCTTGTAATAATATCTTGGAGTACAATGAATTATTAGCAGTAGAAAACTTTTTATTGTATGTCACTCAACCAAATACTGTATTTGGCTAATTTATGAGGTTTGTAATATGTTTTCTGTTGTGGGACTTATTTGTTCCTAAGAACCTCAATGAGAAAATTGTTGTATATACAATGATTAGCAGCTTGGAATGAGAATTTGGAAAATTTGCATGTTCCAGTTGATTTCATTAGATTCATTTTCATACAAATACCCTTAATAGAAGATATGAATGCATATCTTCTCCCCACCAGCAATGGATTAAATAGTATGCAAGAGTGAGCTCTTCAGCCTTTGTTGGCAACAAGTCTAGAAGAAGGACAATGAATTCAACACTAGTTAGACATGGGGCTCACAACCACATTCAGTAAAAATCTACATGCATTGGAAAACCCATCAGTAATGCCTAGTGCGTTGAGAGGAAATCTATAGGATGAGACCTGCTGTTCAAATTCCTTAGTGTGTCTACAGGACTTAAGATCTGTGATCCAATATTCCGCAGGGAGTTTATGTGACTTGAGAGCTATGCTCACATACTCTTCAGGAAGTGTGTGTGACGAGAGCTGTTGCCCCATACCCCTTAGGAAATCTATGGGACTGAGAGCTGTAGCTACATATTCCTCACAGAATCTATATGACTTGAGAGCTGTTGCCCCATACCCCTTAGGAAATCTATGGGACTGAGAGCTGTAGCTACATATTCCTCACAGAATCTATATGACTTGAGAGCTGTTCCCCCATACTCCTTAGGAAATTTATGGGACTGAGAGCTGTGGCTACATACTCCTCGTGGAATCTATATGACTTGAAAGCTGTTGCACCTATACTCCTTAGGGAGTCTAAAGGACTTGAGAGCTGTGGCCCCATAATACTCAGTTGTGTCAATGGGATTTGGGGGATGTAAGCTGATACTCGTCAGATAGTCTACGGGACTTGAGAGTTGTAGTCCCATATACCTGAATGGAGAATATGGGTGAGTAGCTGTGACAAACAAAGATAGCTATTTTACACTCAAAGACACATATTCAAGAATTATGAAATGTGTCTATTATGGAAGATCTTAATTTCTACTGAGTATTTTTATCAAAGATGCAAAAACCACAACTATTATTACAAGTGACTATATTTGTCTTTCATAAATAAATACATTCTAAATTTCTGCTTGGTTTATAAATAGTTAAAACATTTTAAGGATAAAAACAATCAAGATTCATGACTACGTAATATTTATTCAAAATTAATAAAGCCTTAAAATTGCAAAAATGATCAGCGAAAACAAATGAAAATATCTCACTCATCATTTATACTTGATACGATTGCAAGGTTTTATTGATACGATTCATTTTATCAGCAATTGTTTTTTGTCTTCTGATTGATTGATACATGTTATTAATTTTCTCAAAGCTTAAACACACACACACTCAGTGATTGACATACACTCGCTAGCTATCTTGTACACATTGATCTAGGCGTATACTCACTGGTTCCATCACACACACACACAGATTTCCCTCACATACACATGTATTGATTTACACACTCATTCACTTAATGTATACTCATTGACTCTCTCTCGCTCTTCCTCTCGCAAGCACACACATGATCACATGCACATTTACAGAGTTGCAATCATCCCATTCAATGACTTATATATACACACATGCTTTTACTCACGCTCTCACAAGCAGTATCTCTTGCACATACACCGCACCACACACACACACTGAATCTGTTACTTTCATTCACACTCTTGCATATGTATATATACTTAATTATACTTAATTGCAAAATAAGAGTATTTTAACAAAATAGTTGCACACACACGCACACACACACACACCACTATATTGCTGGTGTATAAGGTGCATATTTAAATTAAAAACAGGCAGCCATCAACTGACTGCCTTTGTTATGACCATAAACTACATCTGGCACCAAGGCCTCTGATCAGGAGATTTGAGTTTTGGGGAGTGTGGAACCACCTCTTAATTGCTGTTGTTCCCAGGTCCACTCTGACCTTGTGTGGTAGCACCTTTTAGGGTCCCAGCTATGAGCAAATAGTTAACCCCAAAACTAGGGTCAAAACACAATGAAATTATAAAAAGATTTATAGTAAAAATACCAGCAATATTGCTTTTTTAAAAAGAAATTACTGATACTCCCAAGAAAATTAAATTTCAGCATGAAATAATCCATGAGGAGTTGATAGGCTGTTAAGCAAACAAACACACCATCAACTGAAGCTCGTAAAAGAGTAGTTACAGTTTTTTTATTATCTCATTGGTAATTCAAATTATATTTTGAAACAAAATGTAACTCTTTGTAAAATGATGAACACCATCAAATGTCTAATAACAACATATGTATATGTTTTGAATTAGAGACATCTTTTTTATTTGTTATTGGAGCATTGCAGAGAAACCCTATTTCTCTTCCTGGGATTCTGCAAATTTTATTTATTTATTAAAAAGTTCTTATATTTCATTTGAATTTTTGAAACATTTCTTTTGTCATGAAATTGATGTTCTGGCAATGAGAGGCCTAGCTTGAAATCTCACCATGATCAGTTTTGTTAAGGAAATGACTCCTTGATAATATTGACCTGGGAAAACAATCATTAATGTTGGCAAGTGTCTGGAAACTACACCATGGGTTTGACCCAAGACATATGTGTTAAATTGTGTAGACAAAACTGTTTGAAATCCAACAATAGTTGTACTTGCATGAAGTTAAGAGTTATCATGACTAGAGGTTAGTATGTACTGACATTGTTCAAACTGCTGACCATGCCAGATTACGTGCTCTCTCCCAGAAACTGTAACTAAGATCTGTATATCATCATAGTGGTATAAACCAGAGGTGTGCATTGTGGATTTTGAACAAAATAGAAATGTGCCTGAGTCGGTGCCTGCAAGAGGGATTGTCAAGCCAAACTAGAAGAGAGACATATTTGGAAAGGAGAATCCAGACATACACATAATTTCTGAAGTGTTTCTGAACTCATTTTTATTGTTTATATTGTAAAATTTTGAGTGTGATATATACATTGTTCTTCTATGTGCCGTGTCTCTTCAGGATGTTGGCAATCATGGCTCTCCACAATTTCCTATACTTTGTGGCTCTTAATAACTTTTATCTTTTTGCCATCTCTCCCAAACCCTGCTCCACCATCCATTTGCTCAAGCTTGCCACAGAGGTTTTCTATTGCTTTCCTTTGTCCCTCTTATCTTCAATCTGTCCTGTGAGTATCAAATTTTCCAAGCTCTCTTTCTTCATTATGTGCCTCGGAATGTTTCAACTATCTCTTCCTGATGTTAAGCATAAGTGTCCTTTGTTGCCATTGTCTCTAGAACTTTGTTGTTGCACCCATGTTCAATCCATGGTATTCTCTTCATCCTGCTGTAGAGCCATGTTTCTATTGTTACAAGTCTTTTCTTCATCTGTAAGGAGATTGTTCAGCATCCACTGCCATATAAGAGGACTGATATTACACAACAGTTCACTACTCTCTTCTTTGTTTCAATCAATATTTTTCTGTTTCTTAATACTTTGCTCAGCTTTTGAAAGGCATCTTTCTTAGTGCCAGATATCCATATCACACCTTACTTCCTCTGTTGATACGCTTCCCAGATATCTAAATTTTTGTACCTGTTTGATTTTTGTATCTCCAATTTGTAATTTGCGTGTTTGGACTGTTCCTTTTGCTAATAACCATACATTCTATCTTTTTTGCAATTGATGTTTAGTCTTTTCTTCTCACTTTTCTGTCGGAGTTCTTCTGGTTTCCTTTCTGTGTCTGCTATCAACATTGTTATCTGCGTATCTCATGTTGTTAAGATTATGGCTGCCAATAATGAATCCTGGTAGGACTTCTAATTCTCTCGGAATGGTCTTGCTGTAATTCCTTATAATTGAGTACTGCAAGCTGGTGTTTCTTTTTATATCTGAGACAAGTATATTCACAAAATGAAATGGCACAATGGACTTGTAAGCTGCTCATGTGGCAGATTTTCTTGTCACTGTATGAATTGACGTCATGAAGCGGCTGCCAACACATTACCAAAATGAGAGATAATCTCCTTCTGTATCTACAACTTCTTATTTCAAAACTCAAGCAGGTGAATTGTACACTAAATAAATGCCTTAGAATATATATGTGTAGTGTATATCTATCTATCTATATATATATATATATATTTATTTATTTATTATAATTTTATCATATAGACAAAACCATTTTACTCACAACAAAGATGCAACTTGGTTTCAGTGCATTTTAACTGCACATCTACGGGTGAGGGTCGGAAATGGTTATAATGCACTGAAACCAAGTTGCATCTTTGTCGTGAGTAAAAATGTTTTGTCTATATGATAAAATTATAATAAATAAATAATTATCGCTCTACTACCTGTATCGAGCTCTTTTTTGAATGAATGCTGCGAACGTTAGAATTTGTATAATTTATAGATTACTTTCGTTCCCACCGCATCGGGTACATATATATATATGTATATATATATATATATATATATATATATATATATATATATATATATATATATATATAATGATAAATGGAATTAAACATATTTCACTACATATGGCTAAATGCAACCCTGGCTCACCATCTTTTGTTTTCTTGAATCACATTCATCTCTTGTCCTTTCCTCTGTCCTCTACATTCTCAGTCTTCTCTTTCCCTTTCATTCCCTGTAGCCCCCCCCCCCCCGTATACTACTGGTATTACTGCCTTACTTGGCATGAAATGATTATAGAAGAAAATATACAGTTCTTTGAGCATAGATGCATTTTTTTTATCATTGTGGCAAATTCTTACATATACTTTTTGGTCCCAAAAATACAGGCATATCTTCCTGCGTTCAATGTTGTCTGAAATAAGAATCACACTCTTAAGCGAGAGAGATCTCCTCCCCTCTCACTATCTGGTGTGTGTGTGTGGGGGGGGATTAGCACAAAAAGCCTTATTTGGGTGCATTAAATGAAGTATGTTATTGTTAAGAAATTTAAAATGTTGCACAGCAGAAATATTGTGCTAAAACAATAGATGAGAAATCTGGTCAATAAGAATTGTTCCGTAATAAGATCAAAGAATATGAAAAAAAGACCCGCTCCAAAAACGGTATAATTTCTCAAAGTTTATGATCTACTCTTCAAAGACAAACTCTCAAAGTAAGCAAATTAAGTTATGTTTCTCATTAAATATTCAAAATGAAAGTTTCACATATGTGATTGTGATCTGATGGGAAATAGTTTCTTTCTGAGAACAATATCTACATTATGTTACCAAATTATTCGAAGATTGTTAGGCACTATAGTTAATGAAATCAGTAGCTGTGATGGTTCCATCTCTCAAAAGAAGCAGAAACTGTTTCATTGTGTAATGTTGTTTATATCCATGGCTTTAAAAGTTAGGGTTACTTCTTAGTAAAAATTGTTTTGAATTAGAGATTTATCATTGCAAAAAAAATGGTTCCATCTATCAGTAAAATTAGCCATCTTTCAATAATATGAAATAAGAGGCGATTGTAGTTCTATCTCTTCGAGGAAGTTGTTGTTTCTTTATTGTGCCATGCATTGCAGCTTATATCCATTGAAAGAAATAAGATAAGGTTGATCCATCTTTTAAAAGTTTATTTATCTCTGACAAAGATATTTATTTGAAATTTTACCAAACACAGGGTTCAAAAGTCATTCAAGGTAGAATGGTTACTGAAGGAATTGTGTTACCTATACAGAAGAGGTGGTCATATGAAATGAAGATAAGGATGATAGATAACATTTGACTCTTGACTTGAGATGATTAAGATTGTTGTCTTCAGGGAAGCATCCATGTGGGAGTCTGTTGCATAAAGTGGTAGTTTTGGTGGAAAATGATGTCCAAGTGTGAATTTCTCCTTATATTTGGAATGCAATGGAAATGAGTGTGGTTTGACCCATGGTGTGTTCTAGCTGTTAAAGTCTCAACTGGTGGAACTAATGAATGGATGTCATTTGAACCATTGCTATGGAAATAGCAATAGAGTAGTGACAGGCTTCTAGCAACACATTATGTCTGTGAGGAAAGGAGTTGCAGGTGGGGAGATAAACGGCTTTTCAGTCAAGTTTGATCTTCAAAAATTTAAATGAAATGTCAGTCGTTATCTTCTGTTTTCTTAATTCCCATTCTTTTATTATTCTCTCTACTCATATTCTCTCACACTCAGTAACCCCCTGCATCTTAGTTACTTTATTGCCTTGCTTGGGATGAAATGATTAAAAAAAATTTTTTTTAAATTATTATTAACCTTTTAAAAGAATTAAATGGAATTTCTAAGAAAGTGTCAGATAGAAATGTTGGAATTATTTTGAAACTCTGTGTCCTGCCAAATGAAAGTGTTGATGTTTACAAGATTCTCAGTTGGAAAGTGTTTCTGTCATTTAAGAAATAAATAGATTTTGAAGAAAACTGACTTAGTAAATACGATATTTGTCTTAGGTGTCCTGCTAGCTATACAATAATGAAATGGAATTATTTGTACTAAAATTTAGTTAAGATTAGATGAAGTGGATTCTGCATTGAAAAGAAAATAACAAAAAAGATAGGATTTTTTTTATATGTTTATTAGGAAATCAATTTAAATTTCTTTTTATTTTTAATGGTGAATTGTATGTAAACAGCATCTTGATGATAACAAGTGACTGCGTCTGTTTTTCTTGTTTAAAATGTGATTGTGGAGACAGATTTAACCAGTTCATGCCTTTGCTCTTGACGATGACTACTTTTTGGTGTACAAGAAACAATTTTTTTTTGTACTTCAAAATTTTATGTCAAAATCTGGCATCTGGTACACTGGAAGTATATGAACTGTAATATATATATATATATATATATATATATATATATATATATATATATATTAACTGATTTAAAATATAAACATACTAAAAAAATATGAACACACTCCCACCCCTTGTCTGAATGATTGGATTTCTCTGTATCCTTGGAAACACTGAATTATGAATTCTTCTGTGCGGTTAAAACACAAGTAAATTTTAAAAAATAAGTTACTCCAAAATTCGCTTGAGGATGAAATGGAACTAATGTTTTTAATTTAATTACAAAATTAAATTTGGTGTTCTTATAGATATTTTTATTTTTACACAATAGTGCTCAATGTAAATTTACAGAGCATTAATATTAGACTCCAAAATTCGCTTGACGAGGAAATGGAACTAATGTCTTTAATTTAATAACAAAATTAAATTTGAAGTTTTTTGCTTCCATTTTTGAAACATGGTCATTATTGTGTAGTGAAAAAAAACATTTTTTTATATTTTATATCTCACTGTGTAGCAAAAAAACATATTTTAAATCAATTAATTTATAATATTAATGCTCTGTAAATTTACATTGAGCACTATTGTGTAAAAATAAAAATATCTATAAGAACACCGGATTTTATATCTTACTATTCTTTCTTTTTATTTATATATATATACACACACACACACACACACACACACACACACACACACACACACATATATATGATGAAATATAGTTTTAAGGTGTGCTATATTTATGGGATAAAGTGCTCAATATCAGAGATAGAGCGTATGTAAATAGAAATATAAAAGTGAACATTGAATTCAACACTCAGAGACAACAGGCTGTTTCATGCTGGACACAATCGTCATGCAGTAGTTCTATGTCCTAAAGGATGAAATGCATCACATAAAAATTGTTTCCACTTTTTCCTAGATTTTCCTAAAGTATA
>OZ038498.1:33360501-33363001 GCA_964036315.1 Acanthosepion esculentum
ATATATATAATGTATATTTTAAAACACTGTATATATTTATCTGTCTATATTTCTGAGATGAGGTATTATGTACACTATTTACATTATTCGGACTATTGTCCTCATCTTTGTTGCCAAGGGCACATGGCACAGTGGATAAAGGCGTTAGTTAGATCCAGTGACAGGACCCAAAGAGTGTGAGTTCAATACCCAGTTAAGGCATTGGAGAACTTGGAGAGGGGAATTAACAGGAGATAACTAATAAATGACATCCATTAAACGTGGAATTAGAACAGTCTACCCCAGTGAGTGAAATAAACGTTTCAGTTCAACATTCCAACCACCTGAAGAAGGCCAGTGTGTACAACAGCCGAAACGTAATAAATATGGCGACAAAGATGAGGACAATAGTCCAAAGAATGTAAATAGTGTACTGTATATATTTATATCTAATATTTTAAATATTTATTTTTATTTATAAATATTTATTGTTATGATGATGTTTCATCTTGACAGCATGAATTTATGCATGCTACTAGATTGGCAATTAGGTCTCATCATTTTACTGTTGAACTCACTAGATGCAACTGTCTGTTCTATTCTAATAGTTTCTTTTCTTGCACTTGTCAACTGTGGAACTCTGTTCCCATTTCTTGATTCCCTGCCATCTACAATCTTCCAAAATTTAAATATGCTATGTCACTTGCCCTCTTCTCACTTGCTGAAATCTTTTCTTTTATTTTCCTCTCTCCACAATAAAGTTTTCTCATTATATTTAACTCCAAGTAACCCCATGCATCTTAGTGGCATTATTTCTTTGTTTGGGGTGAAATGGTTACAAAAACAAATGCACTTGTTGGGAGACAACAATTGTTTTCCCTTGGGTTGAACGCGTGGGAGAGGAGAATTCTTCTTCCCTTTTTTCTTTGCTTCCATTTGGGGAACGTTTAATACCTTCCTAACCCCCAGAGCGTCCACACGCATTGAAAATGGATAACATGTGCACAGCGTAATATGGAGAAAAAAGTAATTTTGATTCACCTAGCTATGGACGGTCAAAGGCCATAAGGCTGTATGTAATTTCTTTGTTCTGTTAAACATTCTTGTCCTTTAGACAGTATGAACAGTCATTTGTTTTGGGACATGTGTAAATCTTTTTAATATGTGTATGCAAGTTGTTTGCCTTATTAAATGTTTTGTTTGTTACAGGCGTGTATCTCGTCTTTCTATATTCACATTTAGTTTTAGTGTACCAATAGCTACACTAATGCTAATATTAGTACCCAGTGTACAGGAGAGCATTATTCTTCCTTACACTAAATAGCTGGTAAATTATGGCTGGCTTATAAAAGATACTAATACATTGATATTGACTAAACTTAGCTTTGTGTGACATATGGAAATAATTATTTGTCCAAATTAGTTATATGTGGCATTTGCCAGTCTTGAGAGACCATAGATCTGTGCCCTAAAAGTTATGCTTCAGCTGCTGATGGCAGCACAACATCTGTTATAGCTGTACAGGCCCACACAGGGGTGATAGTGTTGATTGCAACCAATGCATATGAAGATTCTCCCCTGATGTAGATATGTTATTTTCTTTCCTTTGAGCACACTTCTCTCCGGCAACAAGCTTCTGTTTCTTCTTTCTTCACTCCAGCTTTTGGTGTAAATCACATCTCCATCATGAATGATTGTTGACAACATCTTCCCGTCTCTCACTGTCCATGTCCATTGCCCTCATATCACTTTTTCAGAAATCCTTGAAGCGAAGATAAGGTCACCCTGTGCCCTCTTGCTGGTGCCCAGTTCCCCATAGAGAAGGGCTTTTGGAATACTCCTATCAGTAGACTGTTGCTTCCCATGTTTTGCCATTGTGGTGAGGTGACACAGGAATGTCTTCTCCAGGGTGCAGGCCAGAGCAAGCTTTATATGAGATTGGCAATTGCCCATGCACCTGTCTTCCCTTTCCATGCCACAGATGTTATTAGAGTCCAATACAGCCTGGCACTGGTGATATTGCAAGAGTGGCCAGAATGAATCCAAGTTTAATATTTTATCTTTCATTTCTGATAGGCATTTTCTTTTAACAAATAAGGAATAATTTCTCTTCATAGATATGCTCAAAAGGAATAATCATTGTTCATAGATATGCTTAAAAGGAATTGTCATTGTTCAAAGATATGGTCAAAAGGAATAATCACTCTTCATAGATATGCTCAAAAGCAATAATCATTGTTCATAGATATGCTCAAAAAGAATAATCACTTTTCATAGATATGCTCAAAAGGAATAATCATTATTCATAGATATTCTTACATGGAATAATCATTGTTCATAGATATGCTTAAAAGGAATTGTCATTGTTCATAGATATGGTCAAAAGGAATAATCATTGTTCATAGATATGCTTAAAAGGAATAATCATTGTTCATAGATATGGTCAAAAGGAATAATCACACTTCATAGATATGCTGAACAAAAAATAATCACTCTTCAGAGATATGGTCAAAATACATTT
>OZ038498.1:33368526-33378526 GCA_964036315.1 Acanthosepion esculentum
CCTATCTTCTCTCTCTCACCCCCTTTACCTATCTTCTCTCTTTCATCCCCTTTTACCTATCTTCTCTCTTCATCCCCTTTTACCTATCTTCTCTCTTTCATCCCCTTTACCTATCTTCTCTCTTTCATCCCCTTTTACCTTCTTCTCTCTTCATCCCCTTTTACCTATCTTCTCTCTTCATCCCCTTTTACCTATCTTCTCTCTTTATCCCCTTTTACCTATCTTCTCTCTCTCACCCCCTTTTACCTATCTTCTCTCTTTCATCCCTTTTACCTATCTTCTCTCTCTCACCCCCTTTTACCTATCTTCTCTCTCTCATCCCCTTTTACCTATCTTCTCTCTTTATCCCCTTTTACCTATCTCTCTCTTTCATCCCCTTTTACCTATCTTCTCTCTTTTATCCCCTTTTATCATTCTTCTCTCTCTCACCCCCTTTTACCTATCTTCTCTCTTTCATCCACTTTTACCTATCTTCTCTCTTTATCCCCTTTTACCTATCTTCTCTCTCTCACCCCTTTACCTATCTTCTCTCTTTCATCCCCTTTTACCTATCTTCTCTCTTCATCCCCTTTTACCTATCTTCTCTCTTTCATCCCCTTTTATCATCTTCTCTCTTCTCACCCCCTTTACCTATCTTCTCTCTTTCATCCCCTTTTACCTATCTTCTCTCTTTCATCCCCTTTTACCTATCTTCTCTCTTTCATCCCCTTTTACCTATCTTCTCTCTTTCATCCCCTTTTACCTATCTTCTCTCTCTCACTCCCCCTTTTACCTATCTTCTCTCTTCATCCCCTTTTACCTATCTTCTCTCTTACATCCCCTTTTACCTATCTTCTCTCTTTCATCCCCTTTTACCTATCTTCTCTCTTTCATCCCCTTTACCTATCTTCTCTCTATCATCCCCTTTTACCTATCTTCTCTCTCTCATCCCCCTTTTACCTATCTTCTCTCTTTCATCCCCTTTTACCTATCTTCTCTCTTTCATCCCCTTTTACCTATCTTCTCTCTTTCATCCCCTTTTACCTATCTTCTCTCTTTCATCCCCTTTTACCTATCTTCTCTCTTTATCCCCTTTTACTATCTTCTCTCTCTCACCCCCTTTTACCTATCTTCTCTCTTCATCCCCTTTTACCTATCTTCTCTCTTTCATCCCCTTTTACCTATCTTCTCTCTCTCACCCCCTTTTACCTATCTTCTCTCTTTCATCCCTTTTACCTATCTTCTCTCTCTCACCCCCTTTTACCTATCTTCTCTCTTTATCCCCTTTTACCTATCTTCTCTCTTCATCCCCTTTTACCTATCTTCTCTCTTTATCCCCTTTTATCATTCTCTCTCTCTCACCCCCTTTTACCTATCTTCTCTCTTCATCCACTTTTACCTATCTTCTCTCTTTCATCCCCTTTTACCTATCTTCTCTCTTTCATCCCCTTTTACCTATCTTCTCTCTTTCATCCCCTTTTATCATTCTTCTCTCTCTCACCCCCTTTTACCTATCTTCTCTCTTTCATCCCCTTTTACCTATCTTCTCTCTTTCATCCCTTTTACCTATCTTCTCTCTTTCATCCCCTTTTACCTATCTTCTCTCTCTCACCCCCTTTTACCTATCTTCTCTCTTTCATCCCCTTTTACCTATCTTCTCTCTTCATCCCTTTTACCTATCTTCTCTCTCTCACCCCCTTTTACCTATCTTCTCTCTTCATCCCCTTTACCTATCTTCTCTCTTTCATCCCCTTTTACCTATCTTCTCTCTTTCATCCCCTTTTACCTATCTTCTCTCTTTTATCCCCTTTTATCATTCTTCTCTCTCTCACCCCCTTTTACCTATCTTCTCTCTTTCATCCCCTTTTACCTATCTTCTCTCTTTCATCCCCTTTACCTATCTTCTCTCTTTCATCCCCTTTTACCTATCTTCTCTCTTTCATCCCCTTTTACCTATCTTCTCTCTTTCATCCCCTTTTACCTATCTTCTCTCTCTCACCCCCTTTACCTATCTTCTCTCTCTCACCCCCTTTTACCTATCTTCTCTCTTTCATCCCCTTTTACCTATCTTCTCTCTTTCATCCCCTTTTACCTATCTTCTCTCTTTCATCCCCTTTACCTATCTTCTCTCTTTATCCCCTTTATCATTCTTCTCTCTCTCACCCCCTTTTACCTATCTTCTCTCTTTCATCCCCTTTTACCTATCTTCTCTCTCTCACCCCCTTTTACCTATCTTCTCTCTTTCATCCCCTTTTACCTATCTTCTCTCTTTCATCCCCTTTTACCTATCTTCTCTCTTCTCACCCCATTTACCTATCTTCTCTCTCTCACCCCCTTTTACCTATCTTCTCTCTTTCATCCACTTTTACCTATCTTCTCTCTTTCATCCCCTTTTACCTATCTTCTCTCTTTTATCCCCTTTTATCATTCTTCTCTCTCTCACCCCCTTTTACCTATCTTCTCTCTTTCATCCACTTTTACCTATCTTCTCTCTTTCATCCCCTTTTACCTATCTTCTCTCTCTCACCCCCTTTTACCTATCTTCTCTCTTTCATCCCCTTTTACCTATCTTCTCTCTCTCACCCCCTTTTACCTATCTTCTCTCTTTCATCCCCTTTACCTATCTTCTCTCTTTTATCCCCTTTTACCTATCTTCTCTCTTTCATCCCCTTTTACCTATCTTCTCTCTTTATCCCCTTTTATCATTCTTCTCTCTCTCACCCCCTTTTACCTATCTTCTCTCTTTCATCCACTTTTACCTATCTTCTCTCTTTCATCCCCTTTTACCTATCTTCTCTCTTTCATCCCCTTTTACCTATCTTCTCTCTTTCATCCCCTTTTATCATTCTTCTCTCTCTCACCCCCTTTTACCTATCTTCTCTCTTTCATCCCCTTTTACCTATCTTCTCTCTTTCATCCCCTTTTACCTATCTTCTCTCTTTCATCCCCTTTACCTATCTTCTCTCTCTCACCCCCTTTTACCTATCTTCTCTCTTTCATCCCCTTTTACCTATCTTCTCTCTTCATCCCCTTTTACCTATCTTCTCTCTCTCACCCCTTTTACCTATCTTCTCTCTTTCATCCCCTTTTACCTATCTTCTCTCTTTCATCCCCTTTTACCTATCTTCTCTCTTTTATCCCCTTTTATCATTCTTCTCTCTCTCACCCCCTTTTACCTAT
Organism: Acanthosepion esculentum; assembly: GCA_964036315.1. Classification (NCBI taxonomy): domain Eukaryota; kingdom Metazoa; phylum Mollusca; class Cephalopoda; order Sepiida; family Sepiidae; genus Acanthosepion; species Acanthosepion esculentum. The sequence continues at coordinate 33,371,686 of OZ038498.1, forward strand.
CTTCTCTCTTTCATCCCCTTTTACCTATCTTCTCTCTTTCATCCCCTTTTACCTATCTTCTCTCTTTCATCCCCTTTTACCTATCTTCTCTCTTTCATCCCCTTTTACCTATCTTCTCTCTTTCATCCCCTTTTACCTATCTTCTCTCTTTCATCCCCTTTTACCTATCTTCTCTCTTTCATCCCCTTTTACCTATCTTCTCTCTTTCATCCCCTTTTACCTATCTTCTCTCTTTCATCCCCTTTTACCTATCTTCTCTCTTTATCCCCTTTTATCATTCTTCTCTCTCTCACCCCCTTTTACCTATCTTCTCTCTTTCATCCCCTTTTACCTATCTTCTCTCTCTCACCCCCTTTTACCTATCTTCTCTCTTTCATCCCCTTTTACCTATCTTCTCTCTTTCATCCCCTTTTACCTATCTTCTCTCTCTCACCCCCTTTTACCTATCTTCTCTCTTTCATCCCCTTTTACCTATCTTCTCTCTTTCATCCACTTTTACCTATCTTCTCTCTTTCATCCCCTTTTACCTATCTTCTCTCTCTCACCCCCTTTTACCTATCTTCTCTCTCTCATCCCCTTTTACCTATCTTCTCTCTTTCATCCCCTTTTACCTATCTTCTCTCTTTCATCCCCTTTTACCTATCTTCTCTCTCTCACCCCCTTTTACCTATCTTCTCTCTTTCATCCCCTTTTACCTATCTTCTCTCTTCATCCCCTTTTACCTATCTTCTCTCTTTCATCCCCTTTTACCTATCTTCTCTCTTTTATCCCCTTTTATCATTCTTCTCTCTTTCACCCCCTTTTACCTATCTTCTCTCTTTCATCCCCTTTTACCTATCTTCTCTCTTTCATCCCCTTTTATCATTCTTCTCTCTCTCACCCCCTTTTACCTATCTTCTCTCTTTCATCCCCTTTTACCTATCTTCTCTCTTTCATCCCCTTTTACCTATCTTCTCTCTTTCATCCCCTTTTACCTATCTTCTCTCTCTCACCCCCTTTTACCTATCTTCTCTCTTTCATCCCCTTTTACCTATCTTCTCTCTTTCATCCCCTTTTACCTATCTTCTCTCTCTCACCCCCTTTTACCTATCTTCTCTCTTTCATCCCCTTTTACCTATCTTCTCTCTTTCATCCCTTTTACCTATCTTCTCTCTTTTATCCCCTTTTATCATTCTTCTCTCTCTCACCCCCTTTTACCTATCTTCTCTCTTTCATCCACTTTTACCTATCTTCTCTCTTTATCCCCTTTTACCTATCTTCTCTCTCTCACCCCCTTTTACCTATCTTCTCTCTTTCATCCCCTTTTACCTATCTTCTCTCTCTCACCCCCTTTTACCTATCTTCTCTCTTTATCCCCTTTTACCTATCTTCTCTCTTCATCCCCTTTACCTATCTTCTCTCTTTATCCCCTTTATCATTCTTCTCTCTCTCACCCCCTTTTACCTATCTTCTCTCTTTCATCCACTTTTACCTATCTTCTCTCTTCATCCCCTTTTACCTATCTTCTCTCTTTCATCCCCTTTTACCTATCTTCTCTCTTTCATCCCCTTTTACCATTCTTCTCTCTCTCACCCCCTTTTACCTATCTTCTCTCTTTCATCCCCTTTTACCTATCTTCTCTCTTTCATCCCCTTTTACCTATCTTCTCTCTTTCATCCCCTTTTACCTATCTTCTCTCTCTCACCCCCCTTTTACCTATCTTCTCTCTTTCATCCCCTTTTACCTATCTTCTCTCTTTCATCCCCTTTTACCTATCTTCTCTCTTTCATCCCCTTTTACCTATCTTCTCTCTTTCACCCCTTTTACTATCTTCTCTCTTTTATCCCCTTTTATCATTCTTCTCTCTCTCACCCCCTTTTACCTATCTTCTCTCTTTCATCCACTTTACCTATCTTCTCTCTTTCATCCCCTTTTACCTATCTTCTCTCTTCATCCCCTTTTACCTATCTTCTCTCTTTCATCCCCTTTTACCTATCTTCTCTCTTTCATCCCCTTTTACCTATCTTCTCTCTCTCACCCCCTTTTACCTATCTTCTCTCTTTCATCCCCTTTTACCTATCTTCTCTCTTTCATCCCCTTTTACCTATCTTCTCTCTTTCATCCCCTTTTACCTATCTTCTCTCTTTATCCCCTTTTACATTCTTCTCTCTCTCACCCCCTTTTACCTATCTTCTCTCTTTCATCCCCTTTTACCTATCTTCTCTCTCTCACCCCCTTTTACCTATCTTCTCTCTTTCATCCCCTTTTACCTATCTTCTCTCTTTCATCCCCTTTTACCTATCTTCTCTCTTTCATCCCCTTTTACCTATCTTCTCTCTTTCATCCCCTTTTATCATTCTTCTCTCTCTCACCCCTTTACCTATCTTCTCTCTTTCATCCCCTTTTACCTATCTTCTCTCTTTCATCCCCTTTTACCTATCTTCTCTCTCTCACCCCCTTTACCTATCTTCTCTCTTTATCCCCTTTTACCTATCTTCTCTCTTTCATCCCCTTTTACCTATCTTCTCTCTTTTATCCCCTTTTATCATTCTTCTCTCTCTCACCCCCTTTTACCTATCTTCTCTCTTTCATCCACTTTTACCTATCTTCTCTCTTTCATCCCCTTTTACCTATCTTCTCTCTTCATCCCCTTTTACCTATCTTCTCTCTTTCATCCCCTTTTATCATTCTTCTCTCTCTCACCCCCTTTTACCTATCTTCTCTCTTTCATCCCCTTTTACCTATCTTCTCTCTTTCATCCCCTTTTACCTATCTTCTCTCTTTCATCCCCTTTTACCTATCTTCTCTCTCTCACCCCCTTTTACCTATCTTCTCTCTTTCATCCCCTTTTACCTATCTTCTCTCTTTCATCCCCTTTTACCTATCTTCTCTCTTTCATCCCCTTTTACCTATCTTCTCTCTTTCATCCCCTTTTACCTATCTTCTCTCTTTTATCCCCTTTTATCATTCTTCTCTCTCACCCCCTTTTACCTATCTTCTCTCTTTCATCCACTTTTACCTATCTTCTCTCTTTCATCCCCTTTTACCTATCTTCTCTCTTTCATCCCCTTTTACCTATCTTCTCTCTTTCATCCCCTTTTACCTATCTTCTCTCTTTCATCCCCTTTTACCTATCTTCTCTCTCTCACCCCCTTTTACCTATCTTCTCTCTTTCATCCCCTTTTACCTATCTTCTCTCTTTCATCCCCTTTTACCTATCTTCTCTCTTTCATCCCCTTTTACCTATCTTCTCTCTTTTATCCCCTTTTATCATTCTTCTCTCTCTCACCCCCTTTTACCTATCTTCTCTCTTTCATCCCCTTTTACCTATCTTCTCTCTCTCACCCCCTTTACCTATCTTCTCTCTTTCATCCCCTTTTACCTATCTTCACTCTTTCATCCCCTTTTACCTATCTTCTCTCTCTCACCCCCTTTTACCTATCTTCTCTCTCTCACCCCCTTTTACCTATCTTCTCTCTTTCATCCACTTTTACCTATCTTCTCTCTTTCATCCCCTTTTACCTATCTTCTCTCTTTTATCCCCTTTTATCATTCTTCTCTCTCTCACCCCCTTTTACCTATCTTCTCTCTTTCATCCACTTTTACCTATCTTCTCTCTTTATCCCCTTTTACCTATCTTCTCTCTCTCACCCCCTTTTACCTATCTTCTCTCTTTCATCCCCTTTTACCTATCTTCTCTCTCTCACCCCCTTTTACCTATCTTCTCTCTTTATCCCCTTTTACCTATCTTCTCTCTTTCATCCCCTTTTACCTATCTTCTCTCTTTCATCCCCTTTTATCATTCTTCTCTCTCTCACCCCCTTTTACCTATCTTCTCTCTCTCATCCCCTTTTACCTATCTTCTCTCTTTCATCCCCTTTTACCTATCTTCTCTCTTTCATCCCCTTTTACCTATCTTCTCTCTCTCACCCCCTTTTACCTATCTTCTCTCTTTCATCCCCTTTTACCTATCTTCTCTCTTTCATCCCCTTTTACCTATCTTCTCTCTCTCACCCCTTTTACCTATCTTCTCTCTCTCACCCCTTTTACCTATCTTCTCTCTTTCATCCCCTTTTACCTATCTTCTCTCTTCATCCCCTTTTACCTATCTTCTCTCTTTCATCCCCTTTTACCTATCTTCTCTCTTTTATCCCCTTTTATCATTCTTCTCTCTCTCACCCCCTTTTACCTATCTTCTCTCTTTCATCCCCTTTTACCTATCTTCTCTCTTTCATCCCCTTTTACCTATCTTCTCTCTCTCACCCCCTTTTACCTATCTTCTCTCTTCATCCCCTTTTACCTATCTTCTCTCTTTCATCCCCTTTTACCTATCTTCTCTCTTTTATCCCTTTTATCATTCTTCTCTCTCTCACCCCCTTTTACCAATCTTCTCTCATTCATCCACTTTTACCTATCTTCTCTCTTTCATCCCCTTTTACCTATCTTCTCTCTTTTATCCCCTTTTATCATTCTTCTCTCTCTCACCCCCTTTTACCTATCTTCTCTCTTTCATCCACTTTTACCTATCTTCTCTCTTTCATCCCCTTTTACCTATCTTCTCTCTTTTATCCCCTTTTATCCTTCTTCTCTCTCTCACCCCCTTTTACCTATCTTCTCTCTTTCATCCACTTTTACCTATCTTCTCTCTTTCATCCCCTTTTACCTATCTTCTCTCTCTCACCCCCTTTTACCTATCTTCTCTCTTTCATCCCCTTTTACCTATCTTCTCTCTTTTATCCCCTTTTATCATTCTTCTCTCTCTCACCCCCTTTTACCTATCTTCTCTCTTTCATCCCCTTTTACCTATCTTCTCTCTTTCATCCCCTTTTACCTATCTTCTCTCTTTTATCCCCTTTTATCATTCTTCTCTCTCTCACCCCCTTTTACCTATCTTCTCACTTTCATCCCCTTTTACCTATCTTCTCTCTTTCATCCCCTTTACCTATCTTCTCTCTTTTATCCCCTTTTACCTATCTTCTCTCTCTCACCCCTTTTACCTATCTTCTCTCTTTCATCCCCTTTTACCTATCTTCTCTCTTTATCCCCTTTTACCTATCTTCTCTCTCTCACCCCCTTTTACCTATCTTCTCTCTTTCATCCCCTTTTACCTATCTTCTCTCTTTTATCCCTTTTACCTATCTTCTCTCTCTCACCTTTCATCCCCTTTTACCTATCTTTTTATCCCCTTTTACCTATCTTCTCTCTCTACCCCCTTTTACCTATCTTCTCTTCTCACCCCCTTTTACCTATCTTCTCTCTTTCATCCCCTTTTACCTATCTTCTCTCTTTCATCCCCTTTTACCTATCTTCTCTCTTTTATCCCCTTTTACCTATCTTCTCTCTTTTATCCCCTTTTATCATTATTCTCTTTCTCACCCCCTTTTACCTATCTTCTCTCTTTCATCCCCTTTTACCTATCTTCTCTCTTTCATCCCCTTTTACCTATCTTCTCTCTTTTATCCCCTTTTACCTATCTTCTCTCTCTCACCCCCTTTTACCTATCTTCTCTCTTTCATCCCCTTTTACCTATCTTCTCTCTCTCACCCCCTTTTACCTATCTTCTCTCTTTTATCCCCTTTTACCTATCTTCTCTCTTTCATCCCCTTTTACCTATCTTCTCTCTTTTGTCCCCTTTTATCATTCTTCTCTCTCTCACCCCCTTTTACCTATCTTCTCTCTTTCATCCCCTTTTACCTATCTTCTCTCTTTCATCCCCTTTTACCTATCTGCTCTCTTTCATCCCCTTTTACCTATCTTCTCTCTCTCACCCCCTTTTACCTATCTTCTCTCTTTCATCCCCTTTTACCTATCTTCTCTCTTTTATCCCCTTTTACCTATCTTCTCTCTCTCACCCCCTTTTACCTATCTTCTCTCTTTCATCCCCTTTTACCTATCTTCTCTCTTTCATCCCCTTTTACCTATCTTCTCTCTTTTATCCCCTTTTATCATTCTTCTCTCTCTCACCCCCTTTTACCTATCTTCTCTCTTTCATCCCCTTTTACCTATCTTCTCTCTTTCATCCCCTTTTACCTATCTTCTCTCTTTCATCCCCTTTTACCTATCTTCTCTCTTTTATCCCCTTTTATCATTCTTCTCTCTCTCACCCCCTTTTACCTATCTTCTCTCTTTCATCCCCTTTTACCTATCTTCTCTCTTTCATCCCCTTTTACCTATCTTCTCTCTCTCACCCCCTTTTACCTATCTTCTCTCTCTCATCCCCTTTTACCTATCTTCTCTCTCTCTTATCCCCTTTTACTCTTCTTCTCTCTCTCATCCTTTTTACCCTTCTCTTTTTCATCCTCTTTTCACTCTTCTTCTTTCTAATCCTCCTTTTACCTTCTTTTCTCAGAACTCCTTTACTCTCTCTCTCTCTTATCCTTTTTATCCTTCTTCTCTTTTTCATCCTCTTTTTACCAATTCTCTCTCTCATCCCTTTTCACTCTTCTTCTCTTTCATCCTCTTTTCACTCTTCTCTTTCATCCTCTTTTTAACGTCCTTCTCTTTCCTATTTTTCATCCTCCTTAACTTTATTCTCTTATATCCTCCTTTACCCTTGTTCTCTCTCCCTCTCCCATTGTTCTGTCTTTCTCTCTCTCTCCTTTCTTTTCATTTTTTCTCCATCCTTTTCCTTCATTCTTTCTCTCTCTCCTTTTCTTCTCATTCTCATTCTCAGAAGGAGATTGAGGGAAAGATCTCTCTCCCTTATATTTATCATTTTTTATTCCATTCTAAAGATAAAAAAAATGATACGTACAAGTCTGTTTGAATTGAGGGACAGTGAGAGGAGAGAAAAAAACAAAAATAAAATTGGGAACAGTGGAGTTATGTCCTAGAGATAGTAGGAGGAGAGAAAAGAAGCTGG
>OZ038498.1:33383526-33393526 GCA_964036315.1 Acanthosepion esculentum
TTCTTTCTGTTTTTTTTATTCTAATTATTTTTCCTTCTTTTTCATTTTTTGATCAATATATTTTTGCTTAAATTTTGAATAAAATAATTGTCTTCCATTTTTTTTCTCAAAAGCCTTCATTTTCTTATATACAATGTATATGCTTTTTTATCATCTGCTCATACAACAGAGATAAGAATATATACGAATATATCAGGAAAATATGGAGTAGGGGATTTTCTAAAAGTTTCATTCAATTTCTTACATTTTATATTAAAATATACACAAGTTTTTTCCAATAAGTTTACTGAAGATAAGCGTGCTGTGACCATTATCATATGTACAATAGAGGATTTTGCTTTACAATGCATTTTAAAAAGACTCAGAAAAATGTATTTCTATGAAAGAATTCATAACGATAGATGTAAAAATAAAACTCTTCTTTTTCTTCCTCTTTAAATATATGCATACACAAACAGAATCTTTTGATTCCAAATGTTTACCCTTTTATATAGTTACTGGTTGAAGTATATCTCTCTGTTGGGTAAGAGGTTATATTTTTATTGTAAATGGCATGCCTTCAGGACATCGTTGATCTTGACTCCCCACAGTTTCCTTTTGTTTATTATCTATGAATTACTTTGTCTTCTTGGGAAAGATCATGGTGTAGTTTTCCATTACCTTCTCCATAGTTTGAGATTCAGAGATTTTCTTGTTCTTAGACTGGTTACCTCCTAAGCATAAAGAATCCAGTCTACCAAGCTGAGGAGAGAAAAGATGGATTCATGCCTTTCTCAAGGCCATTTGTGTGAAAGTGAATGCAACAGACAGCCTGAAATTTGAACACTGCTTACAGATTCAACATTCCGCATTAATAATAGTTATACTGCCCACCCTTATGCACTTTTTTCATCATTTCATCCCAAGCAAGGCAATAAAGTCACTAAGATGCAATGAGTTATTTAGTGTGAAAGAATATACAAAAATTAAGGCAAGAGAACAATAAAAGAACAGGAATATAGAAGACAGAAGTTAATAATTGACATTGTATTTAAATTTTTAAAGATCAAAGTTGATTGGAATGCAAGATGCTGGAAGAGAGAAGAAACTGTTCACATAGAACTTACAGTTACATCTTTTGTAATTTCAACTCTGAAATGATGAGATCTTGCTGCCAATCTAGTACTGCACTTAAATTTCTAAAGTTGAGGTATCAAAGGGGAAAGTTCACCAAAACAATTACTATGAAAATATTTATAGAAAAAGTACAGAGAAGCTATGTTATGGTGGTGGGAAAGTGACTGAAGCCAAGATGCTAAGTCAAGACTGATAATATTGCAGATTCTTCTTTGGATTTTATCAAGAATCTCTAAATAGACAGAAGCTCCAAACCAGATGTCACAGCAATAGATAAGATATATTCTGGCAGGAACAGTTGTCTAACACAGCACAGTGAACAAACTTTCTTAGCAGCAGACCTAGCACTTGATTCAATATAATCTTTCCACTTCATGTCAGTGGAAGATGTTAGCCTGAGAAGGTGCAATGAGTCACTCTCCTGGAGGTTAGCCTCAGCCATGCTGATTGAAGGCAAAAAAATGTTTTCTAAGATGATTAAAAAATTTTAGTTTTCTTTGGAGGCATTAAAATTAACAAGTCATTTCTTGTCCCAGTTAACAACAGCATGAAAGCCTTTTTCAATATCAGCTACCAATTTAATCGTCTAAAAAGGTTTGATATGCCATTATAAGAAACTATCCTATGTCACAGCAATATTCAATATATTGACAAATGTTAGGCTTATAAATGTAATGAGAAAGAATAATAAAAGGAGAGGAATATAAAAGATAGAACTTAGCACTCTTTATCAGTTTTTTGAACAGGAGTAGAGGTTTATCCCTTTTTGCCAGTTTAGTATTGGGTTTTGTGGTTCCTTTTAAAGTCTTTGCATTCTCTTTAACTCCCAGTAGCCCCTTGCGTCTTAGTGGCATTATTGCCTTGCTTGGGGTTAATTGATTTTTAAAAAGAAAATGAATAAGAAATAAAATGATAAAGAGTTTGGTTTGAAATTTCCAGAATGTTAATCACATGATCGTTTTTTTAATCCTAATATAAACTAGACCTATAGCTACTTTTCTATTAATCCATTATGATTTTTAGCCTCAAAAAACTATAATAAATAACTCATCAAGGCTTGTACGATGTTATAAGGAACCAACCTAAAGATTAATTAATATAGAAGCAAAAAATAATACTGTGTTTTAATAAAGAGTTTGTGTTGAATTTACCAGAAAGTTATTATGTGATCATTTTTTTTTATCCTAATGTAAATTGGACCTATGGCTACTTTTCTATTAATTCATTGTGATTTTTAGCTTCAAAGACTTATAATAAATAACTCAACAAGGCTTGATATATTGTTAAAAGAAGAAAACCTAACATAGTCATATAAATATATCCGGAAAACTTTACCAACATCATTTGATTAATAATATTTTATGAAAACATTGAGTTGCATAATAAAATCTGACATGTCTCTGAAATGTATATATTTATAAATACATAAATTAATATTTGAGTTACTCAAGCAAATCATTATTACTTTGCAGTGTAGTAAATTTGAGCCTTACTAAAAGGCTAATATTTATCTTCCAAGACAAGCTTAGTAAATACCTATAAATAAATCAACAGATATAAAAACATTTTTGGAGAAATTTTACAAAAGATTCCTTGTGCGCATTAGGTTTATTGTCACAGTTAAAATAGAATTGCTACAAGTTAAAACTTATGGATAGGCCATGGATATTTTTTTATACCTCACAACCATGTACAGAATTCATTTATACACTTTTAAAATGTACATCATGTAAAGGTATAAATAAAAACAGAGCGGCTACTTAAATATGGATATCAATTACAAATAATATTTAAGCAATAAATTAAATATATACATTTATTGATGACATTGATTTTTTTATATTCAACATTAAATAAGCCAAATATATCGTTAAAAGGAACCAAGCTAAAGAGTAATTAATATAGAAGGAAAAAAAAATGATACTGTGTTTTAATAAAGAACTTGATTTGAAATTACCAGAAAGTTAATATGTGATCTTTTTTTTTATCCTAATGTAAACTGGTCCTATGGCTAATTCATTGTGATTTTTAGTTTCAAAGTTTTATAATAAATAACTCAACAAGGTTTGATATGTTGTTAAAAGAAACCAACCTAAGCTAATTTATCATAAAGATGAATTAATACAGAAGAAAAAAACAATGATACCTGGATTGAATAAAGAGTTTGGCTTGAAATCCCCAGAGATTTAACAACTTTAACAGATATCTAAATTGCTTAATGGTAAACGGGAATGTTGAGATTAAAACAAGCCTTTCACAAATCCATGTAAATTGGTATATATAATAATGAAGGTCAGAATGATTTATATAAAAATGAAAATTACTAAACCTGAGGTAACATTTGAAAGTTAAGAAATTTAATTTTTGAACTATGGATAAACTTAGAAGTAAATTTTTCTGGATAAGTTTGTATTTTTGAAGGAAACTCAGAGAGCAACCAAGGAGATAATTTGATAGAATTAATGCATACCATTAACCAGTTTATTTTTCAGTAGTCTTGGGTGGCCTTTGTATTTTTTAGCTTATAATCTCAGCCTGGTCCTATCATTTGAACAAAGATAATATTTGTCTTTCTGTTCCCTACCCTCTTGCCACGTTTTTGACCCTCTGCCAATCTGAATCAGTCTAATTCATCTTCAGTTCATTTTCCAGTGAATTTCTCAGTAAATGATTTAAAACAAAGAAATTAAAGTGGCTCCTCAACCATACTTTTTATACTGATTATTGAAGAATGAATTTGGTCTAACATCTTGTATACACACATCTCTCTCTCTTTCTATCTAATACCTATCTCACTCACTCACTCTCTCTCTGTTTATATATATATATATATATATAAAATACACACACATATACATATATATATATATATATATAAGTGTGACTAAATACCACTGAAAGTACCTTGTTAATTATTTTCTTACTACAGTCTTCCTGATTAATGTTTTGATTTCAGGTTCATATTTGAAAATATGTTTTCTTATGTCTAAGTACTTTTGGTTAAGGTTAGTCATTATCAAAGACTTTTGGTTTTTTTTATGTTTGATAATGCCTAATATTAACCAAAACTTCTCAGGCATAGGAAAATCAATTTTTAAACATGGACCTGAAATCCCCAAACTAATCAAGAACATCCAGAAAGAAATTTAAAAATTCTTAACAAATATCTTTCATTTGGTCTTTAACCAAACTTGTATAAATTAAAAATTGCTGCTCAAATGCACGCTCTTTGTCATATATATATATATATATATATATATATATATATAGTTTTAAGGTATGCTATATTTATGGATGAAAGTACTCAATATCAGAAAGAGAGTGTACGTAAATATAAAATGGTCACTGAGCTCAGCACCAATTAATGAAAATCTGTTTCAAGCTTCAATGCAATCTTTTCACTTGAAGATTGTGTTTAAGCATGAAACAGATTTTGTCCCAGTTGGTGTTGACCTCAGTGCCCACCTTTTTCTCTTTGCCAGGCAACAATGGCCTTGGGGTTAGAATCTTCAACTGATACCAAATCAGTTGGTTTCAGTCCTGATCCCGGCCTGAAGTGATTGGATGTCTAGCCACATTGATGAGCTGTGATACACTGAAACTGTCTGTCTGAGGATGACTCTATATATATATATATATATAAATGTAAAGTACCAGGTTGAGAACTGGTGTGGGCTAACTGCCCTTGATGAGGGTGAAAGGAGTCTCTCTGAGCTTTGGTTAGCAATCCTTTTAGTGTTGGTTTCACGATAAAAAGACTTCAGATGGGAAGGAAAACTCATAACAGCTTAACCCGGTCATTATATTGCATGTGTCTGCCGAGAGGTGTGTAGTGGTTGGTATTGACTGTGATCTGGAGAGGTTAAGCTCCATGATAATAACACATGAGGACTGTCATTCAGAGTTTCTCTGGCAAATCTTTTGTACCGTTACTTTTTTATCAACAGATCTAAGGAGTGTGGATGGTCCAACACAAGCCTTCACCACTTGAAACAAATCATTGTGTTGGTTTTCCGACAACTACATCTAATTAGTTCCACACATATCTGGCTACTGCGAAAAAACTCTGCAAAACAACATCAACTTCGTCTTGGCACTTGGAATGTACGAACTCTCCAGGACAACAACTCAGCACCAGAAAGAAAAGTTGCTCTGGTTGCATTGGAGCTAAAGAAGTACAACATTGATATGGCTGCACTGAGAAGTAACCATCAGTCGACTACATGAAACGAAAAAGCAAAATAAGACATCTAACAGTGTTCCTGCTGCACTTAGATACAATTAATTCTCCTGTACTGTTTGTTGTCTTTTGTGCAAGTATCAAGCCGGTCTTAAAAGTCATGCCCATCATAGGCATACAGATAATTAGTTTGTGGTTGTCGGAACATCATACATTGAACTCGATGGGAGAGTCCATCGTATAAGTCACACCTATTTATTTTGAGACAGGTATGATTATTATATATACTAAAATATGGAATTGTTCAACTATCAAAATATATTTGAAGGTTTGTATAAGAGTAATTTTTTCTCTTTTTTTGTGAATCATAGTGTATATGGTGTTCACATGTATGACAGTATATGGTGTTCCCATGTGCGACAGTATATGGTGTTCCTGTATGTGTGACAGTATATGGTATTCCTGTATGTGTGACAGTATATAGTGTTCCTGTATGTGTGACAGTATATAGTGTTCCTGTATGTGTGACAGTATATAGTGTTCCTGTATGTGTGACATTATATAGTGTTCCTGTATGTGTGACAGTATATGGTATCCTATGTTGTCATATCTTCTATTCAGACGATTAATCAAACACAGGTAAAAGCAAAAATTTCAAAGATTGATTTACATCACAGACTGGCCCTTCTCACTAGAAGGCTGACAACATAATCTTTCTATTCTCATCTGTGTCTTTATAGCTTTTTGTACTGTACATAGCTTAATTTGATGGACCACCTTACTGGACAGCAAATGTCTTGTAGCACGAGTGAAAAATTATACTTTTTCATTCGTGCTAGTGATTAGTACTAAAGCACAATTAAAAAAAAAATCTAGGATTTTAATGGAGATTTTCAAGGCACATTAGCACTCAAAACAAAATATAGCCAATACAATTACTGTAAACATGCATATATATATATACATATATATATATATATATATAATTAATACAAATATCAAATTTGTCATTCAGCTGATGTTATTCAGCACCCCGACTCCAAAATTTCATCGACAATCATTCAATAAACTCATCAGGAGGTATCAACAATTGTCTGCCAATTTTCGAATGTTCATTATTTTTGTATGAAGTTAAAAAAAATAATTTACAGACTTTTTATGGATGTTAGGTTGATTTTTTTTTCTCTCCTGTATATGCATATGTACGTATGCCTGTACATGTGTGCATATACATATGTGTAGAATGTTTTGGTTGTATATATATATATATATATATATTTAATCACTTCACTCCAGCCAAGGCATTAATGGCAGCCAGGTGTAAGGGATGTAAGCAAACCTAATCTACTGCTATTAAAAAGAAATTTTGATTTAAAAAAACAAAAAAAAGGAAATTTAATGAAAAAAAATAGTAAATAAAATTACACACACACACACACATATATATATATATATATATATATATATACACACACACACACACACACAAAAAAAAAGTGAACACTGAAGTCAACACTCAGAGGAAACAGACTGTTTCATGATAAACACAATTGTCAGGCCACATGTTGACTTCAATGTTCACTTTGATATTTATATACATTCTATCTGTGATATTGAGTAACCTATTGCATAAATATAGCATACTTAAAAAAAATTTCTTCACACACACATATATATATATATATATATGCACAGAAATGCATGGATAATAACGGACCAGATTCCAATTACAGTTGGGTTTGCTATATTCTCTTACAGGTAAATTCCCTTGCAAAAGCATGAACCCACTTCTTCTTCCACAGCTATGGGTTAATTAGTAGGATGTGTATTAGTAAATCATTACTATCTTCAAAAGATTCTTGCATACTAAAAATGTTTTCCGGCTTTAAATAACCTGCAAAAAAAATAAATCAATCAATCTAGTCAAGACAGAGCATGGCAGCAGGAGTGAGCTATTAAGAAAATGTGCCTCTCAGCAGGAACTGAACCCACATGTCTTCTAACCTGGTAAAACCACCTTTAACTTAGACATGCTTTTAACCACTATGCTACCAGTTGTATTTAGTGCTACCAAAATCTATATCACTTTCTTCCAGATTCCAATGTATGGATTCTCTTCGTCCTTACTCTCAACTAAGCTGGTTCTTAGACAGCTTTTTCAGTGTCTGCTTACGACTGTAATAATGCAATACAAAACATTTTAAATTGACTTATTTTTTTAAGTTTACCTTTCATGCATACCAAGACAAAACATTTTTTTAACCAAAAAATTTAATTCCTTTCACCTCAACAAGACCCCCACTCCATTGCCTCAGTGATAAATAAAAAAAAATAAAAAAATTTTACAGATGTTTTTTAAAATCACACTGTTTGTTTGTGCAAACATTTCTTCCTGCTCCCTCTTTCTCTTGCATATTTAGATTTTCCTGGTACTTGATTGGCTGTTGTTTTTTATGGCCTGATTCCTGGCTCTAAAAAAAAAAAGTTATTTTTGTTGTCTAGATAGAAAGGGAAGAGAAGGACACATTGTTTAGTTTTACTCACTTTTGCTATTTTGTTTATATTTGTGTGTGTCTCTCTCTCTCTGTCTCTTGTGTCACTGATTTTTAGTGACCGCCTTTGCTAAAAGTTCGCACCTGTTGAACTGGGGTCCCCCCACACACATACACACTTTTTTCCAAGTTAGCTAAATAAACCTTTGAGGTGAGGGGGTGCATATTGATGTAGGCATTATAGGCCTGAAGAGAAAAAGGGTCCCAGACCCTCTCAAAAGATCATCATGCATATTGGCACTCAATACACTTTCCTCTTTTCTCCTTCTTCTTCTTCTGTATGTGATGTCCTTTCAGGCCCTCCATAACTTCCTAACCCTTGGAACTCTTACCAACATTTATCTTTTTGCTATACCCTCTGTTCCACCATTCATTCCCAAAAGCTCCACCATGCTGTAATGGTTAACAAGCTTGTCTCGCTAGATCAATTACGACTGAGTAATGAATTCAATCCTCATTGGGTGCCCCTGTACTTACGACCTTGTGCTACCTAAGCTATGCTTAGTAAATCACTATTCCCAAAAACCTGTCACTTCCTTCCCTTATCCTTTTTCTTTCAGTATATCCTGTGAGTGTCAAACTCTCCAAACACTCCTTCTTCATTATGTACCCATGAAATTCCGGTTGTCTCTTTCTGATTTGGAATATAAATATCCTTTTTGTTTCCATTTTCCTTAAGACTTCCTCATTGCTTACATGTTTTGTCAATGGTATTCTCAGCATCCTTCTGTAGAACCACATTTCTGTTGCCTAAGTCTCCTCTTTATCTATGAGGAAATTGTTCAACAATCACATCTATATAGGAAAATTGATATTACATCAGAGTTGAGCACTCATTTCTTTGTTTCCAAAGAAATTTTCCTGTTTCTTAATACTTAGTTTAGCTTTTGAAAGGCATATTTGAATTTTGGTGTCACACTTTCCATCTCCTGTTAAAACATTCCTGTCACCAGGGAAAAAAAACTAGATAAACTAGTAATTAATAATAATTAATACAATTTTGTTGCCTTAATACTATAGAGTAATTAATCCTTATTGTAACCCCCAGATTTCTGGCATAGTGCTTTACTAAGCTAATCTCACTAGCGCTGGATTAAGAATTTGTAGGCCAAAGGATTAGGCCAATACACAAATGAAAAACCAGAGATACCAAAATCAAACAAATACAAAAAATGAAATATCTAGTAAGTGTTTAACAGAGGATGCAAAGTGTGACACTGAAATCTGAAGGTGATTTGGGATAGCCAAAGATGCCTTCCAAAAGCTAAGCAGAGCATTAAGACACAAAAATTTTAT
Source organism: Acanthosepion esculentum (assembly GCA_964036315.1). Classification (NCBI taxonomy): domain Eukaryota; kingdom Metazoa; phylum Mollusca; class Cephalopoda; order Sepiida; family Sepiidae; genus Acanthosepion; species Acanthosepion esculentum. The sequence goes on from OZ038498.1 coordinate 33,392,671, forward strand.
TAGAAACAAGGGGGGAGTACTGAACTGTTATGTGATATCAGTTCTCCTTTAAATAAAACCTGGACAATCTCCCCAGAGACGAAAAAGAGACTTGAAGCTACAGAAATGTGGTTCTACAGAAGGATGCTGAGAATACGATGGACCAAACATGTGAGCAACAACAAAGTTATAGAGAAAATGGAGACAAAAAGGAAACACATACTTAACACCAGCAAGAGACAGTTGAAATTCCTAGGGCACATAATAAGGAAAGGGGGCTTGGAAAATCTGATACTCACAGGGCTGACTGAAGGCAGGAGAAGCAGAGAAAAACAATGCACAACCTACTTAGTGAGCTTCAGTAAATGAATGGCAGAACAAGGTTTAGAAGAAATACCAAAAGGCCAAAATTTATTAAGACCTATGAAGGACAGGAAGTTGTGGAGAGCCATGAAGGGACGCGGTACATAGAAGGCGGCCATAGGGACTCTGTAACCCCCCCCCCAGTAAATTTAATTTTTATAAGGTTGTCTAAATATAGAATTATATGATAATTACAATTCCAAAATTTGCTTTGCAAAATTCATTGGAAACAAATTTTTCTCAAAATGTCAGGAAATTATAATTCTTTGGGAATATCATTTTCCATTGTTGTGAAAAAAATGTCTGTTTTGTATTTTTGGATTATTATTGAGTGTCGTACATTATTTGGATGTTTTGTTTTGGAAAAATAAATCCTCCAGTTCACTTTACTTTCAACTAAGCATCAATAAATCATTTGTAAAAGTTAAATCAATTATTTACTACAAAGAGGTTTCTTTTCTGGAATCGGTGAGCTGAGTTCAAATTCCAGTCAAATCCATTACATTCACTTACA
>OZ038498.1:33398526-33428526 GCA_964036315.1 Acanthosepion esculentum
TTTTTGTATCTATTATTGTTGGTTATGTATTCTTATTTATTCAAATAATCACTTTTTACAATTTTTTTATTAATAAATAGTGTACTGATAAGTCATCAGTTACCTCCCCTGAAGATCTAGGAGGTATAAAAAGCACCCTGTCACATCTGTCAGTAGATGAGTAGTTACAGTAAAGTGCAATAAAGTTTTGATATAAGTTTATTCATTGTTTCTGCTTTTACTACATATTGGTATATGCTTAAATACATTAGGTGGGTGATTTGAATTTTTGTTTATATATTTGGGATTATTATTTGCTTTCCTATATGGTTTATATGTATTATTATTATTAAAATTAGATGTTATATCTAGAAAATTTTCTATTTTTAGATTACATTTTATGTCTATTGTAAATCTTAATTTGTTAAATATTTCTAGTATTTCTTTTCTTATATTTTCTGCTTTTCTAACATTACAATTTTTTACAATTATTAATACATCATCTATATATACCTATATACTAATTATTAATCGCATTTAATAGATATTGTATAATATATATCCCTATAAGTTTTCTGACCATCATAACTGCCCATTGATACATCAAAGTTCTCATTATTATTATTATTGCTATTATTCTTTTTTAGTCATATTTTATTGTTGTAGTATAATAATAATGATTATCTACAATGGTTAATTATGTCTAATTCTTCATCCAGAATCTTTGTGTTGTATTGCAAAAATAAATCTTTTTTTTAATATATCTTTTGTAATCTATTTGTATAAAAGAGTAATTGTTTTTGTTTGTAATATTGTTGAACTAATTAATAGTTCTTTTTTATTTTTCCATTGAGAAAAATATTAAATATAAATCAATTTCGTACATATTTTTTAACTATTTGTTTACTTACGTTTCCTATATTAGTTTTTGTGGTATTTAATAACCTACATGTATGTTTGTTTAGAAAATCATCCTCATGATTTTTTAATTTAATAAAAGGTTCCACTTTCATTAATTGTTTAATTCTCTTATCAAATTTTAATTTTGCTGCTATGCTTTTTGCTTCATTATTTATATTATTTTCTGATTCACTGTTGGTGATTTCGTAAAACTTATGTACCTTTTTTCGATTATTTTGTTATATTTGGTAGATTCCATTTTATAGATTGTTCTTGATTTGTCTGCTTGAAGAAATAGTTTATTTTATTTATTCATTGATTTTATGTCATTTGTTAATTGTTTTTTGAAATTTAGTGTTGTTTTTTCTTGTTTCAATTTTATTTACAGTATTAAACAATTTTCAAAATCAATAAACATCTTTTTATTGTGGTGGATATTTACTTGACAAAAGTCTGAATTTATTGTTGTTGTTGTTATTAAGAAAGTAAAATAATTTCCATCTTAGCCCTTTCATGTTCTACTTTTTCAATAAATTCGATTTTGGATTTATGTAAATTTGACGTAGAAATATTTTTTAATGAATAATCAAATTGTATAAGTTCTATATTTTTTGCAAATATGATAGTAATAATAGTCTTTACATCCATAATGGAGTTAAAAAAAAATGAAAATATGTAGATTGAAAAAAAAAGACAGATATTCATTAGAATTGGAAATATTTAATATACAGATGAACCCTTTGAAAAGTGGATATATTACAATGGAATTGCAGAGTTGGGGAAAATTACAGTTAAGTAATTCTTTTATATATATAAAAATGAATATTATCAATGGGATACTTTCATAATATTGAGCACAATATGGAAATATCAACTTCACTTTTAATTCTTAAATTTTTAATATACATTTATATATATATATATATATATATATATATATATATATGCAATTTTTTATATCTATTTATATATTATATATGCGTGGTACTTATTGGAAATCACTCAATATCAGATATAGAGCTAACAACTAAATATATATACATTTCTATCTATCTATCTATATATATATATATATATATATATATATATATATATATATATATTTTAAATAAAAACAGACCACTTTAAGGTTCCACATAATAAATTATTTCACCACAGCCCTTTTAAAGGACCGCGGATCATCAGACTTTACTTCCAAAGATTGAAACGAAAAATTTCAATCTTTGGAAGTAAAATCTGATGATCCGCGGTCCTTTAAAAGGGCTGTGGTGAAATAATTTATTACATGGAACCTTAAAGTGGTCTGTTTTTATTTAAATTATTAGCTCTGATTTGCACTGAGCTCTCTGGATTTTATCCTTCTTGGGTCTACCCATACGGATTACCTAGTTTTTCATAAACTATATATAATATATATATATATATATAAAAATTAGGAGATCAGCTGAATTTGCTACCTTGGTTTCAACCTTTTGGTATCTTCAGGTGATTTCGGTCAATTAATTTCCTGACCTTTTATTTTTTGTTTTAAAAATTAAAGCATTACAAAATCAATTGACTGAAATTGCGTGAAGATACTGAAGGATTGAAACCAAAATAATGGAATCATCTGATCTCCTTATTTTTTTATACTTAAAAGTTCTACAGGTTAAATATTTATCTTTTTATACATGTATTGAGCACTTTTTAATACCACTGTTTCCTCGTCTAATTCAACTCTGACCATTAACTCTTTATATATATATATATATATATATATAAAGGCATTAGCCATCCACCCGAGCAGACAGGTGTACTTGTAAACAAGTAGCCAGCCTTTATTATATGTTTATAAATTTATGTTTGTATATCCGTCTGTATCTACGACAATACTAACATAAAAAACTTAAATTTGATTTGGCTGAATACAACTCAATACATCATCACTTAAAGGAACATTAATGCCCACACTCACAGATTAGGCAGATATTAGTTGGAAATACGTCTATATTACATAAAAACAATAACAAGCAAAAACTTAAAATCATTGAAGCCTTTCAATTAAGAGAGTTAAAGCCCAAAATAAATAAAGTCAACTATGAGTATAGCAACAAAGTCATTGAATGCTTATGAAAAGAAAAATTACTATATACGTATGAACAAAAACAAATAAGTTACTCCTTCACACTGAAAAAAAAAAATCTAAAGAACTCATGAACTTTGAACTTTGAAATCTAGAACGCTGCATAAGCAGTAAAAAAAAAATAAGCAGTTGAAATGTTTTGAATTCACAGAAACACATATACATACTCACAGACAACTTAAGTGCCTGAAGATGATCTCAGATCAGATTGAAATAACTTAGGAAAAAAAAACTATTTGAAAGAAAATTTTGGTATTTTTCTTACTCAGTTTTCTAAGTCTACCAAAAAATTAATCTTTGAACTTGAAAGGATCACAATGAAAACTGAAAGACATGATATGTCTAAATTATTTAACCAAACCTGTTTGGAAATAGGATTAATACAAAAATAAAATTTGTCATTTAGCTGATTGATTTTTATCTTCAGCATCCCAAATTCCAACTTCGTAGATGGACCTTCCACCAATTGCTCCGTCCACTCCTCAGGGGATATCAGCAATTGACTTTTTATTTTCTCTTTTCTTTTATGTTGTGTTGAAAACTTATCTATGCACTTTTCATTGGTGCAAGGTTGATTTTTATTTCTTCTTTTTCATTCATTGTGTGTGTGTGTGTGTGTGTGTGTGTGTGTGTTTCCACACACATGACCGTATGTAGGATTTTGTGATTATTTCTTGTTTTCATCGTTTTTCTTGTCTCTTTATACTCTCTCTCCTCTTTTATACCAATGTATATCTTTGTGTGTGCACATAAATCTGTCTGGGTGTGTGTGTATATATATATATATATATATACATACATACATACATACATATATATATATATATATATATATATATATATATATATATATATATATATATATATGTGTGTGTGTATCTCAAGAGAGGAAAAGTTACTCTCTCTCAAATATATTTATATATATATATAATTTTGAAACTGAAAAAGTATTGCCATATCATGCTCACTTTTAGAAATATCTTTGGAAATAATAAAATTTGATTAATGAATCTATCACATTATCTTTTGTTAACATAGAACTATATCAGAAATATTTATTTTTAGGAAGGCCAGAGAAAATCTAATTTGTGGACCCACCTCACCCCTCTGCCATCTCCCCACCTTTTGAAAAGAAGTCACATGCCCGAATTTTTTACTCCCAATAATCATTGAATCTTTTATTTTTTGTTTTTTTATCTCGGGCTTTTAAGGGAAGAAATACATGAATAAAAGTAATAATCTCTGTGTTTGGAAAGGTTCGGTCGGGTGGTTAGAGGTTAACTTATTTCCATTTCCACACTTATCCGAAACAAAATTTCAGTATGTCTTTAACATTGTGTAATAGAAATAGACAATGTCAAAAATGTTTTTATGACTTGTTGTCATCTGTTAAGTTTGGCTTTAAAGAACTAATTATACATCATGCCCTTATAGCTTGAACGCTTTGTTAGACAATATGGCAACAATTTCCTTCCAATTTACATTGTTTTTTGATAAAATGGTGACACTTCTATATCAATAAATAGTATTAAAGAACAAATACAAATCCCCATAATTAAAATCCCTAAACTGACCCATGAACTATACAAATGTATTTACAACATGAAGATCTTTTTTTTTTACCTTTTTATTTTAATCATTTCACCCCCAGCAAGACAATAATGCCACTCGAAAACAGGAGGTTTGAAAAGAGTGGAAGAGAATGAGAAGACTTTAATCAGAAAAAGGACAAAGGAACAGGTTTTATGAGGACAGAAGATGGTAATTGGTGTTGATTTAAATATTTGAAAATTGTAAGTGGCAAGACAGGAGGACTTCTTCAGTAATGAAGAAAAGAATACTGAGCTGTTACATGACATCTGTCCTTCTTTATGACAGCGAATGTTGGATGATTTCCTCAAAGATGAAGAAGAGACTCAAGGTGACAGAGATGTGGTTCTACAGAAGGATGCTAAGGATATCATGGACTGAGCGTGTGAGCAATGATGAGGTCTTAGAGAGGATGCAAACAAGGAAGAGGCTTATACTTACTATCAGGAAGAGGCAGCTGAAGTTTCTGGGACACGTAATAAGGAAGAAGGGCCTGGAGAATCCGATACTCAAGGGTCGAATAGAGGGAAAGAGAGATAAGGGAAAACAACATGTGATATACCTGGTGGACTTAAGCAAGTGGATGACTGGGGGAGGAAGCAGAGGGAAGGAACTTGTTGAGAGCTACAAGAGATAGAGGAAGGTGGAGAGCAAGGATCACCTACGCCTGAAAGGACATGGCACATAAAAAGAACTTGATTTATTGAGCCTATACTATTATCAAAATCTAATTAATTGTAATCAATGTTAAAATTCACATAAAAAGAAAGAGGGCTTGGAGAATTTAACACTCATAAGACATTGTTAAAAAACGTTTTTGCTGTAAAATCATAATGAGTACTTTCTGTATTTTTCCCTTTACCTCCATATATATAAAACTGACTATTGATAAAATAATTATTAGTTTGCAGACAAAATGTGTTTGTCTATATCTCTGAGTTGAGGTATTATGATTACTTACATTATTTATATTATTCAGATTGCTATCCTCATCTTCATTGCCATATTTACAATGTTTCAGCCGTTGTACACTCCAGCCTTCTTCAGGTGATTGGAATTTCAAACCAAACCGTTTATTTTACAATGTGTTGATTAAAATTTTTAGTCTAATATATAGAGTTATATATCTTCCATTAAAAATAGATACAGTAATAGAATTACTATACAAATTGGGTTCATTGTAACAGTGATTTTATGACAGAGATAACTTTCTCTTTGTTAGTTATATGTTCAGATAACTAATTTCACTGAAACTTCAGCCAATTCCCACTATGTCTACCTATTAAATTTTTAGGCGAAAAACTTTCAGCCTTGCCCATTCAGTGACTTTATTGTCAAACGCACAGACCTCTGTTTATATTTCTGAGATGAGGTATTATGTACACTATTATTTGGACTATTGTCCTCATCTTTGTCGCTATATTTATTACAACGCTCCAGCCATTGTACCCAGAAATTCATGCACAGATGACCTCAAGGACACATGGCACAGTGGATAAAGGCATTAGTTAGATCCAGTGCCAGACACAAAGAGTGTGAGTTCAATACCCAGTTAAGGCAGTGGAGAACTTGGAGAGGGGAATTAACAGAAGTTTACTGATAACTGACATCCATTAAAAAACATGGCACATGGAACTAGAACAGTCTACCCCAGTGAGCAAAATAAAGGGTTCAGTTCAACATTTCGACCACCTGAAGAAGGCCAGAGCGTACAATAGCCAAAATGTTGTGATAAATATGGTGACAAAGATGAGGACAATAGTCCGAATAATGTAAATAGTGTACACACAGATCTCTTTAACAGATTTTGAAATGTTAACTTGATGATGATTAAATAATCTGTGGAGAGATACAATTTTATTAAAGCTTTAAAAATGGCCATTTTAAAAATGTATATAAATATACAAAAAAACAATAAAAGAAAGAGGCAGAAGAACAAAGATAAGAAAAAAATATTACCACAAAAGTAATGGAATAAAAAAAACCCAGCTAACCGGCTATCATTCCTCACTCTTCAGAGTACAGGAATCCCTTGATTAGTGTAGCTAATCTGTACATTAAAAGCTACAGACAAATCGAAAAGGCATTAATTGAATATAATAACTTATAGGAAATGATGTAATTTGTACCTCAAATTTTAGTCTCATTTGCAACTAATTTCTAATTTGCATACTTTTTAATTAAAATATAGGTACATATAAGAAGATACAATAAAAATGCCATGAATTAATGTTTATTAATCTCATTTTTTATGAAAAACTTATTTAGAGTGGTTTGCCACATGGTATTCTTCTGTTCTTCATATAAATGACAGTACTGAGAAATTTCCCCTTCAAATTTTCTAAACACATCATAATCATTAGTATTTTAAACTGAAAATTTTATTTGTAATCATTCCATAGTAAATGCATATGTCTTTTATATTTCGATATTTTTTAATAAATGTACATTTTTTTATCTAATTAAATCGGTCATTTTTTTTTTAACAAAAATTCTGAAATTTCCTTTTAAGACCTTGAAATATGAAAAAAAAAATCAAAATACAATATTCAATGAATTTTAATTGAGACAGATATTCAAATATTTTTAATTAATTAGTAACTATAAAAATATCAATTTTCAATTACTATGTTTAAACTGAATAATGTTTTAGCACCCTAATCAAGTATTATATATACACTAATCAAATTTTGGTACATAAAATTTTAGCACACTAATCGAAAACACATTAATCTATTTTATTTTTATTAATCAATTTTAGTTAAATGTTATTTCTCTTAGTTTTTAAACTGAATTTATTAGTGTATCAATCAATCTCCCAAATTATTCATACTGCATTTTAGGAGTTTTTTTTTTGTAAATAGTCTAAGTCATTTTAATCACTCTATAGTGAACATTCTGTTAAGTGTAGTTTAGAAAAAATAAGAATAAAAAGGAAAGTTATAAAAGGAGAAAGACCAATCAAATAAGATATAATAAAGGAGTTAAAAGGGGAGGAAGAGAAAGAAAAGTAAGTCGTAAGACAAGCCAATATAATAAATCGTTTTTATTTTTTATTAATGTATATATATATATATATATATATATATAATTATTGGTTTGTTTTCTTCTCTTCTTCCAAAAAACATCATGTCTTGGCTGCATGTAGGAAGCTCAGTACGACTAAGCATACCCAATCTATAACATCGAATAGCCCAAATGAAGACTTGATTAGTTGCCATTTTCTGGGGGAACTTATATAAAGCACGTCCTAAAGCTAGTAGCAAATTTATTCTGGGTGCGGACTGAATACTGATCATATTCGGTCGGGTCACCCATCGAAGAAGTCTGTTGTTTATTTAGACCCAAAACTTCTTGTGACATGAGAGAAACAACACTGACAACGCACCTAGATTCAGCACTTAAAGGTGTAATTTTAACAAAAGCATCGAGTCATTTTAGTCACAGTGCATATATTTTTGTCCTCAACTGACTTTGAAGAATAAGGATCGATAACTGGTTAGCCTTTTTTTTTTTTTATTTCTCTGTTATATCTTTTCAACACTCCATTTTGCAGTGAGTAATATTTTTCTTATCCTTTCACTTCTGTCCCTTAGTTGTATATATTTTTTACATATTCATATATACTTTTAAAATATTCATTTTTAAATTGTAGGTGATGATTAGTTATTCACAAATATGTGAAGATGCTATTTCATCAAGTCTTGATAATCTGATTATCCTTATCTTTGTTGCTTTCACATCATATTTTGACCAGTCCTCTCTGTATTTGCTCAAAGTCATATTGGTATAAGACCAAGTGATGTTCCATCGATGTATGACGACTGTGCTGCACATGTCTTGTATGTCGGGTGAGCATTGAAAATTAACATTTCTAGCTTTTATCTGGGCTTGACCACTGGTGTTGATGGCAAATACTCAATGTCCTGGGTGCGGACTGAATACTGATCATATTCGGTCGGGTCACCCATCGAAGAAGTCTGCATTGAAAATTAACATTTCTAGCTTTTATCTGGGCTTGACCACTGGTGTTGATGGCAAATACGCAATGTCCTGGGTGCGGACTGAATACTGATCATATTCGGTCGGGTCACCCATCGAAGAAGTCTGCATTGAAAATTAACATTTCTAGCTTTTATCTGGGCTTGACCACTGGTGTTGATGGCAAATACGCAATGTCCTGGGTGCGGACTGAATACTGATCATATTCGGTCGGGTCACCCATCGAAGAAGTCTGCATTGAAAATTAACATTTCTAGCTTTTATCTGGGCTTGACCACTGGTGTTGATGGCAAATACGCAATGTCCTCATATAGCACTGACTCTTTACAGAGTTTAAATTAACACCAATTATTTGTGAATATCTGTGCTGATGATGATACAATGGTTTATGGATTCACCTTCAAAACTCTCAATGACCAGAGATTGGCAGCTGATCTCTCCTCTGACCGAGCTTTAACAGGTCAGTTGGGGGAACAACTGGCTGGTCACACTCAAAATCCAAACTAGTGACATTCTACCACTGCCAATCAGACCCAGAATTTCTAGCAATCACAATGAATGAATGTTCCTTCAGAGAAGGGCCATGCCTTGAGCACCTATCAGGACTTAAGCACAATCTAGACTTCAAGTGAAACTCCTACCTATGACCCATCACTAAAGATGCTGGAAAAATGGTCAGTTCTCTTTGCTGTTTCAGCAAATACTTGGTACTTGGTTCCTCCCATTATCCTTTCCCTTTTTAAGAACCAGATCATGCCAAAAATGAAGTACTGCTGCCATATATGGGCAGGAGATGCCCAGTCTTCACTTTTCCACTCTGTCCAGAGTCCAAAAGCCTCTTTGCGTCCTTGTGGGTGATGAATTATTTTCCACCCTACAACCCCTTTCTTGCAGATGAAATATCACTAACCTTGATGTACCGCTATTTCCATGGAAAGTGTTCAGTTGAACTACATTCTAACCTTCCTAGCTAAGACCCACCATGCCACACCCATTGTAGCGAACCACCTTCATTCTCTTCGTATCCCATTAGTTGGAATATAAGTTCCACTTGAGCAGCATCTTCCTACAAACAACTATTTTGTGGAACCAAATGATCACTGATCACGAGAATCTTAACCTGTTCAAGTCTCGGGTTAACCATTATCTTCGCCATATATCTGCATAAACTGTGACACTTACTCTGCAACCCTCTACCTCGAGGTGCTCTCAGGGCAAATATTATTGTAATAAAACAAATGGTATTCTTTAAATAATAAATTTTAACATAAATCTTCTTGTTGATTTTTGTTGTCTCCGGAGGCTTGTTAAATACAATTCTCAATTTATTTCTTTTTTGTATTTTAAAAGTAAAACTTAAATTTCTTTTTTGTTAAGTAGGTCATTTTTAAATGCATTATACAATTAAAATTAAATAAGACAGTAAAAGTGTTAAATAATTGAACACTTTGTACTCGTTAGATGGTTTCTGCGATCCATCTTAATCAGACAGTAACTGGTTCTGTCAGTTACCATTTTCTGAAAGACTGACTGATTGAAATCTCTTTGCTGATTTCAAGTTAAAGGAAAAAAAAGCTATGAGTGCATGTTCATAGATATTTGCTTGGGAAAAAAAAATTAAAAAAAGAGGCCTTTCTTTAGAAAAAAAATATGTATATATAAAAAATATGAATGATTCTTAATTTTTTTTTTTCTTTATCCTCTCTTATTTTTAGCATGGCTGGTTGGTTGTTTCGTATGAGAGGCATTGTATAGACAAGCAAATATTGGAAGCTTTAAGTGTTCAATGTTAATTTAATTTAATTTTTTTTTTACGTTTTTCTTTTTCCCCAGGCCTGTAAGCATATTATTTGTGTGAGTATGTGTGTGTCTTTTTTTTTTGTTTATTTTTTTAATTTTGTCTGTGCAATGATGGGAGGAGTTGTCTCTTATATATTTATTTTTTACCAGAATGTGGGCTGATTTTTTTCTTTCCTAAATGCACCTTCTGTGTGAGTTTATTTCTTTACTCTTTCATTAGTTCCTCAGTTTTTTTTTCGTTTTTTTTTTTTGCGGGGGTGGGTGGCTACAGTTTTTTAATTCTTGTACTTTTTTTCTGGTTCATTTTTCCTTATTTTTGCTTCGTATGCCAAACCGTATTTCTTTTTCTTTTTTCATTTTTGTTTTTTTATCCACACATTTCTTTTTTTCTCTGCTTATTTTATTTTTCATTATTGGATTTTTTTCAATTGCTTTCTTTTATCTTCTTTCATCTTTTTCCTTTTAATTCCTTTCTTTTTATACATTCTTGGTACATTTCTTTCATTCTTTCTTCCTATTCTTGCAATTTTTCTTTCCAGCTTTTTCTCTGCTGCTTTTTTTTCTTTCCTCATATTCTATATTCTTTCACTCTTTTTGCTTTATCTACATTCTTTGTTCTTTCTCCTTCTTTATACTTCATCTTCCTTACTTTCCTTCAACTTCCTCCTTCCATCTCATTCCCTCTGCCTTTCCTCTTCTATTTTCTTTCACTTTTTCATTCCTTTATCTACATTCTTTGTTCTTCCTGCTTCTTTATACTTCTTCCTTAATTTCCTTCAGCCTCCTCCTTCCATCTCATTCCCTCTGCCTTTCCTCTTCTATTTTCTTTCACTTTTTCATTCCTTTATCTACATTCTTTGTTCTTCCTCCTTCTTTATACTTCTTCTTCCTTAATTTCCTTCAACCTCCTCCTTCCATCTCATTCCCTCTGCCTTTCCTCTTCTATATTCTTTCATTTTTTCATTCCTTTATCTACATTCTTTGTTCTTCCTCCTTCTTTATACTTCTTCTTCCTTAATTTCCTTCAACCTCCTCCTTCCATCTCATTCCCTCTGCCTTTCCTCTTCTATATTCTTTCATTTTTTCTTTCCTTTATCTACATTCTTTGTTCTTCCTCCTTCTTTATACTTCTTCTTCCTTAATTTCCTTCAGCCTCCTCCTTCCATCTCATTCCCTCTGCCTTTCCTCTTCTATATTCTTTCATTTTTTCTTTCCTTTATCTACATTCTTTGTTCTTCCTCCTTCTTTATACTTCTTCTTCCTTAATTTCCTTCAGCCTCCTCCTTCCATCTCATTCCCTCTGCCTTTCCTCTTCTATATTCTTTCATTTTTTCTTTCCTTTATCTACATTCTTTGTTCTTCCTCCTTCTTTATACTTCTTCTTCCTTAATTTCCTTCAGCCTCCTCCTTCCATCTCATTCCCTCTGCCTTTCCTCTTCTATATTCTTTCATTTTTTCTTTCCTTTATCTACATTCTTTGTTCTTCCTCCTTCTTTATACTTCTTCTTCCTTAATTTCCTTCAACCTCCTCCTTCCATCTCATTCCCTCTGCCTTTCCTCTTCTATATTCTTTCATTTTTTCTTTCCTTTATCTACATTCTTTGTTCTTCCTCCTTCTTTATACTTCTTCTTCCTTAATTTCCTTCAACCTCCTCCTTCCATCTCATTCCCTCTGCCTTTCCTCTTCTATATTCTTTCATTTTTTCTTTCCTTTATCTACATTCTTTGTTCTTCCTCCTTCTTTATACTTCTTCTTCCTTAATTTCCTTCAGCCTCCTCCTTCCATCTCATTCCCTCTGCCTTTCCTCTTCTATATTCTTTCATTTTTTCTTTCCTTTATCTACATTCTTTGTTCTTTCTCCTTCTTTATACTTCATCTTCCTTACTTTCCTTCAACTTCCTCCTTCCATCTCATTCCCTCTGCCTTTCCTCTTCTATTTTCTTTCACTTTTTCATTCCTTTATCTACATTCTTTGTTCTTCCTGCTTCTTTATACTTCTTCCTTAATTTCCTTCAGCCTCCTCCTTCCATCTCATTCCCTCTGCCTTTCCTCTTCTATTTTCTTTCACTTTTTCATTCCTTTATCTACATTCTTTGTTCTTCCTCCTTCTTTATACTTCTTCTTCCTTAATTTCCTTCAACCTCCTCCTTCCATCTCATTCCCTCTGCCTTTCCTCTTCTATATTCTTTCATTTTTTCATTCCTTTATCTACATTCTTTGTTCTTCCTCCTTCTTTATACTTCTTCTTCCTTAATTTCCTTCAACCTCCTCCTTCCATCTCATTCCCTCTGCCTTTCCTCTTCTATATTCTTTCATTTTTTCTTTCCTTTATCTACATTCTTTGTTCTTCCTCCTTCTTTATACTTCTTCTTCCTTAATTTCCTTCAGCCTCCTCCTTCCATCTCATTCCCTCTGCCTTTCCTCTTCTATATTCTTTCATTTTTTCTTTCCTTTATCTACATTCTTTGTTCTTCCTCCTTCTTTATACTTCTTCTTCCTTAATTTCCTTCAGCCTCCTCCTTCCATCTCATTCCCTCTGCCTTTCCTCTTCTATATTCTTTCATTTTTTCTTTCCTTTATCTACATTCTTTGTTCTTCCTCCTTCTTTATACTTCTTCTTCCTTAATTTCCTTCAACCTCCTCCTTCCATCTCATTCCCTCTGCCTTTCCTCTTCTATATTCTTTCATTTTTTCTTTCCTTTATCTACATTCTTTGTTCTTCCTCCTTCTTTATACTTCTTCTTCCTTAATTTCCTTCAGCCTCCTCCTTCCATCTCATTCCCTCTGCCTTTCCTCTTCTATATTCTTTCATTTTTTCTTTCCTTTATCTACATTCTTTGTTCTTCCTCCTTCTTTATACTTCTTCTTCCTTAATTTCCTTCAGCCTCCTCCTTCCATCTCATTCCCTCTGCCTTTCCTCTTCTATATTCTTTCATTTTTTCTTTCCTTTATCTACATTCTTTGTTCTTCCTCCTTCTTTATACTTCTTCTTCCTTAATTTCCTTCAACCTCCTCCTTCCATCTCATTCCCTCTGCCTTTCCTCTTCTATATTCTTTCATTTTTTCTTTCCTTTATCTACATTCTTTGTTCTTCCTCCTTCTTTATACTTCTTCTTCCTTAATTTCCTTCAGCCTCCTCCTTCCATCTCATTCCCTCTGCCTTTCCTCTTCTATATTCTTTCATTTTTTCTTTCCTTTATCTACATTCTTTGTTCTTCCTCCTTCTTTATACTTCTTCTTCCTTAATTTCCTTCAACCTCCTCCTTCCATCTCATTCCCTCTGCCTTTCCTCTTCTATATTCTTTCATTTTTTCTTTCCTTTATCTACATTCTTTGTTCTTCCTCCTTCTTTATACTTCTTCTTCCTTAATTTCCTTCAGCCTCCTCCTTCCATCTCATTCCCTCTGCCTTTCCTCTTCTATATTCTTTCATTTTTTCTTTCCTTTATCTACATTCTTTGTTCTTCCTCCTTCTTTATACTTCTTCTTCCTTAATTTCCTTCAGCCTCCTCCTTCCATCTCATTCCCTCTGCCTTTCCTCTTCTATATTCTTTCATTTTTTCTTTCCTTTATCTACATTCTTTGTTCTTCCTCCTTCTTTATACTTCTTCTTCCTTAATTTCCTTCAACCTCCTCCTTCCATCTCATTCCCTCTGCCTTTCCTCTTCTATATTCTTTCATTTTTTCTTTCCTTTATCTACATTCTTTGTTCTTCCTCCTTCTTTATACTTCTTCTTCCTTAATTTCCTTCAACCTCCTCCTTCCATCTCATTCCCTCTGACTCTCTTGCTTTGTTCTTCCACTTCTTTCTTCTGTCTGTCTCCGTTTATTTACCTCCAAAACTTTTGTTTTATTTGTTTTTCAACCCTTTCCTTCTTGGCCCCCCCTCCTCTATTTTTTTTAATTCTCTCTCTTTTTTATTTGTTCTTCTCTCCCTCCTTTTCTCACCAGCAGAATTCTCCTGTTTTTTTTTTGTTGTTTTTTTTCTTTCATCTCTTTTTTATTTCTCACTACTTTATTCTTCTTCCTCTCTTTGTCTTTCATTTCTTGCTTCTCTCCCTCTTTACATTTCTCCATTCCTTTTTTAAATTATTTTTTGGAGTTTGCCCTCCAATCTTTTTTTCCCATTTAATATATTTTCTATCAAAGAGTTAGCAAAGTAGAAAGAAAGTCACACACAGGATTTATGGCTAAAGAATTGTCTTCAGTTTCCTCTCCACATTTTCCTTGTATCTTTCCAGTTACTGATTCCTTGCCTTTAAACCATTTAGGATTGGGAATTAAATTCCAAATTCAAGGTTCATAATCCACCAGAAGATGCAAAGAATCTACACAATGTTGTATTAAATGCTTGATTTCATGAAGATTCAAAGAATATTTTCCTTAGTTATTTCTGTGAATGGTTTGATATATTTCAGCAAAGTTTTTCAGTTAATTGCTAAACTTGGAGGACTATTTTTCCTTATCAAGCAAAAAAGGCCAATTTAATAATGGTATTGGAAGTGTGGTTATTTACTCAGATTTCTTCACTCTGGCATATGGGTTTCAGTCTAACCACAATCTTGTGCACAGGCTTCAATCTGGCACAAAGGCCTCAGTCGATCATAGGGGCCTTCATCTCACACATGGGCTTCAATCTGGTCACAGTCTGGTGCACAGGTTTAAGTTTGGCACAAACGCTTCAGTCTTGCACATGAGCTTCAGTTTGGCACATGGGATTCAGTCTGGTCACAATCTGGTGCGCATGCATCAGTTTGGGACAAAGGCATCAGTCTTGCACATGGGTTTTAGTCTGGCCATAATCTGGTGCACTGGATTCAGTCTGGCACTAAGGCCTCAGTTACATGGATTTTAACTGAGTCAGAGTGTCATGCATGGGTTTCAATCTGGCAAAAAATGCCTCATTCTGAAACATGGGCACACAAGAATTTGTTATGCAGTACTGGTGAACAATACAGTCACTAAATAGTCATATGTATAAAATTTTTAGATGTAATATATATATATACATTTGATGAATAAATATGAAGAAACATATTAATGTATGAATATTTATGATGTCTAAAGCATACAGAAATGAGGTATCCATTTTGTAAGTTGCTTTCAAATCTCCTACTTAGTTCCAAGTTTTCTTCAATGCCAAATCCTTTAAGGTCTATTGCTATTTTCATGGCATATATTCTGACTAGCTACATTCCTGTTATGCCCCATACACAGAGATGAATCATCTGTATTCCATTAGTAAGGAGGAAGTTCAACTCAGACAGCTTCTTTTCCAAGAAATTCTGCTTTGTGGGACAGACTCCCAGCAGGATGTTTTCCCAATCACTACAATCTTGTCCTTTTCAAGCCGAGTTATTTTTCCTGCATATCCACATGAAGTTCACTTCATGCCTTTTCTTATGCTCATACGACACTGCACAGATTTAGCTTGAGTGGCTCTTGGGCCTTGTATTAGGAGAACATTAGTATTAAAAACATAGGTGACCATGGCTTTCTATAGATTCCATTTTCTTTTAATATTTGTGAATTGCCATAAAAGATAGTGAAGTGGTTTCCCATTGCCTTCTCCACACTGTTGAATTCAAAATAGTTCTTCTCCTAGACTGACAGCCATCCAAGGCTAGAGAACCCAATCTACCCAGCTATTTAAACTATAGCTGTAGGAAGAAGAAAAGGATACATGCCTTTCTCTACTAAGGTATTAATATGAAAGCGAATGTAACAGTATCTGTCTATATTTCTGAGATGAGGTATTATGTACATTATTTACATTATTTGGACTATTGTCCTCATCTTTGTCGCCATATTTATTACAACATTTTGGTTGTTGTACATTCTGGCCTTCTTCAAGTGGTTGAAATTTTGAACTGAACCCTTTATTTCGCTTACTGGGGTAGACTGTTCTAGTTCCACGTGCCATGCTTAATGGATGTCAGTTATCAGTTATCTCCTGTTCATTTTTCTCTCTGAAAGTTCTCCACTGCCTTAACTGTGTATTATTATTACTGGTTCTCGTATTGTATTCATTTCTATGCTTGGTCGGCTCAGGAGATTTTTGTGGCCTAGCATATGTGCTGATTCCTTAAGTTTATGAATTTTCCAATGATGTTCTATGTCTATGATTTCATCCTGATCCCACAGAGGGCGGTGATCTCCATTCTCTCTCCATATGTAATAAGGAGTGCGATAATAACAACAAAGTTGCAATATGAGCTCTGGTAAAAACTACAATGATAACAGAAAAAATTTCAATATAAACACTGGTAAAAATGGTTGCTGAAGATATTAGGTTTATAATACCGAGAAATTCATACACAGAGGTCCTCAAGGACACATGGCACAGTGGATAAAGGCATTGGTTAGATCCAGTGACAGGACCCAAAGAGTGTGAGTTCAATACCCAGTTAAAGCAGTGGTGAACTTTCAGAGGGAAAAATTAACAGGAGATAACTGATAACTGACATCCATTAAACATGGCACGTGGAACTAGAACAGTCTACCCCAGTAAATGAAATAAAGGGTTCAGTTTGACATTCCTACCACCTGAAGAAGACCGGAGCGTACAATGGCTGAAACGTTGTAATAAATATGGCGACAAAGATGAGGACAATAGTCCGAATAATGTAAATAATGTTCATTATTTATCTTAGGTAATGGCAGGGTATGATGCATGTAGTAACTTATTAATTAATGAAGGAATTTGTGCAGATATTTGGGCAAAAATATTTCTCTTCTCTTTTGTTTTATCATTATTTAATTTATCATATATCAAAGCTTTGGGGAAAATGAAAGCAATATGCAGTTGTCTGTGGCTGAATACTGTTGATGACAAACTCAAATTTATCACATGATTTGATGGCTGATTTTTATTTTCACTTTAAGGAATGTAAAATTTTTTTTCATGTATTTTTTATTTTAAAAATAACCTTGAAAAGATTTCTTAAATATATATATATATATATATATATATATATATATTGAAGGTTAGGGAGGGAGTGTCTACATTTGATACATAAGTATTAATAGACATTTGCCCATCTATTGTACAGAGTGGTCCAAAAGTCTTGTCACCCACGACCAAAAAAAAATGTAATGAGAACAATAGAAGAACAAGTAATACAGTAATACAAAGCATGTGTATAGGATTCAATTTATTTATTTTCATTGACACTGTCACATATCGAGAAGATCTGTATGAACATCATCATTTTCGTGTCAACCATCTGAAATAGAAAATTATATTACGTAGGGATGAAAAAACTTTCGGAGCACCCTGTGGATTCATAGATGAAATTACAAAACATCCTTATAGATAATCAAATGAAAAGATGATAAATAGTGGGGGATCAGTTTTGTATTGTTCTTTAGTATTAAACACATCCCCCATTTCTTGGTCACGATACACGGTTGTCCGAAAGTAATGTCACCCCCTACCAAAAAAGGTAATGAGAACAATAGACGAACAAGTAATGAAGTAATACAAAGCACATGTATTGAATTCAGTTTATATTATTTTCATTGACGCTGTCACACATCGAGAAGGTCTGTATGAAGACCATCATTTTCGCGCCAGCCATCTGAAATAGAAAATTATATTACGTAGGGATGAAAAGACTTTCGGACCATCCTGTATATTGCTTCCACATCTCGTTTGATGTTTCTGCTATGCATCTTAGATTTTTGGCAAATTCCAAAGAAGAATCTGCAGTGTTATCAGGTTTGGCTTCAATCACTTTCCCACCCCCATAACATAGCTCCCTTCTGTCTTTTATATAAATATTTTCATGGAAAATTTTCTTCTTTGATACATTGGCTTTGTGATTTTTAGTGTAGTGTGAAATTGGCAGTGAGATCGCATAATTTCACTGTTGAGATGGCTCGATGTAACCAGAAGTTTTTTGCAAAAGTTTCTTCTTTCGCATTTTTCACTTTTGGAAATCTCTTCCTGATTCTTGCCTTCCAGTCAACTTTGATCTTCAAAGCATTAAATGCAACATCAATTGTTATCTTCTGTCTCTTCAAGTCCGGTTCTTTTATTATCCTTTTTCCTCGAGGTGTAGGAATGATGTCAACATGTTGCAATTGAATTTCTTGTCAGTGTTATTAATATTATTATTCACACACACACAATGTTTCGACCAATATCTTCAGGGCTATGTAAAATGGAATGGTTGGAATGTCATGTGTGTATCAGTAATGTCATAATATTAAGAAGAAATTTGATTGTCTGAAGAAATTATGCTATGATAATGAATCTGCTCAATCTTATTGAGAGCATCTTGCAAGTTAATTTAAAATCTAATATAGTTTTAGAATTAATCAACCTGAAATTAATATTTTTTTAGAGATGGTTATTAATGAAAATATTTCTCATTCCAATTACATCCAAACATAACATGGGTCATCATACCGTGGATATGAGACCAAATGTTTAGAGCTTTAGGATGGTCCCAACCATTCAACCCAGGTTCGAATCTCATTATGGTTGATTTTGCTATGTCTTAATATCAGTCTTCCTATATGGCAGTAATTGCTGAACAATCTCCTTACAGATGAAGAAGAAACTTGAAGCAACAGAAATCTTGTTCTACAGAAGGATGCTGAGAACATCTGACCAATGATGAAGTTTTAGAGAAAATGGAAACAAAAATGACACTTGTACTTAACATAAGAAAAAGGCTGTTGATATTTCTAGGGCACATAATAAGGAAAGAGGGTTTGGAAAATTTGATACTCATGAGGAGCAAAGAGGGGGAAACAATGCATAACCTGCTTAGCAAGCTTGAGCAAATGGATGGTGGAACAAGGTTTAGGAGAGATAACAAAAAGACAAAATTTATTAAGAACTACAAATGAGGAAATGTGGAGAGCCATGATCACCAATTTCCTGATGGGACATGGCACATATAAGAATTAGTCAAAGCTGGATTTCTATGGTCTGTGGTGAATCACACATACACATTTGAGTTTCAAAAAAGGGTTACTTATATTGGGCCTGTAGATAATAGCAGTAAAAACTCACACCTGACCTTAAGGGAAACTCTTATATACGATCCATCACTAAAAACACAGGTAAAATGTACCGCTCCAAGAAGTCCCTGACTCCTTATGTTGTATAAGACAAAACAAGTGCAACTAATGAAGTTATGCAGAAAAGATAACGGTTAACCTTAGACATGAAGAGGTCAAGATTGTAGTGTCTGGGAAAACATAATGAATAAAGTCTGTTTGACATAGCTGCAGTTCTTGGGAAGAAACTGTCTGGGTGGAACTTTCTTCTTACTAATGATATACGAAGAGAATGAGGTTGATTAATCCTTGTGTATGTGGCATGTTGGGTCCCAGGTTAATTTTTCAACTACTGTCTCTAATTGCATGATTACTACCAATTGCTTGTAAAATCAAACTATTGCAAGGACATCTTGCCATATTAAAATAAATAGATGCTCCAATTAACCAGTAAATTGTATAATAATTCTAAGAAAGAGAAAGTTTCTGTTTATATTTCTGAGATGAGGTATTATGTACACTATTTACATTATTAAGACTATCATCAACATCATTGTTACCATATTTATCACAACGTTTCGGGCGTTGTATTCTCTGGCCATCATCAGGTGATTGGAATGTCGAACTGAACCCTTTATTTTGCGCACTGGGTAGACTGTTCTAATTCCATGTGCCATCTCTAATGGATGTCAGTTATCGCCTGTTAATTCCCCTCTCCAAGTTCTCCACCGCCTTAACCAGGTATTGAACTCACACTCTTTGGGTCCTGTCACTGAATCTAACTAACGCCTTTATTCACTGTGCCATGTGTCCTATAAATTTCTGGGACTTATAAACCTAATGTCTTCAGCAACCATTTTTATCAGTGCTCATATTGCAATTTTCGCTGTTATCATTGCATGTTTTTTACCAGAGCTCATATTGCAATTTTCGCTGTTATCATTGCATGTTTTTTACCAGAGCTCATATTGCAATTTTCGTTGTTGTTATTGCTTTTCTCTGGCACTCCTTATTACTGGTTCCCATATTGTATTCATTTCTATGCTTGGTCAGCTCAGGAGATTTTTGTGGCCTAGCATATGTGCTGATTCCTTAAGTTTACAAATTTTCCAATGATGTTCTTTGTGATTTCAACCTGATCCCACAGAGGGAAAAGAAAAAATTTCCTAGATGAAAATTCTTGCAATCGTGTATTAGATGCAGTAGATGTTTTAACAGTTTGTTTTTAATTTAAATATATATGTCATGTATGCTTGTAAATATATCACATACCATATATACTGGCATATTATGCAAGTTTTGAAGACCTAATTTTGAAGCTAATTTTAAGGGGGTCACATCATACATGAGATATAAAATTAGCATATGTACTGCTGGCCCTGGGTACAGCATTGACCAAACTATACATCCATTTACTGTCATCCAATTAGCTTCAAAATTAGGTCTTCTAAGGTTGCATGATATACGAGTATATACAGTAAATATGTGCATACATTCACCATGTTTGCTTGCTCATGGGGTTATGCTAAAAAAATTGGTACTCTTCTCACAATATGACCAAATAACAAAAAATCTGAAATTTTTTTTTTTTAGGTTTCTTCTTAGTCAAGCTGAGAACTTATTTGTAGCCCCTCCCACTTATAAGACACATGACTTATATGATATCTGTTCACTGTAACTTATCTAAATTCTATCACTGTCAACTACAAGCTTTGATAGATGGATCCCCATCATAATATCAGCATCTTGGATGAAGTGCCATAATATTTGCATAGTACTTTACGTTCATCTTCATATTCCACTATATACGATAAGGGGTCTTACCAAGAGTCATAGTTTGCATAAGAAATAGTTTTGGTAATATATATATATATATACTTACACATAGACCTCACTTATATAAATAAATATATGTGTATACACAAGCATGCATACACAGATAGGAATTATCTCTTTGATAACAAATTATTAACTGACATCAAAAATAAAAGAAACACCGCTCAGTAAATTCCTAGTACTAGAAGTAGATTTTGCAATAAACATCCAATGTTTATAAAACTACATCATTATATGAATTACTACTTTCAGAGAGCTGTTTAAGAATATGAGAAAAATACTCTCTATATAATAATAATAGCTGGCCACTCATATTTGGGGATACTTGTCTACTAGGGTGGCTAGCAAATCCCTATTGCAGACCCTCGCTCAGGCACATTTGTGTTTGTTCAACACCCACAGAGCCAACCTGTGATTTATACTGAAACTATGGTGAGCAGACCTTAGTTACAGTTTCTGGGAGAGAGTGTGTTATCTAGTGTGATCAACAAATGGAACAAGGCTAGCACACTCAAACCCTTGGTGATGATGACTTGTTACTTTGTGCTAGAGCAGCTATTAACGTCCCCACCCCCGGCTTCCGTCTACCCAATTTCACTCACGAGGCTTGGGTAAACCCGTGGCATGGTTTTCAGGCACTTTCCAAGAGTGCCACATGCAGGGATCACCCCTCCATAACATTAGGAAGTCTCCTTCCTGACAAATCAGCTGTGGTGAGATTTGAACTCTATATATAAGAACATAAATGCTTGTGTTTCTTGGTGGTGTCTGAGTGTTGACTTCAATGTTCACTTTTATATTTATATTTACATATGCTCTATCTCTGATATTGAGCACTTTATCCCGTAAATATAGCACACCTGAAAACTATATTTCTTCATATATACATACATATATATATATATATATATATATATATATATATATATATATATATATATATATATATATATATATTCCTTATTTTTCAGTATTAATCTGTATTTTGCTGGAACAATGATATCATAACCTGATACATTTTCTTTTCTTTCTTTACAATGCCCAGATTTGGACACTTGGCCAAGACTGGGTGATTTGCTTGCAATACCCAAATTGATATGGGCACATGGCTGAGTGTTTAGAGCGTTTGCATTCTGACCATGAGACTCAGGTTCTAATTTCACCATGGTCGATTTGTCAGGAAGGAAACTTCCAAACGCCAGTGTGCGGCAAATTTGGAAAGTGCCTGAAAACCATACCACAGTTGACCCAAGCCTTGTGTGTGAAATTGGGTAGACAGAACCCTTGGTGGCTGTCAATAGCTGTGCTAGCACAGTCACAAGTCATCGAGGCCAAGGGCTTGAGCATGATGACCTTGTTCAAATTGTTGATCAGGCTAGAGAACACGCTCTTTCCTAAAAACTGTAACTAAAGTCTGCTCAGCATAGTTGCAGTATAAACCAGAGGTGGGCTCTGTGAGTGTTGCATAAACACAAATGTGCCTGAGCAAGCGTCTGCAATAGGGATTGGTTAGCCACCCTAGTAGATGGGTATCCTCAAATACGAGTGGCCAGCTCTACATTCATACCCAAACTGATTATATTCTTTTCTCAAGAACAAAGTTTGATTTGGATTTATGTTATCACTGTATATGGTCAGATCCTAAGACTCGCCATGCCACTTATACCAGGTGAAATTATCCTTATTCCATTAGCAACAACAGCTACTATGAGGAACAGACTCCTAAGAGGATGCTTCCCTGATCAAGACTATCTTAACCTCTTCAGGTCTAGGGTCAACTGTAACCTTCAATAACCTCATTCAGTAACCCTCGACCTTGAATGGCTCTAGGGCCTTGTATTAGAGGAACAATAATTTTTAAAAAAAAACATGCTGTTTGCACAGTTAACAGTTGATCACCATTTTTATCCAGTCATATCTATGTTCTTCTTTTGAACTAATGACCTTTGGAAATAGATGATTCCACTTTTCACTATAGTGTTCCTATTTACAGATATATTAAAAAAATACCTCATCACTGGTATGCAACAATATTTAAGAGTGCGTGAAAAATACATGGACAAAAAAAGACAATCTCACATTTTACCATATCTTCTCAGGCGGGTGTAAGTGCTTAAAGCGGTTACATCTATTGGGAACATTCACAATGGTCAGTCATCTGCAATCCCCAAAATTCTTGAAAATAAGGTACAATTATATACTGGAGAAAGTAGCCGAAAGCAATAGTCCATTTAGGGAACTAATAAACTAATAAAGTACATTTTAATGTATATTAATCACTGTATCAACAAGGTTGGTTACTTTTCCTTAAAAAATAGCTTCCTTAGGGATTTTCTTACTTTTATATATTATGGTTGAGACTAATGTAATTTTCTTTTTTTTTTTTTTTTTATTCTAGCTTAATATCTTCATTTTTTTTATTCATTCTTTGTCTTTGCTTCCTTTTTATTCTCCTTTCTTTCTCTTCTATGTTTATTCCTCTATTTTTGCCTTTTTGTTGTCACTTTTTCCCTCTTTTCATTTTTCTTTTCATATTTTTTTCTTTTTTTCTCTCCCCCTCATTTCTCTTCCATCTTCTCAACTCCTTTCTTTCTCTTCATTCTTCTCCACTCCTTCCATTCTCATCATTCTTCTTCACTCCTTCCATTCTCTTCATTCTTCTCCACTCCTTCCATTCTCTTCATTCTTCTCCACTCCTTCCTTTCTCTTCATTCTTCTCCACTCCTTCCTTTCTCTTCATTCTTCTCCACTCCTTTCTTTTTCATTTTCTCCATTCCTTTCTTTCTCTTTATTCTTCTCTCCTCCTTTCGTTCTTTTCATTCTTTTCTCCTCCTCTCTTTCTTTTCATTCTTCTCTCCTCCTCTCTTTCTTTTCATTCTTCTCTCCTCCTCTCTTTCTTTTCATTCTTCTCTCCTCCTCTCTTTCTTTTCATTCTTCTCTCCTCCTCTCTTTCTTTTCATTCTTCTCTCCTCCTCTCTTTCTTTTCATTCTTCTCTCCTCCTCTCTTCCTTTTCATTCTTCTCCACTTTTTCTTTCTCTTCCATCTTCTCCACTTCTTTCTTTCTCTTCCATCTTCTCCACTTCTTTCTTTCTCTTCCATCTTCTCCACTTCTTTCTTTCTCTTCCATCTTCTCCACTTCTTTCTTTCTATTCATTCTTCTCTTATGTCTTTCTCTTCATTCTTCTCCTCTCCCTTCTGTCTTTCTATTTTTTAATTTCCTTCTTCCACTCCTTTCTATCTCTTCTCTCTTTCCCATCCTTTTTCTTTCTTTAATTTCTATCCTTCTTTTCCTTATTCTTTCTTCCTTCCTTTTCTGTCCTATTTTTCTCTCTTCCTCCTTCACTTCATGAAGAAGAATCCTTATTTTCTCTCTACCTCTTCTTCTTCTTCTCACTTTTCTTTTATTCTCTCTTTTTCTCTCAGTTTACCTTGTCTTTTATCTTTTTTTCATCTTACTTTTTTCTATATCTTTCTCTTCTCTCTTTTATGGTCCCAAATTCTTGAATAATTTCTTGAAATTCTTTTATGCTTGTCTGTCTTTTACAACACCTTTCCATTGTGCATTTATATCGGTCATTGTAAGACCAGTTGATCAAAAATAGGTCTCTCATGTAGCAGTCTCTTTATCTCTCGATGATACATTTATAAAAGATGAACTTATTTCTAGATTGGGTTGAACCTGCCTACATTTTATGAATTTTACTTCTCTCCCCACCTCACAGTCATTGTTTCTCTTCTTTTTGTCTGTTTTGTTTTCATTAAGTTTCACTTTCCACAATTAAACTTGTTTGAGAGACTCTGTGGAGAATAGGTGAAACATCCCTTCAGGATATGAGCGATCATGGCTCTCCACAACTTCCTAGCCTTTGTAGCTCTTAGCAATGGTTGTCTTTTCACCATTCATCCCAGTCCCCATTCTACAATTCATTTACATAAAGTTGTTCACTAGGTTACACGTTGCATTTTCTCTCGTCTAGAATATGCCTTGTGAGTGTCATTTTCCAGTTCCTCTTTCCTCAGTATTTGATCTAGAAATTTCAATTGACTGTTTGTGCATTCCCTGATTTATTAACCTGGAACAAAATTTATTAGCCTGGAGAAATTTATAATTTTCTGAAAACCAAATAATTTTGTTACTTTTTTTTTTTTTGTTTGTTTTTAAATGACTAGCTTTTATTTGAATTAAAAATAAAAAAAAATTGTTGTGGAGATGAAATACAAGTTTAACTTCTGTGTCAAGTACAAAAAAGTAGTAAGAAAAAGGGCTTGGTAAATTTGACACTCACCAGACATATTGAAGGCAAAGGGAGAGAGAGGAAAGCAGCACATAACCTACTTAACATGCTTGTTTAAATGGTTGGCAGATCGGGGATTAGGAGAGATAACAAAAAGACAAACCTTACTAAGGGCTACAAAAGATAGGAAGTTGTGGAGAGTCGTGATTGCTCAAATCCTGAAGGAAGACATCACATAGAAGATTAATGTAGGTGTATGATGACATGGCTTTAACTATAAAAACATAAAAGTAATCAGTGAAACATAATAGGTAACTCAGCAGAAATGGAAGAGCCAGAGAGAAGATTTTACCCAAGTTCTGTGGCTGGAAAGACTGAAAAGGACATCTTGAAGACAAGAGGAACACAAGAAAGCACCACATGACCTACTGACTGAGCTTGCGTAAATTGTTAGCAGAACAGGGATTAGCAGAGATAGCAAAAGAACAACATTTGCTAAGTGTTACAAAGGATAGGAAATTGTAGGGAGCCATGATTGCTCACACCCTGAAGGAACATGGCACATAGAAGAATCATCTAGTTCAATCTCATTTTTCCCAATTAAAATTAGAAAATGGAAACAAAAAGGACACTTATACTTAGAATCAGAAAGAGATAATTGAAATTTTTAAGGCACATAATGAGGAAAGAGGGCTTGTAGAATCTGACACTCACAAGATATACTGAGAGAGAGGAAAGCAGCAAATTACTAAACTAACAAGCTTATGTAAATGGTTGGATGAACATGGATTAAGAGAAATAACAAAATGACAAAGCTTACTAAGGTCTACAAGACAGGAAGTTGTGGAGAGTCATGATTGCTCAAATCCTGTCACATAGATTAATGTAGGTGTATGATTACATGGCTTTAACTATAAAAACATAAAAGTAATCAGTGAAACATTGCAGAAATGGAAGGGCCAGAGAAAAGATTTTACCTAAGTTCTGTGGTTGGAAAGACTGACTGGACATCTTGAAGACAAGAGGAACACAGGAAAGCACCGCATAACCTACTGACTGAGCTTGTGTGAATTGTTGGCAGAACAGGGATTAGTAGAGATGGCAAAAGGACAACATTTACTAGGAGCTGCAAAAGACAGGAAATTGTTAAGCTCTATGATTGCCCACACCCTGAAGGGACATGGCACATAGAAGTCCATAGCTCAATACCTAATGATTAATTTATTAGTCAAATTTTGATCCGAAATTTTCACTGGAGGATTGACTTGTTACTGTCAGGTTAAGTGCATTACATTAACAAAGGTGATTATGTTGAAAAATAAATATTTGCCATATTGTTTTTTTTTTTTTTTCATGAGGCTTATTGATTTACTCCCATGAATAAGAGAGACAGAAGATAGTTTTACTTTGCTTAGTCTGGCACAAGGCTAAACTAAATGGGAAGATATTCTGTCAAAATAGTTTATAAGCAAAGAACGCATAGGTGTGCATGTCTACATATAGTCGTTTGTTTAGTCCATGCCAGACATATAATTATTAACTGGATTTTGATCAGAAATTATCACTGTATAACACGCAATTTATATTCATGACTGAATTAAGTGCATTGACATGGAAGGTAATTATGTTGGAAGATAAGCATTTACTTATTTAGCAGAACATCCACTTATTCCGAACTCATAACAAAGCCCTTTTAATGGTGGTGATGGGGACCAAAAAAATTTTTTTTTTTTTCCACAATTAATGCAGTAAAAAATGTTTTTAAGTTGTAGGTTGAACCTAGAAAATGATTTTTAAATTCAGATTTGTACATAAAAGGTTCAATTTTAGAGGAGTTATATTCCCTAGTTATATTAGTTCTTCTGACCTTCCCAGTTTACACTGAAACATTGGTTCTTGTACAATAAATAAAGTTAAGCAATATCAAGCCTGGTCAGTACCTAAATGGGTGACCACTTGAGAATACCAAGAGCTGTAAGCTTGGATGGGAAACTTGTATAATGAATAATGGCTTGAAGTTGGAAATTCAATAGCCGAGTTCCAATTTCAGTCAGGTTCGTCTGTAATCACTTACGTGCATATACCCCTTGGAAAAGTGTGAATGCCCTTCTTCTCCCTCCAGCTATGGGTTAATTAGTAGGACTTGTACCAGTAAATCATTATCATCTCCAAAAAATCCTTCCAATCTAAAACCTGCAAAGGGTTGATAAACCATAAAAACAAATCAGTCAATCTAATCATCACAGTTAGGACCCATCATGCTGGGTAAACTGTATTGAACCAACCTCATTCTCTTTGTATCCCAGAAGTAAGTTCTAACCAAACAGCTTCTCTCCATGGACAGTTACTGTATGGAATCAACTCCCAAGAGGATACTTTCTGAACCACTACGGTCTTAACTTGTTCAAGTCTAGGCTTATCCCTTATCTTTTCTACATATCCTCATAAACTGGGTCTCTTATTTCTTACTCAACAGCCTCCTTCAGTAACGCTCTACCTTGAATGGCTCCTGGGCATACGTATTGGGAAAATATTAATTAAACCCTGATGAAAGCACCAATTCTCCCCAAAATCAAGCATTTTAATTTCTGTTAAGAAACATGGAAGAAAAATATTAATATTAACTTCTATATTAATGTTTTGAAATCACAATGGGCAACAACTGGCCGTAGATGGGGTTCGAGCTGATTTTTCTATGAGTATTAAAATAAAATTAGACTATGCACCAGATGTATGAAATCATCGAGATCTGTGTAAATTCAATCATTTTAATTTAAAATTTATTATATTTGGCGTGTGAGTAAACTAGGATTTTATCTCTCACTTCGCTATATCCACACACTTGGTAAATAAATGCAACATAGAAAAAAATCCAGTAATCATTTCAACGGATAATAAAATATTTGATTTTCAAGAAAATTATACCTCACACCAGGTGTATAAATGGTCAGAAAAGCTGAGCTATGAATAATTCAATAATTTTACTCTCAAGTTGGTTACATTAGCCCCGTGAATTAATAATGATTTTGCCCATAATTACTGTGGCTCATGTAGATGTTTGTGTAGCCAAAAGAATAAAATCCATTTATTATTTTATATACAATTTTTTTTGGCACATTTTTTTTTTATCTGTTGTTTCTGCTTCTTGTTTTTACTTTTTAATTTTTCTTTATGCTACAATTTCCAAGTAATCATTTTTAGTTTCAGTTTTTAATCTTTATTTTCTATATTGTTAATTATTATTATCTATGTTGTTAATTATTGTTATCTATGTTGCTAATTATTATTATCTATGTTGTTAATTATTGTTATCTATGTTGTTAATTATTATTATCTATGTTGCTAATTATTATTATCTATGTTGTTAATTATTGTTATCTATGTTGTTAATTATTGTTATCTATGTTGTTAATTATTGTTATCTATGTTGTTAATTATTATTATCTATGCTGTTAATTATTGTTATCTATGTTGCTAATTATTATTATCTATGTTGTTAATTATTATTATCATCTATGTTGTTAATTATTGTTATCTATGTTGTTAATTATTATTATCTATGTTGTTAATTATTATTATCTATGTTGTTAATATTTCACACAGCAACAATAAAACTGTATTTTTGATTTTTTCTTTAATGATTAATGTAAAGATATCACCTTGACTAAAAAGGGATATTTTTTTTAAATATCTAATTTTAGGTCATTTGTTCAAATTTTCGAAAGGTGTTTCAGGCTTATAACTTTTCAGCACCTCGTAAACAAGTATTGTATTCTGTATCTTTGAGTTTCTAAAAGATCGGATGTGAGTGGGAAGCATTTTTTTTTATCTTATTTTTCCTTATAGTTTTTTCTTTACACTAATGTTCACCCAATACAAAGGCCTAAGAGCCACTCAAGGAGATTACTGTGTGATTTATATGTGCATAAGAAAGAACAAGAAGTGACGTTCTTGGGGATATGCATGAAAGATAACGGCTAATTCTAGACTTGAAGAGGTTAAGATTTAATGAGTGAATAACATTTCAGTTCATTTAGAGTTGTTAGAAACTAATTGTAGTGTGTAAGTAGACTTTTGAAAGAACTGGAAGCCCAAACCTAAACAAGGGATAAAAGACCAGGGAGGAGTGTGAACCTGACTTTAGGTGAACTTATCTTTTTCTCCTTGTTTCTTCTTATTTTATTCTCCTTTTTCTGTCTTTCTTATCCACCCAGGACATCCTTATTCCTACCACTCCTTTTAATAAATGCTCTGAAAATTATTAAAAAAAATTCATTAAACAATTTCCAGTTTTGCCTAGCCAATCACTTGTCTATATATGTAAGGTACTTGGTGAGGTACAAATTCATGACTATTACAGTGAGTTTAATCTTCATCGTGTGCCCCATTATTCTAGCTGAGAGGCAAGGCTAAACAAAGGTTATAGCGCCATTCCATGGAGCAGGTAGTTATATTATTAATGCCATACTTTGGTCTTTCAAGGAATCCCACTCTATACATTAACACTGCCTCTACAGTAGCAT
>OZ038498.1:33433526-33446026 GCA_964036315.1 Acanthosepion esculentum
AAGCTGTCAAACCCACGAATGCCATAAATAAACAGCTTGTGCCAGGTTAAGTTTTAAACTTAAAGTAAATAATAGGTGTTTCAAATCCAATCAATCATACTTTAAATCAGCTAATATTCCTCAAATAAAGTTTCAGAAATGTATATTTTATTTTTGGAAGATTTTTTAATAAAGAGAATTACATTGTGTTGAAAGACAACTAAAAATGGTGCTAATCCGCTATTTTAGCAAAAGAAAAAAGACTCTTTCCAGTCAATTTAAATTATTTTTTTAAATACAGCAAAGTATTTTGTTTATTGGAAATATTAAATTTACTTTATTAGCTTGAAATTAAAACTAAATGCTTCAAGAAAGATTTTTCATTTTAAAAAATCCATTTTAAATCTTAAGTATCACGTTTTTTGGTAGAGGTCCCTGATAAATGTGTGTATATATATATATATATATATATATATATATATATATATATATATATATATGATGTCTACAAGTATGAGAAGACACTACTGCACACAATAAGCAATCTTCAGATAGAATAAAATATTAATAATAATAAAATAGCTAGATTTTTGTAGTACATATGTAGATATCTACATATTGAAGAGAGTATTAGTCAGCAGTTTTCTAAAAGTACAAATATGTTACAGTTGTAGAAAGGGAACAAGGCCTGTTTTGCATATTACATGGTTCACAGTTCCATATCTATTATTGGTAAGATCAAATTTAAAACTTATATATTTCACACATGTGTTTAAAGTGTTCATTATTTACTGGCATGTCTGTAGAAACGGTTCAAACACTTTCTTTTTGTAAGATGAGTCTATTGTCATCGGGGGTGGCTGAAAGAGAGAAGCAGACAAAAGTAAAAGAATTGCATATCATGGGTTGCATCTCTTTTATGTCTCTGATTACTTATTATTTACAAAAGCAATAAATTGGGATGATAGACAGAAATTCAGTTTTTCACTATTTGTTCTGTTTAAATTTTCTGCTTAAATCTGTGTTTTCATCTTGTCAGGAGATTTTGGTGTGGGTGAGATGGATAGTTTCTTGGGGTTGATTTTAGAATTTTGTTTACTTTTTGTTTTCTTTCATATTTATGTTTCTGCTTTACTGACCCTTTTCAATTTTTTTATATTTAATTTTATTTTTATTTTTATTTTCTTTTACATTCATTTTTGAGAAAAACTACCTTTTTTCTTTCATTTTGTCTTTTCTTCTTTTTTCTTCTTACTTTTCTTTTTTTCTCATTTTCATCTCTTTTTTTTTTCCCACATTACATTTTATTACCTCATTTTTTTCTGTTTTTGACCTTATTTTCTCCATAATATTCTTATTTTAGTTTTACATTCATTTTTCTTTTTCATTTTGAGATTTCTTTCTTTATTTTTCTTATTAGATTTTTTCTCTTTCTTTTTTCTATTTTTCTTTTGTCCAAATCTGTTTTTCTTTTACCATATAATTTTTGATTTCATGTATTTATTTTAATTGTTTTTTTCTTTTTTCTTTTCACTTTTCACTTTTTCTTTCCTTTTTTCTTTTTTCTTCCTTTTCTTTTTCCTTGTATTTTCATTTATTTTCTTTTTTTCTTTTCCTTTTTCTTTCAACTTATATTTTAATCCCTTTTTTTCTCTTTTGCTTTATTTTTTATTTCTTCCCGCCTTTCTTTTTCTTGCTTGCTATCTCTTTCTTTTTCTTGCTTGCTATCTCTTTCTTTTTCTTGCTTGCTATCTCTTTCTTTTTTTGCTTATTATTCATCTGTGACGCTTATCTTTGCCTGTTTGAATTTTGTTGATACTATCTGAAATAAAATGCACCATTTTCATAAGATGACAGACTTGTCTACACCCCACCCTAGCCACTCTACCATCATTTGTTTCTCCTGATTTCTAAGATTTCCCACTTTTGCCTTCACTGATGAGTTCTCCACTATGTCAAGGAACTCTGGGTATCTCCAAATAAACTAGAACAACAACTGACGATTGACCTCTTCTCATGAACCCTAGTGTTTTATGACTTGTACGTTTGGTGTATCACTTTCACTAGATCATTGCAGGGTAACATTCACTGACATGTAGACACAGTGGGTTGTTTATCCTTAGTAACATTTGAATATAAAAAATATTTTTTTTCTTTTTCTGTAAATTTTGGTAATGAAGTAGTTCCGTGCAGCCAGCTTCATTACCATAACTGTTACTTTGGGGTATAGTCTCCTGAGAGGATACTTTCCCAATCACTACAATCTTAACCTCTTCAAGTCTTGGGTCAACCATAATATATCCTACATATTTTCATAATAGACACCGCTTACTTCTTCGCTTTATGCCCCAACAACCTCATTCAGTAACCTTCTATCTTGAGTGGCTCTTGGGACTTGTATTGGGTGAACAATATTATAAAATATATTCCAAGTTTTTGAAGATTCTGGGATGAATGATCTTTCATTTATATTTTTATTTTTTATTAATTTCCGAATCTTTTTGTTGTGTTTTTTATCACAATACTTTCAGCCCACCTATTCTTTGGCTGTCAACAAAAAAAGGATGCTATGGAGAGTCATGATTTCTGATCTCCTGAAAGGATCCATCATATAAATGAACAAATAAAATTCTTTGTCTGTTAGAATGAATTGTTAGAGATCAGAATAAACATAACCAAGCAAGACTCTTTCTCAGCATCCTTCTGTAGAATCACATTTCTGTCTCTTCATCTGTGATGAAATTGTCCAGCACTTACTGCCATATAACAAGGCCAATATTACATAACAGTTCATGATTGTTTTCTTTGTTTTTTCTTTTCCTTATCTTTTCTCTCTTCTTTCCATTATCATTCATATCTTCTTTCCATAATCTTTCCTCTTTTCTTTTCATCATCTTTCCTCTCTTCTTTCCATAATCTTTCCTCTTTTCTTTTCATCATCTTTCCTCTCTTCTTTTCATCATCTTTCCTCTCTTCTTTCCATCATCTTTCCTCTTTTCCTTTACTCTTCTTTCATTTATTGCAATTTCTTTTTTTCTCTTTCTCTCAGTTTCTATCACTTTGTCTTTCCTCCCCCCGCCCTTGTTCAGTCAACTTTTCATTTTTGGTTATCTTTTGCTCTTTTCAACTGACATTCTTTTCTTATTCCTTTCTTTTCTCTTACCTTCCCCTTCTTTCTGTCACTTTTCTTCTTTTCTTTTGTATTTCCTTTTCTTCTTTTCTTTCTTGTTCTTTGCTTTTTTCTTATTTTTCTTATCTCTTTGCTTCCTTATTTCACTCTGTCTTTTACCTTCCTCTCTCCTTCCTACTTCAGGTAGAGCTATTGAGGTCTACATATGGCAAGAAGACTGGAAGCAAAGTCTTTGACTGGCAAGTCATATGAACTCAAAGACAGGTCATTGATACAACAAACTGGATTAGTATATGTTTGATAATGCAATGTAACACCACTGTTCACCCTTGTAGATGAATCAATACATATAGTGAGGATTGAGAATAGAGTCTGTCCTCTGTCCAGATTTTGCATGAATTACGTCTTGCTTCTTCTCCATCCTGTGACGTCATGACTGCACTAGGTGTCTTCATAGTTTGGGGATTTGCAGCTGTTTTGTTGACACTGCTGACCAAACGGATAAGACAGAATAAAAGAGAGAGAAACATGAAGGTTGAAGGTGTTTAATAAACTCTGTTTCTAGCATGTTGTTCTATCTTGTTAACAGAATAGAAAAATATCTTTGCAGAATAAAACCAAAAATTTAAAAAAAAAATGATGTAATATAATTATATATATTATGCCTTTAAATTCCTTGAGGAACACAGTGCTGCAAGATATCATTGCAGTTTCTGTAACAAGCCATTTTTTTTAAATGAGTATGTTGTTAACCTACTGCACAACCCCCAACCTGGAGGATCAGGTTATGAATTCAGAGTTGTCTTTCTCTTAGACCAGTTTCCACCCAAGGCTATAGAACTTGATCTGTCCTGCTATTTACCCATAGCTGAGGGGAGAAGATGATTCATACCTTTCCTGAGGGTATTAGCATGTAAGTGAATGTAATGGATTCAACTGAAATTCAAAATTGGCTTTTTGATTCCTCAATCTGATCTGCTATCCATGACTCCACTATGCCTCCTGTGTAATATAATTAGTTATGTAAAAATTTCTCAGAATTAATCTGCAGAAAAAGACAATATGTATTAAGGAAAAAGACAATAGGAAAACTGTAGTTTTAGCCGACGTGTTTCATCCAATGTGCACTTTTTCAAGGCAAAAAATGAAAGAAATTTATTGAAACAAAGTATCTATAAACAACAAACAAAATGTCATTAGCAATTAGAAGAATTTAAAAATGCTATTGTATATTCACATGGTCAACTGAAAAATTATCTCAATTACTTTGTTTGAAGAGTATATTTTCACATCTAGAAATATTCTTTGCATTGTTGTGTTGACGGATTCAACCATTTTCTTTTGATTTCTTGATATATTTGTTGTGTACGTTGGTTTGGGAGAGTAGTGATTCTGTTAGGAAAGGTGATATTGGAAAAAAATCTGGGTATAGATTAATATTTGGATAATATTCAATGGCAGCACTCTCAAGGATTTTCCTTCTGAGGGAATTATTTTCTTTTTTTTATCAGTGTAGCATTTATAAAATCAAAATTAATATTCAACCAATACAGTTTTCCTATTGTCTTTTTCCTTAATACATAATTAGTTATATATACTTATTAATATTACTTAAAACATTATTTTTAGTAGATACCTGTATTTAAGTAGACATTCTGTTTAAATAGTATTTTTATTTCATCTCCCAACCTGCATACTAGAGAAAACTTAATAAAGAGAATGTCCTCTGGCAGGATTTAAAGTTGCATCTCTCTTTGCAGGAGGAACTACCATCTGATACACCAGAAACTTGTTTATTAGGGAGCTCTTCGTAGCCAAAAGATAAAAATAAAGAGGGATACAGTTTGTGTTTAAGAAGCTTGTAAAACCTTGCATCTCGATACCAAATTCCTGTGCCTGTGTGTCTATGTTTATAATTAAATCTAAATAAATGGAAAATTTTGACTGTCCATCCATATATCCAAAACCCCTCTAACTCAGGCCACAATCAGGATTAAAAATATGCCCTTCATCTGGTGTTTGAAAATCCAGCATTGGGATTTGTGTCTGGATGAGGAGAGAAGAATTAAAAATTCAAATTTTAAAATAACTGAAAAAAATTAATGATTTTAAAATTT
Organism: Acanthosepion esculentum; assembly: GCA_964036315.1. NCBI lineage: Eukaryota > Metazoa > Mollusca > Cephalopoda > Sepiida > Sepiidae > Acanthosepion > Acanthosepion esculentum. The sequence goes on from OZ038498.1 coordinate 33,438,753, forward strand.
ATATTAAGTTTAAAGTAACACCAAAACTTTGTGAATTAAAAAATTTTGGTTTTAAATTCAGTTTAAAATATCTCCAAAAAATTGTGCATTGAGGAAATCAATTTTATTTCTTCAAAAGGGCAAGGAATCAGATTAACAGTGAAAGATTTCATGACATGAGGTTTTGAAATTCCACAGAGTTTATGATTCGAAAAACTCAATGCTTGGTCTGGATTGGAATTTTGGCCCAAATCGGAGTTTCACCCCAAACCGGACTTTTGGCCAGAACAAGGTTTATAGCCGGAATCGGCGATAAAGTGAGGTTCTGAAGTTCCATTGAGTGAATTGAGGAATTCAAAGTTATTTCTTCAAAATCATCATTGCTGTTTTCTAAGCTGGACCAGAAGTCCCTTTACGTTTGGGCTAGATGACCAATTAGCCCAGTTAATGGAGCTAGCTTAAAATTATGCAAAGGGTGCGGTTTTAAGCTAGTTCAAAATAAATGTGATATGTATTAATAAGTTCAGTTAGGTTTATCTTACCCTGATAAGCAAACCTGTGTCTGTGAAGTCAGAAAATAAATATTTATATTTTTATTTATCAACCTATGTAGATAGATACTACTAATAAGTATAAATTTGTTCCTCATGTGGTACAACTCTGAGTATTATTCACATAGTAAATTAAATTTTAGCTCTGTTATTTTATCACCACCAGCACTCACTGTGTGCTATTATATATATATATATATATATATTAAAATAATTGTCAAACCTCATCCATTTCATAATATATATATGTGTGTGTGTGTGTGTGTGTGTATATATATATATATATATATATATATATATACATACACACACACGTGTGTGTGTGTATATATATATATATATATATATATATATACACACACACACACAGGGTGTGGTAAAAATACCTCCCACATAATGGTAAGACATTAGCTAGTGGAAGATACCATTGCCACTGATATCTCGACATTATGTTGTAGGTATTTCTGAGAGATATATGTGGGTGGTATTTCTGCTGCACCCTGTATAACCCTAGACACTGAGGTCAACACCAAGTCTGCTTCATGTTTGAACACAATCTTCATGCCATGAAGATTGCATTCAATAATAAAACAGGCTCTCGCCACTTGATGTTTACCTCAGTATCCAGTTTCATATTTATATACGCTCTGTCTCTGATATTGAGCACTTTTACCCTTAAATATTGCATACGTTAAAACTATATTTTTATCACAGACACGCACAAATATTATACATACATATATATATATATATATATATATATATATATATATATATATATATATATATATACACACACACACACACATACTTGGTATGAAGGAAGGGTGCATTGAAGTATAAAACTGAGAGTAACCAAGTAGTATTGATTCCAATGTCCATACTGCATATATATATATATATATATATAATTTAATGAAAACCGACAACTTTAAGGATCCATTGGTTATAATTTATTCTCCACCCCCACCTCCAAAAATATATATGTATATTTAAATTCATTTTTTCACCCTTGGAAGTGTGGTCTGATGAGCCAGGGAAAAAGAAAATTCCCTGGGGAAATAAATTATAACCAATGGACCCTTAAAGTTGTCTGTTTTCATTCAATTAATCACACTGATTTAACATTGAGCTCTCTGGATTCCATCCTTCTTTGGATTATCCATACAGATTACCAAGATTTTCATTGCTTAAATAAATATATATACATGTGTGTGTGTGTGCGTGTTTGTGTGGGTGTTGACTTGGCAACTGAATGACACAATGGGTAAATTTCTATGTAACACATTTTCATTTCTTGAAGGACTTCATTGGACTAAAGTACTATTTTTATTGATGGAATTATATATGTGAGGAGGTGGGGGAAAGAAAATATAAAAATATAAATATACAAAGGTCATATTTATGTACCAAGGGGAAGTGTTAAAGACAGGAATACTAAATGAAAATTTTTTTTAGTTTAAAAATTAAAAAAAAATGTTTTAAAGATTTCTTTTTTGTCTGCACACAATCTAGCAGATCACATTTAGTTTAAAATTCAGTTAAAATTTACCAAATTTATAGGGAAAGAGTACTTAATGTTGAAGATAGAGCTTTTATAGGTATAATCAGTATGGTCATAGGAATCAACACTGCATGGTGGCTATCAGTTTCATACTTCAATGCAATATTCAGATCATGGTCTGAAATGTGAGACTGAGACTCACCATGCTGTTCTGATTTCTGTGTACATCTTGTCTAAACTATATATATATATATATATATATATATATATATATAACATTGTATTTACAATTGTACTCCTAGAGTTTGACTATGATTTGATAAGACACACCATATTATCAATTCATAAGAAAATGAAGGGAAAACCTACCCTGATCTTTTGAATCAAAATTCCTGCTCGTGTCTGCCACCGGAACTTAAACTTCCTATCTATTCCATCAGGACCTCATTTCATCAAGTCAAAATATCTTCAAGAAAATGAAAAAAAATTCTTAGATTGCCTATTTTCAATTAATTGATAATTATTAAATTTTGATTTGATGAGAATTTCTCTCTTCTTTCGAAGGGATTGAATATTTCAGGCATAAGAAATTTTAGCATCAGATGGAGCACATTTCTGTCTTTAATTAACATATTAATTATTTTAGTAACGAAATAATCAGCTAAGAATGAAACAATTTAAACAAAAATCCTCCTGTATCTACCTATTCTGTATACGTTTCATTGAATTTCTGTCTATAAATATGCATGCATTGCCTTTCGTCATACAAAAAAATAAAATGGTGTTAATATTAAAAAGAAAAAAAAACTAAATTTGATATTTGTCTAGAATATGTTATTCACAAGGCATTAAAATATTTTGCTGCAGAAGTGGAAAGTTATCAAACAAAGCTCAGAAGTTTTCTAAGTTTCATGCTGCTATCTGCTAAAAATCATTTCTTTATCCAATTTGTAGAAATTAAAATTATTCCATTAATTAATCAGACCCGTATCTTTTTCTTTGTTGTTTCAGTTACTATATACTCCAGGTGATTTACTTTCTCTCCTTCTGTGTATTGGCAAAGGTTTAGAGATTATGTGTCTCATGAAGTGTTCATACTAGACTCCTCATCATTGTAGTTTTGATTACTTCTTTTCAGCAGCCTTTTCTGAGTTTTTTGAAGTTCTAAGACAGAATATTAACTTTTTTTTTCTCCTGTATTATAGATGTAACGATGGTGTAATAGACGAGATCTCTTGTAACGAGAAATGGGAGAGCTGAGTTCAGTTTTCAATCAAGTTATCATTACGTTCACTTTCATGTAAATATCCTTGGGAAAGGTATGAATCCATGAATCCCCCCAAGCTATGGGTTAAATAGTAGATCAAACTGGCTCTTCAGCCTTGGATGGTAACCTGTCTAGTTGAAGGACAAATTTGAATCCAAAACCATGTGAAGCTCTGGTGAATTATATGCTATACAGTTCATGAAAGGATTGTTGAGTTTACAATGACTCTGTGATTCCAACTATGGTAAACTTTGATGATGATATTTGGAGGAGCATCCTCATTATTATTACTTGCCAAAAATATCAAGATGGTTGGATTGTTTCAGCTGATCTCTTTTCTGATCAAGCTCTAACAGCGCAATAGAGAAAGAACTGATTGGTAAGTTTCAGTACCTCAAAAACCAAGCCAGTATTATTTCACCATTCAGACACTAAGTTTTATTTAGTCACGATGAACAGTTCTACACTCAGTCTTTCTACTTTGAATGTCTGTTCGGTCTCAAGATCAATCCAAACCTCAACTGAAACATATATACAATCCATTTCTAAAGATACTGGAAAAATGGTCAGGTCATTCTATTTTGAATCAATAGCTTCATCTACCACAAGGAAAGTTGGTGTGTCATACCAGAAAATTTTTCTTGTCTGAGTCCATTCTTCAAATCTATAAATCAATTGTCCGTCCTTGCATGCAATATTGCTGTCATATATGGTCTGGTGCTCCCGCTGTATATCTCAAGGTCCTCAACAAAATCCAAAGACGAATATGCAAGATGATAGGTCCTGATCTGGCATCTAGTCTACAATTGCTATCCCAAAGATGTGTTGTGGCCTCCCTCTGTCTCTTCTACAAATATTTTCACAGCACCTGTTCTGACGAGCTACTTTTGCTGGTTCCTGGACTATATGAATTTAAGCAAGTTACCAGCCTGGCATCTCAGTCCCACCTTTTCACTGTCAAAATGGTTAAATGTAACCATCTCTTCTACTCAAACAGCTTTTTCTCCCACACTTCCTGTCTGTGGAATTCCCTACCCCTTACTTGCTCCTCCGATGACTATAATCTTCAAATATTCAAGTTTAATGTCAATCGACATCTGACACCCTGAGCTTGTTCCCCGTCCTTCTCTGTATCCTTTCCCCAAACACGTCGCTTTACTCTTGTTCTCAATCCTCTGTAACCCCTTGTGTGCTAGTGGCACTCCTGCTTTGCTTGAGGTGAATTGCTTTAAAAAAAAAATTAGATAACTCCTTCTGCAGTGCTTTATATTTACAAGTGTCAGATTAGACCAACAATGGAGTCAGTCAGTCAGTCAGGTATGTGCCATGCATGATATATGCTAAGGCAATCATGTACCTTTCAATTCATGACTGATGACGCAGATTTTTTCCTGCAGTAGGTTGCCATTTCCTTCTATGGTAGACCAGTTGCCATCCAAGGCTATAAAACCCAGTCTGTCCTGCTATTTACCCATAGCTGGGGAAAAAAGAAAAGGATTCATACCTTTCCCAAGGGTATTAGCATGTAAGTGAATGTAATGTATTCAACTGGAATTTGAATTCGGCTCTCCGATTCCTCAACAATGGAGTATTGATGCCATATCTGGGCTAGAGCTCGTCAGTCCTCGCTCTCAAGCTTTGGGAATATAAAATTGTTTTTATGGGTCTTATTGGGAGAAATCTTGCTCTTCACACTGCAGCCTCTTTTTCACAGACACAACATCAGAAGCCTATAACTACACAACAGCTATTTCCATGGCAAATGTTCCAATAAGCTACATTCTTTAGTTCCACCAGTTCGGGCCTTCTTTACAACTAGGACACACTGTGCTATTCCTACTTTTTTCCCCAAGAGCTGCCACTTTGTAGAACAAACTCCCATATAAATGCTTCCCTGAACATTACAATCTTAACCTCTTCAAGTCAATCATTGTCTATCCTCTGGATCCCCATAATCTTCACCTCTTTTTTCATCTCATATATTAACATTTTAATAGTAGCATTCTACCTAAAGCAATTCTCAAGCCTTACATCGATTGAATTCTCGTATCAAAAAAGAAACTTACTTTCATCTTAATTTCTACCACCATTATTCTGCCATCATCTTGGTTTGCCTTACATTAGTAGTAGTATTAAATAGAATAGTATTCACATTTCTGAGATGAAGTATTGTAAATTATGATTATTTTTTTTATTCATATTTCCTTTGTCTTAATTGCTGTTCTTTTACTGAAAAAAAAAAAAACAGGAATTATCATAATAATTTTCATTAGCAGATACTTCTCTGTGTCATATCACGGCTCTCCACATTTTCCTGCTTTTTGTAGCTCTGAGCAAGGTTTCTTTTTGTTATCTCTCCTAATCCCTGTTCTGTCATCCATTTACACAAGCTCTCGAGGTATTTTATTCACTGCTTTCCTATGTCTCTCTTGCCTTCAATATGTCCTGTCAGTGTCAAATTCTCCAAGCCCTCTTTTCTCATTATGCATCCTAGATATTTCAATTGTCCCTCTCTGGTTCTAAGCCCAATTTTTTTACAGCTTTGTTGTTGCTCACATGTTCGGTCCATGGTATTCTCAGCATCTTTCTGTAGAACCACATTTCTGATGCCATATAAGAGGACCAATATTGCATAACAGTTCACTCTTTCCTTTTTGAATGATATTTTCCTGTTTCTTGAAACTTATTTATCAACTCTAACAACATTTGTTGACACTTCTTCTCTGTGCCATGACCCTTGAGGACAAGGGCGAGTAGAGTGCTTCAAAATTTCCCATCCTTTGTAGCTCTTAGTAAATTTTGTTATCTCTCCTAATCCCTGTTCTACTAACCATTTGCACAAGCTCTTCAGGTAGGTTATGCATTGCTTCTTCTGTCCCTGTTGAATTCAATATGTCCTGTGAGTTTCATAGTACAGAAAGGGAAAAAAAAAACAGGTGTAATATGTTTGTTTCGTCTGATCATTGAATTTTAAGCCTGATCTTTACTTAAATGGATCTCCTCTTGGAAATGCCAGATGCTGTAAGCTTCAATGTTCAGGTAATGTAATGGATCAGTTGCATTCACTTACCTTGGGAAAAGTATGAATCCACCTCTTCTCCCCTCACCTATGGGTTAAGTAGTAGGACTTTTATCTGTAAATCATTATTATCTCCAAAAAATTCTTAAAATCCCAAACTATTTTTTAGCTTCAAAATAACCTAAAAAAGGTTGATAAAACATAAAAACAAACAATCTCCTCTTTGGTATTTCAACTTCAGGAATTTAAATGTCGTATAACATTGGCGGCTAGGTCTCATCATTTTACTGTAAGCTCAATACTAATAGTTTAGTCTCTTGCCTGTGGAACTCTTCCAGTTTCTTGCTTTCCAGTCAATTACAGTCTTTAAATGTAATTTAAATGCAACATCATTTGTTATCTTCTGTCTTTTTAAGTCCTTTTCATTTTATTGTCCTTTCTCCTCAGCAAAGTTTTCTTCGTTTCTTTCAGTTTCAGTAACTTCTTAGTGGCTTTATCAGCTTGCTTGAAGTGAAACGATTAAAAAAAAAAGCTGTCTATCAAAAATCTACTAATAAAAATGATCTCATAAATTTCTATTCACACCATAACAACAAAATAGAGAACGAGCTAGATTTGAAAAAAAAACAAAAGAAATTGGGATGGAAGAAATATTTACCAAAAATTAATTATAATTTACTGCAGTTCTTCAAAATAATTTGAATAACTTCTTGCTTGTTAATTTGATCTCTTTTGGTCTTCTGGTATTGGTTAAAGACCTCAGTCTCTTAGAACTTTTTCTGATTGTCTTATATATTGAATCCATTTTTTTATCTGAGGAATTATTTTATGAGCCTTTTGTTTTACATTGAATATGAAATAATTAGTGTATTGGAGAGGCTTAAAATTATTTTCAATGTATTTCTCCTCTTTGTATAAATATACTGAAAATATTTTTAAGCTCCTCCAATATTT
>OZ038498.1:33451026-33471026 GCA_964036315.1 Acanthosepion esculentum
ATGATCTGAGCCAAACATAGAAGCTCTTAAAAAATATTCTAATGTTTATTTATTCATTTATTCAAATTATGTTAAATGTACTGGACTGTAATTTCTTTTATTTACATGAACATACAAAACGTATATTTTATTACATCATTTTTAGTGGATACATATGTTTGAATAGACATCTTTCTTTTTAAACAGTATAATTTACATCTAGGTTTTAACAGTTTTCATGAAAAGAAAATATGCCTTTTCATAGGGGTTGGACATATCTGTAAACACACAAATCATGTTTACTTTCATATTAGAAATGTGTATCTTCATTTAAATGAAATGTGTGTTTTTTTCCATATATACATATATCTGTATCTAATTTCTTGTGCACATATTAATTTCAGAAAGAAGTCTCTTATTTGAATACAAAAAAATAAACTTAACAGAAGTATTTTCTCAGTAATTTTTATTGAAACTTCTATTAAAGAAAGATTGCTACCCAAATACACAAATCTCTCTCTCTCTCTCTCCCTATATATATATATATATATATATATATATATATATATATATATATATATATATATTAAGACATTTTTATGTTTATACATTCTTTTTATTGATACAAATATTTAAGTAAATGCTCTGTTTATAATAAACAGTATTAACAACATTTACCAGCCTGAATGTCAGAAATTTTCATAGAAAATATTCAACCTCCGGCAGGAATTGAACCTGTATTCTATATGAAACCGTCATATTGCCTGACATGCCTTAACTGATTGGGCCACAGAGGATCATTCGGTTAACCCAATGTAGCACAATCGGTAAAAAGGCACGCCAGGCTATATGACTGTTCCGTATAGGATACATATTCGACTCCTATTTGGTGGACGAATATTTTCTATAAACATTTCTCGGACATTCAGGCCAGTAAATGTTGTTAGTACTGTTTATTATAAACAGAGCATTTACTTAAAAAATTTGTATCTATAAAAAGAATGTATAAATATAAAGATGTCTTAAAATAATTATTGAATTTTGTCCATTTCATATATATATATATATATATATATATATATACACACACACATATGCTCAGAATTCACAATTTTTTAAGAATAATAATAATAAAAGAGGTAGAGAATCAGATTTTAAAAATCAAACCAGAAGTGAATCATATTTTGGTGTTACCCTCTGTTGGTACTGTGGGGTTTTCAAACACACCATTTAAAATATAGATATATTATTAAATTCTAAATTTTCATGTTATATACTATCTTGAGCATTCTCTCTGGTTTAGGATAAATAAAATTTTTAAAAAATGACAAATGTTTTATTTTGAAAGATCAAATTAAAAGATCAGTATTAAAAATTGATGTATAATACAAATCTGCAAAAGTAGATGTCATTTTATTTTCAGTAAACAAATAAAACTGTTTGTAATTCATACAAATATTATGACTAAAACCAGAAATTCCTTATAGCTACTTCACTAATCATGAATATATATATTTACAGTCTTTCATAATCTATTTTTTTTATATTTGAGGCTTTAATATAAAGGGCTGCTTAAAAATTCTCAGACTGAACCACTTAATAAAATCTTATTGGACACAAGAATGTCATCTACTTTTTAAAAAATTTTTCTTAGTCAGGCTGCGGATTTTTCATTCTTTTACATATACATATGCATAAATTTTTGATAGTTACGTAAATACACTGACTTGAGAATGTAGAATTTAGATTAAATTTATTTTTTATACAAGGCTTCTAATTGTAGAATTTTGTAACATATATATATATATATATGTATGTATGTATGTATGTATGTGTGTGTGTAAGTTTTAATGTTTTAAGTTATTTTCACACACACACGTGTGTATATATATGTATGTATATACATATACATGTATATACATATACATGTATATATATATATATATATATATATATATATATATATAGTGATGTATTTATAAATACTAAGTGAATTTTCATTATTGTGAAGTATGGAAAAGATTGATTCCACTTGTAAATTGTTCTCAACTTGTCTTTAGAACAAATGGTCTATTGCTTTTCAACGACTCTTGAACCGAAAGTACAAAGCGATTTGAATGTTACAAGATATAAATAACAGCATTCTTTTTGCTAGCCACATCGCTGGAGTGGCACATCCCACCATGGCTCCGATTTATAAATTAATGATCTGTCAGAATTGTGATTTCTCATGAATAAAATTAGGAACACTGATGCATAAGAAACTTGCCATTGCCTCTCTCTTCCTATCTTTTCTATTTCTATTCCTTTTCTCAGTCTGTCTTAGTCTTACCTTCTCTATCTCTCTCTATTCTCTCTTTCTCTATTCTCCCTTCTCTCTTTCTCTTTTCTCTCATTTCTTTTCTGTCCATACTTATCTCTATTTTCTTTACTAACCCCCTATGTCATCTCTCACCCTTTCTACCGCCTTTCCTCTTTTCTTTCTTCAACTATCCTTGTCACTAGCTCTATCTTTGTTATTGTTTTGTCTTTATGCATCAACCCCCTCTCTCTCTCTCATATATATATTTATATATATATATATATATATATATATATATATATATAGTTTTCATTCTGTTTATCAAAATCAGTCTTACTCTATCCCATTGCCTCACTATTCATAACTCTATTCTCATCACTCCCTCTTCTTATCACTCCCTCTTCTCATCACTCCCTCTTCTCATCACTCCCTCTTCTTTTCATATCTCTTTCTTTTCCTTACTTCTTAACCACTCTGTATACCTCACATCTCTCTCTCACTATATATATATATATATATATATATATATATATATATATATACATACATGCACACACACACTTCTCATTCAAAGATAGGTATAAGCAGATAAGTCTGTTTATACCTATCTTTTTCTCACAATCTAAATACAAGTCTATTCAAATTATATTTGCCGATGTAAACACATATTTATACCTACATGCACTTGTAATGAAATATGTATTTGCGCATACATATATTTTGCTTTATCATGAGTCATTTTCAAAGGTATATGAATAAAAGTAACCCAACACATTTACTAGTATTGCAAAATACAGCTTGAAGGTATAGGTGGCCTAGTGGTTATGAGATTATGGAATTGGCAAGCTAAGTTGCGATCCTGACTGAGACAGTTTGTGTTTACATTGCACTAATGCTCTTAGGAAACCAGCAGAAAATTCCTTTTTGCAAAAAATTGTAAAAGAGAGTGTTCTTTGGGAGCAAATTTTGGTTTGGTTTGGTTTGGTTTGTTTAACGGCATATCAACACCTTATGGGTTTTTTTTATTGATAAAATGTTATTTTCTCAGGAGCTTTAGTAATTTTTTTTTCAAAAATGTATTGCTGGTAATTTTTTTTTTACTATAGCAACATATTGCTGGTATACTTACTACAAGTATTTTTTTACTTTCATAATGTTTTGGCCCCAGTTTGAGGGTCCACGATTTACTTATAGCTGGGACCCTAACAGGTATCACTACCCCAGGTCAGGGGTAAGTTATTTTCTCAGGAGCTTTAGTAATTTTTTTTTCAAAAATGTATTGCTGGTAATTTTTTTTTTACTATAGCAACATATTGCTGGTATACTTACTACAAGTATTTTTTTACTTTCATAATGTTTTGGCCCCAGTTTGAGGGTCCACGATTTACTTATAGCTGGGACCCTAACAGGTATCACTACCCCAGGTCAGGGTGGACCTGGGAACAACAGCAATTAAGAGGTGATTCCACGCTACTCAAAACTCCCAATCAGAGGCCTTGCTGCCGGATATAGCTTATTGTCATAGACAGGATGCTGCAAGCTAAGGAAAATGAATTCAGTTCTGTAGAAATTCCTTGTTATTGCTGAATTTTTTTTGTCTTATTTAAAATATTACTATCTTAACTATTCAGAGTAGGTACAACCATAGCATTAAGATTGTACTCGTAAAATGATAATGTTGACATTTTAGTCTTGCAAGCTTTTGCCAGCGAGTTCAATCACTTCATAAATCTAGTCTTTGCCTTGCATAAATTGTACCAGAATATCCATGTTACGAACTACTGTCTATCAAGTCTAATTCTGAACTGTGCATGTAAGTTGATGTCTTATTTCAGTCGGAGCAGTACAAGGAGATGCTGAAAAGTTCTCAGCCCAATCCACTTCCCAAAATCTAACCAAATGAGTTGCACAAAGTAAGATAATGAGCTTTATTAATTAACTTTTGCTAATTCTGGTTCATCTTATTATAGCTTGTTACCATGTGTTTGTTCGTATCCTTGTGTGACTACCATCATTAATATATTTTTCACTAAGTATATATGGACATCTGTAAATAGTACTGATTATACAAGGGATGCTCCAAAAGTAATACCTTCAATCTATTGCCACAACAGATAGAGAGAACACAGTAATATTGTTGAATATAAAAAGTTTTCAGTTCCAAAAGTGCAGTTCTTTTGGTGGGGGTGGGTAGGTTCCCTTTCGGCTATGCATCTTCATCGTTAATGAAAATGCATGGCTGTATGCTGTCCTCATAAAAATCTTCACTGATGAAACTGACCCAATTTTTATACTTACTGCTGTTGCCACTACTGAAACACATTAACCATACCTTAGCTGTACTCACATTGCCTGTTTGGTCTCCATAACCATTCAGCAAGCATCATTGACTGTCATTGGGTGCAAAGTCTTTCAGCATTACACTTCTGCTTTGTAAACACTTTAATGTCAGATGCCATTTTGCCAGACTACTACTCAACAGCTATCTGTAATGAGGCAAAAATTTACAGTACGGTTCAGTCCCTACTACCATGTTACCAATAATCTGCTTCTGACAACCTAGGTCAACCTATTAAGATAGGGACCATTGTTTTTGGAGAAAACCTCATACATATGTAAGTATTTTTTAAAAATGTATCATTAAAGTTTAACAGCTTGATTTAATTTTATAGTCTCACCCTCTCTCTGTCATCATAATTTTCTTTGTCTCCTCTTTATCACTCTCTCCCTCTCTGTGTCTGTCATCATCACTCTCTCCCTCTGTCTCGCATCACTGTCTGTGTCTCTTTTCCTCACTCTCTGTGTCTCTTTCATAACTCTCTCTGTCTTCTTCACTCTCTCCCTCTGTTTTCATCACTCTTATCCTGTCTTCATGACTCTCTCCTTCTTTGTATCTCTCTTCATCACTCTTTCCCTCTCTGTGTCACTCTTCATTATTATCTCTCTCTCTCTGTCTTCATCACTCTCTGTGTGTGTCTTCATCAATCTCTACATCTCTGTGTCTGTCTTCCTCACTGTTTCTTTATCTCTCTTCATTGCTCATTCTTTCCTGTTCTCAATGTTCTTGATTTCATTGCTCTCATTCACTCTGCTACTGTTTTGTCTTCACTTCCTCTTTGTCTCCATCTTGCATTGTTTCTGTCTACTTTATTCTCTCTCTCTCTCTTTCAGACTTTGTTGCTCTCTCTCAATTACTTCATCATTTTCTCTTTCAATGTGTCTGTCTTTGTCTCTTTTTCACTCTCTCACTGTTTGTCTTTTTACTTTTATTCCCCCGCCTCTCTTGTGACATGTATCGTCATTTCTCTGTCTCTCTCAAATTGTGTTTCTATAAATCAGTCTCTCTCCCTTCCTTTTCTGTTTCCATTTACCTGTATCATATACTTCTTTAAAAACAGTTGCCATGTATATGTATGCGTATCTTTCTATATGCATATGAACATATATATATATATATATATATATATATATATATATATATATATGTGTGTGTGTGTGTTTATAGATATATCTACCAACATCTTTCTGTTACTGGATGTTGGTATATATATATATATATATATATATATATAGATATATATACATGCAATTATATATAATTATATTTATATTCATACATATATGTGTGTGTGTGTGTGTCTTTAAGTAGTACATATATATTTAAATTAAATGTTTCTGTATATGACAGTATATAACAATATGTATCTCCATATGTATGCAAATGTTTACATGTAGAAATGTAAATAGGTACACATATATAAATGCTGATTTTTCCCATAAAATTATGCCAGTTGTTTGATTTACTTAAGATAAAATTTGACAATTTAGAATTAAAATAGTTTCACTTTCCTAGAGAAAATTTCTTTAAATGTTGTTGGTGATAATTGTTATTTTAATTATTTTAATAAATATTCATTTATATTCAGCTTCTGCAAAAGTCCAAACATTATTTTTGGCACAAATGTTAGGGTAATCTTAGAAGTGTCTTTAACGTTTATCTAGTCATTGGTATTCTCCTTAAGAAATTATAAAATTAATAATTTCATTTCATTTTAAATGAAAAACATGGATGACTATAAAATTCATGTTTAACTGTTTCACACTGTAAAAAAACAAAAACAGTATTGAAGCAGTGGATAACAAAACCTCTTGGTAAAGTTGAAGTAGGTGAAAACATGTCACTAATTGTTTACCAAGGTTAAAAGGTAGTTTTTTAATTCAATAACAAAAAAAAATTAGGGAGAACCTAGAGGTTAAAAATTGATGCATGAGACTAACTTTAAACAATGTGGAAAACTACGAAAAAATCAGAGGAAAAACATCCAATTGCTTTGGGAAAAAGTTTGGAACAGAAAAGATAATTTTTCTTGGTAAGAAATTTGACCAATGCCTTTTTTGCATCAGTCATATTTCAAATACAAAAACTACATTCCTATGGAAATCAAGCTGCTTTCATGCCAATGGAAATCAAGCCTTCTACATGCCAATAAAAATGAATCCTTCTTTATACCACTGAGACCAAACCTTCACCATGCCAATAGAAATCAAGCTTTCACCATGCCAACAGAAACCAAGCCTTCACCATTCCAATAAAAATCAAGCCTTCTTTATACCAACAGAAACCAAACCTTCACCATGCCAATAGAAACCAAGCCTTCACCATTCCAATAAAAATCAAGCCTTCTTTATACCAACAGAAACCAAACCTTCACCATGCCAATAGAAACCAAGCCTTCACCATTCCAATAAAAATCAAGCCTTCTTTATACCAACAGAAACCAAACCTTCACCATTCCAATAGAAATCAAGACTACATCATTCCAATACAAATCAAGCCTTGTTCATGCAGGAGATGCAGTTTGCAACACAATGTATTTTATAAAGTGAAAAAGCCAAAAATAACTCAGTCTCTTAGTCATTACTGAAGACATCAAGGTGCAACCATTTTTGTACAGTGGGCAAGGTACTTCAGTATCCAATCACCAGACTACTTTTTGGAGTTGTTTAAGTGTGAAAAAATACCTTAATCTCTTGTCTGGGGATGAATTCCCCATTCACCTTTCTTATTTTTTTTAATTGATAACTCAAAACATTGAATTTTTGTGTGTCTTGAATATTATAAGAAGATATTTCATATCTTCAGTTTCTATTAGTGAGGTGACTCATCTGCATATGAAGTCACAAAGACTATAAACAGCTACAGCTATTACCCACAAGGCAGTTGAGTGCATACTACTTCCTATGAGTCAGTAACACTAAACTACAATGGCATCACCGATATCTAAAAAACCAAATGAACAATTATCACTAGATAATTTTGGATACGTACAAGCATGGCTAAGGATACTAGCAGCTATAACTAGAACAAAAAAGCTGAAGGATTTGGAATCAGTTGAAAGAGAAAACCAAATAATTGATCTCTTCTTGGCAAGTACTGGTTGTGAGGCCATTATAAAATTAGCAGTAATTACACACACAAGACAGCTGGAGGAAATGACATTTAATGATATAAGTCAACTAATAGTGAAAAACATAACACCCAAGAAAAAACTAGTGAATACAGAGAGAGCTAAGTTTATGAATATTTCTTTTGAAAAATGAATGAACCAGTTATTGAATATGTTCTTCATTTAAAACAGGCCACTAAATATTATGAGTTTGAAAAACTTTGATCGGAAACCAGTCAGTTGAAGAGGATTTGATCCAAATGAAATTGGTAAACAGCCTTCAAAATGAGGAGTATCAGCAAATGACTCTAAAGCATTTAGAACTGGGAAAGTTGTCAATAGAACTGTTATTCAGCAGCAAGAATTCATTAAAAAATATAATAGAACAAATGTTATGGATCCAGTAGAGGAAATGGACACATACTTGATAAAGAAAAAAAAACAGAATAATGTGTACTTTTTGTGGATATTGACATTAAAGAGAATAACAAAAATGCCTGGCATATAAAAAAATGTGAAAAGTGTTTCAAAATGAATCATTGTAAATGTATGTGTAAATTCAAAAAGAAAAATGTAGAGACAGTCCAACAAAATGAAGAGGTAATAAGTATAGACATCTTTTCATTGAAAAGGAAGAATGAAAAAGGTTTATTAAAAATTTGATTCAATAGTTTTTTTTATTGGACATGCAATGAGATATGGGAAGTGACACGATGATACCCAGAAATTTCTGGAAGAAATTAGGAAAACCAAGATTAAAGAAAGACTTGTCCAATTGAATCAGTTCGACGGATCCATGATAAAAATGATAAGCTATTTTTAAACCTAAGTATAACTAAAAATTAAGTTTTGTGTATTACCAGTTATTGTAGCAAACTGTGAAAAGAATCATGGTCTAATAGAAAATGATGTATTGAACATAAATTCAACAAAATTGATAAACAAAGTCAAGGCAGAGGGAACTGGAATGAAGCAAAGTTAAGACTAAAGGAAAATATCTCCCCTTCATATTTTGAAGCACAAAATGTGCCAGTTCATCTACTACCAATAGTTATGGAAAATTTTTTTAAATTACTAGAACAAGATCTACTTGAATGTGTTCTGCCAAGAGGGAGCAAATAGGCCCCCCAGGGGGGCTGTTAGTAATTTTAAGCAAGAAGGATGGGGATCTGCACATTTGTGATGACAATGAAATAGGCGTAAAAACCACAAAATATGTGCAGATTCATATGCTATCCCCAATAAAGAATAGGCTCTGAACTATCTTGTGGGTATGAAAACATTCTCTTCAACTTATCTACAGTAAGCACATCATCAAATACCTATTGATGAAGACTTTAATGAATTCACAACAATAAACACACCAATGGACTTATTAAGATGGAAAAAATGCCATATAGAATTAAAATCACAAGTGTTATTTTTCAAAAGCTGTAGAGCAAGTTATTGGGAGCAACATAAAAAGTACAATATGCTACCAGGATAACATCTGTGTTGATGTTATTAACAGCAAAGAATTAAAATGGAAAACCAGTATGGTTTTGAATAAGTTAAAAAATGCTGGATGAACAATTAACAAAAAAATGTCTGCACAACACTGAAGAAATATAATTCCATATCTAAGAAAGGCATATCCCCAGACCAATCATTAATTGACAAAATATTAAAAGCTAAAGTACCTAAAAACAAAAAAGGAATTGAAATCTTTCTTAGGACTTGTAAATTTCTACAGACGATATGTAGAGCAATGCTCCAAGTTGACTGAAACTTTTGCTGTTTTAAGGAAAAAGAATGTGGAATTTATTTGGACAAAAGAACAAGTGGCATTTTTGAAAATTGTAAAGTTATTCTGGCAAAGAAGCCAGTAATAAAGTTTTGTGACCTCGGAAAAAGTTACTGAATACGAATAAGCAAAATGAAGGTTGGAAAGGAACGATAATATTTATAACAGAAACAACGTACAAGATTTGCCAGTGGTGTGTAGTAAGTAATCAACTGTTAGGGGTGAGCTAGAAGTGAATCAAGGTGAAACACAAGTGGATCCAAATGACTACCAGTATATTCCACTGTATTTATAAAGATTAGAACATACCCATTAGAGTCCATAGGTATGATATAACATTAATAAAGGAAATAATACAGGTAATGGAAACAATATATAGGTACGAATGTATGTTTAACTGTCAAGCAAATAATTGGGTTTCATAAAATTTTAAGTGAGAGAAATTTTCAACTTGGTTAAAATTTGTATTGCTTTTTTTGGTTTCAAATTCCTACAGCCACATTCCTGTCCTGAAGATGTTAGTCTGCTAAACAGCAACAGCATGAAAAATTGAATGTAAAGTACAAAGTATTAAGAAACAAGAAAGTGAATCCAAATGACTACCAGTATATAGAACTTGTGATATTACGGAGTAACTTATTCCCTTTTTGTTGTAACCTAAGAAAAAGTTACTGAATACGAATAACCAAAATGAAGGTTGGAAATCAAACAATAATATTTATAACAGAAACAACATACAAGATTCGTCAGCAGTGTGTAGTAAGTAATCAACTGATAGTGGTGAGCTCAAAGTGAATCAAGGAGAAACCCAAGTGAATCCAACATACAGTATATTCCACTGTATTTATAAAGATTGGAACATACGCATTATAGTCCATAGGTATGTTATAACATAAAGATCTTCAACCCTAGAAAGGAAATAGTAGTAACAACTGAAACAACTGAAGATTCAATTTTGGTAATATCAGCTCAGGATGGTCATTTTATAATCTATATTTCGAGAAAATTGTCAAAAGCCGAATTGAACTATTCAAATATTGAGAAAGAAGCATTGGTCATAATGTGTAGAACAAATAGTTTGTCAGTTTTTGATTGGAAAGAAACTCCTATTAAGGTCCGACCACAGACCTTCAGAATATATATTTATTCCTAAGAAGGAACTTCCTAAGGTAATGTCTTCTAGAATTATAAGATGGGCCTTAATGTTAAGGACATTTGACTTTGAGTATGTGAAAGGCAATGCCATTTTGCATGGTGACACTTTGATGAGATTGAGGTTCATTACTTAGGAAAAAAAATTCAAATATACTTTCTTACACTGGGATGAAACTGATATTTTTTTCCATAGACAAATTAGCTGAGGATACAAAGTGAGATGCCATATTGAATAGTATATTGTTCAGAATAAAAAAATAATAAGTGGAATAATTGCTCTCAGACAGAAAAGCATTTTAAAGAGGTTAAACACAAGTTAACTGTAGAAAAGGGTGTAATTTGTAATGGAAACATGGTAGTTCTGCCTGCAACACAAAGGAGCAAAATTATAAAAAGCATACATGATGATGTTCATTGTGGAATAATGTCTGTGCAAAGATGATTAAGGCTAGAGGCATGGTGGCCAGGCTATTCTACAGATGTAGAAGAATACATAAAAAGATGTAAAATGTACAATGAAATAAGAAAATTCAGCCAGACAAAAACACACAGATGGCCTTAAGAGTCCCAAGTTTGAGACAGAGTATACATGCATCATGCCCATGTTAATGGAGTGAGACTATTACTAATACTGGTAGATTCGTATTCAAGCTGGTCAGAAGTAATACAGGTTTTCAACAAAAGAAGATCCCGCATGAAACCGGTATTAAGGATCATATTTTCAAGAAATGGAATTCTAAAAATGCTAGATAACACCCCAGAGGTCTGTGATGAGAAACCATGCCAATGGTTGAACAAAATTGGATGCAAACCATATACACCCAACACCGTACCATTCACAATCAAATGGATTGGCAGAAAGGATGTTGCAAACTATAAAAACAGAAAGAAAAGATAGAAACATTTCTTCTTAGATTGTTGCTAAATTATAGGACAATTACACATGCTGGAAGAGTCTGTCTGCTCTCAAAGGTAGATAAATTAGAACCACATTGACTATGTCCTATGTTGCCAATGAAAAACTATTGTATGAAAAGAATAGTGAATCTGATTTACAAGAAGGAAGATTCTTGGACAGAACACAATGATAATAGAAAAGAAAGGAAATGGGACATTAGCACATGCAGACCAAGTTAGATTGCAACACGATAGTGATGAAGAAATGTACAGTGAACCTGAAAATAATGAAGGCAAAAGCGTCACATCAAGGCAAGACAAACATGACTGTGAAATCATGAGTAATATAAACTCTGAAGATGAACACTCCTATGAAAAAAGAAAAAGTTCACAATCTCCCATATCTAGACAATCTCTTAGGGAGAGGGCGCAAGATAGTGAGGAAACAAAAGCTCCCAGGGTATGATGATAAACTACATTAGGCAGCAAGGCCTCTGATTGGGAGATTGGCAGTTTTGAGGAGCATGGAACCACCTCTTAATTGCTATTATTCCCAGATCCACCCTAACACAGGGTGGTAAGACCTGTTAGGGTCCCAGCTAACAAATAGTGAACCCCCAAAACAAAAACAAAATACCATGAAAGTATAAAAATTAATTTTTATAGTAAAACTACAAACAATACATATTTAAATAAAAAAATTACCAAAAATACATATTTATAATAAAATTATCAACAATACACACATACTAACAAAATGTAGCAATTTTACCCAAATCCATTTAAAATACTACCAAACGACCAACATGAACTCTTTCATGGCATTAATCTATATAAGATCTTACAATTTCTTAAAGAAATCAAACTATATTCCACAATATAACTTCAACAAAACTACAACATAAAACACATATCACTACCTCTAGTAATTATGTTCACACAACATGTATATGCACAAAAGTTGATTATCATCTACCATGTATTCAAGTGTGAAAGCAGAATAACATATATTTTTATAAGGAGTTGACATGTTAAACAAATCAACCAACCAACCATTAGAGATGTTGATATGCCACTAAACAAAACCAACCAACCACCCAATATCACCACCTCTAGTAATTATGTCCACACAGACATGTATATGCACAAAAGCTGAGTATCATTTACCATGTATACAATTGTGAAAGCAGAATAATGTATATTTTTATCATTCTCAAGCTCCTGAGAAAATTAAATTTTGGCATTAAATCCCCCATAAGGAATTGATATACTGTTAAACAGACCAATCAATCAATGTAACTTGTTCTTAGTTGTCTGTAAGTTGGTTTTAGAACCACTGCTTTGTAGAACAGGCTACTACATAGATGTTTCCCGATACATAACAATCTTAACTCTTCAAGTTTAAAGTCAGTTGTTATCTATCCCCCATATCTTTGTGATTTTCATTTCCTATATCTCCCTTATGTTCATATCACACACCTCATTCTGTAATCTTCTACTTTGAATGGCTCTTGGGACTTTTATTGGGTGAAAAAAAAGTATGTATGTATATATGTTTCCTATATAATCATGAAAGATTAAAACTAATTTTCAGTAATAAGAGCATATATTTTATATATCCATGAGAGTTAAGGGTGCTAAATACATTATATGCAAATAAAAGCCTGAAATAGGTAACCACATTCATGATCGACTTGAAGGTGTGTGACTGTTTGCATACTCTTAGCAGATATCTTCACTAGTTCTCCGTCTCTGAGGAAAGCACATAGAGAAATGCTCAAATGGTTAAGCATTCAGCAGGGTCTAGCCTGCTGACCTTCTGCCCAATCTCAAGGGCTGTGGTCTCTCTGGCTTAATATTTGGCTTCATCCAATCATTCTTAACTCATCATCTAATGAAGGTCATGTTCAATGGAGATGCTTCTTGAACATGTCACAGTAATGTGGGTGTCCTCCAGGGTTCTATCCTTTCACCTACATTCTTACTCATCTTCATCAACAACCTTCACAATGTCAACGGCTCCCAACTAGTTATTTATGTTGATGACACATCTATTTACTCCTATCTTAGTAGTAGGCCCAATAGGTTTGACAAAGTAAAACTGACAACTGCTCTTGAAAAGAACCTCCAGTCAGTGGCTAACTGGAGTAAGAAATGACTTATAAATTTTAATCCTCCTAAAACAAAACAGTTATCATTTAATCACCATAGAGAACTTTTTCCGCCTTCCATCAACAAGGTTGATGCTAACCTCCAGGAGAGCAACTGTTTGTAATTTTTGGGTGCCCATTTTCCACTGACATGAAGTGGAGTGCTTAGATGGAATCAACTGCTGCATCTACTATTAGGAAATTTGGTTCATTTTGTTGTGCTCAAGAATTTTTCTCATCAGAATCCATCTTGCACTTTTATAAATCCAACTTGCACATTTATATAAATATCCAGAATCCATCTTGAGCATTTATAAATCCATCTTGCACATTTATATAAATATCCAGAATCCATCTTGCACTTTTATAAATCCAACTTGCACATTTATATAAATATCCAGAATCCATCTTGTGCATTTATAAATCCACCTTGCACATTTATATAAATATCCAGAATCCATCTTGTGCATTTATAAATCCATCTTGCACATTTATATAAATATCCAGAATCCATCTTGTGCATTTATAAATCCACCTTGCACATTTATATAAATATCCAGAATCCATCTTGTGCATTTATAAATCCATCTTGCACATTTATATAAATATCCAGAATCCATCTTGTGCATTTATAAATCCATCTTGCACATTTATATAAATATCCAGAATCCATCTTGCACATTTATAAATCCATCTTGCACATTTGTATAAATATCCAGAATCCATCTTGCACTTTTATAAATCCACCTTGCACATTTATATATATATATCCAGAATCCATCTTGCACATTTATAAATCCATGTTGCACATTTATATAAATATCCAGAATCCATCTTGCACATTTATATAAATATGCAGAATCCATCTTGAACATTTATATAAATATCCAAAATCCATCTTGCAAATTTATAAATCCATCTTGCACATTTATATAAATATCCAGAATTCATCTTGCAAATTTATAAATCCATCTTGCACATTTATATAAATATCCAGAATCCATCTTGCACATTTATATAAATATCCAGAATCCATCTTGCACATTTATATAAATATCCAGAATTCATCTTGAACATTTATAAATCCATCTTGCACATTTATATAAATATCCAGAATCCATCTTGCACATTTATATAAATATCCAGAATCCATCTTGTGCATTTATAAATCCATCTTGCGCATTTATATAAATATCCAGAATCCATCTTGTGCATTTATAAATCCATCTTGCGCATTTATATAAATATCCAGAATCCATCTTGCACATTTATAAATCCATTTTGCACATTTGTATAAATATCCAGAATCCATCTTGCACTTTTATAAATCCACCTTGCACATTTATATATATATCCAGAATCCATCTTGCACATTTATAAATCCATGTTGCACATTTATATAAATATCCAGAATCCATCTTGCAAATTTATAAATCCATCTTGCACATTTATATAAATATCCAGAATTCATCTTGCAAATTTATAAATCCATCTTGCACATTTATATAAATATCCAGAATCCATCTTGCACATTTATATAAATATCCAGAATCCATCTTGCACATTTATATAAATATCCAGAATTCATCTTGAACATTTATAAATCCATCTTGCACATTTATGTAAATATCCAGAATCCATCTTGCACATTTATAAATCCATCTTGAACATTTATATAATTATCCAGAATCCATCTTGCACATTTATAAATCCATCTTGAACATTTATAAATCCACCTTGCACATTCATATAAATATCCAGAATCCATCTTGCACATTTATAAATCCATCTTGCACATTTATAAATATATCCAAAATCCATCTTGCACATTTATAAAAATATCCAGAATCCATCTTGCACATTTATATAAATATCCAGAATCCATCTTGCACATTTATAAATCTTCTATTCAACCATGCATTGAATATTGCTGCCATATCTGGTCTGATACTTCTGCTATATATCTCAAAATTCTTGACAAAATCTGAAGAATTGTTTGTAATGTAATTGGTCCTGGCATCTCAATTTCAGCCCCTTTAAAAGGATTCAACAGTTGGTCAGCTTTTGTATCATAAAATTTAAAAAAATATAATTTAACACACACCAGTGTACCAATTTCAAATCCACACCCAAACATTTTTCAATATGCACAAACCTTTTTTAGATCACAAAAACTAAAAACAAAATTCAAAAATCTAATCCACATTTAAGCACATACACAGAATCCATAATATAGTCACCCACTAGAAATTTGATCCACACATATTCTCATATTGCTCTCTTCTTCCTGCTACTGTTTTCAAGAATTAGATAGAGACACTGCAGACATACACAAAATGCCAACCAAAATTTAGACACACAAATATACTAATACCAAAAAACTGGACATGTGACATCAAGACAACCAATGAAAACAAACCACATAGAATTCAAAATATGGAAACATTGCATTTTTATAATTCCAAAATAAATTTTGATGAAGCTAAAATAAAATGGTGAAACATGTCAAATCTTTTAAAGGTTTTGCTACTTGTTTCTTACTTAATCATTTTGTCAGATTCAATTCTTATTTTTAATTTGCATATTTCTTAAAGAGTAGTGATTTATTTTTACATTTCTGTCCTCTGCCACATCGATTTTAGTTGGTGAGTATATTATATGTATTCACCAACTACCCTCATTGTAACAACTTAAGTTTGCTGAGGGATTTATAAATGCCCATATCACCAAAAGACCAGTACCAGTTACTCTACTGATAACTGCATGTATTAGTACATACAAAACTGGTAGTGATAGTCTGTCATATGTATGCCAGATCATTGTATGATAAATAAAATGGTAAGACAGTCATGGCAGTGGTGTGTACATCTAGCTAATCTCTTACCAGTATGTGTGAGGCATTTCTCTCAGACCTTGTATAAATGCTCTGCCATTGCATGATTGAGCACTTTCTTTCAGTGACATTCTAGTATACTCTTTTGGGAATTGTTTTTTTTTTTTTTACTTTGTGTTAAAATAAATCAATAGCATGTCCTTAAAACTATCTATGCTGGGGTAAGCAAATAATGCAGTTATGATCTTAGATGAAAATGAATAATTTTTATTAATTAAATATATAAATAATAAGATCTAACAGTAATTAAAAATGAAATTAAATGTCTCTCTCATTACCTTTGAAATATTAATTGAATTTTATGAAGTGTTTGTGTTAACCTCTGAGTGAAACTTTCAAAACAAAATTTAAAATAATCAAATGATTTTATGCTGTTGAATTAAATTTTTTTCTATTTGCTTTATTAAAATCATTTTCAATGTCATCATTCACACTGATGATGATAAGTAATCTATTCAAATAAAACGGAATAAAAAAATTTGATGGAGGCAAAAAAATATTTAAACAAATGATGATTTGCATATATGGGCTTTTTATCTGTTACACCAAATCAGCTGTCCATTGTACATATACTTCGTCTTCTATGTGCTCTGTCAGGATGTTGGTGATCATGGCTTGCCACAATTTCTTTTCCTTTTCAGCTCTTGATAAATAATGTCATTTTGTTATCTCTCCTAAACCTTATTCTGCCATCCAAGCTTGATAAGTAGGTTATGCATTGTTTTCCTCTATCTCTCTTGCTTTCAATCTGTCCTGTGAGTATCATATTTTCTAACCCCTCTTTCCTCATTGTGTGCCCTAGAAATTTCAACAATCTCTTTCTGATGTTAAATATAAGTGTCATTTTTGTTTACATTTTCTCTGAAACTTTGTCATTACTCGCATGTTTATTACATTGTCTTCTCATCATCCTTCTGCAGAAACACATTTCTGTTGCTACATCTCTTTTCTTCATCTGATGAAATTGACCAGCATCCACAGCCATATAAGAAATCTCATATCATATGAAAGTTCAGTACTGTTTCTTTGGTTCTAACTAAATTTTTCCTGTTTCTTCATACTTTACTTAGCTTTTGAAAGTATTGTGGGAACCTGGCATACCTACAAATGGACTCTTCCACACTTATATAATGTGGCTACCAATTTCTAGTAAAGAGGCGGTCACCAGGTGTGACTCCTGTCGAACTCTCTGCTTTGGCAGAGAGGAACTCGGACGAGGCTTTGCTGCAGGGCAAAGTTTCGTCCGGGGAGGTAGACAGTCCCTGAACCCGTTTATACGGATTCTAATGGGCATATTTTTGGCCGAGCCAGCGGGCTCGGAGGGCCCACATTAAACCGACCTTGTGCCATATACGACCCATGTGGGGGGGGGGTAAATATCAGAAGTCACCAGGTGTGAGTCACCAAGAGTGTATCACCGAGTGAGTGTATGAATGAGTGAGTCAGGACACCAGTGAGAGAAGTACTCTCCAGTCCACATACTTTGTACTACGTTTCTGTGAATAATATACCGTTTAACTTTATATCCGAGTCTGTGTTATTATTCTATGGTTTCAGCACCATAACAGAAAGGCATATTTTGCTGTCCCAAAACAGCTTCAGATTTTTGTATTACACTATCTGTCCTTAGTTAAAATACTTTCCAGATATTTAAACTGTTGTACTTTTCTGATTTCCGTATCTCCAATATGTAATTCACATATTGGTCTGTTCCTAACAGCCATATATTTCAATCTTTCATTAAATTTATATTATATTTTATTGGAATGTCATATCATTTTATTGAGAAGAGAGATAATTGCAAATTGAATTTTGCATTTCGGAGAAACGATTTCATCAAGTCTCCCAAAAATGCTGTATGATACAATTGAAATAAATAATAAGTTAAACAGAATAAAGATATTTTTTATTTTTATAGAATAAACAATGTGTATCTTGCTTCTAAGGAATACATGTCACTGATATTTATTTTAATACTTATATAATACTTAATAACGTCTCAGTCATTATCAAGAACCATGTGCTGTCAGTGTGGTAGGCATGATTCCATTGACTACATCCTGGTATACAGACAGCATCTATTCTTCCATATAAATTTTATTAGATTCAATCGACAAGTTCTGTTTAATTTTTTATTATACTTTTCCAGTAATATGTTACATATCAGGATCAAAATAAACTGTCTGAGGTTCATGCTTGTTCTGTTGAACATTTAGCAGTCTCAGTCATTATCAAGAACCATGTACTGTCACTGTGGTAGACATGATTCTGTTGGCTACATCTTGGTATTTTACAGGAAGCTGATAGTTGGAATTAATCCAAAGTGATGTCATGTGTAATGGTTAAAGGGAGTAAGACTTTACAAAAAAAGCATCAAGTTATGCATGTTTCTTTTTTTTTTATTTTACTTTATTTATTTATTACACATACTAAATATTTTATACAACTTCACGGTACTGTCTTCTGTACTTTTGTTATTCATTTCAATAGGTATTTCATAAAAAAATGATTGTTTCTCTGTATCCATAGAAACAGTAAATTATGAATTTATATGTGCGTTTAAAACTCAGTAAATTTAAAAACAAGTTATACCAATATTTGCGTGAAGATGAAATGGAACTAATGCTTTTAATTTAATTATATAATTAAATTTAAAGTTTTTAGCTTCCATTTTTGAAACATGGTTATTACTGTGTAGCAAAAAGAAACATATTTTAAATCAGTTAATTTATAATATTTATACTCTGTAAATTTAAATTTACATTGAGCACTGTTTTGTAAAAATAAAAATAAAATATATCAATAAGAACACCAGATTATATATCTTACTGTTCTTTCTTTTTCTTTATATATACATAGAGATTGTTTCATTGATGGATTTTATAATTGTTTAGTTATTCTAATAGTTATTTTCTGTTCTGAAACCTTAGCATTTAAATCCCAATAACAGGAAGTGAGCAATGTGGGCATTTTTAAACATTTTCCACTGGCATTAACTGGAGGGATTATATTTAATCAATTGATAGATTTGCTGCAATGGCATATATATAAATATAATATATATATATATATATATATATATATATATATATATATAAATAATCAAATGAATAAATATAAATAAATGAACACATAAGTCTTCACATACAAATACATATATATTCTTTTGTTGTAAGAAAAACAGTGCTGAATACTAAATAACAGAGCTATTAAATATATATTAGCAAAAATACATAGTATCCCCCATGATGCCAGTAGGACTCAGAGTTTCATTCTACTAATGCAATCATCAGGTACTGAGTAGCATGAAACTCTGAGTCATACTGGCGGTGTGGGGTTATGTATTTTTATTAATACATACATACATATATAAGTTCATATTTTTTGATAATTT
>OZ038498.1:33478526-33513526 GCA_964036315.1 Acanthosepion esculentum
GAAGGCTCCCATTGGCTGCTGTTGGCATTTATAGGTGTCACATCATTTGTTTGGGAGGAAGCTGGGGTGAATGTGTGGCTGCCTGGGTTGGTGCAAGGATATCTACAAGTCTGTATGTTTATATATATATATATATATATATATATATATATATATATATATATATATATATATATAAAACTGCTGTGTAATTGACAAGATTCAAACATAAAGATAATATATATATCTCCTTTCTCTCTAAATTATCTTTGTATCATGTCCAAAATTAAAATAATCAATATTATTGGAAATAATATTGATCATCAGTCCTTCTCAGTAATCCATTTCCTTATATATATATATATATATATATATATATATATATATATATATATGTGATCAATATAATTGAATCTAAAACAGTTATGCTTTACATATATGCACAAATATATCAGTGGGTGCTGAAAATTTCTCAGCCCAGGCAAGAAGCAATAACCCTGCCCAATAAATGTGATATTTGGTAATTTGGGCAGTGGTTAGAACCAAGAAACTTTTCAAATCCCATTGTGCTTATATATATATATATATATATATATATATGGTTTGGGGTGTGAATTTGTAAACAGTGACTATTTAAGCTAATACTGCACAACTCTTCGACAGAATTGAGTCACTCTCAGTCACTGTGTGTTTATCTGAATCTAAAAATAAACACGTTAAAATTCACCTTCATCCCGTACTGTACGCTGACGGCTTAGTGGGAGAAGTTCAGACTGACGCAAATTCAGTCGGGTTTCGATCCTAGCTAGAGGCAACCGGACATCTAGCCATACTGATGAGCTGTGAAACAGCGAAACAGTCTGTCTGTGGATGACAAAAATATATATATATATATATATATATATATATATATATATATAAGCACAGTGTTTGTGAGTGTTGCATTCTTTGAGGTACCTTTTTAAATTTTTTTTGTAGAAATTTAACCTTACATATACAAAAACTACTCATCTGCACATTTCAGGAGATATGTTTATACCATATGTTTATAATTTTATAGTCACACATACATATATTTACTAATTTTGTCCCATTACAAGGCCAAAAAGCCACTCAAAATAGAGGGTTACTGAAGCAGGTCGATGTATGAACAGTAAGAGATAAGCCGTGCAGTTTATGAGGATATGTGAGAAAGCTAACAGACTTGAAGAACTTAAGAGTGTAGTGGTTGAGAAAGCATCCTCTCAGGAGTTTGTTCCACAGAGGAGAATTTGTTATATTTTTCAACAAATTACTTATATAAATATGCATACATACATATATTTACACACACAATTTTAATGTGCGTGTGTGTGTCTGTGTCCTATATTCTGTAAGAAGATGATTTAAAATTGACTTGAATATGCATTTATATATCAATTGAAACATATTTCCTGAATTGTTAAATTTGTTCGTGCAGGTTAAAATTTGCACACTAAAATTGGTATTCAGGCCGGTAAATGTTATTTAATACTGTTTATTATAAACAGAGCATTAACTTAAATACTTGCATCTATAAAAAGAATGTTAAACATAAAAATGTCTTTAAATAATTATCGGACTTTGTCCATTTCATATTATATACATATATATATATATATGTATATATATATATATAATTGTTTTATCCCAAGCAGGGTGATAATGACACAAAGATGGAGAGGGTTACTGGGAGTGAATAAGAAGACACTAGTAAGTATAAAGGACAATAAAAGAACAGCATTTACGAAGAAAGAGAAAACAAAATGGAAGGTTGTTCTTAGGAAAACAGATGGCAATTGATGTTGCATTTTATTTTTAATTGAGTTCACCCCAGGCAAGGCAGTAAAGCCCCCGAGACACAAGGGGTTACTCGGTGGGCAAGAGTTAGAAACAGGAACATTGCTAATGACCGAGAACAGAGGAAGAGGACAGCAGACAGTGATTGACATTGCAATTAATTTTTTACAGATTAAAGTTGGCTGGAAGCTTGAAACCAGAAGGGAGTTCCACAATCGAGAAGTGTGATAAAATGAACTGTTAGCATAGAATTTATGGCTACATCTAGCCAGTTCAACTGTAAATTGGTGATACCTCATTGCCAGTCTAGTACTGTGCTTAATTTCAAAGAATCTAGGCACCATAGTAAGGAGCTGCTCCTAGCAATTACCATGAAAATATTTATAGAAAAGGCAAAGGGTGGCAACCTTACAGTGGTGGGAATGTGGCTGAAGCAGAGATGCCTGATTGGGGCCAATAATATTGCTGATTCTTCTTTTGGATTTTATCAAGGAGCTCTAGAAAGATAAGAGGAGCACCAGAACACATGTGGCAGCTATATTCTAAGCATGGATGAATGGTAGACTTTTTTGAAGATTGTAGATGGCAGGGAAGCAAGAAACCAGAATTGTTCCACAGGCGAGAAGTGCAAGAAAAGAAACTATTATGAAAGAACTTACGACAACATCTAGCAAGTTCAACAGTAAAGTGATACAACCTAGTTGCATGCTTTAATTCATGCACTCGAGGGACCAAGGAGGAAAGCTCATCCAAACAACTACCATGAAGATATTGATAGAAAAGATAGAAGAAAGCCATGTCATGATGGTAGGAAAGGACCTAAAATCGAGATGCCAGGTCAGGACTAATAACATTACAGACCCATCTTTGAATTTTGTTGAAAATCTTGAGATACATAGTAGAAGTGCCAGACCAAATATGGCAGCAGTATCCAATGGACAGATGAATTCTTTCTTTCTATTTGCTATGTCCCTTCAGGACGTAGGTGGTCATGGCTCTCCACTTCCCCCCTATCTCTTGTAGCTCTCAATAAGTTTCATTCCTCTGCCACCTCCCTCAGACCACATTCTATCATCCACTTGCTTAAGCCAGCCAGGTATGTCATGCATTGCTTTCCCTTGTCTATCTTTCCCTCTATCCGCCCTGTGAGTATCAGATTCTCCAAGCCCTCCTTTCTCATTACATGTCCCAGGAATTTCAGCTGCCTCTTCCTGATGTTAAATATAAGCTTCCTCCTTGTTTGCATCCTCTCCAAAACCTCATCATTGCTCACACACTCGGTTCATGATGTCCTTAGCGTCCACGTCTCCATTGCCTCAAGTCTCTTAATGGTAGATTTATAAAGATGGATTTTGATGAATTCTGCAAAATTGATTCTGACGAGAATACTTGTCTAGCATGACACAGTGAACCAACTTTTCTAGCAGTACTCCTAGCAATTAATTTAATATAATCTCTCTATTTCATCTCAGTGGAAAACATGAGACTAAGAAAGCACAAAGACGTTCTCTCCTCGAGGTTAGCATCTGCCATGCTGATGAAAGACAGAAAATATTCACTATTGAGACTAAATGATAGAAGTGTTGTTTTGGAGGCATTAATATTTAAAAGAGCAAAATATATCATATGTGTTTTGCCCCATCTTTTTATTAAAAGTGTTTATTATAACTTACTTTAGGGATATAAGGTTTTACTTTGTCAGGGTGTCAGGTATGGTTTTGCAAATAAGCTTAGTGCAATATTAATTTTTAAATAAATCCAGAATTTAGAAACATGTTTGATTGACAGTAGTTCTCAAATTTTTTGAAGTCAGGATGCACTTAAAATCCTACCAATAATTGTAGGCGTACTATATACAAATTTCAGAAAAATATGTTTTAAGCAAGTCAAATATTGCAGAAAAGAAATAATGCAATAAAAAAATATAAAATGAAACATACCTTAAGTTTATTCATTCTTGTGTTTTTGAGAAACATGACTCTTAGTGATTTCTTCAATGTTTGAGCATAGATTTGACAGGCAAACACTCATTTCCTCCTCATTACATTGAAGAGTTCCTCTTTTTTTGCACTTAATTGTGGTGAGAGTAGAAAAGCCTAATTCACATAAGTATGAACAAGATGTTTACTGCAATATGAAGAAAATATATTTATTTCTTATATCTGGACACATATTTCTCTGGAAGATGCCAGGACACACCCTAGACATCTTCCAGGGCTCAACAGTGTGCCCAGGCACACCATTTGAGAACCACTGATCTAGTATATCAATATAATTATAATTAACAATTAACATGGGTTCCTTGGCATTCATCAATCTTTCAACCATTGATTTTGTTAACTTTTCTATTATTTTGATGGCTTATAGCCATATCATCTTGAAGTAATGTCGAGCCGGGTCAGTAGGGTGACCACTTGGGAATACCAGATGGTGTAAGTTTGGATGTGCAGGTGGGGTAATGGATAACGACTGGCAATTGGAAATTAAATGTGAATACATTTGGGAAAATTATGAAACTACCTCTTCTCCCCAAGCTATGGGTTAAATAGTCGAATTAGTAAATCATTATAATCTCTAAAAAATTCTTACAATCCAAAATAGTTTTCTGGCTTTAAATAACTTGCAAAAGGTTGATAAGATATAAAAAACAAATCAATCTCTTAATTATTGACAATATATTTTTATTGGACTAATATTTGTAAAGATTAGGAAATATTCCATTAAGTCACTATCATCAGAATTTTTTTTTTTTTTTTGCAACGCACATAATCGTCAGCTTTGCAGAATATAAAACATCATTGTCTTGTATGAATATAGTCTTTAGCTTAGAGCTTTTTTATTTCCTATTAGGCTCTAAAATGTTTTTTTCCAGGAACTTGCCATGATTCTCTATGTTTATAGCAATAGTCTCATCAATTTTTCAAGTGACTTATAATTTTACTCCCTACAGTAGTAGTGTAAATCATTACTCCATGTCCTCTCCATTGTTTTTTTTTAATTATGCTGGTCAATAGTTTCCATGAAAGTTCCAAACTCTACCCCAGCTATTAGGTTCATCCAATGTAGCTCTACATCCATCACTAAAAACTACTTTTGTGAAATCATTTTTCATGTTCTTTTTCACTCGGCTTACACCTTTCATATTGTAATGTTAAAGGTGGAAGGTTTGTTACTTTCATGTCTTTTTTTCTTGCTTATTACTCTTTTAAATTTTTCGCAGGTGTCTTTTTCTGGCATTGATTAAGCTATTTTTTTCTTATTAAGAGGTTAATTTTTTTTTGAGTGTTCTGTTATATCTGTCCAGAATTTTCAATATTAATTCTCCAATATAAATATTAATTTCACATACCCCAATAACCTTTTGATGTTATATATTTCCTGTGATTAACAACCATAATTATCCTTCTATGCACCCTCTTGCGTTCTCAGACATTTATTCCATCATTACTTTCACTTTTGAAAAGAGTTTTTAAAATACTCTTTGGAGATTACAACCAGTTTCATCACTGTATTCTCTTTAACTTTTTACAGGGAATTCCAATGTTGATTTTAGCTTGTGGGGTTTGGGGGAGTCAAAGTGAGCCAGATCTTGACTATAGGTTGTTTAACTGACAGATGTGCCTGACTTAGACATTATAAATGAAGCTGTAATATTAGCGGTTTCCTTTTTGCAAAACATTTTGTATTCATTAACCAAACAGCAGGTGTAACTTTCAGTTGAAAGTTATAAAATGCTTTTATTAAAACGATTATTCAGGAAAATTAGTTTCACCAATTACTGTTATTGACCCGTCCAGCCTTGATGGGGACTTTCTTCATAACCTTCCGTTATCACCCAAGTTTTAGTTGATCTGGTTTGATTCGAGTACTTATGAGGTCTTTCATTCTGACCAGAAGATGTGAATCTAACACACAAAGGCCAAACGCATTGTCTTTAAAAAGCTTTTCCACTTGGTGTCATTTCTCTACATATCTGACTGAAACAGTACAAAATAAAAATTAGAACTAGACAAGAAATCACTAGACATGAGCAGTGGATCAGGAACAGTTTCCCAAAGCCATAGATTGAATAAAGGATTCAGTTCAGAAGTCCATATATGTTGCCCAGATCAATATACACATGAGAACAGCTGGAGGGGACAATGGTCGAAAAATTGTGATAATAACAACAAAGATGAGCTCAATAGTCTGAATCTAAATAGTGTAAATAATTATCCATATTTGTTTGTATCCTATATCCTACTAACATGCATATATATATATATGTGTGTGTGTGTGGAGGCATGATGGATAGCGGCTTGGATTGAGGAATCAGAGAGCTGGATTTCAGTTCCAGTTGAATCCATTACATTCACTTACATGCTAATATGCTTGGGAAAGGTATGAATCCTCTTCTTCTCCCCCCAGCTATGGGTAAGTAGTAGGACAGACCGGGTTCTATAGCCTTGGATAGCAACTAATCTAGGAAAAGACAACTCTGAATTCAAATCTGCGGAGGGTAGTTTGGGGACCTTGTGGCACTTAGTGCACCAGGTCTCTCTATTCGACCCTTCAAAAAGTGTGGTTGGTTCTGCACAAAGCCTTCACCACTATAACCAAATCATATGTGCTGGTGTCTGGCTGTTGGTTCCTAGGAACTAGGAACTCTGCTACTTAACCCTCATACATATGACAAGAGAGTCCGCCATATATATATATATATATATATATATATATATATATATTTTCAGTTGTAAGCATATCAGTTTGTAACCCTGGGTTTCATGCTTTTGCAATCATCAGGTAAACTCTCTCTCTCTCTCTCTCTCTCTATATATATATATATATATATATATATATATATATATATATATATAGTGTGCAGAAAATATCACATTCACTTACATGCTAATATGCTTGGGAAAGGTATGAATCCTCTTCTTCTCCCCCCAGCTATGGGTAAGTAGTAGGACAGACCGGGTTCTATAGCCTTGGATAGCAACTAATCTAGGAAAAGACAACTCTGAATTCAAATCAGCGGAGGGTACTTTGGGGACCTTGTGGCACTTAGTGCACCAGGTCTCTCTATTCGACCCTTCAAAAAGTGTGGTTGGTTCTGCACAAAGCCTTCACCACTATAACCAAATCATATGTGCTGGTGTCTGGCTGTTGGTTCCTAGGAACTAGGAACTCTGCTACTTAACCCTCATACATATGACAAGAGAGTCCGCCATATATATATATATATATATTTTCAGTTGTAAGCATATCAGTTTGTAACCCTGGGTTTCATGCTTTTGCAATCATCAGGTAAACTCTCTCTCTCTCTCTCTCTCTCTCTATATATATATATATATATATATATATATATATATATATATATATAGTGTGCAGAAAATATCTCTATATAATGATAAAACATTAGTGGTAATTGTGTCTTTGTGTAAGTAATATCTTACCTTTATGTGGGAGGTATTTCTGCCACACCACACAGACACATATGTATAAATAATTATAATATTTGGTAATCAGTATATACAATTCCAAAAAGGATATAAATCCAGAGAGCTCAATGTCAAAAACAGAGCAAATAATAATTATTATAATGAATATATTTGTGTGTAACATTTGGTCTGAAGAGTTGGGATTGAATCTCCAATTGTAACAAAATAAATATCAACATGGTCTTTTAAGTGTTCGTTTTCATTATAATAATTATATATATATATATATATATATATATATATATATATATATATATATGTATGTATGTATGTATGTATGTGTGTGTATGTATATATATATATATATATATATATATATATATATATATATATTTCTGTTTATGTTATTTTTATGGTTATAAAAGAAAATATATTAAATAATTGTCAGACTTAGTCCATGTCATAGTATGTTGCCATTGTTTATGTTAAGATGTGTTTCATGAGCAGAAATGATCGATCAAGAAAAATCATCAAAGATGTGTGTTTATAAACAGTAATTCTGACTTTGCTAACTAGATGCTCCTCTGCGGCTGGATAGTAATGGCACATCAGGCTATATGATGCTTCACATATGGGTTACAGGTTCAATTCCTGTACGAGAGCGCATATTTTCTACGAAATTTCTCGAACATTCAGGCCGGTAAATATAATTAATATTATTTAATTAAAAACAGAGAATTTACTTAAATAAATTATATCTATAAAAAAATAATGTATAAACAGAAAATATATTAAATAATTGACAGATTTAATCCATTTCATAATATATATATATATATATATATATATATATATATATATATATATATATTTTAAACATGTAGTATTGAATGTTAAAGACAACAGTCTTGCATATTTTCTTTTGAATTTTCTCATATTCTCTAATGAGACTTTTTATTTGAAAATGATTTCGAAATATGTATTGTCTATACGATGACCTAGCGCTTTCGAACATCATTGTTCATCTTCAGGGTCAATATTTTTAATCAAAATTTTTTTTTTTTAAACAAACATTTGCCAATTATCTTGTAGCGTAATCATGTTGCTACTTTTTTACAAACTAAATAAACGTTAAAATCCTTTTAAATTCAAAAGACGCGATGATGTTATCACGTGCAGGGCGAAGATTTTTATCATGTGACGTGAAAAAAATATATATATATATGCATACACACAATTGTATCTATTTCATCATATATGATAAAAGTTCAAAAAACTTATCTTCAAAATCTATCAGAACATGATTTAAAATTGTTGCTCTGTTTTTTCTTAATATTGTTCACTTTGTTTACAAAAATCAGATTGCCTTTATATGTAGTAATTTACAGGCCAATGTGTTAGGTATTTAAAATCTATGTTAATGCCCTCCTGTGTGCTTCACAGATGAGTGATTTCTTTTTTATGGGCTTTTGTTCCTTATCTTATTTCTTAGTTTATCATAATTAATCATTAATAATATTATTTTTAACTTTTCTTTATTAAATATTGATGCTCTCATTTTTATATTGAGCACTTTCTTTCCCATATATCTGCTCACCTTTAAATGTGTAAAACGCCAGTGTATTACTGGCTGACATGTTTTGTTAGGCGTTAATAATCTGTTATTGTTTCATTGTATACACATACAACATGTATACATACAACTATCTGTGCATTGGCATAAAAATAATATGTAAAACCTTACATACAGACATTAATAATGATTGCTTGCCAAACAGAATTGTCTGTTGCTCACTGTGAGATCACATGACCTACAAAGGGAATGCTGATTGACACAACCCTTTTGAGAATATCATAAAATCAACTGCAAATACAATGCCATGCTTAATGCCGAATTCAATTTTATAGTTCAGTCAGTCATTTGAAGAGCGTATAGATATATACAAAAAAATGCAAAACTTTTTGGTAGATTCTTAATCAATATCCTTATCTTTATTGTTTTCAACTGAATATGGCTGACGACCACATCACATTGAAACACCAGTTCCTGTATGATCACCAAAGTTAAGCAACATCAATCCTGGTCAGTACCTAGATTGGTGACCACTTGAAAATACCAGATGCTGTAAGCTTGGATTTGTGGGTGGTATGGCTTTTAAACTGTATAGTTCAGTCAGTCATTTTAAAGATATACAAAACAATTTTTTTAACTTTTTGGTAGATTTTTATTGTTTTCAACTGAATATGGGTTATAGCAACATCATGTTGAAACCCCGGTTCCTGTATGATCACTGAAATTAAGCAACATCAATCCTGGTCAGTACTGAGATGGGTGACTGCTTGGGAATACCAGGTGCTGTAAGCTTGGATGTGCAGGTGGTGTAATGGATAATGGCTCAGAATTTTTAATTGGGAGGCCGAGTTTGAATTTCTCATTGGGTTCATTATATTCACTTATGTGCAAATATTCTTGGGAAAGGTATGAATCCACCTCTTCTCCTCCAGCTATGGGTTAATTAGTAAAACTTATATCACTAACCCATTATTATCTCCAAAACAATAAATTCTTACAATCTAAAAATATTTTCCAGCTTTAAATAACCTGCAAATGGTTGATAAGCTATAGAAAAGAAATAAATCAATCATCTGAATATTTTATCTGATATGTATATATATAAATATAACTGAGTGGTTAGAAAGCTTACTTTCTAATCATGAGAGCCAGGTTCAAATCTCACCATGGTTGATTTATCAGGAAGATGACTTCTTGATGTTATTAGGTTGGTGCAAAAATAATGTCGTTTTTTGACATTCAACTTCATGTGAGAAAACGACATTATTTTTGCACCAACCTAATATCAGTCTGGGGAGGTAATCCCAGCATGTGGCACCTTTGGAAAGTGCCTGAAGATCAAACCAGAGCTTGACCCAAGCGTTATGAGTGAAATTGGCTAGACAGAATTTTTCAAAAGCCACTTAGTTGTGCTAGCATGAAGTTACAAGTCATAGCGACCGATGGCTTGAGTGTATTGGCGTTGTTCAAACCGCTTATCATGACGGAATATGTGTTCTCACCTGTAACTATATCTAGGAGGTGCTCAGTATAGTTACAGTATAAACCACAGGTGGGCTCCGTGGGTGTTGAACAAATGCAAAATGTGCCTGAGCTGCTGTTTGAGACAGGGATTGGCTAGCTGGCTGCACAGACAGTTTTGCTCAAAAATGTGAGTAGCCAGCCATTATGTATGTATCTAATTTATGCTTGAATCTCTCTTTTAAAGCATATATAATTATTTATATAATAAAATAATTATAATAATTATAAAATAATTCAAACAAAATTAATAGCATAGTGTTCAGTTGCTGAGAAAAAAACAAAGCATTTTTAATGTCTGTCTATATTTCTGAGATGAGGTATTATGTACAGTATTTACATTAGTCGGACAATTGTCCTCATCTTTGTCGCCATATTTGTCACAACGTTTCGGCCGTTGTACGCTCCGGCCTTCTTCAGGTGGTTGGAATTTTGAACTGAACCCTTTATTTCGATCACTGGGGTAGACTGTTCTAGTTCCACGTGCCATGTTTGATGGATATCCACTGTGCCATGTGTCCTCAAGGACACATGGCACAGTGGATAAAGGCGTTGGTTAGATCCAGTGACAGACTCAAAGAATGTGAGTTCAGTACCCGGTTAAGGCAGTGGAGAACTTTCAGAGGGAAAATTAGCAGGAGATAACTGATAACTGACATCCATCAAACATGGCACGTGGAACTAGAACAGTCTACCCCAGTGATTGAAATAAAGTGTTCAGTTTGAAATTCCAACCACCTGAAGAAGGCCGGAGTGTACAACGGCCGAAACGTTGTGACAAATATGGCGACAAAGATGAGGACAATAGTCCGACTAATGTAAATACTATATATTTTTTTTTTTGTTGCTATGAATGTTAAAATTTGCTGAATAATTCTAAGTTGGTTGATTGAAGCAGAAACTGGCATGGAATATTTAGATAGAATAATGAGAAAGAAGGAATTTATATTGTGTTGGAAAGGAAGAAATTTGTAAACTGGAAATAAAAACAGGAAGACATGTTAAGAAGAAAAACTGAAATACCCACTCTCTATGATGTGACTGTGAAATACAATTGGATATAAAATGGAAACGATTGAAAAATATATACCTGAAGATTGCATAGTGCATGAAACTTTGACTTGTGCTACTAGTGAGGGATAATATGCCATCGACTCTCCCGTTGAATTCGACGTATGAGGGTCAAGCAGATAAGTTCCTAGAAACTGAAAGCCCGACGCCGGCACATGAGATTTGATTATAGTGGTGAACGTTTCGTGCAGGACCATCCAAACTTTTTGAAGGGACGAATACAGAGACCTGGTGCACTGAGTGCCACAAGGTCTCCAAACGACCCTCCGCAGGTTTTGAATTCAGAGTTGTCCTTCTCCTAGACCAGTTGCCATCCAAGGCTATAGAACCCAGTCTGTCCTGCTATTTACCCATAGTTGGAGGGAGAAGAAGAGGATTCACACCTTTCCCAAGGGTATTAGTACGTAAGTGAATGTAATGGATTCGACTGGAATTTGAACGCGGCTCTCAGATTCCTCAATCCAAACCGTTATCCATTACTCCACCGTGCCTCCTCACGCATGAAACTCCGACCCGTATTACCGGTGAGGGATAATATGTATATTTATTAATATATACTTAATAGCTCTGTTATATTACATTGGGCA
Source organism: Acanthosepion esculentum (assembly GCA_964036315.1). Taxonomy (NCBI): domain Eukaryota; kingdom Metazoa; phylum Mollusca; class Cephalopoda; order Sepiida; family Sepiidae; genus Acanthosepion; species Acanthosepion esculentum. The sequence continues at coordinate 33,490,499 of OZ038498.1, forward strand.
CTGTTTTATTAACACCAGCACTCTATTTACAATATCTTACATGTCTATATAATAAATGCGAATATCTGTGTGTCACTGTGTCACACTTTTTCAACTTTACTCCCAGAGGCCGTGGCCCATCATACCATTTTGGAATCTGACCAAATCAGAGCAAATTAAAAAAATTCCAGGCCGGATCTGGATCTGCAATCCTGAAATTATGGATTTCCAAGTTTTCATTATTGCGATTGTTTTCAGATTCCACCATCTTGACTTCTACTGATAAAGACAGTTAAAGGGACACAACTCTCTAACTTTCAATAACTCATGTTCAAATGAAAAAAATACTGTTCTCAAATTACAGTGTTTCAAAATAAAATTGTCCGTGTTTTCAACTTTATGCCTAGAGGCCTTGCCCAACATACCATTCCATTTTGGAATCAGGCTGACTCCATGAGCAAATTAAAAACTTTCTGGTCTGGATCTGGATTCGTAATCCTTAAAACATTCCTGACCAGATCCAGACCTGCAATGCTGAAATTTTGGATTCCCAAGTTTTCATTATTGTGATTGTTTTTGGTGATTTTTTTTTATTTTTTTTTTTTTACTTGATATTTTGTTAGAGACAAATTTTTTGTATGATAACAGTTTTTATAACTCGGAAATAAATTTGAAAATAATCAAAATTAATTGCCAAATCCAGTGAAAGTCACCCATGAAATAAAAATAATTGTTTGTATGGAAAGTAAGGACCTATGTACATCAAATTGTCTTTAAGTTAAGTGCCAGCAGAAGAATTATCGTCAACTTTTAAAAGAATATTTAAATATTAATGCAATACTTAAATGCAGTGATCAGTTTTGAGTTCTTCTGTAGTTTATTGTTGCCTATTGCATCTCTTTCTCCTTACCTATTGCGATGAAGGCACAACCAGGAGCTCTCCGCAGGAGACCTCACAGGAGCTAGCTTAAATGCCACCCAATAGGGTTGCTTTTAAGCTAATACATACATATATATGTATGTATAGCTGGCCTATTTGTATTCGAGGACACCCATCTACCAGGGTGATTAGCCAATCCCTATTGCAGACACTTGCTCAGGTGCATTTGTGTTTATTCAACACCTACAGAGCCCACCTGTGGTTCATACTGCAACTATGCTGAGCAGACTTTAGTTACAGTTTCTGGGAAAGAGCGTGTTATCTAAGTGTGATCAACAATTTGAACAAGGCCAGCACGCTCAAGCCCTCACCCACAATGACTTCTGACTTCATGCTAGCACAGCTATTGATGGCTCCCAAGGATTCCGTCGACCCATTTTCACTCACAAGGCTTGGGTCAACACGTGGTATGGTTTTCAGGCACTTTCTGAAGGTGCCACAGCTGGGATCAACCTGTCCAGTTGAATAACATCTGGAAGTTTCCTTCCTGACAAATCGACCATGGTGAGATTCAAACCTGAGTCTCATGGTCAGAATGCGAACATTCTAACCACTTGGCCATGTGCTCATATTAAATATATACATATATATATATATATATATATATATATATATATGGTATGTGAAGGCTAAAAATACATGAGAGTAGAATTTTAAAAACATTTTCAGACTATTGTCCTCATCTTTACTGCCATATTCATGACATTTTGGCTGTTGTATACTCTCGCCTTCTTCAGTAACTCAACTCTCCAAGTTTTTGTTCCCTCTGCCGAGGCCAGGTATTGAACCCACATTGAGTTACTAAAGGGAATTAACTGAAACTGAGATATCCAAAAAAAGGCATGGCATGTGGAACTAGAACAATCTACACCCATGGATTTAATAAAGAGATTGATTCAAAATTCCAACATATAATGTTGTGAATATGGCAATAAAGATGAGGACAAAAGTCTGAACGATGTAAATAGTGTAAATAGCCTTTTGTATATTTGAGAAGAGTCATTAATATTCCAGATGGCTGAAACATAGTGATAATAACAACAAAGATGAGGAGAACAGTGTGACTGTAAATTATGTAAATACTGATGATACCTTATCCCAGATATAAGACAGAAATTAAAAAATTGTTATGAACCAAATTAGATACAGCAATGGGATAGTAACACCAAAGATGAGGAAATTAGTCTGACTGTAGATAATGTAAATAATAATAACTCCTCATCCCAGAAATCCAGACAGAAGGCAATCAGGTGATAATAACAACAAAGATGCGGATATTAGTCTGACTGTCGATAATGTAAATAATGACAACCCCCCATCCCATAAATTCAGACAGAGTTAAGACAAAAATTGTTGTTGACTTCTGTTAATATCTCAGTGTTTATTTGCATTGATAACAATAATTGCCTCCATATTGTTGGGTTTTTTATTTTATAACAGCACCTTACCTCAAGCAGCTCCCAAACAAGAATAAATTCAACGTACTAAAAACGGAAATGAAAAGAAGGGTGCCACAATACATTTACCATTTTTATTAAATGCAACAATGTAAAACAACAATATGACATAAACATGTTACTTACAGTCAATGAGGTTTGCACTCTAAAAGATTATTTACTACCTTTTAAGCTAAGGTGAGATAAGGGGGTCAGCTACCATCTATGAATATCTTTGTTCCCCAGGGTGGGAATCTGGTTGCAGCACATGTTGCTCTAATCTCTGAACCAGACTGGTATCTAACTGTGGCAAGGGCCTTAATCCATCTCAGTTGTCCCTACTGTGCCAAGGGCATCAACTCACCTCACTTACCTACTTGCTAGGTGGAGTGCTCTATCTAAAACTCTATATCATTATATATATCTACAATAGGGACATAAGTAAAAGACTAAAAGAAAATGGAACAAATGGGAAGTGAAGATGAATAGAATTAATTAGAATGGATGCTACAGCAAAATAATGAATAGAAGTAAAGAGCAAGCTGAAAGGTTAGAAAGGTGAAAGTTAGAAGATGAAAGGAGATTGAAGATCAGTGAGTTGTCACCCTTAAATACCATTCATACCATAAAAAAATTGATTGGTTAATGATCTATAATCATTAATCAAAAATGAACTAAAAACAGTTTTGCATCATTTGGTAACTTTACCAAAGGGACATGGGCATAAAGTTTCCATTTCTAATCTTGGTGACTTTGCAGAGGGCCATGAACCTGTGGAGTGAAGACAGAAATAAATACCAAGAAAGTCGAACACCAAGTGACAAAAAATGGTTTCTGAATCGGAGGGTTGTACATTCTTCTGGTTAATAAATTAATGCTTTGAAAATAAATATTTAATATTTTTCATTCAACATTAAAAAGGGTCTTTGAAGGGTCTTAAAGCAAAGTTTTTAGTCAGATAAACCAGAGTAAGGAGACACAGATGGAGACATACAGCAGCAGTTCATGGCATTCAGCTTAAAAGAAAATTATTTTACTCATTCACCTGTCTTCCTCACCAAGCTACTTGACACTTATACTTCCCTTCTCACTTTCTTCCTTACCTCTTCTTTCTCACACATATATGCAAAGAAATCACATTTCCTTTCATCTTAACTGACAACTACAAACAAGGACTGTAAGAATTTTAATACTCTTATATTTAAACCCTTTTTTTTTGCCTTTTTCTTTGTTGTGGGTTGATTCAATTCCATAACAAATCTTGAGTTTCCTGTGCTCACTTTGTAGTGTGTTATGAAGCTGAATTTCCTTTGTATTTTATCAGACCATCAGTAGTGTTTTTTCTTGCATACCAAGAGCTCACCTACCATTACTGAGGCATTTCTATAGTCTATCCTTTAACTATGCTAATTAGATAGTTATTTACATATAGAAGCCCATGAACCGTCAGTTACCTGTGCTAACTTTGGTAACTTTACAAAAGGTCATGAACCTAAAATTCTGTTGCTGACTTTGCAGAGCACTATGAACCTTTAGTTCCCTGTGCTTACCGAGGTGAAACTTCAAAGTACCCTGAAACTTTAGTTCTCTGTGCTTATCTTGTTAATTTTGAAGTGAGTCTTGAACCTAGAGTTCCCTGTGCATCTCACTGTTTTTCTTGTGTCTGAATCATCTTGTTTCTTTTTCTCTTTCTTGCACAGAAAAAGATGGGAAATTATTATTTAATGTTATTTCATATCCCATCAAACCATATCAAGGTTGACAGTAGAGGTAACAGCTTTTCAATTATACTGCCTTGACATATAAGGTTGTTATTAGCGAATGGTTTGTCTAAGTGATCATTATTACCTCTTCTGTCAGTCATTATGTGATGTTAACAACAAGCTTTCTTAATGAGTGAGTAATGCACAGGGGAAAGTGGATTCATGCCAGTCTCAATTTTCCAAGTGAAGAAAACCAGCATTCAGAATCCTGACTTTAGCTTACAGACCCTTTTCCACTCCTACTGGGGAGGAAACACGCATCAGTTTCAGTGAGCAAGCAGTTAGCAGTAAAGGAATGCATACATTGGTGTGTGTCTGTGGATGCACATGGCTACTGAGGTGTTGAGCCATTGCCAAAAAATAAAGCAAAAAAAAAAAAATCTTCATTTCAGTGTCACAGGATGAGCACATTGGGTTTTTGTGTTGGTGCTTGAAAGAAGAGACCCATTTTGGATGGATTTTGTGTCTTGGGATTTGTCTTTCAATGTTACCATTTCAATGGCAAATCATAAGCTTGACTAACTGCAGCCGGCTGACTTCTCTACCTCATTGTTAACCAATAAAAACAACATATTAAATCAATTTGTTTCATGCAAAAGAGAAAAAAAATAGGCTTTTACCTATATATATATATATATATATATATAATCTTTCTGATGTCTTTTTTTGGCTCTCTCTATTTATAACCTTCTTTCTTTCTGTCATTTTTGTCTGTCTGTCTCTCTTTTTATTTCCCTTTGTTCCTGGTTTCCCCTTTCTCATTGTCTTTCTTTCGATATTTATTTCTCTGTCAATCTCTCACTCACGTTCCTTCTTTCTGCCGATTTCTCTTTCATCATTTCTTAACTTTCTTTTCTGCCTGTCACTTTGTATTTTTTCCCTCTACACAGCTGTTTCTAGATTTCTCTTTTTTCTAATCTTCTTTCTTTCTTTCTTTCTGGTTCTCTCTTTCTAATCATCTTTATATATTTATTTTTCTTTCAGTCTCTCTCTTTATTTCTAATCTTTTTCCTTTTCTTCTTTCTGTTTTTCTTTCTCTTGTTCATTCTGTCTCTCTGTTTCTTATACTCTATCTTTATTTCTGACCTCTTTCTTTATTTTTTCCTCTGTCTGTCAATCTGTTTATCTGCTTGTTTTTCTTCCTCTTTCTTTATGAAGGATTCATTTTTCATTTGACCCTTTATTTCTTCAACTATTTCACTTTGTTCTGCTTTCCATGTTTTCATGTCCCACTCATTCAATCCTTCTCATTTTTTTTAAATCCTTTTTTCTTTACTTTTTTCATTCTCTTCTTCTTCCCTGTCCCACTCATTCAATCTTTTTCTATTCTCTCCATCTTTTTCTTTATTTTTTTGTTTCCTTCACCTCTTTCAATCTCACTTGATCTTATTTTGTCTGGAGGATTTGAGTTCAAAATGCCTTGTTTCTTCTTAGAATAAAATAGTTGAAAATTGACATATAATTTGTTGAAGCTTGTATTCCTTCAAAGAATCCCCGTCCTGGATATGACGATAAACTACATCCAACAGCAAGGCCTCTGATCAGGAGGTTTTGAGGAGTGTGGAACCACCTCTTAATTGCTGGTGTTCCCAGGTCCATCTTGACCCAGAGTGGTAGCACCTGTTAGGGTTCCAGCTATGGGCAAATAGTTAACCCCTAAACTGGGGTCAAAACACTATGAAAGTGTAAAAATAGGTTTTAAAACCAGAAATACTTTATAAAATAAAGTTATTACCAGCAATAAGTTTTTGAAGAATAAAATTATTTACCAGTAATACATTTTTGAAAAAGATACTACCAGCTTTACTATTTTTTAAAAAAAAATCATTAGCGATACATTTTTGAAGAAAAAATATTACCAGGAATAGATTTTTGAAGGAAAAAATTTTTACCAGCAATATATTTGAAAAAAAATATTACCAGCAATAAAAATCTTGTCGGCATTAAATAACTCATTGAGGTTGATATTCCATAAAACAAACCAAACCAAACCTTCAAAGAATCCTTGTTTGAATTTACACAGGTTAGTTAATATAATGAGTTTGAAAGAATGAAATGAATGAACAGATTACCAATTGGACAAATGAATGAAAAACACTCTAAATGAATAAATGAGAATTTTGTTTTTTATTTTGGTCCCACAGCTGTTAAATTATAAACTCCATTTATCTACCAATTGAAGGACAGAAAGCAACAAAGCAAAAGCGTTTGACTGAAGAAAACATTATATCTGCATATTAAGTATTCATTTGTTATTTTTTTTATAAAAAGCCTATAATTGAAAGTTTGCAAACTTTGTCTCCTAAACCTTGTCTGTTACATCTCTTTTATCTCTTTATTAAATGACTGTTCTCAATATATAACAAAAATTATAGTGTGTAATATAGAATAATTTTCTGTGGGTTACAAAATTTTACTATGGAAATAAAAATGGTAACACCAATTTTCCTCTTCATGATAAAAAAATTATAAAGCAAATGCAGCTGACCGGTTTCACCCTCATTCAACAGAGCTGAAATCAAGTTATTATATATCGCAACACAAAATATAAAACAAATAATATACAATATTAAAGGCAGAATACAATCTAGATTGAAATTACGTCAAGTTCTAGCAGACACTCCCTCTGTTTACAGGGCTGTCTGGACCAGACATAAATTGTTTCCAACACCCTCAGTTGAAAAAGCAAACTAGCACAACTCAAGATGGTAAAATAGTGTCAGTGATAAAGTTGATGGCACAATTTGTGCTTTTAATGAAGTGCTCCACCATAACAGAACCATACGTATTGTTGAGAACATCCGTTAATTGGAATGAAAACAAGTGTTTTCTTTTCTGGACACAGAGTGTGTAGAAACTGTGCAAATGTTTTGTAAGCTTTTGGCTATACTTTTAGCTATTATCAAGGATGAATTTATTTTTCCTTTTTATATGGATGTATATCGGTTATTTGTCTGTTTCTAGAGTTATAGGGATGTTTTATTTTCTTAACGCAGCACATTGTGGCCATATTCATAATTAATATTATTGAGTGTTGGCTTTTTCTTTCTTATTATTAAAGCTTCCATTTTTAATCTTTTTTTACCTGTGGATGAGGTTATTATGCTTGTATTTTCTATTAGTATATTTTGGATGGAGTCTGGTAAGTTTGTGTATGTTTTTAAAAGGGTACTACTGGAGCTATGGTCAGATAGGAGTAACATAAGGCCTCTGGATAGGCATGTAGTAGTGTGACCAATGTAACTATTCATGAGTTTGGTTTGATCAGGAACATAGTTCCTTCAGGGGCATTTGAATTCAAGAATAATGTTTGCTCACTGTAATTTTGATTTTGCTGGTGTGTTGTTATTTTTTAGGTATGGTTAGCTGTTTTAAATTTTTGTAATAGATAATTAATTTGATATTTTTTTGTTCAGATCAATTGGGGTAGAGTATTTCTTTATGATATTTCTAAGTGAAGATTCATTTTGTTTGCAGCTGATTTTGTAGAAAATATTTGTTATTTTTCACTTAGTGTCCACTACTATTATTATTATTTACTTTGGAAAGAAATAGTCTAATCTGGTGGTCAATAAGGTAGTTAGGGAAACCATTGTTAACTAGTATCTGTTTTCCATTGTTGAGTTCTTTAAGGAAAAGTAGATAAGAGAATTCTGGTGTGCTCTCTTTAGGAAGTTTTTTATCACTGCTATTTTATATTTGAGTGAACATTCACTCATAAAATTAAGGTGGCAAGAGTTTCTGCTAGTGGTTTTTTTATACAATGAGGTGGTAAAAGTGTTGTTACTGTATTCTACAAGAACGTCTGAGAAGGGGAGTTTATTTTTTTGACTATGTTCATAGGTAAAGTTAAGGACAGAGTTATTACAAATGTGGTCTTGAGAGTATATATTTCTTTTGTGTTTTTCACTAAAATAAAAATATCATCTACATATTTTTATATATATAGATGATATTTTTATTTATTCTATTTGGTTTTTGATTTTTGAGTAACGCAGTGATTTTTTTTTTTTATCGATATGTAGCAGTTATAGCTATTTTCATGTCCAAATAGAATAAATAAAAATATACAAAATAAAAAATAAATAAATAAAAAAAATAAATAAAAAAACTAATAAAAATTAATCCAAATAAATAAGTAAATAAACAAATTAACAAATCGCCCCCACTAAAATAACCGTTAGAAACTAATAAAAATAAGTATAAATAAGCAAAAACAAGTAAAAATAATCAATCCAAATAAATAAATTAAAAACTGTCCCCCACCCCCTCAAAATAACATAATAGACTAAGGCAAGCAATCTAAACACTGGACGAATAAATAGTTTAAATTATCTTCCCAGACCAAAACGAACTATTAAATAAGCAACCTAAGCAAATCCTACCCCAATATTTTACTACATTAATAAAACATCAAAAAAATAAATAATACAAAATGAAAAATAAATTAACCCAAACAAATAAATAAATAAATAAACAAAAAAGCCACTCCCGCAAATAACCACCAGAATAGATTACCCACAATGCATCACTGACCCACATATATAAATAGCCGAGGAAAAATCCAGCATTCAAGGCCTGGCGATTGTCTCCAGCATGAAACAGCCTTTTGCCTGTGAGTGTTGATTCAATGTTCACTTTTATATTTATATATATATATATATATAAACACACATGCACATTGCTCTTATGTGTATGTCTCCACCCCATCATGTTTAAATGTAATAAATTTGATGAAGCACTCAGTTGGGTCAGCAATCCATGTTTCTATAGATGCAAATGAAAACTGAATTATCCTGTCATTCATGAATCCAAAATATTGAAAGAGTTTGGCTGATGCCATAACAAAATTTTTTTTCATATTTTGGACCATCCTTCTTTGTGGACTCATGCTACAGAATCACAAACCAAGAAGTATACCAGATAACAGAAACCAAATCACTTAAGGACTTTCAACAACAGCAACAGTGAAAATTGATAGTACATGTTACTCAAATGGAACATAATGACATAGGATGTTGATGTTACGCACTAATTCAGACAAAAGCTGAGGAAGGAAACCCCCATCAACATTGAAACAGTGGATTTGAAAACTCTATCTTCTTGAAAAATTGTTTTAATAGATAAATAAATTATTATAAATTTAAACAGAAAGTAGCAGTAGCTGCTTGGATAATGAATGCCTGTCACGACAGAGGAAAAAGAGTTTGTTTTTGTCTGTTGTCTGCCCCCCAAAAATAAAGAAAATTGTTTGCAAAAACCTACTACTTTAAGTTTCAAAAGAACTATGCTAATGTTCTTTCCTCCCTGACTGTCATGGTCAATCAGAAAAATTGCTCAGTGACTAAAGGCCGTTGCTTTTTCTATTAATGAGGAGAGAACGATTTTTGAGTTTGGTGAGCAAAAGTGTGTTTCCTCTATTGCAAGTGGAAGGTTGGATTTTTTACCCCATTTTCAGTACTAATTTGCATGCTGGACTGTTTACAACCACTTTGCCTTTTGAATTTTTTCAACACGGATTTGCAATTTAACTTATGGTTGGCCTGCAAAGATTTTTTTACTGATCCCATTGGTTAATACTCAAACAATGCTGAATGTTACCTTTTTAGGAAACAGTTAATATTACTATTGCCTTTATGACAAACAATTATAAAATTCCCCATCAGTCAGGTATTGTGTTAAAAAATTTGAATAAAATGCCAAACTGGCTTGCAGTTTTACCATAATGTAACTTTTTTTACACTTTCTTATCTTGCAAATTCTCTTCTTGCTGCAATTCTTTCATTGTCAACATTTCTTCAGTAACTGTCTATATTTCTGAGATGAGGTATTATGTACACTATTTACATTATTCAGACTATTGTCCTCATCTTTGTCACCATGTTTATCACAAGGTTTTGACCGTTGTATGCTCCGGCCTTCTTCAGGTGGTTGGCATGTCAAACTGAACCCTTTATTTCTCTCACTGGGGTAGACTGTTCTAGTTCCACGTGCCATGTCTAATGGATGTCAGTTATCTCCTGTTAATTTCCCTCTAAATGTTCTCCACTGCCTTAACAAGGTATTGAACTCACACTCTTTGGGTTTTGTCACTGGATCTAACTAATACCTTTATCCACTGTGCCATGTGTGCAAAACGTTGTGATAAACATGGCGACAAAGATGAGGACAATAGTCTGAATAATGTAAATAGTCAACATTTCTTCTGTTTAATATAGTGTGATATGTTTTGTGCATTACAAAGAAGCAGACACTGGCTTATATATGATAGGACGATGGAGACCAGATGATAGTATGCTTTTTCTTCTAAGAAAAGCATGCCATGAATTAAATTAAAAAAGCACACAATCTTTATTGCAAGAAGAAATTGATGTGTAACTGTTGGCATTCAAGTTGGACACAATTTTGTCTGGTCCCCATGTTAATACCAACTCCATTTTATCTGATTTGATAATAATTAATTAACTGCATGTTCCACATGGTCATATTTTATAATCTTCTTTCAAATATCATCAAAAATGGAATTCGTACAAGAGTGAAACTGATGCCTCATAACTGTAATATGTTTACAAGCAAAAATCAAAAATAGATTTTTGTTTATGTTAAAACCCAATAAACATGCAATTATTTTCTTTTAATTTTTTGTAAACAGAAAAGAAATAAATGTTGCTTGCTGACTTTAGAACTAATTTTTGCTTTGAAAGGTTCATATGTGCAGTAGCCATGTTTTGTCATTCATGCTAGCATCCGCTTCTGAAAACTGACAATCCTTTTCTTTCTTTGTCTTTTTGTTACATAGTTATTAAACAATGTGTTTAAATTAAATCAATGCAATATTTGAACAATTAAATTTGTAGGGGAGCTATACGTCCGGGTAAATAATTATAAACCCCCTCACATTGATATATACAAAAAATACTGGTATAAATGAGAAAGAACAAGACAGGGAAACAACAAAACGGGTATTATTTATTATCTGGTTCTTGTACTGTTTGGAGACACGAGGGATGGTAAAACTGAGTAAAATTGTGAGTTGGGATCAAATGCAGATCAAACCTCTGACAGAATGATAAGATAAAGAATAAGCAAAGTGTATACAGTCTTTCTCATATGTTTCTTTATAGATGTGTGTAATGAGTATCTACATAATTTAGTTGGAAAAATAAAAGAAGTGGCTAGTGTTCTCTTACCTTGAATTCTTCTTGCGTGCTAAAAAAATAAATGTTACTATTATGGCCTAAAAAAGGAAATGAAAACAAAATTTTGATGGCATGTCTGTGTGAACTACTTGTCAGGGAGTGAGAATGCCACATGTTTGTGTGTAGAGGAGAAAAATGGGGGTCAATTCTCATTGGTTTAGAAAGAGTGAATAATTATAATTGTTATAATTATTTTTTTTTCATACTAATTCATTTTTATTAATTTTTTATGGACATGACAGACTCCTTATTTGGGTTGTTAATATTTTTAAAGTTTATATATCATGTGCAATTATAATATACAAATATAGAGATAATGTGCAATTGGTATGTGTTTAATTTACATGCATTTAAAATGTTATGTATTCAATAAGAGTTTCATGTCAAAATGCTCACCAGGTCAGATTTTTCTTTTTACCAATGTTCAACATATACAAGACCCAAGTGCCACTCAAGCTAGATGTTTACTGAAGGTAGTTATTGTGTGAGCAGTAAGAATAAGGGGCACGGTTTATGCAGACATGTGGTAAAGATAGCTATTAGCCCTGTATGATGCAATGAAGATTGTAGTCATCAAGAAAGCATCCTCCTCGTATTCTGTTCCACAAAGCAACAGTTCTTGGGAAGGTGTTCTTCACATAGGAAAAACCATTAAATTTCAATGGCTTTTTCTAGTATATGCTTCGAGGAGCTGCTTTCGCTGGTTCCTAGGCCTCATGAATTTAAACGTCCTACGAGGCTGGCATCCCGTTCCCACCCCTTCACCGTTGAAACTGTTAGATGTAGACGTCTCTTCTACTCCAATAGCTTCATGTCTCGCACATCTTGCCTGTGGAACTCCCTTCCCTATTACTGTTTCCCTGACAAATACAATCTCCAACGGTTTAAGCGTAGCGTCAATCGACATCTCCAGTTGCCTTGATCTATCCACTTCCCTTCTCCACATCCTTTCACCTTTCATTCCTATCTGCTCTCGCTCCAAATCTTCTGTAACCCCCTTGCCTTGATCGACCCACTGTCTTTCTCTTTCTCCACATCCTCTCCTTTACCACTCCTATCTGCTCTTCCTCCAACCCTTCTATAACCCCTTGCGTGATAGTGGCCTCCAGCCTTGCTTGGGGTGATACGCTTAAAAAAAAAAATATCTATATATATATATATATATATATATATATATATATATATTCTACTAAAGATACAACTTATTTGGGCTGGTTATATTGTGAGATGGATAAGCATAGGCTTCCAAAAAAGGTGCTGTATGGACAACTACCAAACTTCAAGCATTCTGTTGGACGTTCACTCAGTCGGCTGACAATTGCATTGAGCATGAAACAGTCTGTCGCCTCTGAGTGTTGATATTTAGTTATATATATATATATATATATATATATATATATATATATATATATATATAAGTGAACATTGAAGTCAACACTATATATATATATATATATATAATTTATTCAAAAATTATAACATAAATATGTTATAAAATCACTACAAAAATAGCCATTTTGTTTCAACACTTCTTATCAAGCAATGGTGTTGAATGTAGAAGAAAGAGTTTTAAAAGTTTCAAATCAACCAAACACTCCTAGATAGGGGAAACACTGTTGCATAAGCTGCAATGACCAATCAAAATACAAGTATATGGGAATTCCAAAAACTTGACAACGAACCTTGGTTATAATTATTAATGTTAGGTTTAGACTAAAATAGAAATCGTTCTAACAGATTAATATTAAATTTTACTATAAAATTAAAAATTACCAATTTTAAATTTCATCTGCATTAAGTTTAAAATATTATAAAATTATTAAAAAAAAAAAACTGAGGACACAATATATATATTTTATTATTTATTTTGTTTTAATTGAAAAGCCAAAATCTCAGTTAGAATAAATGTTAATCTAACGGGGATGTAAAACATCATTACAACTTAGACAAATTTGAAGTGGTGATATGAGCAGGGGGAGGATGAAATCTAGCAAAAGAAAATACATGCACAATCAGATTATAATACACAAACATGTAGACATATTTAGATATATAAACATGCAAAAACACAAATGAAACAGGGAATAGATATCTACGAGCCCCCTCCCCAAAAATATACAACATATACATACAATGAAAGGCATATATAAATGATCATACACACATATATTAATAATAACATAGATATATATACACCCACAAAGATTCAAGTTTGAAAGTGTTAGTAAATGAACGCCGACAGACTATTAAAATATTACTTACGTGGTCAAAGATATATAGATAAAAAGAGGGTTCAATAGATAAAATTTAAGAGGGGTAGAATAAGAAAACAAATATTTCACAATGAGCAACACAAATAAAAAAGATAATTAAATATATAGAAATGGACAGAAGAAAATAAATATATACACACACATAAAAAAATACCAAATTCAAATGTTCAGGCAAAATGCAACACTTAGAATAAAATAAAACCAACTTATGTATAAAAAATAAATATATATATATATATATATATATATATAATACAATACAATACAATACAAGTAAGCTGATTGATGTTACTTTCAGCATTTGGACTCCAGAGTGAATGTAACTGATTTGTGTATATGTAAAAGAGAGAACTTGATCTGGAACCATTTACCAAAATCTGACCAAATTACCAAACATTAAGGTTTTTTTTTTTATCCTTTATTGGTCAAGTTGAAAACTTTTCCGCACCACCTTGTAAACTGACTCACAAATTTGAATGAATAGGGAGAGTGAATACAACTAACAGTTATGAAATAAAATCATTTCAGAAGTGCATTTGACACATTCTTTTTTAAATTGGGAACTTCTGCTCCAACATTTATTTGTACATACATATATATATATATATATATATACATACATATACCAACATACAAAATATATATATATATATATATAAATTTGTGTGTGTGTATATATATATATATATATATATATATATATATATATATATATATATATATATAAATTTGTGTGTGTGTATATATATATATATATGTTGGTATACACACACAAATTTTTATATATATATATATACACACGCACACACTGACTTACACAAATTTATAAATTATGGATTGTGATTTCAACAGAAGATCCATTTAGGTTGATGAAATTATTTCAGAAAACAACTTCCATACAAGGGTTCCTTTTTTCTCCATTCTTCACTCTCCTCAAAGGACAAAATTCCACAGTTCCACTCTTTGGAGGGCAAACACATGTATGTAAATAAATGTTGATTCACTTTGTATAAACAATCTTCATTTTCACTATTGTGAGAAGCAGTGATAAGACTTTATCTCATTTGTTCATTGGTTTAAATTTCAGAAAATAGTTCTTCTTTTGATTTGACAATTCTTTGCATAAACCTAAAAGAAATATTGTTGACAGATGTGTATACATGTATTTTTGAGATTACACTCAGATTTTTTTGGCATAGGAAATGCTCATAGCTTTTCAGCAGCAATGGTGACTCTTCTCTTGTTGTTTAGTCTGCAGAGTATGAGAAAAAAAATGACTTTTAATTGTATGTTTGTCGACTTGGAATTTATTTTATTTTTTTAATATTTTATTAAATTTTTCCTCTATTTTTCTTTTTCACAGGATATGCATCTGTTATCTGTAAGTAATTTATATTTTTCCTTTTATTTATTTATTTCTGTAGTTCTCTTTGTATGTTTAATTTCTTTTGCATATTTGCACCATTGTATATACTCGAGTATAACACAAGATTTTATGATCATTTTTTATTTAAAAAATAGGGGGTCACACTATACACAGGTACTTTTTTTGAAAAGGTTAAAAATAATGCATTTTTGGTGACCAACAATAGAGATAAGTAATTTTTGTTTTTTCTGGAGGGGTTAAAATTCATGTCATTTCAGGGGTTGCACCCTACATGAAATCAGCCTATACGTGACTATGGTATAGGCCAAAAGTTAGGGGTCACCTGCCGGATTTAATAATTTAGCAAATGATGAAGTCTTTATTAGAAATCAAAACAGAAGTGAAGTCAGGCATAGTTATGAAAAAAAAAATATTCATTTTTACACACACACACACACACACACACATGTTGGGGACGAGTAGAATGTATTAAGTTTCTTTAACTAGAGTGTTGGAAATTATCAGAAGGATTTGGTTGTTAGGTTGGTGTGTTCTTGACATTCATCCTCAACAATAAAAATGTTTAAAATATGAAACACAATAAGGCAATAATTCAATTCAAATAATACACACATTTATATACAATTAAACAATATTTACAATGATGTTTTTGTGTTGTCGAAAAGTTGGTGTGTTTAGTATTGTTTGTATTATAATATCCGGATTGTTCTAGTGTTTCAATATATTCGTGTAATATTACAAGTATTGTTAGATTGAGTTTTCGGTAACGTAATTGTTCATTTACGGTTCAACATGAATGTGTATGCAATTATTTACGTCCTGTTCTTTTGGTTCGGTCAACTGAAGTTGCGTACCCTTAACTGTAGTTAAGGCTTTAGTTCGATCGTAGTTCTTTTACTTATTTAGTAGTGAATATTTTCTTGTTCACTTTACGTAAGCAAAGTTTGTTTAAAGTTCGGAAATCTTTCTTGGTCACAGAGGATTATTTGAGCCAGATGTCGTTGAGTCAGTGATGTTCTTTTTGCGCGGGAAAGTTATTGTTTTGAGTAGCGTAGTTTTGTCTGGCATCTCTCTGTGTTCAATCCGCTGACTGAGTTGGGCAGTCAAAAATCTTCCTTTTATAAGTTCTCGGGTATCAAAATCGTCTCCAAGAACTTTGGCGCAATTTACTTCTTTTCACGTGAGCTTTCGAATTTTTGAGCTGTAAGAGAATAGAATTCTCTGATTGGAAATATGAAGTTTTCATTGGATAAGCTTAATTTTACGTGGGTGTAAAGAATAGATTGTTCCCACAGCAGGGGTGTTAAAATAACATGGACGATTCCACACACATACACTTTTCCCAATTAAGCAAATTTGTTATGCTTTTCAAATTTATATTTTTAATTTTTACTCTGATTTTTATTTCAAGTTTGTATCTTTTTATCAAAGTATTCATCTTTGTTTGTTGTTATTTTGTGGTGAGGGTGTTTTCTTTCTTTAAATTTTAATTTTTGAGATTTCATTTTTAAATGTTTATGTGTCATGTTTAATATTGACTGTTTAAACCTTTTTAATATTTGTGTTTCTTTATTCTGTTAATTAACCTTTTCTTTTCATTTCATTAATTTTGTATAACAGCCATAAACAACTCTGCTTAAATCAAACCGTAAATTGTTCATGGTGAATTTGGTCAAGATTTTCTCTGTGAAATAATGCAGTATCTCTTAATAGAATTCAAAGAGTCTAAATAAATGATGACCCAATCAAAAAAGACCTTTTAAGCTTAAAAATTTCACTTACAGAACAAATTTCATTTAATGTCAGGTGCAACACACAAAGAAAAACTTCTGAGAAATAGCACCAGTCATTTGTGGGGCTGTATTTCTTCATTGCACTCAGCTGGGTAGGGTAATGGTCAATCTCTGATACCACCCAAAAGGAAATGCCTTGGGAGCTGAACAATTTTTTTCATTAGCCACTCAAAAGTATGAGCTTTCCTCGTATTTAAATGCTGTGACATATTTGCCCATGTGGGGAAGCAATGGAACCTAACTTATCAGTGTAATAAGGAAATGTTGCCTGGCTGGTGAGTCTCAATACAACTAATATTATTATACTTTATATTTATTACTTTTCAACCACAAATAGCCAGTAGCCAGATGGAATGGGTAAGTTCACTCATCTTTTGTTTTGAAGGGGACATTTGGGTTTTTTAAAATTTATTTTGAATCTTTTATTTTTTCATTTTTCTATTTCTATTCAGATTTGAAAAAAAATAATTTAAATAGTTTTAATAAAATTTAATTTATAATTTAAAATTGATTCCTTCAGATAATTTTAAAATAGTTTATTTTTATTTTAGGCATGTTATTTCTGAAAAATTTATTTTGCTCTATTTTAAAATTTATTTTTTTTAAATATTTAAACCTTTTAAATTTCTTATGTTTTCATATATACAGGGTGTATCAAAAATACTTTTACAAACTTTGAGGGTGGGTTCCTCACACCAAAACAAGGAGAAATTTCCATATCAACATATATTCGCAAATCCTTCAATTTTGAGGTATTAAGTTTCAAGAAAGTTTACGTAGATGCCATGTTGCCATGTAGACTAGGTTACATTTGTTATTCATGTACATTGGTGGTTAGTCTGTCTTCAACATTTAATGTGTGTAGTAGTGAGTTAACCGAGAAGTGTTCCATTTAGTAATGGCAGGACAGTCATATCTTGAGCAGGCAGATATGATTTTTACTTATGGTAGCACCTCTTTGCAACTGCTCGGTCTCACTTTGTCCGCTGACCTGAGATGGAACGAATACATTGAATCAATAGCTTCATCCACCGCTAGGAAAGTTGGCTCTCTGTGCCATGCAAGGAAATTTCTCTCACTGGAGTCAATCCTTCAAATCTACAAATCAACCATTCACCCTTACATGGAGTATTGCTGCCATATATGGTTGGAGTCCTTTCTATTTGTCTCAAGGTCCTTGATAAAATCCAGAGACAGATATGCAATGTAATTGGCCCTGATCTGGCATCTCGTCTGCAGCCGCTCTTTCACAGACGTGCCGTTGCCTGCCTCTGTCTTTTTACAAATACTTTCATGGTAACTGCTCCGATGATCTGCTTTCGCTGGTTCCCAGACTTCATGAATTTAAGCGTTCAACGAGGCTGGCATCTTGCTCTCACCCTTTCACTGTTGAAACTGTTAAATGTAGCCGTCTCGTCTACTCTAATAGCTTCGTCTCTCGCAATTCTCGGCTGTGGAACTCCCTCCCCATTTCTTGTTTTCCTGATAGCTATAATCTCCAACTATTCAAATGTAACGTCAATTGACGTCTCCAGATGCCCTGATCTATCCCCTAAGCTTCTCTTCATCCTTTCCTCTATCACTTTTCTTTGCTCTCGCTCCAACTCTGTAACCCCTTGTATGCTAGTCGCTTCCCGCCTTGCTTGGGGTTAAATGCTTAAAAAAAAAAAAGAATAAAAAACGGCTGTACGGCAGTATCAGATTGAATTTCCAGGAGCTGTCTACAGGGACTTTATTTTGAACACACTTCCAGACCTGCTAATACAAAGACATATGTGGTTCATGCCCGACTGGGCTCCAGCACATTTTAGTCATATTGTTCGTAATCCAGTGGCTAACATGAAAGATGGATAGGTAAGCGAAGACCAGTTCCATGGCCTGCTCATTCCCCCGACCTCAGTATTTTGGATTTTTATCTGTGAGGCCACCTAAAACATTTGGTTTATGCAGCAGATACTAATAATGCAGAGATGCTTCATCAACATATCATGGGGGCCCGCAGAACCATTCAACACTGGGAGTATTTGAAAGGGTCCGCCATTCAATGATCCAACGTGCACATGTATGTATAGAAGCAATTGAAAGACATTTTTTATGAGTTGTTGTGTTGCGATACAATGATGGTCTTTAGGACATATGTTTATATGGACATTTTATAAAAAGTTCTTCTTTCTTCGATTTTATTTTTAATATTCTTAAAAAATACCTCTTCCTTTCTCTTGGAAAGATAAAAATATGTTTCAGGCCAGTTAGGGTTTCTTTGTCATGTACAAAACATGTCACAAAGTGTTGTTTCCTGCCTACTTATATTTACCTGCATCTGATGGGACAGCTGAAGCAAGGACGGTCTAAGGGTCTTGTGGATCCCCACTGAATATATGATACAAGGCCCCCTGATTTTATCATATGGAACCTCCACTTTACAACATCTCATTTTCATAAGATAGTATTCATATAAAATACAAATTTTATTGTAACCTAATTATGTACAATAATGGATCAGATGCAATATAGGTGAACAATTCAATTAGAAAAATTGAAAATAAATACAATGTATCTAAATACAAATTAAAGACATGTCATAATAGATGATTTTATCTTAAATTAATCAACGTTTTGCAACAATTTTTAGCATCTACTTGAGATTTTTCTTATTAAAAAGTTGAATAATTTTAACCCATTCAACATTATGGATAAAAAATAGTGAATTTTCTAGAGTCTTTCTTCAAGGTTCAGCATGAGCAAAACAAATTAATGGATTTAGATGAAAAAAAAGAAAACCCTCAGAATGACGTCAAAATCTGCAAAGTTTTTGTTATCCTTTAACTTGTGATTAGTATAATTTGTAATGTTGGTAGAAAAAGTAATGTTGGTAGAAAAAGTAATGTTGGTAGAAAAAGCAAATGTTGATAAGATAGCAAGGATCACAAAGCACTGCCTTGAGTCCCCAATAAAGCTTGGAGCCCCCAATCAGGGGATACAGGGGTAGTAAACACAGGCCCTGAGCTGAAGTATTGATGATCAAAAGAGAAAAAAGACCTGACATTACCCATAATGACAAAAAATTATATTCTCAATATAAAAGAAATATAGTTTTTTGTGACAACCAACACTTACATTATATAATACTGCTTATGTTATCTGAATTATTTAAAAAATTTTGTTTTCAGAATTTTTTCATTAGTAATCAGATTGGAGGTGATAAATATACTGTAAAAAGTCTTTTATTCTTTTCTTTGATAAATGAAAAAGAATGTTTCAAATCAAATGCAGTCTTTTACCTTAAATTTGTCGACAAGATGTCAGACTAAGAATTTGTCTTTGAGACTGTCAGGCATTAAAGTTTAATGATTTTTTTTCAAGAGTAATCACTAATTAGGTGATACATTTCTTTTCTTAATGAAATAAGTTTCATTACATATTTATCACTGTCTCAAAAATTATTCATCAAGTTATGTTTTTTTTTTGTTTTGCTAACATTCTAAGTTCATTTAATGCTGTTTGTCATGGTTTTTTCTGAGCTGAGCATCATGATATTTCTGGGTAAAGTCTCCAGTTATGTGGGCATGTGTACCATCATGGTCATCAGTAAAAGAATGAGCCTGAAATGAGATTTGCAGATCTGGGACACTAAAATCAATGTGCATTAGCACGTGCAGAAGTTTAAATATCTGGGAAGTGTTTTGACTGAGAATGGTAGGTGCGATGTTGAGATCCGAAGACAGACTGGGATCACCAAGGATGCATTCCAAAAGCCGGGCAGAGTACTGCAAGACAGGAGGATTTCTTTGGTGACAAAGAAAAGAGTACGGAGCTGCTATGTGATATCTGTCCTCCAATATGGCAGCAAATGTTGAATAGTCTCCTTGAAGATGAAGAAGAGACTCGATGTGGTTCTACAGAAGGATAGTTAGGATATCATGGATCGAGCATGTGAGCAACAACGGAAAGGATGAAAACAAGGAGGAAGCTTATATTTAACATCAAGAAGAGGCAGATGAAATTTCTAGGACACGTGATGAGAAAGGAGGGCCTGGAGAATCTGATACTCACAGGTTGAATAGAGAGAAAGAGAGACAAGGGAATGCAACGCATGACATACATGGCAGGCTTAAGAAAATGAATGGCAGAACATGGTCTGGGGCAGTTGGCAGAGGCACAAAACTTATTGAGAGCCGCAAGGGATAGGGAGAAGTGGAGAACCATGATCGCCTACATCCTGAATGGACATGACATGCAAAAAGAAAAGAAAACTTAATTTAAAGGACACTTCTTTACATCTTTTGAACAAATATGAAATAGAGAAAACATGAGTTTCTATTGGAATGATAGACATGTTTAAAATTTAGAATGTGAATATGGAATCATTTCTGTGTTAATCTTTGTATTGATTTCCAAGTTATTAAAGAAACATTTGAAATTTCTGAAACGAATAATATGGAAAAAAAGACTTGAAAAATTTGTCACACACGGGGCGGAGCTGAGGTAAGCAGCACAAAGCGTACCTCCCAAGCTGATGTAAATGGATGGTAGAACAAAGAGTTGTAGGGATTGTAAAAGGACAAACATTACTGAGAACTACAAAGGAAAAGAAGTTGTGGAGAGACATGATCACTTGAAGGAACACAGCACATAAAAAAAACAAGAAAACAAGCTCAGAGAAAGGAAAGGTGCATGTATATATACATCAGTTTTAGAAGCGAAAATTGAACGATAATTACAAATGGCAAATATTTTTTTAATTATGTTTTTACAATGCCTTTTTGTCATGTAGTTTGAGTTGCTTGCTTTTACTTTTGTCACCACTGAAGATGCATTATGTCACAATTTCCTGTGATAATTGTCTTTAATGTGCATTGTATGCTGAATCAACTACTTTTTACATAGACTATAAATATGTGTCAATCTACATATGAACACATATTATATATATATAAAATATCCCCAATCAACATATGAACACACTACCAGACATCTATATATAAAATTCTGTGACTTGTATTGGTCCACCCATCCATAACATCCACCAAATAATAGCCATACATTGACTTATCAAAACCAAATTTGAAGAGAAGTACAAACAGGTAAGAGAGTACTAAGTACAGTTGGTTTTACTAGGATGTGTAATTTAGTACAATAAATTTTCAATCAATTTTTGGAAAAATTAAAAGCTTTATTATTTAACATACAAAATACTCCCACTATTTTAAAAACAATTTAAAGATTAAAACAACAAATACTTATGTAATTAAAATCCAATATTGTTTTTTTGTATATCTTTTCTTTAAGTTTTTATACAAATAAGAATCCAGTTTCCAGTTTGCCCTGCATTTATGGAACTATAAACAAATCACAAGGCCAAACACTTCAAAAGTTGGAATGTGGTTACAGAAAGAAATATTTCCACATGGCCAGTGATATGTTGCATGCTCAAGAGTAAGAAATCCAAAGAATTAAATTTTTGCTGTTAAAATAAAAAAAATAAAAATTGCTTAAAAAATATTGTTTTCTATAAAGTATAAAATTAGGGAAATTATTAAACCGCTAAGTAGGGTTTTTTTGCAAGTATTTTTCCAAACAAATCAGCTGATTCAAATTTCATCAATTAGTTTGTGAAATTGAACAAAATGTGGAGTTTGTAAATATTGACAAAAAATGTTCATGATAACTAAAACAATACTAAATATTGTAAAGATTACAGCATGCCTTAGTGTACTCCAAAAGAATTCTAGTAAATGAAAATGCCCACTTGATCCCATGTTTATTAAACAGATTTCCCATTTTTATTTTAAACACTGTGTATTACATCTGTCATGTTGTCTTTATTAAAATTTCTCTAATGTGCACACTGATAGCCATAAGAGACACAGTTTAAAACAAAAGTTAAAACTGGGCATTTATTTCAAATACAAGTATCCATTATGACTTTTAAAGTAATACATACATACATACATATATATATATATATATATATATATATATATATATATATATATATATATATAATATATATATATATGAAGAAATATACTCTTAAGGTGTGCTATATTTATGGGATAAAGTGCTCAATATCAGAGATAGAGCATGTGTAAATATAAAACAATTTAAAGATTAAAATAACAAATACTTATGTAACATGTAAATAGCCAAGAAAAACAACACTCGTAGCCTGACGATTGCGTCTAGCATGAAACAGCCTGTCGCCTCTAAGTGTTGACTTCAATGTTCACTTTTATATTTTATCTATGTATATGGAAG